>CM068838.1:49004610-49720860 GCA_028554795.2 Sinohyriopsis cumingii
TTGTTGTAGGGTTTAACGCCATTTTTCAGGACCCTGTATGGTAAGATAGAGTGTACTCCTTGATTCAGCCACGTGTTGATGCAAACTTTCATTCTTAATAACCATTCACTAAAACTTGTGGATGATGTTACTTCTGAAATATGATGGATGTTGTCATTGAGGAATGAATCGATTTGCTGGTGGGGTCAGAAGGTCCAGGTTAACCAGACTCGGCCATGATGTTCTTGTGCCTACCTACCTACAAAACTATTGGACATGGATTACTGTATAACATCCATGGTTCTGTTGATCCATATAACATACTGTACATACTAACTTACATGTCAGGTCCAACTGCAAACAACATAGACCCTGATCTTTCCCATTGCATAATACCTTGACAGAGAAGGGACATATATATATATATATATATATATATATATATATATATATATATATATATATATATATATATATATATATTACCAATAGTGACACTATCATTTGTGTTCTGTTATTATTTCTTTTTCCATGTGGAGCAGAGTCAACAACAACAACTATCCTTGCAAATTAACTATAATTGAATTGTTGTAACTTTTGACCATCTGGCAAGAATTCATCCTTCTTCTTTACCATAGCTCTTAAAAGTGTAGATATTTTTTTTGTACATTTTATTTTTGCATTTTCTCTTTTTTTCTTCTTCATACAATGGAATTGTTTGAACCATAATGTAAATAACATTCCATCTTCTAACATTTCAATGTGTCAAGCATTTATTTTGTCTTTATAAAAGTCTTTTGTTCCCATGATAAAGAGCATGCCTTCCATAAAAACTTCCAAAACTAATACCATCCATGTAATTTTAAGTACAAAGTGACATGTTATATAAAAACCTGTCAGATCCAAAAGACCATACTATACAGTGGTAAGCATTCCATGAAGTCAGTTACTAATTTTCATAATATAAGAATCAATTCATGTTTATTTACATTTTGCATATGTACGTATTTATGGAGGAACACCTCAGATACGAAAGAGACCTCAGAATTTGCTCAGATTTTAGAGAGGTTTTCCTCAGATCTCACAGACTGGTAGACCGACATTGCAATAGTTTTGATTGTGATGTCATATAAGGGTGTGCTCGACAGATATTATGAACTCCTGAGAGAGAGTGACACCTGTACCTATATGTTACTTTCATGTACTGTGGTTGAAATTTCTTTGGATATTGTACTTGTGTAAATTGTACATGATCTTAGCAAATAACTATAATGACTGCTCCCATGTGCTCCAAAGATCAGCCTGAATTAGCCTAAAGTACATTAGCTTTAACAGTTACTAAAATATGGAAAATGAATTTTGCCAGACAAAACAATACCAGCTTCTGAAAGTGTAATTAATGAATTACCAAATATACAACATGCAAAAAGGTTTATTGGCTCATTTGTATATACAATTTACCTCTGAAGTCCAGCAAGTGAAAATCACCAAGTGGAGCTGGCTGCAGTTTTTTGATAGATGCACACCTGAAGTGAGGCTAAGCTGTATACCCCTAACCCATATTACTCCCATCACATATATACATAAAAAAGGGAATTAAAAGTTGTTTTTTTCAATACCCAAGATATACAATTTTTTTAAAAATTAGCCAGTATAATCATTGAGGAAAACCAGAGAAATTCTTTTTGTTTAAAGATCTAATCCAATATAAAATAGGAAACTGATGAGCACTATCTAAAATAAGTAGATCTCACAGACTGGTACACTGATAATGTAATAGTTTTAACTGTGATGTCATGTAGAATGAGTAGATCTCACAGACTGGTACATTGATAATGTAATAGGCTTGATTGTGATCTCATGTAAAATAAGTCTATCTTACAAACTGGTACACTGATAATATAATGGGTTTGATTTTGATGTTTTATAAAATAAGTATTTAATATTGATTCCTCATAACATTTTAAGTGTATTTCAACTGTGACTCAAGAACATACAATTACCATATATACTTGCTTACAAGGCAAGGACAACTGCAAACTGTACAGACCCAGATCTGCTGGCAGATTATGCACTGGCATATCTGGATCTTTGCAGTTTATTGTAATTAGCCAGTGGAACAAACATCATAGACCCTGATTTGCAGGTGCATTTTGCTGGAGCAGATCAGGATCTTTGTTGTTTGCAGTTTGACTTGACTTATAAGCAAGTACATATGGTAATGAAAACAAGAATTTCCCATGTTTTGGCAGCTTTTTAG
This sequence comes from Sinohyriopsis cumingii, assembly GCA_028554795.2. Taxonomy (NCBI): domain Eukaryota; kingdom Metazoa; phylum Mollusca; class Bivalvia; order Unionida; family Unionidae; genus Sinohyriopsis; species Sinohyriopsis cumingii. Next base: position 49,006,850 of record CM068838.1, read on the forward strand.
CAGGTAATGAATTTAGCAAAACATTATTGTCCAGTATATAGTTTACAGTGCAGTGATACTATATATTTTAAGCTTCTCCAAACTGACATGACTATATGAGTCTAATTGATGATACGGGTGTACCAAGAGGTTTGAAAGAAAATGACAAATACGTGAGATGGCTCAATGGGATCAATATCAAGTTCCTGAATCTATTCACATAACAGTATATCAAATGTCTTTTCATTTAGTTCATCTATATGCAAATATTCTGCAGGTGTTTTTTTTTCATGAGTTGAGATGGATCTAAATTGAGATTGGATGATTTGTGATTTTATTTTTTTCATTATGCAGGATGTGTATAGCAATTTTTGGAACACAAGTTATCTTCATAAAGAAGAAATGCAGGATGTGTGTGCCCTTTCAAGTACATACATTTTAAAAAGTTCATGTATGTTAGCCATTAGACTGGTTAAATTTATTGATTGTAATAAACGAACTCAAAGTTGTATATACTTTAAAAAAAAAATATTACAGTTGCATCCTTGAATGTACAACTGCTTGATTAACATTTCTTTCTAAAATTTTATACCAAAGAGACATTCAATCCCTTTATTGTTCACAATGGAGGCAAGAAGTTCCCTCCAAAATATTCAGTTTTAGAATGGATCCTGCATTTGATGCTTTTAGTCTGATGAAGTCTGACACACTTTAATAAAGCACATCTTGTTACATTCTTTATTATGAGTCTGTCCTTACCTAAAATCATATTTCATTTATTGGCTTTCTTTAATGAATATATTAGAATGCTAATTAGTTCAGGTAGTGAGGTGAAACCTTAAAAGAATATAGGAATATGTATTATTTGCAAGAAAGACTTTGCTTTTTTTATATAATTCTTGACTTCATGGTTTAATTTAGAATTCTTTTTTTTTTAAAACAACAAAACAACAATAACATTTTTGTATTCACTATATGTTTTCAATTTTATTAATTATACTAATATTGTAAATATTTTATTTTCAGTTTGTCAGCCTGCCTGCTTTATTCCCATGGTCAATGATGAGAGAGATTGCTAATTAGTGAACTAACTGGTTTCAAAACTAAAATCATGATATTTAAAAAAGAATTACTACTACTACTACTACTACTATTAATACTACTACTACTGCTACTACTACTACTACTACTAATAATAATAAAGCTATATTTTACCCATAGTACAAATTGTTTTAGCTAAGTACAAGCTGAAGATGTACAAATACAATATATACAAATATTTCATATCATTTACAGAAATAATAGTGATGGTGGTGGATTTTTTAAGTTGCAGATCTGGGCTTCTGCAGCTAGAACAAGTCTCTGGAACATCAACTCAAATAGCATGGGTGGTAGAGTGTCTGTTTTGAATTTTGGAGGTCCCAGGTTCAAGACCCTGTCATGATTTGTTGGCATGTGTTAAAGTGATGTAGACCTGTAAAGAATATGATTCATAGTCTAGGTACAGGTATATTCATTTTTAACCTTCAGTCAATAGAACCTATTCCGTTGCATGCAAGTGTCATAATTTTATTTTTAGAATGTAATCTAAACTTACTGTATATACTGGCTTATAAGTTGAGTCAACACAGACCCTCATCGGCTGTAGCATAATGCACATGCCAAAGAGGGTCTATGTTGTTTGTTCTACCAATCACTCATAACAAACTGCAGGGACCTGGATCTGCTGGGGCTTTATGCCATGGCAGATCTGGGCCTATGCAGTTTGCAATTGGACTTGTCTTATAAGCACGTGCAGATGGTACAATTCGTCTAGCTAATTATCCAGTCAAGTTGAAAGTTACAACATAGTTGGCATTTAAGTGGAAAGTTGAATGGACAGGTCACTCTTGTTGGTCTGTAAGAACATGTATTGCTTGTATGTTTCTAGTGAGAAATAAGCATCTACATAACTCTCAGCCAATGGAATTGTTTTCAGGTGCAGCATGGAGATTAGTAAAGTGCATTTTTCTTAAAAAACTTATGGTATAATCATGCAGCCTCTATACGTCCACATGGTGACAGGCATTGGAGTCCCTGGGATGCATATTCATAAAGTCCACATGATGAGAGGCACTGGAGTCCCTGGGATGCATATTCATAAAGTCCACATGATGACAGGCACTGGAGTCCCAGGGATGCATATTTATAAAGTCCACATGATGACAGGAAGGAGGTGAGTGAAAAAGTAAATTCCTATATTTCATGTAAACATTGTACTGCATATGACAACTGTTCAATGTTTGTTTAGATTAAACATTCACTTCCTAGAAACTTCGTACTGGGGTTTTGAAAAATGTTCAATGTATGTGTAGATGGACAGTAACTTCAAAGAAACATCATACTAGGACTGGGAAATGTGAAAACTGTTTAGACTGACAGTAGAAACATCATACTGGGACTGGGAAATGTGAAAACTGTTTAGACTGACAGTAGAAACATCATACTGGGACTGGGAAATGTGAAAACTGTTTAGACTGACAGTAGAAACATCATACTAGGACTGGGAAATGTGAAAACTGTTTAGACTGACAGTAGAAACATCATACTGGGACTGGGAAATGTGAAAACGGTTTAGACTGACAGTAGAAACATCATACTGGGACTGGGAAATGTGAAAACTGTTTAGACTGACAGTAGAAACATCATTATGGAACTGTGAAAACTGTTCAGTGTATGTGCATGTCAGAAGGTTCTGGAATGCTGTGTGAGATCACCCTTCCTTATCGTGCTTGGGTTATCATTAGCTAGGAGATGATTGACCATGGTGTTATTGCTCGAATCAAGTAAACAATAAAATAAAATATGCAATTAATGGATGGAATCCCAGAGATATGAGCAGGGATATAGAATAGAATAACAGGGGCTCCCATATGTAAAATATAACAATTTAATCAATGACATGAAGAAAACTCTGAGTTACAAAACTTATGCAGAATTCTATTAGCCATTCTGTTACACTGCTAAAACAAATTTCATTATAAAATCGAGTGACTGAAAGAACTCAAATTGCTGGCATGTCAGTATCACCTGGTTGCTTCCGGTCTTTTTCCAAATTACTGTTGGTGATGGGATGGCATTGCCAGATTTCTTTTCCTTCTCTTTCTCTCTCTTTTTAGCCTCTTTTGGCCATAAACCATCTTGGTCATAGGATGTGCTCTTGTCCAGTGTCAGTATAGGTAAGGAACTATTTTTCATTCAAAATAAAATTATAATACCAAACCTAAATGTGTGTCAGGTTTTTCTTCTCCTAGGATCAAACAATATACCCAATTTCTTTCACACCAGATATCATCTACCGGTATTATTATTCAACAGAACTAAGCTATGGTCAGTTCACAACCTAATGATACACACACTCTACCATTATAAATTAATGTCTTTTAGCAGTTATATTCTTAACTGGAACTATGACATAATTAACCCTCTTAGATACACTATCACACTGCACAATACATTACTAGCTGACTATGTCAGTTGACACACATTTCTAATGCTAACACCATTAATTCTTGGTTGAAAAAAATTCACAGCTTAATTATACAAATGAATTAATGGACTTAATTCTTGTCTGTGTTACATTACTTTGCTGATTAGCAATTCACTGACATGCATTTCCAGACAGGAAAATCAATTCTCGGCATACATGATACCAATCATTTAAGACAGATAATTTACTTCTCACAATTTGTATCAGAACAAATGCATGAAATTCCTATAATACTTGATTTATATTACATACAAAACCATTAAATCCAAAAATCATTAAATCCAAAGTCATTAAATCCAAAATCATTAAATCCAAAATCATTCGTATATCATATGAATCATAAAACATTTGAGACAAAATGTATGCAAACCCTTAACTTCTGAACTCAAGGAAAATTGAAGCATGAATTCAAAAAGAATAATACAACAAATAATTACAAATGTACATCAATGAACATATTGTATGCAATTGAGAATAACCTTGTGCTTCATTGAGACTCACCCTTACCATGTAGCTGAATCTTGCTCTTTCATGTCCTCAACTTTTCGACATCCATCCCTTGGAGAATCTAATGAAAAATATTTGTTATTTGCCAGAGCTAAAACTCTGGGTTGTCTCAGAAGCTTAGCCTAATTGCACAAGTGGAATTTCTTAAAACCATGATTTCCAAAACTTTTAACACTCCCATCAATGAAAGAATAATCCTCTCTAGTCCTCTTTAACTGACCTTTATTAATAACTATTCTGCAAAAAATCATTCTATGATATCTCTTGGCTCTAGATTTCCTAAAATCTTTGCTTTGGTTTTTCTCAACTCTGTCACTTTCTAGACTTAACCCTACATTGACATATTTTTTGACCATTATTGAAAAGTCTCTAATTGAAATTCAATTCATGCCCCAAACAGAGCAAATCCCATTGCTTGCGGTCAGCAAATTATTGCGAATCTATCCCATACATGAAACTTATTGGTTACATGTCATGCTGACTATGACAGAATTTACTGCAAAATTAACTCTACCAAATTTTGCACCATTACAATGTAGATTGACAGCAACTTCATAGAAACATCATACTGTGACAGTGAAAACTGTTCAGTTTTTGTCAGCTTGACAGTAACTTCATAGAAGTATCATATGTGGAATGTGAAAACTGTTAACTGTAGTTTTAGATTGATAGTAACTTCAGCAAGTTTTTTTTTCAGGGTGGGGTTTGGTAATAAAATCAAACATTTTAGTACTTCCTTAATTGTGAATGAAGAATTCTTGTCTCAAATATGCAAATGCAACAAGCTTACTTATTCTAGAGTGTACATTTTCAGATAACTTCTAAACTTTTAAAATGTTTTAAGTTGAATTTGTTTTTTGAGTTAAACCCTGGCCAGAAGAAATCCATTAAAGCATTTCAAAATGTTTCTATAACAGTACGTACTGGTAGGTAAATGTAGATCCTATATGTGATGTTCATATTGTGTCTTTCAAATTTGAATGATCCTATGTTGACCCCAAGCTTTTCAAACTGATTATTTCAATGGAGTCAATTTTCATCTCCTATATTTTTCAGGCTTGGCTACCTTTCTTTGTTAAGCAAGCCATTTGAACCATTTTACATGCAGGACCCATTCAGTTTATTGCTATGTGATCAAAAACGAACAGACTCCTGTTACTTATCTTCTTTTCCTTATTTCTTTTTGCTTCAGCAGTTTTGTATAGCACATCTCACAGGGGGGATTTTGTTTGCCATACATATGTAATCAATCTTGCAATCTTCCTAATTTGCATAATGTTCATAATAAACTCGTCATAGACACTTACTTTGAATAGAACACAATGAAGATGCCATACGTTTTTAAGAAAAACGGTATAATCATCTTTGAGGTGTGAAGTTTGCCTAGAACAAGTAATATAGTGTGATAGCAGAAAAGGTTTTGTGCAGAAAAAGACAAAAGAATTTTGACAGCTCTGATGCATTGTAAAAAAAGTATCATCCAATAATTTTTAAATTTTTGTTTAATGAAAAGGGATGGGGAAAATGGAAATAAATGTTGAAGTTGGTTTAGAAAAGATGAAGATAAGATTGTTAGGGTACCAGAGCATTTAGTTAAGAAAGTTGAGTGAATTTTATTTTTTGCCATAAGCAGAGGCCTTGTGAGTTTATGGCATGGCCATGCAGCCATCATACCTCATCTGTCTGTCAAATATTTCTTGTTATCATTGTGGAGGCCATAGTGCACATCTAATTTTGATGAAACTTGGAATATGGATGTATATCACAATCATTACTTAGTGAAATACATGCATTTTAATGAGGTGATATTGCATCTGATTGGCTGAGCTTGTTGTTACTCATAAGACCATATTTTTTTCATCAAGATCCCTGACAAATTCAGTAATGATCAGGATTGATGCATATTATTAATTAATTGAGTTGTATATAATTAGCTGAGCTAATTTCTACTGTGGAAGCTATATTTTTTTGTCTTCTTCTGATTTTGATCAAACTTGGAATATAGGATTATATGCTCAAGAGTTTGCATGATCAGTAATAAGTGAAATCCACATTTGTGAAGTGATCTTGCATCTGATTGGCTGAGCTTGTTACCACTGGATGAGACTATATTTATGAGTTATTAAAGTTGGCATATATATTAAATGGAACAAAATCATCAAAACTTTGTATAATCAGTAATGAGATTTTTGCATTTGATTGGCAATGCTTTTACTCTGGAAGCTATATCTTTATTTTTTATCTGATTTTGACCAAATTTGAGATATGAGCTTATGTGATCAAGAGTAGTGATCTATTATATGGCATTTGTTTGTGGTTTTGTACACGTTTCTAAATCAATCATAATGAAAGATCAAGTGAAGGCATGAAACTTGCATGTCATATTTTCAATCCCTGCCATTGTTTCTTCATTAAATCCCTCCTGTATTCAGAAAACATCACCCTTTGATCCCATTGGAGGGAGGAAATTCCACCCTTGTTACCAGTGGAGGGAGGAAATTCCACCCTTGTTACCAGTGGAGTGGGGAAATTCTACCTTTGTTACCAGTGGAGGGAGGAAATTCCAACCATATTACAGTGGAGTGGGGAAATTTCACCTTTTATACCAGTGGAGGGGAACAGCTCTCAATATTTGGCTTTAGAATAACCCAGTTATGCTCCAGTGTGCACACAATTTCACTTTATGAATCATGTGTTAAGTGTCTCACTGGGACTTTTTCTATGTATCATACAATCTTAAGCAAAGTTTCCATCATTTATACTGGTAATATTATAAGTCAGACTTATCCTGCATTTGATTCATTTCAGTTCATGAATTAGCAAAATGTCTTGCAAAGAAGCTGAACTTCTGTATTTGTGCACTGTCAGTGTTTTTGCAATGAAGTTTTTCTACACCTACACTTAAAAGGAGATGTGAATAATGGAAATATCATATTTTACTACGGAGATGTTATGCAGTTTGGGAGATGGTTTATGCACTCTGTTTCTGTAGTGGATGTGTGACAAATGTTACAAATATTGGTCACTTTCAGATCCTTTTTTATCATTTTGTCATTCTTTTAAGTTTATAAAACAAAATCTTGTAGTTAGAAGAAAGTGATTTTGTTTCACATTACACATAAACATGAACACTGATGCATTTAGTAGATAAATGTTTTTTTCTAAAATGTAAATCATTAATTTTGTTAAAAGAATTTTATCATCCTTTTCCATATCAGAATTGGTTCCATTGTCATGATGTATAAGAAACTTGTATATTATGGCCAGATTGGGAGTTTTGTAATTGTTATATCTCAGCCGTTTATGGGAATTTGTCATTATTATATCACAGCTGTTTTTATGGGAATTTGCCATTATTATACCACAACTGTAGGTATTTAGACATAGTCATTGTATTTGAAACTTAACAGTCAACTTGTGCATTAATTAACAAAATCTGGCAAGGGAAAGTAAGCAAAAAATGACATCATATTTTCATTGTTACTCAGCATCCATCCAGATACTCTATTATTTACATATTTACATGAATTCTGATAGAGGTGTTAAATTCTCCTTCTCTCATTTTTCAGGCTTACTGAAAGCATATTTACTAGTTAAGTGCAATGAATGTTTCTTGTTGTAATAGTGTGATTAGTAAACTAAAATCCTATTAATCAATTCGTATGTATATAACCACACTATATTAAAAATGATCCAGAAGACAATGATCAAACTGAGTTTTTACATTATTTATACAACATTTATGCAACAGCAATGGAGGTATTCATAAGTACTGTATATACTCACTTATAAGTCGAGTTCAATTACAAACTGACCTATAAGTGAATATACATGATAATAGGGTACAAGTTATACTAATCATGCATTTTATCAAATACAGTAGAACCTGTCTTGAAAGACCACCCCTTCTGCCAACAAATAATGGTCTCTCAAGACAGGTGGTCTCTCATAATAGGTCATAACACTACATAATCAATAGATCTGTGCATGGAGAATCTGATCTCTCAAAACAGGTTGTCAGTCATAGCAGTGGTCTCTCAAGACAGGCTTCACTTAACAGTGAAATAAACTTTGCTACCTAAAAACATATCAAGAAGTCACAAATGACATCAAAATGCCATTGAGGATGAAGGCACAATCACTGAGACATCAACATAAACTCTAAAAGTAATTTCATTTGTGATTGAAAAAGGTATTTGTTTTGTCATATGATAAAATACTCCAATATTTGTACTCCTTTTAAATGAAATATCTGAAATTCATTGAATAATTTGATTATTTTGCTGGCCAAGGCTTGAAATGGATTTTATGACTCATTTCATAAATTTCACTTGAAATGGGCACTTATGTAAGACATTCTATTTGTAAGCATGTTGACAGTCTGTGCATCACATTACTTTTGCAATATTTTGTAATATTAATTTGAAGATGTTTACTTTTTTCATCCTGTTCAGATTAGATCCTCAAAACTCTGCTGATATACATGCAGTGTTAGACTTGTATGGAAAGCATCATGAGTTTGATACCTATTCTAACCAATACAGGTTGGCTGCCATGGTGTGTCTTTAGAAATGCACTTAGCTCACCTTTGCTCAGTATGAATTAGACAATAATTGTTTAAAGTGTCAATAAAAACAAACCAATTTGCCTGTGATGACCATAGCAAAAGGTGAGACATAGCAGTCAGCATCTGCCTGGCATCAGCTCTTGGGCAATATCTTTTGTCTTCATCATCAGGTTTTGCCCACAAATAACCCAGGGTAAGGAATCTTCATTGAGATTGATGGCAAAGAAGCTGGAAAGTCAAGGTCACATGTACCAATTATTTAATTTGATGAGAAGAGTTAATAAAGTTTTGGATTTTACAGGACTAATTATTTTTGTCCTTTATGAATTTACATCAGAAAAAATAAAGATGTAAACCACAGGATATGCATATAATGACTGATGTGAAGGTCATTATATTATAGGTCAAGGTCATTATGGTCTTATGTTTAGTGCAGTTAAAAAAGGTATATCATGTGTCTGTGGATAGTCATTAGACTTCTGTCCAAATTCACAAGAGTACATGGTACATACTTAAGGATGATGGTTCCATTTTTTAATGTCAAGGTCCACAGGATGAATTGTTTAATTTTGTATTGTAGATTGTAATGCTTTATGTAATTTCTGTTCTATGCTTGCATTGCTATCAAAATTGTCACACGTATGCAGAGGAATGGAATGGTTTAATTTATTAGAGGTCAATGTTATGTGGGTTGTTTAGTCATGTGTTACTAGGACTGTACTGACATCATTGTGGGTAGGATGATAAATTTACTTTTATGAAATTGTAAGAGTCTTGCCATAAAACCTGTCTCAGAGTGCCATCAGTTGCAGATTACAGCCTTTTTCTAGGGGAGTACAGTGGCAGATTATGGCCTTTTTCTAAGGGAGTAGTGGCAGATTACAGCTTTTTTCTAATGAAGTACAATAGAGATTAAGGAGTACAGTAGCAGATTACAGACTTTTTCTAGGGGATTACATTGACAAATTGCAGTGTTTTCCTAGGGAGTACAGTGGCAGATTACAGCATATTTCTAGGGGAGTACAATGGCAGATTATGACCTTTATTTCTAGGGGAGTATAGTGGCAGATTACAGCCTTTTCTAATGAAGTACCATAGAAATTAGGGAGTACAGTGGCAGATTACAGCCTTTTTCTAGGGGATTATATCGACAGATTACAATTTTTCTCAGGAAGTACAATGGTACATTACAGCCTTTTTCTAAGGGAACACAATGGCCTATTACAGCCTTTGTCAAGGGGAGTACACAATGGCAGATTACAGCCTTTTCCTAGGGGAGTATAGTGGCAGATTACAGCCTTTTTCTAGGGAGTGTGATTTTGATAAGTGGGTGTTTTTTTTCCTCCAAAATTAAAATGTCATAATTTCTTTTTACTAAAATGTGTACCTGTACAAGTTTTAGTGGAGAAGAAGTTGGACTGGACCCTCTAAATCTCATTTAAATCTGCAGCTGATATCCAGTTTATTACATCCTGCAATCATTGCTTGGAGGTTATGGTAACATTTTAAGATAGGTGTCTGCTTAACAGAGGTCAGGTTCTTAATATATTTTGACATTTACATAATTGTGTTTTATTTATAAAAATACCATCATGTATATAAAAAGGTTTTGTGACTTTGGTTTATGTTCCATGTAAACATGAAATATTTAAAATCCACAATAAGTGAGGTTTTATATTTGTTTTGCATGCTCCTGAATTTAATAGTGGCAGAAAGAGGAATGCACCAAATATTCCCCCACTTAATTTAGGTGCAAATAGCCAGGTAAATGAAGGGTTACAGGGTACTGTACCAGCTGGAGTGCTCAGGGAAGGTGCTAATCTTGACATTTATGATCTTTATGACACAAATGCTTGCTTTCAAAGTAATAAAAAGTAAACACCAATTGGGGGTAATACCTGACTCTCAGGTGCAAATTGACATCAAAATAAATGATGACAGGTAAAATCAGGAGCATGACCTTTCTCTAATTACAAATAACCAGGTCTTTTATGTATAATTTGTGTTATTTGGACATTCATAAAAATGCCATGATTAATTTTACAAAAGAAAAAGAAAGCTTATTCCTAGAAATAAATAAAAATTGCATAACTAATAGGTACCATATAGATAACTGATTAGTTTTACTTTCAAACTGCAATTTATATATTACATATGGAACACTAATGGCTAGCCCACAAATAAAATTTACCAATGTGAAATTATTAAATGTAAATAAATACTACAAAGGTTTACTTCAGAATAATCATTGTCATTGAAAAGTGAGTGATGTAAGATTTCCATGTATGTGTTCATAAATTGGAAGCATAGAGTCTTTAGAATAACCATCTTGATCAGCCACCAACCATTTCATTTTCAGATTGGGTGGAATTGGGGGTTGGGTTGGTGGGACTGTAGGTTGGGTTGGTGGGATTGGTTATTTTGAACTTCAAGTAGATACAATTTCAAAAGAAGATAAAGAATTTTACATTCCAGGCGATATAAATAGAGACCTTCTCAATGATCAAATAAAAGTGAATTGGATGAATTTTATTGCTTCATTAGGTATGGAGCAACTAGTAAATTAACCCACCAGAGTAACATCTACCTCTAAAACACTTATAGATCATATTTATACCAATACAAAAGAAAATGTTTTGGAAGTAATGGTTCCAAAGATTGGTATAAGTGACCACTTTGCAATTTTTCTAACACATAAAGTCAATGGCAAATCAACAAAAAAAATATCCATAAATCCATTACTTATAGATCCTTTCAAATCTTTGATACTGTTAAATTCTTAGAAGATCTGAAACAGATTCCATGGAATACAGTCCAAATCTTTGAAGATATTGATGATGTTTTAGATATTTGGACAGATTTGTTCATCAGTATAGTGAACAAGCATGCCCCTTTAAAAACACACAGGATGAAGAAAGACCACCAGCCAGGCTGGATCTTCCCAGAAATTTTAGAAGCAATAAAGCAAAGAGACCTACTAAAATCAGTAGGAAATCAAACTGAATATAGAGTTTGGGGGAATAAAGTTAATAAATGATACATCAAGCCAAACAAGCGCACTATAAAAAGGTGCTTGATGAAAACCAAACTAATCCTAAAACAATCTGGAAAGTGTTTACAGGGTTTGGTGCAGGCAAATGTAACAGTAAAGCTGAAATTTTATCCCTCAATCATGAGGGCATTTACACTGATAATTCAATTGACATCTCAAATATTTTTAACTACTTTTTGGTTCAAATTGCTGAAAAACTTAAAGCACCCAGAACTTCATCTGATCATCTGGAACTCAAACATTTTTGTACTATAAACTACCAAACAATATAAAGTTTGAAATTCCTGAAATGAGTCCCAAATTTGTTTTGAAATATATTTTAAAAATGGATGATTGTAAAGCTACAGGACTTTATATGATTGGACCAAGGCTACTAAAAGTAGCTGCACCTGCAATTGTAGAGAGTATAGCTTTCATTTGCAATGAAATTATTAGGTCTAATAAATTTCCACAAACATGGAAAACTGCCAAGGTTATACCAATGCATAAAGCAGGAATAAAAGATGATGTAAATAACTACAGACCCATCTCTATCCTTCCTTGTCTCTCCAAATTACTAGAAAAACATGTACATGATTCTTTTCTCAACTATTTAAACTCTTATGATCTTATTCATGATAATCAATCTGGCTTTCACCAGAATCACTCCTCTGAAACTGCACTTGTATCTTTGATTGATAAATGGCTGAAAGCATTAGATCAAGGAGAAATGGTAGGCACTATTATGGTTGATTTTCGTAAAGCTTTTGATCTTGTAGACCATGAAATTTCGCTTGAAAAACTAAAACTCTATCAATGCAGTGAAAACTCCCTAAACTGATTTACTTCTTACTTAACCAATAGAGTGCAAAAAGGATTTTTAAATGGTCAACTTTCTGAAAGTAAAAATATTAATTGTGGAGTACCACAAGGCTCTATTCTTGGGCCTCTGTTATTCATACTATTTATCAATGATTTACCTCTTAAGATTGGAACTTCAATTTCTTCCACTGACCTTTATGCAGATGATATTACACTATCTGAGATTGGTAAAACCAAAAGAGTACTTGAAAATAACTTACAAGATGCTCTCAACAGACTTCAAGTATGGTGCAAGGAAAACAGTATGATCATAAATACAGAAAAAACGAAAGCCCTACTAGTTACAACACAACAAAAATGAGCAAGGCTAGATAGTGACAAACTCCAGGTTCTATTTGACAATGTGAGCCCCAATATAACCTCTCAAAATAGAATTCTTGGTGTATTCATGGATAACAATCTTACTTGGTCTATTCACATTAAACATATTTCAAAAAAGGTTAGCTCTTATCTTTGGCTACTGAGGAAAATCAAAACATACATTCCTCTTCAGTATAGGTCATCTTTTATAAAAGTTATATTCAGCCATATCTGGACTACTGTAATGTAATTTGGGGTAATACCTCTAATTCAAACATAACAACACTTTTAAGACTCCAAAAGAGGGCTTGCCATTTAATTCTAGATCAAAGTATAGACAATTTTCAGGATGCAATGAATAATATAAAGGTTTTAACAATACATGAAAGAATATTTCTTAGAAAGGACAAATTGATGTATAAAGTATCCAGAAAAGACATTCCTGTCTATCTAAGCAATATATTTCACCAAAGAGATGCTGATAGCACTCCAAATTTAAGGTTCATAAGAAGAAAAAATTACATTATACCAAGGCCAAAGAAGGAATTGTTTAAAAAAAGTTTTCAATATACTGGTCGACTGGTATGGAACAACATTCCCAGTGACATAAGGCAGGCTCCTAGCATTTCATCTCTTCACAATCAATGTCTTAAATGGATGAAATCTTTAGAAAATTGAACAGTTCTAGTACAAAAAATACCACCTGCTTTTCTGTAATTTTACATCATTTGCATAGCTGAATTTTTCATGCAGGATTATATTTTATGTTTTATATATGTTTATGTTTTCACTGATGCCTTTGAATGTGTTCCAGGCTTGATACTTTGAATTTTAAAATTACTTAATTATTTAGTGTCAAGCCAGACTCTTCACATCATGTTGTATATACTGTATATATTGTATATAACAGATAGAAGGCCTCAAGGTAGATTAGTTCTGTAACTAACTGAGTTACCTTCTCTAAATAAAGTCTTTATTATTATTATTATTATTATTATTATTATGTGTAAGGGTTGTGGAGCTAACCAAAGCAAGATGGCAAGAGAGATACAGTTTCAAAAATTTCATTCATTCTTCACCTTAACATCAAGAAAAATCAGTCAGTCTGATGGGAATTCTGTATTGAATGAGCCAGCTCATCTGAATACTCTATGTCAGCTGAAAGGCTTTTGCCAGTCATGTTGTAATTAATTTTCTTGTCTGCAAGCCCAGAAAAGTCAAAATGACCCAATTGGTCCTAAGCTCCTGAAGTTCAAGTGTAATTTAAATATAGTTTATCTGGATCAAACATATACCAAACCACATGCTTGTATGTCCCACAATGCATTGTAGGTATAACCTGGGCATGTTCAACTAGCTTTGCATGTGTGCCATATATACTCACTTATAAGACCAGTCCAAATGCAAAATGTACAGACCCAGATCTTCTGTCACATGGTATCATGGTATCACTTATAAGACCAGTCCAAATGCAAAATGTACAGACCCAGATCTTCTGTCACATGGTATCATGGTATCACTTATAAGACCAGTCCAAATGCAAAATGTACAGACCCAGATCTTCTGTCACATGGTATCTGGATCTGTACAGTTTGTTAGGAGAAATCGGTAGAACTAACAATATAAACACTGATATGCAGGTGCATTAAGCTACAGCAGATCAGGGTCTATATTGTTTGTAGTTGGACTCAACTTATAAGTTAGTACAGATGGTATCTTTTTTCAGAGGGAGTTGTGTTATAATGTTGGAAAACAGAAAGTCACATAAAAAACAATGGATAAAAAGACTCACTTTTCCCCAGGAATAAAATCACAGTAAACATAGTCACAATCAAGTTCTGGTGAATAAAGTTAAACCATACCTAAATTTATATAAGTTTGATATTTCATCTATATGCATGTTGATGTGAAAAAACTATATCTATATGCATGTCTTTGTGAAAAAACTACTTCTATATGCATGTTGATGTGATAAAACAATACATCTATATGCATGTTGATGTGAAAAAACAATACTTCTATATGCATGCTGATGTGAAAAAACAATACTTCTATATGCATGTTGATGTGACAAAACAATAGGTCTGTATGCATGTCTACATGGAAAAACAATATATCTATATGCATGTCTATGTGAAAAATGCATAATAACATGATTTATCATACATTTGTATCTGGAGCATAAAGACGTGCAATTGCTAGGGACTCCTTGGTGATCATCTTCATAGGTTACTCAAATGTTGCATCAGGTTAATTAAGCATGGTGTCAACATTACACTCATCGCTGATGAAGAAGATAAATATTCCAGCAAATATGATAAACTTCTCAGGCCAATACCAGGATAAAACTCTTTATCTGTCTCATTACTACCAATACCATGTGTAACCGCTCCGGTGGCCTAGTGGTTAGAGCATCCGCCTTGGATGTGGGAGGTCATGGGTTTGATCCCTGGCAGAGTCATACCAAAGACTTACAAAAATGGTACTAACAGCTGCCTCACTTGGCGTTCAGCATTAAGAGGTTAGTGTTAGGACTGGTTGGCCTGGTGTCAGGATAATGTCACTGGGTGGGACATCATGCTACATGTCTGCAGCATGATGCCCCAGTGCTAGACATCATTATAAACTGCCACATTGCAGACATTGTAGCGATATGACTGAAAAATTGTTAAAGCTATGTTAAAAATCAAAATCTCATCACATCACACCAATACCATGTAAACACTCTTTGTCTGTCTGATGACAAACAATACCATCAAAACACTCTTCATCTGTCTGATTACAACCAATACCATGCAAACACCCTTCATCTGTCTGATTACTACAAATACCATGTAAACAATCTTCATCTGTCTGATTATACAAATACCATGCAAACACCCTTCATCTGTCTGATTACAACCAATACCATGTAAACAATCTTCATTTGTCTGATTATACAAATACCATGTAAACACTCTTCATTTGTCTGATTATACAAATACCATGTAAACACTCTTCATTTGTCTGATTATACAAATACCATGTAAACACTCTTCATTTGTCTGATTATACAAATACCATGTAAACACTCTTCATCTGTCTGATTACAACCAATACCATGTTACCACTCTTCATCTATGAATGGATGATGATAAAACTGAGGCCATTCTGATCACAACACAAAGACTTTCTTATTCACATCCTTTACCTCAAATAATAAATATCAGCAATGCCAACATTAAATTCACACAATCAGTATGAAACCTAGGTGTTACTCTGGACAGTACTCTCACAATGCACCAACATGTCATGAACATATGCAAGGCTGCATAGCTTGAGTTGAGACGCATCAGCTCAATTTGCAAATATCTTTCAGCTGATGCCACTAAAACACTTGTGTGTTCATTAGTACTTTTAAGACTGGACTATTGTAACTCAATTCTGTCTGGTTCATCTCAATATCTACTCCAGAAACTTCAAAAAGTTCAAAACACAGCTGCTTGGGTCATACTTAGAGTACCACGATCAGAGCACACCTCCCCACTGCTCTGTACCCTACATGGGCTATCCATTCAATCCAGAATCAAACACAAAATTTGTTCTCTTTGCTACGTTTCACTGTCGGAATCTAGTCCAACATACCTATCTGACCTCACCCATGTGTACACACCAGCAAGATACTTACGCTCCTCTTCTGACAATCGTATACTCATTATTCCCACTATGAAAACAAAGTCATATGGACAGCATTCTTTTGCATAATTTAGCCTAGCAATGTGGAATGAATTGCCCACTGAACTTAGACACAAGGGCTCTCAAAACTCACTTATTTCGACAGCAAGAACAAACTTAAAGACCTAATGATGTTTCCTACCTTAAATATTCTCAGCATGTTTTTTAATGTTTTCTAATTTCATGGTGTTTGTTTTTGTAATCATATCATTATATGTTTTTTATCTTATAGGTATTGTCTAATGTTGTAAAGTGCTTAGAGCTTCTAAAGATTATGCATTATATAAAGTCCTCATTATTATTATTATTATCTGTTTGCCACCAATGCCATGTAAACACTCTTTATCTCTCATTTCAATCAATACCATGTACACACTCTTCATTGGTCTGATTACAACCAATACTATGTAAAAATTCTTCATCTATCTGATTACAACCAGTACCATGCAAACACACTTCATCTGTGTGATTACAACCAAATCTATGTAATCACTCTTCATCTGTGTAATTACAAACAATACAATGTAAACACTCATCTGTCAGATCACAACCAGGTACACATAAACATTCTTCTTCTGTCTGATTGCAACCAATACCATAGAAACACTTTCCATCTATTTGATTGTATCTAATATCATGTAATCACTCTCTGTCTATTTGATTGCAACCAATATGATGTAAACACTTTCCATCTATTTGATTACATCCAATACCATGTAAACACTCTCCATCTATTTGATTGCATCCAATACCATGTAAAGAACTTCATCTGTGTTACTGAAACCATATACATAGAAATACACTTCAATTGTCTGATTACAACCAATACCTTGTAAACACACTTCATCTGTCTGACTACAGACAATACCTTGTAAACATACTTTATCAGTCTGACTACAACCAATACCTTGTTAACACTCTTCATCTGTCTGATGACAACCAATACCAATGAAAACACTCTTCATCTGTCAGATTACACCCAAAACCATGTAAACGCACTTCATTGGTCTGATTGCAACCAACACCATGTAAACACACTTCATCTGTTTGATTGCAACAAACTCTATGTAAATTCTCTTTGTCTGTCTGATAACAACCTATACTATGCAAACAGTCTTCATTGGTCTGATTATAACTAATACCATGTAAACACACTTCATCTGTCTGAACGCAACCAATGCAATGTAAATACACTTTATCTGTCTGATTACAACCTACACCATGTAAACACTCTTTATTTACGACCAGCACCATGAAAATACTATTCATCTGTCTGATTACAACCAAAACCATGCAAATACTCTTTATTAGTCTGACTACAACCAGTACATGTAAACACGTGTCATCAGTCTGATTACAACTAATACCATCTAAACACTCTTCATATGTCTGATTACAACCAAAGCCATGTCTGCCGCATGATGCCTCAGTGCTAGATATCACTATAAACTGCCACACTGCAGATATCATAGCAATATGACTGAAAAATTGTTAATTCTATATTAAAAATGCTAATCACACACACACACACCCAATACCATGTAAACATTCTTTATCTGTCTGATTACAACCAAGACCATGTAAGTACTCTTCATCCGTCCAATTACAACCAAGACCATGTAAACATTCTTCATTGGTCTGATTGCAACTAAGACTATGTAAACACACTTCATTGGTCTGATTGCACCCAACACCATGTAAAAACACTCTTCATATATCTCATTACACCCAATACCATGTAAACACTCTTCATCTGACTGTTTACAAACTCTTTATCTCTCTGATTTCAACCAAAACAATGTAAACATTCTTCATCTGATTACAACTAGATCTATGTAAACAATATTCCAGCAAATAGTCAATTAACATTCATCAACTGACTCATTCCAACTAATTCAACTCAAATGCTCTTCAACTGTTTTATTACAGCCAATACCATGTAAACACTCTTTAACTGTTTTATTATTGCCAATACCATGCAAATACTCTTCAACTGTTTTATTATTGCCAATACCATGTAAACACTCTTCAACTGTTTCATTATTGCCAGTACCATGTAAACACTCTTCAACTGTTTTATTATTGCCAATACCATGTAAATACTCTTCAACTGTTTTATTAGTGCCAATACCATGTAAACACTCTTCAACTGTTTTATTATTGCCAATACCATGTAAACATTCTTCAACTGTTTTATTACAGTCAATACCATGTAAATACTCTTCAACTGTTTTATTAGTGCCAATACCATGTAAACACAACTGTTTCATTATTGCGAATACAATGTAAACATTCTTCAACTGTTCTGTTATTGCCAATACTATGTAAACCCTCTTCAACTGTTTTATTAGTGCCAATACCATGTAAATACTCTTCAACTGTTTTATTATTGACAATACTTTATGTATTCCTATATGATATATTCTTTGATTTATAATATTAGCACAAACAAAATCATTAATTAAATTGATGAGTTATAAATCATTAATTGATGAGTTTTAATGAATTAAGCAACAGCTGCAACTGCTCCTTAGTTACTCGGTAAACACTTTTATTTTTATTTTTTAACATAAATTTTAACTAGTCAATTATTGATAAGGGCAAGTTTTTCAAATATTTTTTCAAATGTTTTAAAGTTTTCAAAATATATTTTTAGTATAATGCTAGTACGTTATAAGAAAAAAACTCACCCTAACTTATTGTACATTATTTAGTGTCAATATAATTTATATACATACATGTAATAATTTTGCTTTCTTTTTACATGTGACTTCTTTTTTGTTAGATTCTTTTCCAGTTATTTGTTTTTATTGTGAGTTTTTTTTCTATAATTGTATCCTGGTACTGAATAATTATTACTCATTACCTGGTGACTTTTTGTGACTTTTTCTGTGAGTTTTTTAGTCTATTGACTTTCTTACTTTAGGGTACTATATGTATACTGTCTGACATCTTGTGTGTGCAAGTTATTTTGGCAAACAGAGGAGTTTGCTGAGCCCAAAAAAATAAAACAAGTCTACCTGATATATTGTTACACATGCAATCAGTTACCAGTTCTCTTAAAATTAATATTGGCAAGAATTTCAATAATAAAATTAATTTTCTCTTGTTTTCTTAATTACGTTTTATTCATAATTGTATTAATAACCTGCATGATCGTATGGGCTGATTGGATGACATCAAAATATTGAAAGTTGAATACTATCACAACATATACATCCTTATCAAATATATACATGCATAATGTTTGATGATGACATATTCTGGAAAATACTGAATTACCTCCAGTGTTAAGTCTGTGAGAAAAAATCAGTATTCACTATTTGTGTTGTGTGCCAGTTTTTTAATGTGGTGCCAGTTTGTGGAGTGTAGTTTGTGTGGAGTACCAATTTAAAAAAAAATTGTGATTGCTACAAGCACTTATCTCAATGCCCAATGATGATCTGTCTGTGAAAACAAATGGAGTCTTTCCCAGATCCACAAATTTAAGTATTTACACCTTCCCTCTTGCATAAATTTAAATACTGACTTATCCCCTAATCCTTGAAATTAGGTACCAACATAAATGTCATTTTTCCCAAAACCAAACAATTGTGATGCCCATGAAAATAAACAACCTCACTGCAATAAGTACATGGTATATGAAAATGTGTTATTTTTTTTTTAACAGACTCAGGAAAAATATAAACCCATAAGGTAGAAAAAATGTTGGCACTGAAAACTACACATTGCACATTGAACCTGTTTATTTCTCATACTTATTGACAACATTTTGAAAATAAAAGACCCAGATTAATGTTGTTCAGTGTACAACTGACTATACATGTATCACTGAATGACACTGTGTGCAATACTGCAGCATAACCTAAATGTTTCATCACCGAATCATTCTATGCTTTCTTTATTGTCATTAAAATTTCAAATTTGTAACATGAAAATGTTAGCCTTGTATTTATTTATTTCTTATTATCTTTGTTGTTCCTTTTTATTTATGGTATGCATGTGTTAGGAGGCGTTCTTGTAGCAAGGGAAGTAACATTTGTAATGTACATGTTTGTCTACTAGAGTTAATCCCCCTTGCAATGCCAAATTCTCTAAGGCTTTCTACACAGAGAATTTATTTTGCTTTATTGCCTTTAAATGTCTTTACTTTTGGAAAGTTATACTGGAATGACATGCATATGGGTTCCTTCATATACATATTAATTTTCTGTCAATTTATATTCTTTTGTAATGTATGCTATTGTTGAAAATAGGCGATATATAAACAAGATATCTAAAGATAGTAGACCATACCTAAATCTTATTGTTTGGTTTTTTGAAATAACCTCAGATCTACTTTGCTGTGATATGTGACCCTTTAATTGAAATGTAACTGATAAAAGGACTCCTTGATCCTCATGGGTCCCAAATAGTATTTTGATATAGTAAACCAATTAAAATAAATGTAAATCTATATTTTGAATATTGTTCAATATTATTAAAATTTAAAATTTCATGTAACTTCACAAAGTCATTTTTATTTGTGTGCATGAATTTGTTTATTTGGATTGAAGGATAGTATCTTCAACTCAGAATAGTAAAGACAATCCCAGTTATTTTGTACTTAAAGTGCTCTGGTATTTTGGTAGTGTAAATTTTATGAATTGTAACAGAATATTGTGAAAGCTTGTCTCAGTCAATGAATAAAAAACATTTTGTATTCATCTAATCACTTTCATATTTAAAATTAAAACTGCAATTTGATTCAATTGTATCTAATTAAGGCATGGTCTGAGATTCTCTTTAACCTATGACTCATTCTTTTACAGATTGAAATGCTAAGTTTAAATAAAACAATATTATTTGATAATCTGTTAATCTGAGGTAAGGTTTAATGTAGAGAAAATTATTGCAAGATAAACTTATTTCTATTAGTTCATGGCATTAAAGGTGGACTTTTGACAAGCTTGAATGATCCTGTCTTTTTCATTATTAAATGAATGTTTAATATAATTTTGCAAATTAGACTTTGTACACCCATGTAATATTTCCATAAATTGTTTCACCTTTGGAATAAAAATCCTAATGCCATTATTTAGCTCAAGAATGTGCCATCATCTTGCTCATCTGAAATAGAATATTCATATTGGTATTTGAGGATCACATGTTCATGTACTAGAATATGAGTTGCAAAATTATCTAAGGCAATATCTATTTAACCTGTCAGTAATTTCACTTCATTTCTTTTAATTACATAGCTTTTTTCCCTCTAATGTTAGAATGTTTCTCTTTTTGAGTGTGGGTTGAACAAAACAATGTTAGTTATACACACACAAGCACATTTATAAATAATCCCCCCTCTTGTTCTTTATATATATATATATATATATATATATATATATATATATATATATATATATATATATATATATATATATATATATATATATATATATATATATATATATATACACATACATATCTATATATAGACAGTAGTGCACTAATTTAAATATGGTACATATTATAATAGTATACACTAACAAGTACATGCACACATAGTAATATACATATATACAGATGAAACCATTTATGTACATACATAATGGTCACATGGAAGCCTGTTTATTAAATTATGATTTTATCCCTGCTGTGAATTTGTGGGTAAAATACTGACTGGATGATAGTTTTCTTTGTCTGATGCATCTTTCTTTTTTTAAATACATAGGTAGCTCTAGACAGTTTGAACTGATGTTGGATCAATTCTTTTTATTTTATTTTACTGTGTGTTCAATGTTTCAGAATGACTGGATTACCATAATGTAGTGTTTTTGAAGATATGTTGTCAATGCCTGCTGCTTTCTATTAGTCCTATCTTATTGATATATATTTTTAGTCATTTTCAATGACTGCTTTGAAAAAAAAAATTGGTATCCTGCTTTGGGTGATGTTTATAGATAGCATTAAAATTTAAAAGGAAGTGTTGAGTTTGATAAGAGTATAAATTTTGAGAAGATTCAGAGTAAAATTTATGGTACTTGATTTAAGCTTTTCATCCATGACCCAACCAAATAACCCTTGCTGTGATCATTAAATATCATTAGTGTTATAAAAAAAAAAATGGGTATCAAAATTCGTTTGAGGTACTGGATGAACTTGTATATCTCAAAGTTCTATAATACACCTGTATACACATTTTGTCCTCCTCAAACTTTTTGCTGCATTTTCAAGAAAGATAATAATAGTAAGGAGGCAATTGCTAATCGTTCTTGCTATCAAATTATTACAATCACATTGTTTATTTGTTAATTATCATCATCTATCAGAACATGCTTATTGTTTTCTCATAAACTTGTTGGACTGTTCAACAAATTTTACACATAAAATACTATATATGATGGTGTATATGTTAAAATCAAGAAAACATGTATGTACCATTTAATTTTCTGCTAAGTGCTTTTGATAGCTTTTTAAAGGAAAATAATTCTGTTCTAAAATTATATAGAAAAAAATATTGTTGCTCAGATT
Source organism: Sinohyriopsis cumingii (assembly GCA_028554795.2). NCBI lineage: Eukaryota > Metazoa > Mollusca > Bivalvia > Unionida > Unionidae > Sinohyriopsis > Sinohyriopsis cumingii. The sequence continues at coordinate 49,029,869 of CM068838.1, forward strand.
GTAGAAAACAAAAGCTAGTTTTATCAATCAAATCAGCTGGAAAAAAAAGCTTCATAAAAGACCCCCTCCCCCCAAATAAAGAGTTGTAATAAAAAGATTTTTTTGTTGTGAAAATTGTGAAAGACATTTTTTTCTGATATAACATGAGCACTTTAAGCTTCTTTACAAATTGCTTTTTATTAAATAATCCACGCTTTCCAACAATTCTAATTAAAAAATAAAAGAAATATTAAGTTCCTACTCATTGTAGAGAAAATTATTCCTGACCGTATTGGTCATAATTTAAAAAACAAAACATTTTCTTTATTTTGTCCAAAACATTAAAATGTAATGCATGAAAACAATGTGTAATTCTGAATATTTGTCGATCTCAAAGTCAAATGAGTTGAGATTTCACATTTATCAAAAATTGGGATAAGCATGACAGGGGTTATCTCCCACAGAAATCCTGGTAACCAGGTTGTACAGACGCTTCAAATAAAGAAATAAGCTAGGACTAAATTGTAGACGAAGCTTCTAGTAATAGTGATGCAGTTTTAAGCTCAATTCGGGCGCAGAATACAAATGCAAACATTGACAAGTTTTCGCAAGTTTTACCGGTAAAGGTGACAGTAGAGCTCGCATGAAGAAAGGCTTTATACTGTATAATTTGATCTATTGTTAACTTAAAAGGATTGCTGCTTTTGTTTGGTTGGACGCTCGACAGTCGGTAAGCAAATTTACACAAACTTCCCGATTGGGCCGAGACTATGTTGTGATTGTCATTGGGTAGTTGCGTGATTATTTTGTTGTTGTTGTTGTTGACCACTTTCAGTTACAAAATGTTGTAAGATAGGAATAAACGTTTTAGTCACCACAAAGAAGCACCAAAGCTTTAACGAGCCTGTCTTCTTTCAGAGATTCACCTATCCCAAAATGACATTAATATTATATAGCATTCACACACCCTGTCGTTTGTTTTTACACACACACCGATTTAAAACAACGAAAAGCAACAGGAGATAAACAAATGCTAAGATCTTGGTCATTTATTTCATTAATTTATAACTTCTGACCTGATTGTCACTCGGGACTCCCGGCGGGAGTCTCAAGCACTCAACCAATTGGAAACTCGTGATGTAAACATTAAACAAGTAGACATTGCTCACTGTCCTTTTCTGGTTTCTAGAACAGTCCATTTCAGTAAAAGCTGTATCATCTGCTTCTTATATTTGCATTGTATTTGTAAAAAAATATTTTAAAACAAATTGAAGAAATAAACAGGAGGATATTTTTTTATATACATGCACGTGTTCAAAGAGATATTACTCTTATCAAAGATGGTGAACTACACCACATTGGTTGATTGAAAACATAGACACACACACACAGATAGAATGACCATGTTACAAAAAAACTCACATTTGATTTGAAAAGGCAAACAGCTTCGGTATTTTGTACCCCTTGGTGAGAGTCAGGTTAGAAATTATAATATTTTGAATGCAATGACAAAATTTAGTGCATTCCTTGATGCATTTTATTTTCAAAGTTGGGACAAACAAAAGGGTTGATGTGAAAATACTTTGGTCTTGAACAGTGTTGAAACAAGATGCTAAGGCTCTAAGAGCATTCAGGGTCCCTGGAGTTTATGGGACCAGCTTCTTTGGCAGCTTGTGAAACCCCTACAGAAAGTGGGACTGAACGTTTGAGGAGTTAATCCCCCCCCCCAGTGGGAGAATAAGTCGGAAACTTCTTTTGTGTGGGGCAGTGTCTTGCTGTCTCAGGTTGGGGAGGTGGTTCAATTCACACCTCAGTCCATGGGAACATGTTACTCACGCCTACTTAGGAGATGATGCACTGCAGATCTCATATTCACAACAGCATTAGGGAGGTGGTGCACCATGCATCTTAATCCTACAGTGTAAGATGTCTACCCTGATTTCTTCCAGATGGATTCAAATTCTGACACCAGCAAGCGAGTGCATTTTCAAGTTTCATTGACATACATTTTAGTTTTTTGAAATGCAATGGTAGACCTGCCAACCCTCACAATTTTTTGCAAGAATTTCACGACTTATGGTAGTGATTCACAGATTCACACTGCGTGCAAACATTTAATGAATTCTCACTCGGTTTAAATTGGGAATAAAATAACTTTATTTCTTTAAGTGCTAGTCACAATATCAGCAACGGTCACTGATGCCAATAACAGTCCTGTATTTGCTAGTCACAATGTTAACAGAACTATATCCAGTTGTTACAATTTGCCCTGTAGCTAGTAAGCATTGTAAAATATATATAATCTTTACTTTGAACAAAAGTTTTACAAATGCACATGAACAAAACCGGGCCTCAACTGATGTTTGAAAAAAATGGCACATGTTCATACTCGTAGCAACTGTAATTCTTTTTAAACAAACACTAAATGAAGACAGCGTTTTTGAGTTGGGGAATTCTTTAGGTATTGAAAGATTAGCATTTATTGTAATATGCTTGAGTTTATATTTTGCAGTGCATTTTCTGACACTACATATCATTAATTGTTTGACATTTCATCTTCTGGATTAATACCGTTTCATTAATACACTACAGTTAAAATGTTTTCACCTCCAAGGGAAAAGTTATGTATTCCACAAAAAGTGAAGTATGGATTGGAGTACACCAAACATTGGCCATGCATTCAGCCATGAAACGTCTATGGACATTATGCTTTTTGCACAGTAGTGTGCAGATAATTTTAGATTTGGGAATGTACACAAGGGCTCATATCATTGCTTACAATTTAACTGTCATACATGTACTATATAATAATAAATATGTGGCATTTGGCAGAACAATGTGAAAAAGCACACTGCTAGCAAAAAGCAAACAGAAATTGGGAAAATTAAGAGCACCTACAGCAGATTTCAGACTTGAAGCCACCTACTCAAGTCATGCAAGCTACCAGTGCTGAAGTATTGTTTGTGCGATTTCTTGTTGAATAAAACCTGCCTTTCTCATTTGGAGATAGCAATTTTAGTCACCAAGATTATAGCCGGCAAGAAGCCTGAACTGTTTTGCAAACATACTTACCATAATCCATTTGAAGAAGTCTGCTACAGCATCATATTATGACAAATAGCGCAAACTTTATGTGTATCAGTAAATTTGGCAGCAAATAAATTTGTATATGTAATCAGTGTAAATAATGTTCTGAATGATTTTACTCCAGATATAAACTATAATTGATGGGATAATAATTGATGATATGAATTTGATTATTGACAGATCTTTACCCAGGCCGAATCATACCAAAGACTTATAAAAATGGTACTAACAGCTGCCTCGCATGGTGCTCAGTATTAAGTAGTTAGTGTTAGGACTGGTTGGTCTGATATTAGGATTATGTGACTGGGTGGGACATGATGCTACATTGTCTGTGGCATGATGCTCCAATGTTAGACATTACTATAAACTGCCACACTACAGACATCATAGCAATACAAATGGAAAATTGTTAAAGCTTCTTGAAAAATCCAAATCACACACATACACACATTAACAGATTTAATTAGCATTTTATTAATGTAATGTATGTTATGTACAAATGGAGTAAGTGAATGAAAAAGGTAAATCCTAAGAAATGGACGGGATTAGACCAGATAGGTCCATTCATCGGAAACAAATATGCCGAGAGTATTGCTCCATCTCTTACCTATGTAATTAACCAAAACGTTACTAAGAGAATATTCCAATCTCAACTGAAGGCAAAAACTGATATGCCGATGATACTACTTTGCATAAGTCTGATTATAACATCATAACTCTGAAGAAAACAATTGCATGAAGATTTAACTCAACATTGGTCCTCACTAAATAACATGTTTATCAATCCTTTAAAAAGTAAGGCATTGTTGCTTGGAACTAAGCAAAGATTATCAGAGAACAGAAATCCTTATATTGAGCTGTATATTTTCAGTGATCAAATTGTACATGTTGACACAGAAAAACTTGTGGAAGTTAATGTTGATTAGAATTTGACTGGTGTAAAAGCAAGTGAAATAGTTGTTCTGTTGTAAATTCAAGAATTGATATTTTCCAGAGGATAAAATGTTATTTACCACTCAGCTATTAGAAATTGTTTTTACCATGTGTCCATTCTTCCATTTTTGGACTACTGCTGCACAATTTGGGGATATACAGCTGATAGTAATATTGGAACAACCCACAAACTTCAAAAAAGAGCAGTAAGAATAATCATAAAACAGTTTGATACACTATCCATGAAATCTTGACATTGAAAGGACTGAAATTTGAATTTAAATTAAACTAATAAAAGTCCATGTTAATGCTCAAAGCAACGAATGAACTGTGTCCACACTATTTGCATAATAATGTTTCATTTTAATGAGAAGAACTGTACCAAGGACCTAAGATCATTTATAGATGATCATTGCATATCTCGAAAGGCAGTTTTCGTTGTAAATACTGAAATACATGTACTTGAGTTTATTCTTTGAGTGCATTTCATGTACACTTAGTGCTTTTATTTCATCATGCTTTACTATTTTTCTATTTTTCTTTCTGTTTTACTTGTAATTAGAGTTGTTTGTTCATCCTGAGGTTCTCAGGGGAGAATTTTACATTATATTAAGTATTTAGTTATTATTATATTATTTATCAAGTATTTTGAGCTGTAGATACCTGTCTCCTGCTCTCATATGCTCAGATGGACTCTTTGATGGTCTTTAACTGAAACCCCTATGAACCAGTCAGTGAGGCCTTGTTCATGATCTGACACTGAAGGCTGTGTTTTTACTTACCCTATTGTCTGCGAGAAGATGCACTGAGATTCATGCATTCTCTATTGATACAGGCTGCCTGCAATGAAATAGAAATTGCAATTCCATTTGTCTCCTTTGTCAACTGGGATTTTTTAGCAAAGAATCAGTTAACTTCAGTAGCTCCACTACCTATAAAGGTCCCCAGTCTCATTGAATTGGTGCTATGAATGATCAAGATAGACTCTTATGCCCAGTGAGTACTCTCCATTTCTATCATAAGGTCTCCAAAGGAAAAAGATAGGGTAGGAAATGTCTGTTCCTTCCTCTTCAGGGCTCTGTAGACATGGCTGCCACTATCTCATAGTGGATTATCACCACAATCAAAAGAACTTATCAATCACTCGCCAAGTGAGACCTCTCCTTGATGAAACTAAAAGCCCATGAGGTTTGAGGTGTTGCTGCCTCATGTACCTACCTTAATCACTCTTCTGTAGAGGACGTCATGACGGCATCATTTTGGAAGTCCCATACCACCTCCTTTTACCTCAGCTCATTAGCGTAACAAGGCACAGTCATTTTTCCTGTTGGACCTATGGTTGTGCCATAACATGTGGCCCAGAGAGGCACCAGTATTTTATGACATGACCCCCCCCCCTCAACAGTGAGTACTTACGTTCCATTTTCTGTTTTTTTTAAATCAAATTAGAACGAGAGCATCAGCCTACTCACTGGACAAATTCAGCTGTTCAATAGTGACAGGTTAGTTATGGCTGCTATTAAAATATGTTTTTTTGAGTGGGTAAAACTAAGTTTGATATTTTTGAGTGGGTAATACTAATTTTGATATTTTTGAGGGGGTAATACTAATTTTGATAATGCAATACTTACCTGTTGCTATTGCCAAATGCTGTACTCTCACCCTCCTTAAATACCCTTGTGGAATTGTCTGTGAAAATGATAACCCCCTTTTATGCATGTACCTTGCCAGATGGATGAGTGGATTGAGTCATACATGTACAGAGAATTCTGTACTCTTTTGGGAGGATGTATTCACATCAAACAGACCTTGTTTTTTTTTTGGTATGTGAACAAAAAATGAAATCTGAGCTCAGGGTTTAGGAAAACCTCTCATCCTCTTATCCTGACCAGGTAAAAATCGACTGGGCAGAGTAAAATGTTAATACTTACTCATCTCTGGGCAGAGTAGATGCAGATTCTCATCTTCAGAATAAATGTGAGTATATTTTCTACCCTTCAACATTGCTTAACATCTATGGTGTATCAATAATATTTAACTTTTGGCTATTTTTGTCCTACTTGTTGTCACAAAGGCAGCAAAATGTGGGTTGAAAATGAAAAGCATAATTACAAATTTGATTAAAAAAATGAAAATGTTATGATACCTTTTCACACGTAGCCATCAATTTCTTAATGATATTCTCATTTACAGGAACACTTTTTAGTACCTCAAGTGTCCCACCACTCTTTTCAGCAAGTTATCACACGTTTATGAGCAAGACCTCTGAAAAGTTAAGAAACATAACATGCCCAAATTTTGTGATTTTTCTTTAGGTCAGACATTGTTATGTTTTTGTCCCAGGTCACTGATTGTTTGAAGACTGAAGCTTTAAGTTTATTGATATATTGTCAAGCCAATGTGAAGATTCCAGCAGGTATTCTGTTATCTCTGCTTATTTAGAAAGGAGTCATATTGACATGGGGTTTTAACCAGAAGACTTCAGGTAAAGTCTAGTTGGTACTGAATGAAATGGGGTTTTGTTAAGACATCCATAATGGCATCCATAGTGGCCGTCTTGAAAATATTGTTTGGCATCCATAGTGGCCATCTGGACAATATTGTTATTGCTACATGAATTGACATTGGGATTTCACAAAAGGACTTCTTATGATATCTGGTTGGTCATAAATGAAAATGATGTTGATTTGCTATGCAGCATGGCAGCAACAATGGCCATTTTGAAAATCTTGTTATTGCTCCTTCTGAATGGAAAGTCATTTGCATGGAGTATATGAACATATTACTTAGTATGATTGCTGGCTGTAAAGAAAAATTGTGTTAGTCTGGCCTCCAGTGTGTTGACCATCTTGAAAATCTTGTTATGACTGCTCAAGAAGAATTGTTGGTCATATTGGCATAGGGTTTTCACCAAAAGACTTCTTTTGATATCCAGTTCATCCTTAAATGAAAATGGTGCCCCAAAGACATCCATTATGGCCACCCATTGAAAATCTTATCACTAATTCTACTGAATAGGTGGTCATATTACTTGTAGGATGTTTTTTTTATTTACTAATTAGCATGCTTTTTCTTTTTACTAAATGTCTTTTAGCAATGCCATGTTTGTCCCAAATATAAACAGTGGCAATCTTACATCCAATATGGCTGTGACTGGCAATTTGAAAATATTATGGCTCAGGAATATCATAGATGATTGAAGCACTCAGCAGCTAAAAAGAAATTTGTTTATCTTATTATTAATTCCTGGAAATTCTTTTTGGGCAGTAGGTAATCAGTTCCTTTGAATGACTCTTATTGCTTTTGAGGCCTTCATCCTTCCTCCTAAATTCAGCAATACAATAGTTGCGGGTAATGCATTACTGCTAGTAACAAAAGTTGTTTTTTGGGAGGGGATAAAATCAGTTTAAATTATGTAATCCATGTATTTGCGTTACTGCTATTGCAATGATCTACTTCCTCCCCACTTGGCACTTTTTGCACATTATTGGCTATATCATGCTAAGGAAATGGGAGCTAAGTGCCTTTCCCATGAATACAGAAGCAGCCAAACCAGGCTGATCTGATCTGTGTTGAACCCATGCTCCATGGATTATTAGTCTGATGTTGTGCCAACTGAGATACCACATCTCATTTGAAGTCAAAAGTTATTACCGTCGTTGACTCTGATTTAGGAATGAGACTGGTAACCTGGTTTTTTCTTTTTCAGCTGTTGGGGGAAGTAATACTTAGCTTGGACTGGGGACTTCTCATTCTTGAAAAGGAAAGCATATTTGATATTAGATTTAAACCCCCTCCTACATTTTCACCTCTCTGAAGCTACTGTATTATTGTCATAGTCATCTAAATGATGCAGATTTTTGGACAAAATAATTTATGTGTTTCAATAATTGCTTAATTTTGTGGCAGAAATATATATCTGTAAATATGCTAAATATATGAATCCATGAATATAAGTAACCATAGCGTTTGGTTACTGATAACGACAATATAAAAGAAGATCCAATGAGCTACATGCATCCGTGTGATTATGTAATGCCTTACAGCATGCAAGCAGTAACATTGTCCAGTGATCCAGTAGTGTTAGCTCAACAGGTGAGATCAGATGAGGTAATCAGAAGCCATGTTGTCAATCAGTTTATTAATTGTGACCTGAGTTAAAGCAGAGAACTATACTATCTTGTGACTGTGAGGATTTTACCAGCCATGCTTTAACATCTAGCACTTCAAGTTGTATTATGTTGTGACCAGTTTGGGCTGAATTTTATTTTCTTCAAATTATTGAATTCAAGTGATTTTCTCAGGAAATACAAAAGTGCTCTGATAAAATTCTTGGAGAAAGACATTCATTGAAATTTATACTGAATTCAAACCTGGAATAATATTTTTGTGATTCAACAAGAGACTGTTGACACATCAGCACTTTACAGGCCATAACAGACACTTTATCACCTTCAGTTTTGGACCTCTTCGGGAAGTGAATTGAGCTTTATTCAGGAGTTTTTATTACTAGGACTTGTGTTTTTAATTCTTAGATTATTTTTGGATTTAATTTGCAATACCGTAAGTTCTTTTTCTCATTTTTCACTTTGTATTCTAGAGAAATAAATTATTTGTTTTATTTTATAAAGCTTATTGTCTTCACTCTTTTCTGTTACTTATTTTAAGAGCATAGACTCGTAAAAAAAAAAAATGGAGATTCGTCCAGGATAAAAATTTTGTTAAAATATTTCAGAAAACTTTGTTTTTTGAAATTTAAATTCCCCAGGTTTTGGAATTTTTAAAAACCCAAGTATTATTTCACATTTTAGAAATCTTTAGTGAAATCAGCCAGCTTTTTACAGTGTCATCAAAAGTAGAGATCTTTATTTCAAATCCTACCCAGGAACAGTTAGATTCCTTCAAAAAAGATGAATTGCTTCAACTTGCCAGAAAATATGATCTTTCTGCGGCAAAAGCTTCTTTAAAGAAACAAGAAATAAAAAATATTTTGGTCCAGTATTTGGTGGAAAAGAATGTTTTAGATAAAAGTGCTTTCATTTTGATTAGTAAGTCTGTATCAGACTAACATAAAAGTAAAGGAATTAAAAATTAAAATACAAGATGAAATTGTTTTAATCTTTAACGAATAATTGACATGGAAAAATGCATATACAGTATGGATAAATAATATTTTAATGCATAAAAAAATACATAAAACTGGATCTCAAAAATACATATATCTCTATCGATAACTATATCAGAACTTTATGAATAAATAGAGATAAACAGTTTTAATCATATTTTCATATTCATATGTTATTCATATTTTCCCATACAAATGCAGTAACCTATAATTATAAACAAAGTCTTCATTTCTGTTTCATATCAACCTATGGCAATCTGTGATCAGAGTTTGTAGTAATGTTTAGGTATAATTCAAGAAGAATTATTCATTTGTATTATTCATTGGAACTACAAAATGTTCATTACTTTTTGGACTAAATTGCTACTTTGGAATTGTTGAGAACTCATTCAAAGACAGTCTGTATTGTTTTGGTGCATCAGGACATTCAAGAGTATTGGAATTCATTTGGAACATTCTATACTTTGTGATTGTGATAGAACAATTCAGGATATTTGGGATTTAATTCACAATACTGTTAGTGTCTGTTGAATTTTCATTTTGTATTCTAGGGAAATAAATTTGTTGTTGATTGTACTAATCTTTGTTGGTTTGACTTTCTTTTCTGTTAAATAAATTAAGATTTATGAAACTTAAAGCTCTGGAGGTTTGAGCTGTTTCATGGACTTGTTTGAATAATTCTTCCTTGGAGGACATCATGAATATGGCATTTTGGCAAAACCATATTGTCTCTCCTTTTATTTCTGCATGTTAGCACAACAAAGTTCATTCATATTTTCTCTGGGAACCATATTTGTGGCACAACAGGGCCCAGAGCAACACCAACATTCAGTAAATTGGATTTCTCTTTTTTTAAAAATCAGTTTAACTGTTTAACACATCAGCTTACCCACCTGATAAGTTCTGCTGCTTTTAAAATGTAGTTTCTCCTGTGGAGGGAGGTACTTTTTTTGAGGGGGTAAGTCTATACTTTTAATCATGCAGTACTTGCCCATAACTATAGACGAATATACAATGTGAAATGTACAAGTACAGCTTTGCTGATAGTCCAGAATATTTTGGAATAAGATTTTGAGTCAGATAATGTTTTATGGTGGAGGGGCAGGAGGGGGTGGCAAACAAACAGTAGGATGAATGTCTAAGGGTCTTACACTTGTTACAGATGTGTACAGTTCATTTTAAATGTATTAGTATAAAAGGAGATGATCAAATCAGGTGGCAAAGATCTGAGATACAGGTGAGAAGAATTGTCATACCTGTAATTGAACCACCTGTATAGGTGAAAGAATTTATACCATAACCAAATATCAGTTTAAGTCCTGATGATGAATTGATTTCATAAGAGTGCTCCGTCTGTATTTAAATGTATAAATTGCCAGTAGGAATTCCTGAGTGTTCAATATTGAATTGGAAAATAATTTAGCTCACTAGGTAATGGCCTTGAAGTTTAAACTTTCCATGGAGTGTAGGTAAGTATAGCTTAGATGAAGTTGACAGCTCTGACATATTGCTATAAGTGGATCAGTATGGCAGATAATACTTTTATAAAAACATGCTCCTCAGAGCAAAAAAAATAAAATGTACCTATGTTGCCAGAAGGTTTATACAATACTGGTTACAACAAATGTCATAGGTAATTATTTGAAAGTTTCTAAAGAAAGACATGTTTAATGAAACCTGTTTTAGCAGTCACCTCCATTTGAAAGACTTCTATCTATAAAATGATTGTTGTTGCAGGGTTTACCGCCATTTTTCAGCACAAGATATACTATAAATGGTGGAGGAAGAACCTGGGAGAACCCCGGAAAGAACCACTGACCCATGAGAAGCTACTGGCAAGCTTTCTCACATACCCACATTGGCTGAGCCTGAGACCTGAACCCAAGCAGACAGATGTGAGATGGCAATGATCCGTAATGGTGAGCACTTTAGACCACACAGACACACAGGATCCCGTCTATAAAAAGAAAATATTTTCATAAATGATGCCTTGCCAGAAGAACAATGACTTTTATTACCTACATGGGTTTCATGGAACTTTCATCATTAGGCACATTTATACAATAGATCAGTTTAAGATGTTTATTATAGGGCTAAATTTAGTTATTTCAGGTGCTATGGTATTTATATAAGTTTTAAAAGAGAAGATCTATTTGTGTATAAATTTTCTAAATGTTCTCCTTAAATTTAATAATACATGTAGTATGTCTATGACAGAGGAGTAACTCTACATTCACTTAGATTTAGAGGCAGAAATTTGGGGTGGATACTATGTAAACAGCAGCTATTCAAATGCTATAGTGTCAAGTTACAGTGCTGAGAAATTGAAACAAAGGAGTCCGCAGGACAGTTGGATTATGTGTTTGTAAAGCTAATCAAAATCAATTATAGCAAGTCTGCCTTAATACTTAAACATTAAAATTAGTGACCAGTTGAAGGGAAATTTGAATATCTTTTAGTAGGTAGAAAGTGCTTAAAATGGAGCTGAGTAATTATAGTTTAATTTTGAATTCATAAGGATAACGTTTACGAGTAATTTCTTTCGCAATATAATATTTTTGGAAATTCTAACATACACAGTGGGAAAAGAGTGTGTATGGAGAGTACATATATGGCTTTATTTTGGAATACATAATTTAGATTCTGTGCATTTTTATATGTAGATTAGAGTTAGATAAAGGGTCTGCACCTAACACAATCAGACCAGAAGTTTAGTTCTAGAATAAGTCTTCAGGGAATGTTCTCTCTGAAGTCTGCTTGGATTGTTTAAAAAGCCAGGTCAAATATAGTGCAGGGAGTCAGCATGAAGAACTAGAGGTATCAGAGTTCCATTAAATATAGAAAAGAAGAAACCCTCTTGCTTGTGACCAATTCTCCATAGTGCAGTTACATCAAATAGGCACTACAACATGTTGCTTGATTATTGTTTGATAAAAAATGATATGCATTGGCAGATTTGATCAATAAAGTGTGAAAGGTAGGATACCCAGTTCCTTTTGTTTTGATTGAGACAAAGTATAAATATAGCAGTCACTGATTTATTAAAAAGTCCAGCAATCATGCCATCCTGCCAACCAGCGTGTATCAGTTTTTCAATTTAGATCTTGTTTAAAAGGCAGTATCTCCTGTTTTGGGATGAGTGTACCATTTTTAAATTTGGCTCACAACTGCATCAGGATGAAGGAATCTTTAGACACAGCAAAAGAGGTCAAATGTAAAGGTCACATGGGTATTGTCTAAACTTTCTTCCATGGAGGACATCATGAATACGGCATTTTGGCAAAACCATATTGTCTATCCTTTTATTTCTGCATGTTGGATAGTTTGTAGATCTACCATTGATGAATTTTCATGAAACATTGCAGAGACTTTTATAATGTCATATAAAACATTTATAGGAATTGTTAGGTGAAAGGTCGGGTCGTGTTGGTTTCTGTATTTTGGGGAAAACATAACTATGAACTGCTACACTGCAGACATCATAGTGGTATGACTGGAAAATTGTTAAAGATACTTTAAAAATCCAAATCATGCAGACACACATCATGGAAACTCTGTCTTTGAAACGGTATTCCTATTTTTAATAGTGACATATCTAGATATCCAGTATACTGTGTTCAAGGATGCAGTTGTATTGATGATTTGACCTGCAAAAAACTAAGGCCAGATTCAGTTGGAATATGAAGGAAATTGAATTGAAGAATTGAATTGCTTCATTGGCCAGATTTCAGGCATAATATATTTCCTATGGAAAATACAGATGGTAGTTGCATTTGTATGGATTTGACACGTAGTGATGTCATATGGAAAGTGCAGAATGGTAGTTGCAGTTTTATGGATTTCACACATAGTGATGTCATATGGAAAGTGCAGAATGGTAGCTTAATGGGTTTCTCATGGTCACATAGATTGCAATTAAAAAAGGTGATATAATTTTTGTTTTATGCTGTCCTCTGTTTTAGGAAGGAAGTTTGTATTATAAAGTTCAGTCAATATTAAATTCCTATTTCTCATTAAAATACCAGCTGTTGGTGATTCACTTGCCCTACCAGAAATGACTAATGAATATTTTCAGCAGTTGAGTGAATTTATAATTCACTCACCAGATTCAGGGCTGGACATTGTTTCTCCGTAATAAAAGGATATATTGTTTAATAAATTACCAACTTTGTTCATTGAAAGTTCATGCTTTCTACAATTGGTTTGTTTTCTATACGTTTTGATCAAGCTTGTATAAGCACTTGAGTTTTACTTTTCAGTTTGAAGTTTGATCATTAACATTGGCAACTATAATATTTCAATATTCTAGGCGAGGAAAAGTTTCTGTCCTTTCCTGTTTAGCCAGTTGATTTTTTTTAGGCTGTCAATCCCTGCCTGTGTTAGGCTACATTATAACAGAAGTTTGTATTCACTGTATTACCATACAATAAAAGGAACTGGGTCATGACTAGAAAAATCCTACTTTATATGCAAGGTTTGTTTATATTAGCATATGTTACATTCATGGTTGCCTGCAATTATGCATGCTCTGAAGATTAATTGATTGCTTGGTGCTTAGATTATTTTAATTGGAAAGAAGTATACTTGAAGAAATACCAAGTCTAAAAGTCAGAAGATTTGAATAATGTGAAACAAAATGTTCTGCCAGACTTAAAGAATTGATTAATTGATACACAGTATTTCACACTGATAAGTTTCAAGTTGCATTCCTTTTCCAGACTTAGTTCTACATAATTATATCTCTACAGGTAGTGTTTGTTTCCAACCCTTTAGAATTTAAAATAATGGTCATATCATAAAACCTTAACCCAGATTGTCCAGTTTGACCTGTTTAATTTGGGCATAAAATTGTCTTATAGCAACATCTGGACATGAGAGCATATGATGTCTACACATTCTAACTTAATCATTAGCTAGCTGGGTACACTTGCATGTCCCAGTTTATTGACAGCATCATATGCTTGTGATGGCAGCATACTGAGAAACACTGCGTCTCATTTAAATGCTAAATCATGTACTGGACAGTTTTTTTTTTCCTGCTTGAATTCCCCCGTTTTACTGATCTTGGTATACCTTTGTTCAAACTATTTTCACCACTGTTTATTTTTGGAGTACAAGATCAATTAATGTCATTTTGTTATGCAATTAAAAAACATTGTTTTGTCAGAATTAAGTTTTACCGTGATATGCAGTTCATTCTTGTTTATTTTTCTAATACAGGTTTAAATATTTTTTGTATAATTTCTTCAGACCAGAAGATTGATAATAGGTAATACATGTACTGCAGATGGTCTGCTGTTGGGAGGTGAATAGTTATCTCATGGACTTGTAACATTTCTCTGTTATGATTTTAATCTAACACCTTTATCGTTTGTTTCAGATCATTGGATATCCTTAAATTCCATTAGAGTTCGGTCTGTATGGTTGGTTTGTTGATTGTTAATCTCACCTCTGCTGATTATGTGACTTGGATATGTATGCTGGAATAAAATAGCATGTCATCCTGTTGACTTCAAGTTGGACCAGGTATGCCAACCAGACTATGATGGTGATCAAGGTGAGTATAATTTTTTTAATTATTAGCTTTTAACAAAGAAGTGCTCTTTTTTTTAATCATTGTTTTTCATACATGAGATTAGAACTCTACATTTGTAATAATTAACTTTCTCTGGTAAACAGCAAGCCATTGATTACTTTTAATGCTTTGTGTCACATCTTAAGATGATATAGAAATATTAAGATCTGAGAAGCTTTCCCTCCTGGCAGCAACATGTGATCTCGCAAGACAGATGGTCTTTCATTGGAGGGTTTTAGAAGACAGGTTTTAGTGTATAAACACTCAGGCTTTGGATCCCCCTTCCCCTTTTTTTTTTATAAACAACAGCAGTTCTGGTCTTTATACATTTATCATTTAGAGATCGGATTGAGTGTTTATCATGACAAGATAGGTCAAATTTTTTAGCTAATGTATGCTTAGGTCAGTACTGTGTATATAGCACCCAGACATATTTTATACTTCTGCCAAATATTTGAAATTGTTGAACTATGTATAATTTTTTCCTGAATGTAATCCAGGTGGCAGAGTGGTCAGAGGCACTTGCCTGTACAGATGACTGACATCTCACCTCTGTCTGTGTAGCTTCGATTTGCACTTGGTGAACATGGGTACATGATAAAAGTTTCCATTAGCTTCCCATTGGTTAGTGGCTCTTTTGGGGTACTTTGATGAAATATACTGGCTGTCATGTATAGCTAAACATGTGGCAAAAATGGCATTAAGCCCACACAAGAACACCAAGTAATCTGTCTTTCCTTCAGAAGGCAAAACCTTCCCCATCTCTGCAGATTAAAATGTATAGTCTTAGAGTAACATTACTTGTCAGGGAGGTGGGAATAAGCATTCAGACATGGACATCTTGGATACATGTATTGATAAAGAGGAAGGAGGGATTTGGTGCTGAATGTTAAAGGGACAAACACATCAATAAAGTCCCAACCTTTCTTTGCCAACGATGTATCCCTTTTCATCCATGCATTTTTGTAACAGTCTTTACCTAAAACTGTCCTTATTGAACTTCAGCTTACAATACAAAGCCTGTTGTTCATGATATATTATTTCTTTTGCTGATACATGTATTGATCTTACTGATTAGATCTATATTTAAAATGGCTTTATTTAGCTGATTGTGTTTCTTAATTCTAAGCATGCCTAACCTTGAATATATGTGAACACATTATGCATAGGGACAATTCCTAATGGATAACACATTATTTGGGGTTGGTCATTGATTGGAGTAAATATTGTGTATTACTAAGTGATCACATTAGTAGCTCTAATAATCTGAGTTCATGCTGTACTGATCTTTACCATCACAGGATGTTTTTTGGTGAGTTTATACTGTACTGATATTTACCATCACCCAATGTTTCTTTGGTGAGTTTATTCTGTACCCATATTTTACCACCACAAAACGTTTTTGGTGAGTTTATATTGTACTGATATTTACCATCACTGATGTTCCTTTGTTGAGTTTGTACTGTACTCTTATTTTACCATCACAGGATGTTCTTTTGGAATAGTATTTCCTAAAAACTCCTCATTTTCACTTTGTAGGCTTACGTGATATACTGTTATTTTGTTATCATCTTCATAATCATCATCATAACAATGATGATGATGTCTTGTCTGTATCTGTTGTTGATATACATATTTTATACTCCGTGACAATTACACATCGATAGATTATCAATTAATACACCAAAGAGGTGAGGCATGGCATACAACTAGAATTCATGGCAACATAAATAGAGCTGTAAACAACCCTTTGATTGCAGAAAATCATTTTAGTCAGTGATCAAATTTTTTAATTTTTTATCATTGTGAACACATTTTGTGGTAGAGTTAATATTCACTATATTAGTTTTACACTAACATGATAGGGACCATACTGTTAACTGTTACAGTAGTTTTACACATTATATCATGATATAATAGAGAAAATACTGTTAACTGTTACAGTAGTTTTACACATTACATCATGACATAATGGAGAAAATACTGTTAACTGTTACATTAGTTTTACACATTACATCATGACATAATGGAGAAAATATTGTTAACTGTTACAATAGTTTTACACATTACAATAGTTTTATACTGCCATGTCAGAGACAATACTGTTAACTGTTACATTATAGTTTTACACATTACATCATGACATAATGGAGAAAATATTGTTAACTGTTACAATAGTTTTACACATTACATCGTGACATAATAGAGACCATACTGTTAACTGTTACATTAGTTTTACACATTACATCATGACATAATGGAGAAAATACTGTTAACTGTTACAGGAGTTTTACACATTACATCATGACATAATGGAGAAAATACTGTTAACTGTTACATTAGGTTTACACATTACATCATGACATAATGGAGAAAATACTGTTAACTGTTACAATAGTTTTATACAATACATCATGACATAATGGAGAAAATAGTGTTAACTGTTGCATTAATTTTACACATGACATAATGGAGAAAATACTGTTAACTGTTACATTAGTTTTACACATCATGACATAATGGAGAAAATACTGTTAACTGTTACATTAGTTTTACACATGACATAATGGAGAAAATACTGTTAACTGTTACATTAGTTTTACACATGTCATTTTATAATGGAGAAAATACTATTTTAATTGTTTTACACACTGACTTCATGACATAATTGTGACCATGCTGTCACTTTTATAGCAGTTTTCCACTGACTTAATGGCATGAAGTTGACCATACTGTTACTTTTATAGCAGTTTTACACATTACATCATGACCTAATGGAAAAAATACTGTTAACTGTTACATAAGTTTATACTGACTTCCTGACATGTTGTTGAGTTTAATTATAGTGGCGTGCACACAATTGTGCATGTGCCACTTTTTTCTGACTGCACTGCAGTCTGCTAGTTGTTCCTGGGGAAGGGGATGGTGCCACCTCCCCCAGGCTTTTATGGATTCAAGGAACCCTGATAGTTTGGCCTCAATCTGTGGGTCCATAAAGGTCCCTACAGTTGAATGGTTGGCTGTCATTAGTGGGAAGGAGAGCTTGGGAACAGTCCTGCTTGCTTTACAGCACTAGTTTCTTGTTGCATTTGCCTGGTGTTTCTTGCGATTTGTTTTTGATTTTTTTTTTTTTTTGATTTTTTTTTCTTTCTTTAAAATGTTCTTAAAGGGGGGGGGGATGTTCTATGCGGTTTATAGAGGTTCTTAGTAGAAATCATGTATGAAGAGAGATTTTCAAGGTTATTATGGTATTACTAGTCGAGGTGTTTAGGGTGTGCTTCCTATGTTATGTTATTTATAAGTTTTTAGATATTACCTCTTTAAGTTATTTATTAATTCATGTTTTTAGAGATAGAATGTTATTTATACTTTATTTAGCAAGAGACCGGAGTCCTAGCCGATTACACAGTTCGTTAAGGACATCTAGGACCGGAATCCTAGCTGATTACTCGGTTCATTAAGGACATCTAGGACATCCGATTTTGCGGTTTCCTTAGTTTTTTATAGGTGCTTCGTAAGTGAATTATTTATTAATACTTTTATAAAATTGAATGATATGTTATGGGTTTTTATGTGGTGGCTTCTAAATTTATTTACCTAGTTACTGGGTCTTTTGGTTTTGTGGGGATAGTAATTATATTTTGTTCCTAAGTCCTGCTGAGTCTATGAATTGATTTATATTTTTGTATGCTGATTGTTTATTTTTATTAAAGTCCATAAGTAACTCTGGGTATGTGTGTAGTGATCCAATCTTTTTTTTAGATTTTTGATAAATATTTTCCGAGCAGGTTGATATTTCGGCATATATTGAATACGTGGTGTAGATCTTCAGTGGTGTGGCAGTTAAAGCAGTTAATGGTTGCTGGTTTGGGTCCTATAAACCTTCCAAAACTGCTTGCTAGTTTAGTTTTTCCAGTTATTATCCTGTTTATGGTTTTCTGTTCTAAATAGGTACCCTTAGGTAGCTGTATGTTCCTATCTACGTTTTTTTGGGTTTCATGGTGCTTTTTACCTTTTGTGGAGGAGTTCCAAAAATCTTGCCATGTTTGGTCTATATATGTTTGTGCGAAGCTTATTGCTTCTGTATAGCTATAGTTAAGCTTGATAGAGTTTTGATCTCCTAGTTTGGTTTTTGCAACTTTGTCTGCTGTTTCGTTGCCAGAGATTCCAATGTGCGACGGTATCCACATGAGCTCGACTAATTGATGTGCTGTGGTGATATCGTCGATTAATTGGCATGCTTTGTCAAGGAATTGTTCCCTAGAGAGTGTATTGCGATTCTGGATTGATTTGATAACGCTTAGGGAATCGCTTATAATGATTTGGTTGTCTTTGATCCATTGTAGTGATTCAAGTATAGCCCAGAATTCAGTGGTGTAAATGGAGCAATAGTCAGGTAATCTGGATCCTGTTTGTATATTGAATTCAGGGATGACTATTGCTGCTGCTGTTCTTGGTGGGTTGTTTTTTTTTTATCCATCGGCATATATTTTAACATAGTCCGGGTATTTTTGGTTGATTTCGTTTACCAGTACAGGTTTTAGTAAGTTTTCTTGTCCTTCTTTATTGCCTAATTTGGTAGCTTCAATGTTAATCCTTGGTGGTTTTTGTAACCATGGTGATTTTTTCTGGTCTGTATTATTTGTTACCTGTTTTTTTAGTAGAGGTATCTTTTCTCTTAGTTCAAGGATTACTTTGCCACATGGTGTGATAGGTATGATTTTGGGTTTGAAGACAACTTTACACTTATTTATAGCTATTTTGGTGGGATGGTTGTCTGGGTGGGTATCTAATCGAATGGAGTATCGGAGGAGCAGTTCTTGCCTATGTAATTTTAAGGGTAGTTCTCCTGTTAGTGTTTGTAGTTCTTCTAATGATGCTGAGGGGAGTGTTCCTGTGCATAATAGTAAGGCTTTTCTCTGGATAGTGTCAAGTTTTTATAGTACAGGTTGCTTAGCCGAGTTATATGCTTGGCAACCGTAATCCAGTTTTGATCTAATTAGGCTTTTATATATCGTGAGGAGGGTTTCCTGGTTGGATCCCCAGTCAGTCCCTGTGATGTTCCTGAGTAAATTGAGATCTTTGTTACAATTCTGGGTGAGTTGTTCAGTGTGCTGTTTCCATGTGAGGTGGTTGTCAAAGAACATTCCTAGGAATTTTACTACTGTTACGTATTTGATTAATTGATTTTGTATATAGAAGTTTGGATAGACTAGGTTGTTATTTTGTTTTGGGGTGAATATGATTGCCACAGTTTCTTCATGAGATATTTTGAAACCCCATTTGTCCGCCCATCTCCCTATGTTGTCTAGGCTCTGCTGGATTTCTTTAACTACTGTGTTATTGGCAGGATTTCCATTCCTCCATATGCCACTATCATCTGCAAATTGTGACAAGTTTATTTTTGTGGAGGCTGCATTGAGGTCAAGGTCGTTTACCATTAGGTTAAATAGTAAGGGACTTATTACACTGCCTTGCGGTGTTCCATTTTCAAGTGAAAATTCTTCCGAATGGGTGTTGCCTATTCTTGTGGTAATTTTCCGGCCTGTGAGGAAATTGCCAATCCAGTTGAACAAGCGTCCAGTTATTCCAAATTGGTTTAGTTTGGCCGTTAGTCCGTTACTCCAAACTAGGTCGAATGCTTTTTCTAGGTCTAAAAAAACCACTATGAGGTTTCGATCGGTTTTCCTATGTGCGTTAAAAGCGAGTTTGATGCCTATTTCCAATCTGAGAAGTTGGTCAGTGGTGGACCGTTTGTTCCGAAAGCCACATTGATTTATGGAGAATAGGTTATTGGTTTCTAGGTGGTGTTTTAACCTGTTTGCGATTATTGTCTCCATTATTTTGCAAATATTGTTTGTAAGAGAGATTGGTTGGTATGAATTTATATTGTTGGGATCTTTACCTAGCTTGGGGATTGGTATTACTATGGCCTGTTTCCATTTGGTGGGTAGTTGGCCTTTATCCCATATCCTATTAAAGAGTTTGATTATGGCTATTGTTATATTGATAGGTAGTTTTTTGTAGATAATGTAACCTAACTGATCCTTACCAGGGGATGTTTCGTTTTTGGATCGTAAGGCTATCTTCCATTCATGTACTGTGATGTCGCTATTTAGGTGAGATTCTTTTGTTCCTTGGTCTTGAAACATTTGAGGTTGGGTTCCATCCATTAGTTTTTTGTGTTCTTGAAAGTTTCTGGTGTGATTATTGTTGCTACTCATGTTCGAAAAATGCTTCGCTAGGAGGTCTACCTTATCTTTATTTGTTATGGCATTTTTAATTTTTGGGGCTGAGGTAGTTGCTTTCCCTTTGATGGCTTTTATCTTGTCCCATATTTGTTTTGAGTTTGATTTTAGACTCAGTTTAGAGCAAAAGGTTTGCCATAGATTAATTTCAGCAGTTTTTATAGTTTGTTTTAGTGCTTTTTCTTTATCTTTATATTGCTGGAAGTAGATAGAATTTTTGGTGCGTTTATATTTATTTAAGGCCCTTTTATTGTCTTTATGTGCTATAGTGCACTGTTTAGTCCACCATGGTACAGGGTTTTTATTTTGGATATTAGTTGTCTTTGGTATGCATCGGTTAGCTGCTTCTATAATTGTGTCTGTTATGTTATCATAATACATGTCAATACTTGGGCTTTCTAAGTTATCTGGATTTACTCTAGCTAGTAATAATTGGAATTGGTCCCAGTCTGCCTGTTGGTACCTCCATTTAGGTGGGGTTTCATTTGGAATGTGTTGAGTTTTTGTTTGAATATTGATTGTGATGGGAAAATGGTCACTTCCTAACGAATCTTCCTGATCCACCCACCAGTTTGTGATTTGAGCCAATTTTGGGGTGGTGATGGTTAGGTCTATGGCTGAAAGAGTGCCATCCTCAGGGTTTAATCTAGTGTTCGACCCGTCATTTAAGATGACCAGATTGTTCTCAGTTATCCACTTTTCAACCATTTTCCCTCTTTGATCTTTCTTTTTACCTCCCCATAATTCACTGTGTGCATTGAAGTCGCCACAGATCATTAGATTGTTGTTGTTGTTATTAGTGATTGCCTTTAGTGAGATTAGGTTGGTAGGGCAGAAGGTACCCCCTGGGTCGTATGCATTTATTATTTGAATGTTTGTGGTTCCTATATTTATCATTACTGACATTATTTCGATGCTATTATTGATGTTTAGGTATGGGGGTACTTCTATTACTTCATAGTAGATTAGTGTATCTATTAAAAAAATTGCTAGTCCACCCCCTTTCTGCCCCATGGGTCTGTTTTTAAAGATTCCCTGGGTATAGCCTTGTAGTTTGGGCAGGCATTTGTGTTCTTGTGTTATGAGGGTTTCCTGTAGGCAGATTACGTCTGGTTTTACGGCTGTATTATTCAGTTTGTTCTGCAGTTCCGATAGGTTTTTAAAGATTCCTCTGCAGTTCCATTGCCAGATGGTGATTTTATTATTTTTTGTACTATTCATTTTTGACGTTTTCTTTATCTGTTAGTCTTGTGGTCCAATCAGCTAGTATGGTGAAAATGGTTTTGAGGGTTCTCATTATGCTACTGAGATCTTGCATTAGGGTTCCTGTTGTTAGGTTCATTACTTCCTGTATTAATTCTGTGTTGGGGTGTGTGTTAGGTTTGGGAATGTTTGGGGTGACAGTTTTGTTTGTATCTGGAGTGTTATCAGGGTGGTCATGGTTTGTTACAATGTGGGTTGTAGTTTTTGGTTCTTTTGTTTCCTGATTCGAGGGTATGTTTTGCGGTGCAATGTTTTCCCTTCTGATTCTGCGTGGAGAGTTTTGGTGCACAATGATTGTTTCAGAGGTAGATTTTGGTGTGTTGGGGTTGTTTTTACAAATAATGTTTTTGGCAGAATGGTAGGTGAGGTGTTTTTCGTTCATTAAGTCCACTATTTGTTTCTCTTTTATTGCAAATCTGCATTCTGCCGATCTAGGATAATGGTTGTCTTTACAGTTAGCACATTTGTGTTTAATTGTGTGGCATTCTTCTTTGTGTTGACCTCCGCAGTACTTACATCTTGGTTTGAATCTACATCTGAGGGCATAGTGTCCCCATTGCAGGCATTTGGTGCAAAATCTTGGCCTATTTATGTAGTTTTCCATCTTATGGTACACTCCTGACTGTCCTAGTTTTATTATTGAGGGTATTGGCTCGGTAGCCTCTATAACTGCTTTGTTTGTTCCTTGTCCCTTGTGATTTTTAAGATGATATACTTTGGTGGTCTGTGTTCCATTTGCTGTGAGTTTATGAAGTAGGAGTTCATTGGTTTTAGTGGGTTCAGCCAGATTAGTTGTGGTTTCACTGTGTTTGGAGTTCGAAGTGACTCGTGTTTTCCTCTGAGTGCTATGGTGTCTCTCTACTTTGATCTTTATTGGGCCTATAGTTTCAATTTGGATGAATTTTTCCACCTGTTGAATTGTGCTGCATTGGACAATCAGGTAATTTCGCCTTGGTCTTATCAGTTTGAATTGTCCAGTGTGAATTTTGGCTAGTGCTGTCATAATACTATTGGTACTTAGACTAGTAATTCTATTGCACCTGCTGCTTATGTATATGGTGTGTTCGATGGAATGATAATTGTAAATTTTGTTTTGGGGGTTATATTGTTGTTTTATTTCCTGTTTTGAGTTAACCTTACTTGTGGGTTTTTTTTTGGTTGTTTTGGGGTTTTAGCTGGCCCTTGCCATTACCTAGGTTTGTGTTTTGGGTGTTTTGGGTTGTTTGGGGTCTTTGGGTTGCCATATTAGTGATGCTGCTGGGTAGTTTTGTAGTGTCTAATTCATTGGATTTGTTCCCATAGGTTTGTGGTTCCCTTGCTGTTATTATCCCAGATGGTCCAGGAGTTTGGCTTGAGTGTAGAGTTTCTTTCCTAACGTTTTGATTTATTGTTGTTTGCTTGATTTCCTGTTGTTGGTTTGTTTGCATGTTTCTAGAATTGGTTATTTCATTTTTGGTGAATTTTGGGGTGCTGGTTATGGTCATGTGGTCTAATTGTGGGGAGTTTAAGGTATGTCAGTTACTGTCAAATTCATTTGTTAGGTTTGGAATAGTGGTGTCTATATCTTCATTTATGTTTGGTTTTTCCGCTGCCTTGAAGAGGATTGGTGATAGTATTGGCATTGTATTTATATTGTTCCCTGGAGTGTAGTTTTGTATTTCTAGTAGTTTCTGTTGGTGGGGTGGGGGTGTGTTAGTTATGTCTGCTGGTTTGTGGTTTGTTTGGTCTGTGTTTGTGACCAGAATTTGGGGTCCCAGTGTGATGTTGGTTGAATTCGAGTTTGCTGTGGTTGGTATGACTTGCGTTAATCTTGCTTGTTTTACATGCTTTATTGGTGCTGTTTGGAGTTGTGATACATCCAATATTTTTACTGATTTATTGAGAGGGTTGTTTGGTGGTTTGTGTGTTTGCGTGTTTGGATTGAATAGAGCCATTTGTTTGGACCTAATTTGCATTCTTCTACTTAAATTGCGTATAGCATTGAATGATGACTTATCTTTTGTTTTTGTCCTGACATTATAAAGGCCATATCACTTGTTCTTCAATAGCTTTACATGGATTTCATGAAAATACAGTGGACACACAGACAGCTACTGTTACGTTAATTTTACACGGACTTCATGACATAATGAGGGGCCCGAGTGGTCTAAAGTGCTCTCCTTTACGGATCACTGCCATCTCACCTCTGTCTGCATGTGTTCGAGTCTAGGATTCAGCCAATGAGGGTATGTGAGAAAGCTTGCCAGTAGCTTCTCGTGGGTCGGTTTTTTTTCCCGGGTTCTTCCTCCACCATTAATACTGGCCGCCATGCATAGCATATCATGTGCTGAAAAATGGTGTTAAACCCCACAACAACAACATGACATAATGGAGACCATACTGTTACTTTTACATTTATTTTACACTGATTGATACTAGAGGAGTTGAAGTTCTCCATAAAAGACTAGTATACCAATCTTGTGTTATCCATCCTTGAAAATCATTGATTGATTTTAGCACAGAGGTATAAACATGTGAAAATTGTTCAGACCTAGTTCTGCTTCTATATCTATATTGCTTGACTGTTTTGGAAGGTCAAGAATATATTTAGCTATATTGATTAAGGTCCAGCTACATTAAATATTCATGCAGTGAAAGAAAAATGTTTTTTTTTTTACTGTTCAAGTTGAAAAAGTCAGTTCTCTATATTTCTTAACTAAAGAGGCAAATCTGTGATGCAACACGCTGTAACATGTACAGTATGATAGTATGAAAGTTGGTTTACCATCTGAAGAACAAAGAGACCTTGATTTGTAAAGACGTGCATGCTTTGCTTGCAGGTTTATTATTGCCAATTACATGTTTATGTTGTGATATGATATTATGAGCAAGTATGCATATAAGTCAACAATTTAAAGTGTTTGAATATGACACGAGTAATTTGGACTTCTTAAACATCCTGGGATAACAGTTGAACACTATTGTTTTTGTTTTAAGTGCATTTCAATTTAGTTTGCTCACATTGCAAAATCAATACAGGTTATTAATGCTCCTCTGTAGGAATCAGTTACCACTTAATTATATGACTTCATATAGCAGCCGGTTCAGACTTCTAATAGTTCCTGAGTGAGCCTTTGTTCAATAACACAGGTTTTTCAGGAAAATATTAAGTGTATATGTATCACGCATGTACTGTATTTAAGTGTTTATAAGTCAGTTCCAACTGCAAACATAGACCCAGATTTGCTGTCATGTAATGCATCAGCAGATTAGGGTCTGTTTTGTTTGTTCTACTAATTAGGCCTTATAAACTGCACAGACCCAGATCTGCATTTCTTTTATCCAATGGCAGATATTGGGCTGTGCAGT
Organism: Sinohyriopsis cumingii; assembly: GCA_028554795.2. Classification (NCBI taxonomy): domain Eukaryota; kingdom Metazoa; phylum Mollusca; class Bivalvia; order Unionida; family Unionidae; genus Sinohyriopsis; species Sinohyriopsis cumingii. The sequence goes on from CM068838.1 coordinate 49,055,427, forward strand.
TTGCAGTTGGAGTGAGCTTACAAGGGATAATAGTCCTCTAGACTGTGTCCTGGCTGCTGTAACTGTGTACATAGTTAAGAAAGCCATATCTACCTGTATGAATGGCCTTATGTATTTAAGGTTTGGCTTGATATGGACTATATTCATTTTTATACTGGAGTACATGCTGTTTTAAGGCTGTTTTAAAATGCATATTTGGGTACAACAATCTATTGCCATAATGCACATCAGATCAATTATTTAAATTGATGGTTCATATTGGTACATATGCATTGTACGTGGTGTAGACAAATAGTCCTCCAGTTTTAAAAATTGACTGGTTGACATTGCATGTATATATATAGAAAGCTAGCTGTATGCTGGTACAATAGTGAGGAAAAGGAATGGTCTCAGTCATAGCACAGCCTGCTGCTGTTGTTGCTGACAAACACAGAAGAAATATGAAGACTGGTAAGAGATTGGTCTTAAACTTAAGTCATGCATAAATTAAAGACAATTCATACATTATGATCATATTAATTTTATTTCTAGATAATTGGTAATACACATTTAGGATAGGACAGTTTTTTTTTGCCTTCTGTTTCAGTACCCTTTTCTTGTGGTAGAATATTGCTGAATGTTTAGCACCATTTTTCAGCATAAGATAGGCTATACATCATAGTATATCTGGTGGAGGGAGAACCTGCTGAAAGACCAAGGAAGAACCATCAACCAGCTTTCTCACATTGTCACATTGGCCTTATTTGAGTCTTAAACTAACATGGACTTCTTTGAGTAAAGACAGTTTTGAGTTCTAATTATTGCCTTGTTTTAGATCTTTTTTATCTCCATCATCCCTTTGAAGGAAAGTTGCATTGGTACATATATAAACCAATGTAGCTATGTGTGCATCTGTGATTTGTAATATTTAGTGTTTAACACCAGTTTTAGCAATTGGTGGCCAGTTTTTTGGTGGTTGATAAGACCAGGAAGAATCACAGACATACAGAAATGTACTACAGAGCTTTATCACATATCTACATTTTTGAGCCAAGACTCAAACCCGTGGTGCAAACAGGTGTGGGTGATCTGTAAAGGTGAGTGCCTCAGACCGCTTGTCCACCAGGGGCCCTTTGTGTACACCTGTGTATGCATATGTGTAATGTAATGCAATACTTTCTACACTATTAGAGATAGAAACCTTACATTATGATCATAATGGATTTGTTTTAGACATGTACATTTGTCTTGTAAATCTGATCCAAATCTTGTATTTGTGTCATGGGTGGGATGGGGTCAGAAACATGCAGTGAAAATGAATACTGTAAATGACAAAAAACATTGGTTACAAAGCTGCTTGGGGTATGATTATATAGTTTTATGCACACATATGTCCATGTTGTTCCTGATCTTTTTTATAATTGTGTATAATTTTACTGAGTGAGATCTATTTACTCTTGATGCCCATCACTAGAAAGGGAAACCATGTTAACTCTCATTTCCATATACTCTAATGCTCATCACTAGAAAGTGAAACCATGTTAACTCCTATTTCCTTATACTCTAAATGCTCATTATTAGAAAGGGAAAGGGTGTTAACTCCCATTTCCTTATACTCTAAATGCTCATCATTAGAAATGGAAATGGTTTTAATTCCCATTTCTTTATACTCTAAATGCTCATTATTAGAAAGGGAAAGGGTGCTAACTCCCATTTTCTTATACTCTAAATGCTCATCATTAGAAAGGGAAAGGGTGTTAACTCCCATTTCCTTATACTCCTCTAAATGCTCAGCATTAGAAGGGGAAAGGGTGCTAACTCCCATTTTCTTATACTCTAAATGCTCATCATTAGAAGGGGAAAGGGTGCTAACTCCCATTTCCTTATACTACTCTAAATGCTCAGCATTAGAAAGGAAAAGGATGTCAACTCCCATTTCTTCAGAATGATATAGGCATTAATAGGCTAAAAGTGCCATAAAAGCCAAACAACAATTCTTTAACCAGAAGAACACATGTGAAGATGTGCATGTACAGTATATGCATGCGTTTGTATGTTTCTGTGTGTGGTTGTTCATGCAAGAGGGTATTGAAAAAGATGGGTCCGTATATTAGAATGATGGGAATAAAGATCTTCAGAATATCATTTGAAATGAGGGGAATACTCACTTATGAGTTGTGACCAACTACAGTGTGATCAAGCTAGAACATGGTGGTTGGGGTCCATAGAACCGGACTGTGTTATATACCGAACCATGTTAATATGATCCAAGTCAGTTAGCTGAAGAAAATTATGCATGTACCAAAATATAATGGCTGGGGAAGGGGATGGTGGTATTAAATCAGGTGCAAAAATATGTGCTTTTGATTAAATGAAGACATAATTAGTCTGAAATACACTTGTATATTGACAACTTACATTTGTGTAGTACAGTCCATAATACAGTCTTTTTAGCAATGTACAATCAGCATATCGCCCTTACCACAGTACTGAAACCACTCTTCTAAAAGTAGTTAATGACATTCTGCGTTGGATAGCGGAAAGATTACAGTTCTCACCCTCCTTGATTTGTCTGCAGCATTTGACACAATAGACCATGATATATTACTTCACTGTCTCCAGCATGTATTTGGCATGCATGATACAGCCTTACTGTGGTTCAAGTCCTACTTGGTCAACAGGACACAAATTGTATCTGCAAATGGAATACACTCCAGCCCAGTTGATCTATGTTGTGGTGTTCCACAGGGGTCTGTTCTTGGACCTGTTCTCTTCATTTTTTACACTCAGCTGCTCTCAAGTGTCATAGATCATCATCCAGTGTCTCACCAATTGTACGCTGATGACACCCAAATATACAAATCTAGCCACCCAACTGAAGTTGATGCTACCATCCAAGGTGTAGAGAGGTGCATTTCTGATGTGAAATTATGGATGACATGTAACAAGCTGCAGATGAATGATGATAAAACTGAGGCCATTCTGATCACAACACAAAGACTTTCTCATTCACATCCTTTACCTCAAACAATAAATATAAGCAATGCCAACATTAAATTCACACAATCAGTACAAAACCTAGGTGTTACTCTGGGCAGTACTCTCACATTGCACCAACATGTCATGAACATATGCAAGGCTGCATATCTTGAGCTGAGACGCATCAGCTCAATTCGCAAATATCTTTTAGTTGATGCCACTAAAATACTTGTGTGTTCATTAGTACTTTTAAGACTGGACTATTATAACTCAATTCTGTCTGGTTCATCTCAACATCTACTCCAGAAACTTCAAAAAGTTCAGAACACAGCTGATTGGATCATACTTAGAGTAACACGATCAGAGCACACCTCCCCGCTGCCCTGTACCCAACACTGGCTATCCATTCGATCCAGAATCAAACACAAAATTTGTTCTCTGTGCTACGTTTCACTGTCGGACTCTAGTCCAACATACCTATCCAATCTCACCCATGTGTACACACCAGCAAGATACTTATGCTCCTCTTCTGACAATCGTATGCTCATTATTCCCACTATGAAAACAAAGTCATATGGACAGTGTTCTTTTGCATACTAAGGCCCAGCAACGTGGAATGAATTGCCTACTGAACTTAGACACAAAGACACAGTGATCACATTCAAGAGGGCTCTCAACACTCACTTATTTCGACTGCAAGAACAATCTTAAAGATCTGATAATGTTTCCTACCTGAAATATTCTCAGCATGTTTTTTATTTTTTAATGTTTTTTCTAATTTCATGGTGTTTGTGTTTGTAATAATATTATTATATGTTTTTAATCTTATAGGTGTTGTCTAATGTTGTAATGCGCTTAGAGCTTGTAAAGATTAGGCACTATACAAAGTCCTCATTATTATTATTATTGTTATTATTATTATTATTATTATTAAGTACTGTACATGCATATGAAAAATCAATGAATTCAAGTAAAGATCACGTTATAAATATCATGTATCAGTCATATCCCATTAGAAAATAAATAGCATATATATATATATATATATATATATATATATATATATATATATATATATATATATATATATATATATATATATATGTATGTCAGTCTTCATTTTATCTATATCCCATGGTCAACAAACAGTGTCACTAAACAATTCACTACAATATTGTCCCCAGTAGCACATGGATATTTAGTTGTTTGCGTGCTACATGTTCATGTACTTAAACTGGCCTAGAATTTGGTCAGCTGAAGACAGCTATCATCTTGCTGAGGCTCCCCAGGGGATGAGGATATTCATAAGGAAATGAAAACATTTGAACAAATGAAAATGTAACTGGATGGCCAGATATCTATGGTTTCAAAAGATTTTAAATTTAAATTGCATTTAATGCACTGTTGGTAGTGATCATAAGCATAAAATCATTTCCTGCAAAAGGAAACTTTCATGGCTCAAAAAATGTTTTCTGGTCATTTTGGAAAATGCAACAATCCATCAGATTCCAAAGGTATTCAGTTTTCTTTGAAGTTTCAGCAAAACTATTTTTCTGAGTACATTAAAAAAAATTAGCCATCATTTGGTCAAATGTAGTTGTTCCTGCCTTCAAAAGATTGTAGCTGGTCCAGTAGCATGACTATTTCAGTGTATCACAGCAGAGTACTCAGGCCAGATACCAGCATAAGCAGATTGTGACATAACAGTGCAATGTTAAGATGGCTTGTCAGTATGAGCAAAGGATTTGTTTATGTAACTATAGATAGATTCCAGATTCCAGTTCATTTTATATCCAAATTTGTAGCTTCATTTCATGGTGCATTTGACTTTCTTCACTTCAAACCCAAGATTGTATATACAAATTTAAACAGCCAACAATGTTTGTCCAAAAATATAAGAAATTGCCAGATGGTATATTTTGTTGCCAATAAGGATAAAAAAAACCCATAATTTGCGACGTTGGCAAAGCCCATCATGATCCCTGAATAAACTATTTACATGTTATTTTTCATGCTTTCAAGAATGAAAAAATATTTTTTCCATGCATGAGAAAATACATTTATACAAAATTTCGATTGGTTCTTATGGTTGTCTCAACAGCCTTATAATAAAGTACGTTAATGTAAGTTTATGTTGGGTATGTCAGATATTTTAAGTTCATAACCATGTAAATAATTTATTTATGCAGTGTTGATACATTGTTTATATTCTGTGATGTTTGAAAACTAATGTAAATGTAAATTAAGCTTGCATACTTCAATTGACATGGCTACAATATCAGATTTCCTCTGCTCCATCAAATGTCTTTAGCAATATGTCAAGATAAACCTGTCAACACTGAATTTAATAACAGTCCCAGTTGAGTCATTCAGGACTATCTCTCCTGTTCTACCTACTGAATATATATACCATAGTATGGTTGCAGAGATAAAACACTTCTGTGCTAAATATTCTTTTCAGTGCTAATTGCCTTCCACACAGGTTGCCTGGAATAATTAGGGCCTCAGAATTCACTCTGGTAGCTGATCCAGAGTATGATATTGTATTCACATGGTGTAGTTTCACCCCTAGGGTCTTGACACTAACATTTTGTCAATTGTCAGGCAAAGGAGATGGGAAGAAAGTGCATATTTTTCCACTGCATCCACTGGAGGTTCTAACAATATTTCAAAGAGCTAACATTCTTGTAGAATTTAATGTTATTGTGCTGCCACCATATTTTGTTTAGGGAGCCTGTAATGTTGTCCATGTACATTAACATTTTTATTTTGCTTGATAACGTTTCAAGGACATTGTAAGATTGAAATGAGATTTGGTGTGGGGTTCATTATGAAAGATATTAGGTCTAGCATGTTGTTGCCATTTTACACTAGCACTGAGTTTTAAGTGTGATTGATTATCTTCTTTATATTCAGAAACATTTAAATAATTTTATGATTTGAAACCAAATTTCATATGGGCCTGAATATCGAGATGATCCAAGCCTAGTTTGATTTTCCATTTTCCATTATTTTTTTTACAGAACTATGAGCCATGTTTGACTTGGAAATTGACCTTGTATCATGAAGCAATGACTTTTTCAGTTATGTACGCTTTTAGCATGGATATGTGTGGGCAGGGTTTGATATGCTAGGTTTCCAGTGTAATTGCTTTCTTCTTGCTTGGAACTGTGTAACTCTTTTTTTTCAAGCCAAGATCATAGAAAGAGTTACAGTGGAGTTATTTTTAGGCATCTGTGTCAACTGTTTGTTAAGGTTTTGGTTGAATATATTTTTTGCAATGTTTTTGTCATCAGTGTTAGCACATAGAGGGAGATATGATATATCCCGCACCTGCTATGGTGCTTTGGTTCTCATTATATAGATGATTAGCCACAGAATTATTGCCCGGATTAAGTAATTAATAACATAAAATATGAAATTAAATGATGGAATAACAGATCAGCACAAAGATGTTGAATAGAACAACATGAGCCCTCATGCATAAAATATAACTTAATTACATAAACAAAATGAAATTGAACATGACATTTGAGATGATACACTTTCTGTCGTAAATAGAATTACACAATTGATGCAAAATGCAATTAGCTGTTATATCAATACAATTTCATCACAGTATCAAGTGACTGATCAAACTCAAATTGCTGGCATGTCAGCATAACCTGATTGCTTCTGGTCCTTTCCAAATCACTGCTGGTGACAAGTTAGTGCTGCTGTATTTCTGTTCCTTCTCTCTCTCTCTGTCTCTCAACTCTTTGTGTCATCAACTGTAATTGACTGTTTGCTGTCTTTTCCCACTATGTGGTGCACAGGTATAAAGCTATTTGTCCTTTAGGTAAATAAAACACAACCGAAGTATTTGTCAGGTTTTCTTTTCTGGCATTGAACAATATTCCCACACTTGTTTGTCAGGTGTCATCTTATTGTAATTCAGTATAACTGTGCTATTGTCAGTTCACAACCTGATACTGATACACAATCCTGAATGTGAATTTGTGTCTTTTCTTGCAGCCATTTGCATTCCTAAGTGAAACTATGACTTGATTTCTTAGATAAACTATTACATTCCACTTTGGCTATAAATCACTCTACTAACTTTTGGCAGTTAACACATGCCAATTTTCCCAGTTAAGAAAATTCACAGCTTAATTACACAGATGAATTAGTGGACTTCACTTCTTAACTACAGTTCTTGCAAACTAGCAAATTTATTGACATAGTCATAGAAATCTTAATTAGTAGCATATATGTTACATATCATTTAAGATAGAGAACTTAATTTGCACAATTTATATCAGAGTAAAATATGAAATTCCTACAGTACATGAGTTCTGTTGCATCTGAACAAGGAAATTTGAACAAATTCATAACAGTTCAAACATTCATATAATACATGAATAATATAATAATCAAGACAAATGCATGCACACCCTTAGCTTTCAGACTTGCAGAAAATTGATGTATGAATTTAAATGAGTAAATTCAACAAATAATTATAAACTTACATCAGTGCATATTGTATGTGATTGAGACAATACCATGTGCTTTCTGAGACTTGTTCTCTTTTTTATGAAGCCAAGTCTCTCTCTCTGGTTCTGGGTCTCTCAAACTCTTCTGGACCCATGTCTCTTGAAGAGTTTATTAAACGAGAGAAAGTACTTATTAATCTCCTTGGAGTCCCTCAGACATCCCTTTTGGCAGAAAAACTTGGACAGACTAATTTTTGCCTAGGAAATTACATAAACCTTGGATTTCATCTGGGACCTCCCCCCCCCCAGTTTAGCTTAGATAATCAGAATTACCTTCTGTAACCACCAAAATTTTAACACTCCCATAGAAGTCAGAATAATTCTGTCATGTCTGCCATTATTAATAACTATTTTGGAAAATATCATTTGATGACTCCTATTTCAACTGACTCAAGAGTTCCCAAAATTTGTCTCTAGCTTGTCTCAACCTTGTAAATTCCTCTACTTGACTCTACATTGATGTATCTGTTGGACCATTATTCTAGAGTGTCCTAATTCAATTCACTTATGCTTCCAAACAAGACAGGTTAACCATTTCAAGCTACCAAATTTATTGCAAGCCTAGCCCATATGTCAATTCAACAATGTGTACATGTCATGCTGACCATGACAGAATGTACCTTGAAGATATCTACAAAATTTTGCACCATTACATGAGATTGACATGTGTCTACTATCCTTGTTATTGGTCACACAATATTTGCCAAAGCCATCAGCTGTAATAAAGGGATCTGAAGTTTTGAGCTAATCAAATGAAACTGCAAAATATATGAAACCCATTTGTGTGGTTTACAGAAAATGGTAAAAAAAATATTAAAAACTACAAAGCAGACATTAATGTACCAGTAGCAATAAAATATATAATAGGACAGGAGTCAATACATGTATGGAAACTTTTGATATACTGGAAACTTGGGCTGATTTACTGATTGTATTTCATTATTTTGGTAGTTTGATCATTAATCATGTCTGTCTGTCTGTCTGTCCATCTCTGTCTCTGTCTCTCTGTGTCTGTATATATATATATATATATATATATATATATATATATATATATATATATATATATATATATATTCTTTCACTTAGCTCTAGCATAGTGACCAAACTGTATGGTAGAGACAGCAAAGTGCATCTAGATCATTGGATTTAAATTGAGGCCCATGCATGGGTACACTTGATCAATACCTTATCAACAGTGGCACAAATTGACTTGTCTATATGTCTAACACTTTACTTAAGCCTGGCTAGATTGCTGTTTATATAAGAGCCATAATTCAAAAATGTTGTGACTCAGGTTTCTTTACTCATTGAGACAATGTGGAATCGTAATAGTAAGTACATGGAATATCATAAATTCTAAAAAATCTACTTTAGATGTATTTTGTATGCAGTACTGGCTGCCTCATTTCATCATGTTTGTATGTCTGTACATCTGTAATAATAATAATAATAATAATAATAAGAAGAATAATAATAAGAAGAATAGTAATGACTTTATTTAAAGAGAGTAACACAGTTAGCTAAGAATTAATCTACCTTGAGGCCCTCATACAAAGAAATTAATGTATTTTAGCTGCATCTATGAAGCCACTGGATATATTTTGTTTGGAAGAAGGAAATTGAATCGGCATTTTTAATCTCAACTGGAATACTATTCTAGAGCAAAGTTCCAGAGCATTGGAAATTTCAAAAAAAATAATTCCTTTTTTGGTTTGGGAATTTTATACTGTTTGGTAGACATGGATCGCAGGTAGTGAGTATTGCCAGGTAGATTATACTGGAATTGTGATTGTAAATATTCAGGAGCACTATTATTGGATATCCTGTACATTGATTTGGCTTTTCTCTTATGGATTTGGCATGATTGCAGGCATATAAGATTTATTTGGCTGTCATGATTTTACACACATGCAAAATGAAATGGTTGAATTTTCATGAGAATCATACCACTAATATAATTTTTCCATTCTTAAAATAAAGTTTTGAACTGTTTAGATGGTGTAAATGTTCCTCAGGGACTCATCAATATATCTGGGGCAGGATGATTTTCTTTTGAGCCATGCTGTCTTTTAATTGTTACTACAAGATAATTTTTCCCAAACAAATATAATGGGTATGATGCCTATTTTTAAAGATCCAAGTTAGAATACTTTTTCAAGCTATTTGAGGACTATAAATTGATTTTAAAAAAGAAAACAAAATCATACCCTACCCTCCTCAAGTTAAATGGTCAATCCCTAATTTAGTTACACTAAAAGCACTTGACATGGATGAGTTAATTTGGCAGGCACATTTGTATGGATATGTAGATGACTTAATTAAAAGAATGTGAGTCTTTGGACATTTATATTTTTGAATGCTGTTGTTGTAGAATTTAACACCATTTTTCAGCACCAAATAGGCTGTACATGGCAGCCAGTTTAAATGGTGGAGGAAGAACCACTAACCATTAAATGCCGCAGTGTTTGTATAGATATACTTGCATTATAAACACAAATCAAGCTTTTTGCATATTTTATTCTAGAACAAACTTTTCACATGACATTCCAAATCCTTTGGCTGCTGGATATTCTGATACCCTTTCTGCTCATAACTCAATGGATGGGTGGAAATTCATTCATCTTTGTAGATAGGTTACACATGTATTAACTGTCAGCAAGAGTGACATAACTATTAAGCCTCTAATACAAGGGAGTCCTGGAAAAGGGACATAATTTCAAAAACTCTTGACTTCTACAAGGGAGTCCTGGCAGAGGGACATAATTTTTAAGCCTCTTCACTTCTATGGGAGAGTCCTGGAAGAGGGACATAATTTTTAAGCCTCTTGACTTCTATAGGAGAGTCCTGGAAGAGGGACATAATTTTTAAGCCTCTTGCATTCTACAAAGGAGTTGTGGAAGAGGGACATAATTGTTAAGCCTCTTGACATCTACAAGTGATTCCTGGAAGAGGGACATAACTGTTAAGCCTTTTGACTTCTACATGGGAATTCTGGAAGAGGGACATAATTTTTAAGCCTCTTGACTTCCATAGGAGAGTCCTGGAAGAGGGACATAATTTTTAAGCCTCTTGACTTCTATAGGAGAGTCCTGGAAGAGGGACATCATTTTTAAGCCTCTTGCATTCTACAAAGGAGTTGTGGAAGAGGGACATAATTTTTAAGCCTTTTGCATTCTACAAGGGAGTTGTGGAAGAGGGACATAACTTTTAAGCCTCTTGACGTCTGCAAGGGAATTCTGGAAGAGGGACATAATTTTTAAGCCTCTTGACTTCTACAAGTGAGTTGTGGAAGAGGGACATAATTTTTAAGCCTCTTGACTTCTACAAGGTAGTCCTGGAAGAGAGACATAACGTTTAAGCCTCTTGACTTTGACCAGTGAGTCCTGGAAGAGGGACATAATTTTTAAGCCTCTTGACTTCTACAAGGGAGTCCTGGAAGAGGGACATAACTTGTAAGCCTTTTGACATCTACAAGGGAGTCCTGGAAGAGGGACAAACTTTTTAAGCCTTGTGACTTCTATAGGAGAGTCCTGGAAGAGAGACATCATTTTTAAGCCTCTTATACAGTCATGGAAGAGGTTCATAGCTAAAATACACACAAACTGTAATTGCTGTGCATCATTATTTTTTTAAACAAAAAGTTTATACACATACTCTTGGATGTAGAACATAATGCATACATGCAACAGATTTTGGGTTTGTGACCCCTTGGTCAGGAGGTGTTGGAGGTGTCGGGGTTATAATAAAAAAAAGTGGGGGAATTTGCTTCAGATGTAGCTCTATAATAAAGAGATTTTTTACATAAAAAAGATGCAAGTGTTAAGTTACAATAATATTGGTAGAAACAGACTTATTCATCATAATTTATTGCTGTTTTTATTTCACTATAAACAACAAATGTACATTTTATAACTTAAACAGCAGATACAAGAAAGTTAAACATGGCATAAAGTAAAGAAATGAAATGCTTGTTAGCAACCAGTACATGTTCAAGTAGGGCATATGTGTGAAATGGATTACCCCTTAGCAGAAATTTATGTTGTAAATGCTGTTAATAGGGACCAAATGGCATCACTTGAGCTCACCCGTGACACAAGAAATAGATTTATGACTTCATCCAAATTGTCATTATTGGCTTCTGCATCTACTCTAACTTCTTTAATTTTGTTTGTATTTGTGACATTCCTCCTCTTGCAACTTTGATAGGGCACCAATTTTACTACTTGCATTTTTATGGTAGCTATGATTGCATGAAGGTTTTTGGATTTTCTAGTCCTCAGCAGAAAATTAACTAATATTACACTGACTTGATCATTTTAAAAAAAAGTTATGTTGGACAAAAAGAACATTCATTTGAATATTTAAAATTTTGCCTTTCAATTGCAATTTATTTGGATCCTTCAATAAAATGTGGAATGCTACCAAAATTTGTACTATCCAAAAGAAATGCATGTATCAACATTCACTAGTTCCCTTGTAAATTGACTTGCATTAGAGTAGCAGACAACTGATTTTTTTTAAAGCCTTGATTCGGCAAACTGTATCTTCAGGAATTAAGAATGTCTTTTTTTACATCTTAGTGTGAACATTTTATCCCCATACTGTAGCATGGAGGTGGGGGGGGATATTGTGATACCATTCATCTGTGTTTATCCATAACTCCACATATCCTTCCACCTGTGTATCCATATTGGGTGTGACTTTCCACAAGGATAAGTAGATAGCAAAGACAGTTTCAAATCCTGGATGCCCCTCCCCCCTCCAAATGAGGAGATGGATTTGGTAGGGTGCTCAAAGGTCACATCTTGTAACATGAACTCTGTCAGAGAGACTGAGGGAGGCTAATTATATATGGTATGTTTCATGAGGAGGACAAGTAGATGGCAGTGAAGGTTATGGATCGTGGGTGCACCCTCCTGGGATGGAGGAGTGGGAGTCAAAGATCACATCTTTCCTCATACATGTAATATAAATTATACCCTGTAACCCTTACTGCCAAATTACACCAACTGAATGAGCCTGATCATATTTGTTTGACTTTTCATGAGGTTGAGTGGATGACATGATAGATTGAATCCTAAATGTACCCCTGGTGGGGAAGGCAGGGGGGCCCTGGGGTGGGAGTGAGTTAAATATGAAAAATTACCAACATTTGCTATGATTTGCTCATTAGTTTTTACTGTATTTATTTTGTGAACATGTTAACTTAAATGTAAAAAAATTTGTGGGCTGTTTGAGTTTCTCAAGAATAGCTCCGATTGCTTTAATGACAGTTAAAAAAGATAAAAGGAGGGAAAATGGAGTTTTGGGGGGATTAATACTTGCACATTTATTTTAGCCACTGGACCATCAGTCCTTTTCAGTGACTGTTGTTATGACTCCAGTTCCAGCATTCTAATTATTAAACCATAACCAGAGAAAGCTTTCTTCAGAACATTTTCCAAAAAAAGGAACATGTTTATTGCAGATAAATTTTGCAGATATTTCATTGCTTTTTTAAGAATTATTTATGTTTGTGAATATAGTCCTTATGCAAATTCCATGAGAAGAAATAGCAGGCTAAATGAAATGATTATTGACTGTAAGACCTCAGAAAATATGTTCATGAAAGTCTTCTGTGTGTGTGTGTGTTCGTTCATTTCATTGATGATAACTTGAGCATTAAAAAGTTCTTAAAATCTACCTACTGATAATCGTGGCTATTTAGGCATTATTTGATTTATTGAATAGGTTTTATACATTGCCTTGAATGACGAATTCATAATTTATTACAGTTATTCAGCATGGATAAGAAAGCAAACTTGATAACATAATAAATTCTTTTTTACAACCACAGCAATAACAGGTTTTTATTGATGTAGGTGTTTGGTTGTTAAAGAATGCCATTGTTAATAAATATTTTTGGAGAGAAAAAAACATGAGTAGCCACAAAATCATGTGAACACCAGTATAGTTAAAGAGTGGATTTGTAATGTCACATTAACTCCAGGTAAATTGTTTTTTTTTTGTTTTATTTTTATCTTAACTGGTCACAAACCAGAAGACCTTGTAGGATGGCCTGCTTTTTGTCCACCCATCAGTTAGCAGAAGTTTGGAATTCTTCCCTAAAGACTTCTTATGATGTCTTGCTCCTAGATGAAAATAGTGATGATCAGACTTCTTAATGTTGCCAATTGGTGGTCATCTTGAAAATCTTTTCTTAGTTACTCCTCCTAAACAAATGGATAATTATATCAAAAAGGTGTCAATATCTGGTTATTGCAAATCCTCCTGAACAGAAATTCATATCAACTTGGGGTTTTCACTAGAATTCTTCTTGTTATATTTTGTTTGTCGTAAATAAAATTGGTGCCAATCTGAATTTCAGTGACTGTCATGGCAGTCATCTTGAAAATTTTGTTATTGCAACACCTTCAGGAAGTGGAAAATCACATAAGCATGGAGTTTTCCACCAGTAGCTTTTTTATTGTGACTAGCTGGTCCTAAATGAAAATATTCCAGTCTTATCTTACATCCAATAAGCGGCCACCATAATGTCCATCATAAACATCTTGTAATAGTTACTGATGCTTATTCTGAATAGATGGTCATATACATGCAGGGTTTTCACTAGATAACTTTTTGTGTTTTCTAGTTGGTCCTAAATCAAAACTGCTCTTAAATCTACTACGACCATCATGGTGGCCATCTTGAAAATGTTGTTGCTTAATTGTTTTGGGAAATTCTTTTCATCAGCCAATATTGTGTCACAACGGAATATTGTTTTTTTATGCCTTTGCTTCCATGGATGCATGTGTGTGTGTGTGTATATATATATATATATATATATATATATATATATATATATATATATATATATATATATGTTAGGTGAATAGTACAAATACACATGTGATTATATTTATGATCTTTTAATCATGTGTTTGGCATGTGTCAGATATGCCAACAAAGTGGACAATGGAATGTTGTGAAAAAAATGTTGGGTCTCAGTCCAAAGTTTTTGAAACATTTTGGATTAAAATAGTAACTAACAAAAAAAATTCCCACATGTGACGTGTTAGTTATTTACTATGTGATTGTGTTAAGTACATGTATTCTTTCAGAAGATTTTCAGGAGTGCAGTTATTTTATCTCTGAACTGTATGTAATTTCTCAAGCCCTCTAAATATCATTTGTTGAGCAGGTGTTTTATGTTTACTGGCCCTTGCTGATTATTATTTTGCTCAGATGTTGGCATCCCACTCCTTAGTGTAGCAAGTAAATTATAAGCTAAGGTATCAAATTTTATCAACAGGCTCTTTATTGTCAGCATGATGTCTGCAACAGTATTAACTACAGTGTAAAGTTAATAAACCCACTTAAGTTATGGTGGTTTGATTACAACTTAAACAACAATTAACATACACTTAGCATATTCATATTCTAATGACCATTTAATTTTTTGGAAGGGGCTGTTATTTTCTTTTGACCTGAAATATTTTCTTTTATCTCAAAATAATTTATAAAAATTCAAATAATATAGAAATTAAAACAAAAGTGTCAGGTCCCTGCTTCAGAACATTGAATATAATTTTACTATACTGTGAAATGTATTTTTGTACATTCAGAAATACAAATACTTGAGCCATACAAAATTTGTGTGGTACTGAGCCCTTGTATGTATGTATGTATGTATGTATGAGCCCGCTTATATATATATATATATATATATATATATATATATATATATATATATATATATATATATATATATATATATATATATATATACGTACATACATACATACAAACATACACTGTGCCATTAAGCATATAATTGCAATACAGAGAGTATGTAGTTGAGTATACATGTACACATATAATTGTAATACAAGGAGTATGTAGTTGAAATATAATGTAAGTTTCACTATAACAGTAGAATATTCTTTTGATGTTATTCTGTTTTAGAAAGATTTTCATAACAGTTGTATTAAATATGCCTTTGATACCATTGTCTGTATGATATTTACGTGTATTGGTAGATGATTATCATATTATTATGGTTAAGTGTTCAGCATTATACAAAACATATTATGCAGTTTTACAAAAGTCTCTTTTCATTCCTATCTTCTATTCAGCCAAGATGACTCAAAGTCCACTGATAACTTTTGAATGGCCTTGTTGTGACATCTAATATTGTTCTGTTTTCTCTTGAATTACTGGCATTGTCCCATTAGTTGGAAGTATTTACATGTGAACCGATTGCATGCAGAGTTAAGGTGATATATTCTCTCCCGCTTTGAAATTTTCTCCACTGTGTAAGGTTTCTCTTTCTTGTTGAGACATGCCATTTTAAATCAGTGGGTAGAGATAGAGGTATTGATATTGGTTTGTGTGAACGACACGCTAGCTTACTGCCTTTCAGTTTAACTATAGGAACACAGTGATGTGTTGAGTGGAGTAATTCCATGTAGTTAATCTGTGGCCTGCCTGCCTCTAAATGGCTATACTATTCCAATAGGAATTTTTCAACAAAGATGAAAGAGGGACAAAGGATTTGGTCTGACTTCAACTAGAAGCTTAGACTTCTCAGTGAGAATTTAAAGTATCAGTATATTCCATGGATATTTAAATTGTACAGGTGCGTTCAGTCAAGGTATGTATGATATGTGTATATAACATTACATAATAAGTGGAAATATTTGTATACAAATATAGTGTTTTAATGAACTTTAGGTGGAGTCAGTCTATTTCTTTCAGATTCAGACTGGTTAAGTTCTACATTTAATTGTATGATCAATATACAAATAAATGATTATACAAATAAAACAAGGCATGACGGATAAACATTTGAAGGGCTCTTACTGAATATAGAGTCGTTTTGCAGTTCAAAATAGCTTTACATGGTATCAGCAAGGTGCATCACAGATTCACAAGTTTCACTTAAAGTGTGCTGTGCTGTTAAGAAGGATAGTCTGTAGTAAAAGGAGATGAACATGAAAGTTTTGTCATGTATATATATATATACACCCATGTGCTTCTAAGTACTACTAGTGCTTTTGTCATGTACATATATATATATATATATATATATATATATATATATATATATATATATATATATATATATATATATATATATACATCCATGTTCTTCTAAGGACTTCTAGTGCTCTTGTCATGTGCATATATATACATCTATGCTCTTGTAAGTACTTCTAGTGCTTTTGTCAAGTATATATACATCCATATATATACACACACATACACACACACACATCCATGTTCTTCTAAGTACTTCTAGTGCTTTTGTCATATGTGTGTGTGTGTGTCTATATATATATATATAAATATATACATATATATATATATATATATATATATATATATATATATATATATATATATATATATATATATATATATATATACATATATATATATATATATATATATATATATATATATATATATATATATATATATATATATATACATCCATGTTCTTCTAGGTACTTCTAGTGCTTTTGCATTATTATCATGTAATCTTCAGATAGGTACAATATACTAATGTGTTTTTATAACTAAATGATTTGATCAGTCATTTAAATCAACAGAAAAAGCTTGTTTTATTATCAGACTTGAGGTGGAGTCAATATATTTTTTAGATTTAGACCCTGATTTGATTTCTACATTTAAATGTGCAATTAATGTACAAATAAATGGTTATAAAAATGAATAAAATTATGACATTGACAAAATACTTGAAAGAAAATAAAACAACCCACCAAACAAATGGATAGCAAAATTAGTCACAAAATGAACATTTAAAATATTTTTCAGATTAATCATCATGACAGAAATCCACTCAATACATGGCCCTGTGTATCTCTGCATTGATGCAGTATCTAAGGATCACTACTATATCAGAACCTTAAGAAAACAAATTTCATCATCTTTTTTTATTTCCTTTTCACACTGAAAGCCTTACAAAACCTCAAATTTGAATACTGTTAATATCCCAGATCTTACAGAAACTTGACTTGCTCATAAAACTTGGAAAAATTATTCAGCACTTTTAGCTGCTTTAAGTCATTTTGGCTATTAAGGATAAAGAAATGGAAGATAAAGCAGCCAAAGCTGCCCCGCATTCACCTGTTACTGATATCAGGTATAATATAAATCAAGCCATTTTTTATATACTTGGCAAAATACATGTACATTGAATGAAAATTCCACAAAAAGGCTTACAAATATTGAAGCTATCATTAGAGAATGGCATTCTAGACACAGAAGAGATGAGAGGTGAAGTATTATTGTACTGTTTACCAATGGTATACTGGACTGGTCAATATTGCCTAATGGGTGAATCTCTATCAGGGTAGAGACTGTTTTTAGACCACTCTGCTCCCTGGGTCCCCCTGCGATGACTGACACTGGAAATTCTTGTTGTTGTTGTTGTTTTGGGTTTAACGTCATTTTTCAGCACATGGAAGGCTATATACATCACAGCCGGTATAAGTGGTGGAAGAAGAACTGGGGGGTGGGGGGACCCTGTTAAGAACAATGGGAAGCTACTGGTAAGATTTCTTGCTTACCCACGTTGGCCAAGCCCAAGTCTAAAATCCACATGGACAGAGGTGAGATGGCTGTGAGCACTATAGACCACTCTGCCACCTGGGGTCTCCAAATTTATTTTTGTCAATGGTATGATCTTACACACTATGAAACATAAGTTGGGGTTTTTTCTTTATTTTTTTTTTCTTCCATGAAATAATTCAGAAGCTTTTTACTGGTGTACTATGAGAAAATCTTTCAGTTTTTAGAAGAATGCAATTTATAAAATAAATTTTGACCCTTTATTTTAAGGATAAATTTTACATTGATATTTTATATTATGTTCCTTTTTGAAGAATTTTGAGATAATATCTGTATTTATATAATTTAGTTAAAACTCTAAGACTATGTTTATCTTGTAGGACTATATGCATACATTTATTTGGATCAGTTTGATTTGGTTTGGTGTTAAAAGTCGGAGCAGGTTTTTTTAGCATCAAGGCAAATGGAGTAAAGTACCTTACCCAAGCACACACTCCTGTTTTCCAATGATGGAATCTGTACTCACACACTTTTGGTCATGAGTATGGTACATTAACCACATTTAGGTGGCCTCTGTGTTTATTTGGAAGGTTTTAGTTTCCTGGTCTTTCTTTTTCTTGTAAAAAGTTTTATCTGTACATTTTTCACAAATTTTTATTTTAACTTTTTTAAAATTTAACATTTAATTAACACTGTATAGCAACTATTGTGCTGATATACAATTAAATGGTCTGTCCATGAAAACAACCATACATACCAAAAGATGTATAAATTTGTTAAAACCATTAAGTATAGACTTTTATCATGAAAATGTATCAATACATTGATACAGTGTGCAAAATAATTTTTGAAATCATCAGAGTAATATTGTATTGGTATTGAAAACTTAATGCATGGGTTGATCTTGAACAGAGTGATTATGTGCAGGTTTTCAAGAATAGGGTGATTATGTGCAGATTTTTAGGAATAGAGTGATTACATGCAGGTTTTTAAGAATAGAGTGATTATGTGCAGATTTTTAAGATTAGAGTGATTATGTGCAGGTTTTCAAGAATAGGGTGATTATGTGCAGATTTTTAGGAATAGAGTGATTATGTGACGGTTTTTAAGAATAGAGTGATTATGTGCAGGTTTTCAAGAATAGAGTGATTATGTGCAGGTTTTTAAGAATAGAGTGATTATGTGCAGGTTTTTAGGAATATAGTGATTATGTGCAGGTTTTTAAGAATAGGGTGATTATGTGCAGGTTTTCAAGAATAGGGTGATTATGTGCAGGTTTTCAAGAATAGAGTGATTATGTGCAGATTTTTAGGAATAGAGTGATTATGTGCATGTTTTTAAGAATTGAGTGATTATGTGCAGATTTTTAGGAATAGAGTGATTATGTGCAGGTTTTCAAGAATAGAGTGATTATGTGCAGGTTTTTAAGAATAGAGTGATTATGTGCAGGTTTTCAAGAATAGGGTGATTATGTGCAGATTTTTAGGAATATAGTGATTATGTGCAGATTTTCAAGAATAGGGTGATTATGTGCAGATTTTTAGGAATATAGTGATTATGTGCAGATTTTTAGGAATATAGTGATTATGTGAAGGTTTTTGAAGAATAGAGTGATTATGTGCAGGTTTTTAAGAATAGAGTGATTATGTTCAGGTTTTTAAGAATAGAGTGATTATGTTCAGGTTTTTAAGAATAGAGTGATTATTTGCAGGTTTTCAAGAAATGGGTGATTATGTGCAGATTTTTAGGAATATAGTGATTATGTGCAGGTTTTTAAGAATAGAGTGATTATGTGCAGATTTTTAAGAATAGAGTGATTATGTGCAGGTTTTTAGGAATACAGTGATTATGTGAAGGTTTTGAAGAATAGAGTGATTATGTGCAGGTTTTCAGGAATATAGTGATTATGTGAAGGTTTTGAAGAATAGAGTGATTATGTGCAGGTTTTTAAGAATAGAATGATTATGTGCAGGTTTTTAAGAATATAGTGATTATGTGCAGGTTTTTAAGAATAGAGTGATTATTGGCAGGTTTTCAAGAATAGGGTGATTATGTGCAGGTTTTCAAGAATAGAGTGATTATGTGCAGATTTTTAGGAGTAGAGTGATTACGTGCAGATTTTTAGGAATATAGTGATTATGGGCAGGTTGTTAAGAATAGAGTGATTATTTGCAGGTTTTTAAGAATAGAGTGATTATGTGCAGGTTTTTAAAGGTACTTTTAACACAATATTGATTATATCCTGTTGAGGCAATGAATACTATCAAGGCAGATGAACCAAGTTGGCCTGGGTGAATATTGAACCCATGATCCTTAGAGTATGTGATTTAGTTGCATATTATTTACTGTATTGCTGATGAAATCTAATTGGAAATGCCATATAAAAGACATATGTATATAAAGAAAAACATTTTTTTAATATTAATATTAGAAATTTTTTCTGTACACAGATTGAGAGCAACATATACCTATATAAATGTATCCATACTTATTTCATAGTAAAGTTATCATACATTATACCTATTTCCATTATCAAATATTCGATTTGAATTTTTCATGAATCCAGAATCATTAGTTAAAACTATTAAGGTCTGGTTGTAAATTGCATATGAAGTAAATTTCCTTTTATTTTCTAAGACATTCATTATCAGTAAATAATTTATATAATAAAATGCTTTGTAGTTTCCTTTTTAAAAGGCTGGATTCAAGTTATGCACACACACGCACGCATGTGTGCACACACACACACACACACACACACACACACACTGATACAATCATGATCATGAACACACACACACACACACACATTGATACAGTCATGATCATGAACAGTTATGTTGATATTTATTAATTTTGAATGATTTGAGATCTGTTCTTTTTTGCTGTGTATTGCCTACATCTTTCTAAGTTCATTGTTTGGTTTGACATATTGTAACAGTTTCACATGGATTAGTGTTTAAATCACATTTTTAGTTCACCGGGTCCAAGTGAGCTTATGGTATGGCCTTTTGTCTTTCATTGTCTCTCTGTCCATCAATGCTTGCTTGTCTACACTCTAGAAGATCCATTTCTGATCAGATTTAGGTCAGATTTGGTATTTAAGCTTGTGTGAAGTCAGTAATGAATGACATTCATGCATATTAATGAAGTGATCTTGCATTTGATTGGTTGAATTTGTGCAGGCCAGCCTTTGATCAGATTTGGCATATAAGATTATGTTAGTGAGATATCAAAACAACATCCAGATATTCTGCGGTGCTCTTGCATCTGATGGCTTAGTTTGTGAACACTCTTGAGGCCATATCTGTGATCAGAATTTGATCTGAGTTGGTATTTAAGCTTAGATTATCAAAACCTTGGATGAGTTAGATTGTGACCAGCATCCATGCATATTAATGAGGTTGTTGTGCATCTGGTTGGCTGAGCTTGTAAAAACTCTGGAGACCCTATTTCTGAAGAAGAAAAGAAAGTAATCAGATTTTTTCTGAGCTTGTAAACAAACACTCTAGAGACCATGTTTTTGACCATTTGTTTAAAAATAATTTGATCAGATTTGCTGTATAATCTTGAGTCATCAGGATCTCAGATGAATTCAGTTATGAGCAAGATCCAAAACTATTGATGAGGATCCAGACTGGTCAGATGGTCAGAATTGAAATGGCAACTTTCTGGTTATGAGCCCATTGCCTTGAGCCACTACAGCTTCTTTGGGTGGGGATCTCAGTGGAGCACCATAAAATTCATGAAAATTGTTACTCACGGAAAATTAGTGAAACCAAAGTCTGTTCTATATAAGCTTTTCTTTCCTCTTTGCAGTTTCAGTACATGCATGAATTTGCATGCACTATCAGACATGTCAATAACCGTGGTGAGCAATATCAGGCCCACTTGGGCATCATGTTAGAATTGCAGTTCATGTCTGATTTATACTTAAATATCTTGTCATTTCTAATTTACCAGAATTTTGATAGCTGTGCATTCCTTCGGGATGCAGCATTTCCCCTTTAAGTAAAATATGTTTGAGAACCAGTTAATGCGTCTGTTTGTAAATTTCCTGAACAAATTGTGAATCTCTGCTAGCAGTTTTCTTGATAGTTAGAATTGCACGGCTTCCTTATGAAGGTCATGTGGAATAACAGAGTATAAGTTTACTATAACAAAGGTAGCAAGTATTGATTCCTCATTCCTAATACATGTATCTGGTAAATGGTTGATAAAATCAGTGGTTTTAATATGATATCAAGCAAATGATTTTAATCTTTGTGTGAAACTGTAGTAAAAAAATTTTCATCTTTAGGTCTCTTATTATTGGTCTGTTATTCTTATATTTTCTGAAAAATTCTGAATTGCTTCTGTGATGGTAAATTACTTTTGTGGATTTTTGGCAGATAGTACAGATACCTGGCTGAATTTTTTAATTTCATTAAATAATTCTTTACTTTTTTATACAGGTCAGAACGGTGTTTTTGATTAATGTGGATTATTAGACTTAATGTCTCTGTATTGGATTGCCCACTTACTTCTAAGAACAAGTCATGTAGGCATACTGTTTCAGCTACAGGTGTCATTTATAGAACTTGATAACACATTCCTTTAATGGTAGTTATTCAGTTTTCAGCTATTTGATCAAAATTCCTCACATGATCATTTTATAATGGCTTCCAGGAAATTCATGCTGAAAAATCTGCATTAAAATAAGTTTTCATTTTTAGATTTGGCCAACTAGATGTCCATAAGTGTAAACCTGATTGAATTTTGTGCTGTAATGTCACAATGAAAGCACTTCATATTAGGAAAAGTTGGTTCTTCACTGCAATGGCAATGATTAGACCCAATGTTTTCTTTTCTTGACCCAGTTTAGTACCTAATTGCCATTGTAATAGTCCATAATGATTTTTTGTCAGTAAGTTTTGTGATGACAACAACTGTGGAAATCATTTAACAACCAGGAACTTTTGGTTAAATTATATTAGCATGAAATTCTGGAAGACAATATTTTATTTAGGTGGTGCTCTACAGTTTCATATTTTGCATAGGGTTAGAATTTTAAAGAAAAAGAATTTCCCCAGATTTCCTCACTGGTTATACCAGCTATTTAAAAAGGCCTTGTATATCTTAGGTATAATTCAAAGAACCTTTAATTCCCTTTATTTTGGTGTATGATTGATGGGTGTAATATGGGTTATAGGGTATACAGCTTGGCCTTACTCCAGATGTGCACCTTTCAAAAAAGTGCTAGCTCCACTTGGTCATTTTCACTTCCTGAACTTCCTGAGGTAAATTGTATAAAAAGAGCAGATAACTCTTTTTACTTTTTATATATTTGGTAATTCATTCATTGCATTTTCAGAAGCTGGTATTGTCTAGTCTGGCAAAATTCATTTTCCCTATTTTAACAGCTGCTATGGAGAGTGTACTTTAGACTAATTCAGGCTGAATCTTTAGCACAAGGGAACATTCATTTTAGTTAGCAGTGTGCTTAGATCATGCACAATTTCCAAAAGTACATTATCCAAAGAAATATCATCCACATTACATTAATGTAGCATAGAGTTATGCCAACATTCTATCTATTGTACATGTTTTAAATGCAAACAACTTCACCGTACGTACATCACTCTCTCAGAAGTACATAATAACTGGTGAGCACTCCCTTTACATTAATAAAGGTATGATTGCTTTGGCATGCACTTCAGTAGTCTCATTCAACTAGAGTCTTGCATAGATCCATAAAATCCCTATCATTTGAGGTTTAGATAAAAACCTGAAGTTTCCTTGCTATGCCAGAATGAGGCTTTTCCAAAATATGAAATAGTGATTTGATTGGTTGATGAAGTGACATCCAAAATATGAAATAGTGATTTGATTGGTTGATGAGGTGACATCCAAAATATGAAATAGTGATTTAATTGGTTGATGAGGTGACATTAAATGCCATTGTGAAGCTGAACTTTCTTGAGTTTCATTAGGATATTGATACCTGTTTGTATTGGCATGTGTCTATAGTGGTGTTTAATGATGTCCTTTTAGGCTTAGAAGTTTTGGCTTGAGTCATCAAAGGATGTCTTGATCTTTTTCAAGATGGTGTGAAATATTTTTGTAGTTTTGTTTTTACAAAGTTAGATGAAAGCACATTCTGTTAGTAAAAGAGATGAACAAAGCATTTTACTTGGTCCTCTTATGAAAAAATAACAGCCATGCAATTGTCATCATTATATTTTCTCACAGTGAAAATTGCTGTCCATAATTATAACATCAGCTTTAGCTTTGTCAGTTTTTGAAAAGTATTTGTTGTATTGTGATTATTTTCTTGTGGATATTCTTTTCACTTTTGGATCTCATACCTTTTAAGTATGTGTACTTGAGGTGGATTAAATTGTATTTTTTTTAGCCAATGGTTTGCCCATTTTTTTTATCCCTGCTTGTATAAAATATTTTACTTACATGTAGTCACAGTTGTTGACTAAATTCTTTGTATCTGTCATCTATATTTTCATTAAGTTCAGGAGTAACTTTAAAACCTTTCTGTAATAAACTTGTTTCATTTCACAGAGCTCAGTGCTAGGAAGGTTTATTACTCCAGGATGAATTTTTTCTCAATTGGCTATGTTAATTTTATGACAGGTTTTCTATATCCAATTTTTGCATGCATCTAGAACTGTTTCATGGTTCATGGCTATATCAGTTTTTCCATTTTGCTTTTGTATATAGTTACTTTATTGTATATGGATATAAAGAAGTTGTTTATATCCTTCCTTATCAGCGGTGATATAGTTTATGTAACAATGACCCCAGATATGTTTAGTTACAAATTTTATATATGTGCATTTATGTAGCTGAAGAGCATCCATGATGACGATGGAAATGCGATAGAAAGAATAAAGTTTGAATATATTACTGATTTCCTGTGGAATATATATCTTGTACTACTGTAATTTTAATGAGGATGACCTGATGGGTAAATTTAACATATTTAATTCATTGAAGTCACATTCTTTCAGTTGTTAAAAATCAAGGCCATTCATTGATAAATTATTTCCCACTTAGATGGTATGACAGGCAGTCCTTGTTCAGATTATCTTTCATCGCATTATTGATAAGTTTGAAATGGCAAATGCTGCTTATATTTCTGACAGTTATTTTTAAAAATTTGACCATAATTTAATAAAACATTTTGTCATGAACTTTCGGATTACTTTTAGGTGTTGGTTTTCTCAGTAATGAGATTTAATTTTCCTTCTTTTAAACAACAATATTTTAATTTACTTGGCTGCATTATGATATTGTATTTATGTGGGGTTCTTATGATATTCATTATCTGTCATCTATGTCACTTTAGAAATAACAATCACCTGTGAAAATCTAGTGTTTATGTATCCTCATTAACCTGCATATTTTTTTATACTGTTTTATTTTCCTTCTCATTATCAGATATATCATATATAATTTTGAATATGATGTTTTTAGAATGATTGTTTTGCCACCAAAGACTCCACTAAGCTACGTTTTTGGTTTATTCAAAATTAACAATTGTATTTTGATTTTTTGCAAGCCTTTCTTGAAAAGTTTTAATTCTTAGTTAAAAAATAACTAAATCATAAAAAGTTTGAATCAAATTATACTTTTTCTCCACAGAAAATGTAGTTGTGACAAAAGACTATCAGTAATTAATCCATCACTTAACCACATACATGTATGTGAGATTCTGTATCTTTATTGTTGGACTGGGTTTTCTTGTGGTGCCACCTACTTAGTGCAAGGCAAGTAACTGAGGTCTGTTCCCCATTATCATATAATTTTGGACTTAATCACATTGAAATCACACCATGCAATGAAGTTCAAGTAACAATTTCTGAAAGATTTTACATATAAGAAAAAAGAAATCATTTTTATAGTGAAATTGAAATTATCAGACTACTCTGGTGGCCTAGTAGTTACAGTATCCACCTTGAATGTGGGAAGTCATTGGTTTGAGCCCCAGCCTTGTCATACCAGAGACTTATCAAATTGGTACTGACAGCTGCCTCACTAGGTGCTCATTATTAAGAGATTAGTGTTAGGACTGGTTGGCCTGGTGTCAGGATAATGTGACTGGGTGGGACATTATGCTACATGTCTGTAGCATGATTCCCCAATGCTAGACATCACTATAAACTGCCACACTGCAGGCATTGTAGCCATATGACTGAAACATTAAGCTACATTAAAAATCCAAATATGTCTGTCTGTCTGTCTCTGACAACACAAGACACACACACTTGAACCTAGTGGACCAGGATTGTTGACTTATCTAAAACACCTGTACATTTCCAGAACACGCCAATTTTTATATAGCCCAATAAACCAATATGCCATTTAAATAGATCATTTTGATTTGAAATCCAGATTTTAAAGTAAATGTTTTTTTAATTTTTAAGTTAGTAGTTTGTTGCATTAAATTAGTATTCCAGTCATTTTTTTTCTTTCAGCATTGAACTTGAATATACAAGCTTTTTTAAATGCATATAATGAGTTTCTCCACATTCATTCTCTCAGGTGTCATATTGATTCAAACTTCCTCACTTTACAGGTGGATATAAGACTTTACAAGTGGAGGTGTTTAGAACCAGGTGTCAGCAGAGTGTCACTGTCATGACCATTTAAATAAAATGCTTCAAGTACAGGTATTGTATACACAGTAGGACTGTTCAATTACCATTGCCAGTAACACTTTAATCACAATGAATAATACACATTGAACAACATGCATATGTTTTATTACCTGGTGTGTTCTTTAATGAGTAAGGTAATCAATTTGATAACTGTTGATTCTTTATAAACTTAGCACATATATGTGGTAGTTAAACAGATGATTACATGTAATTAGGACCATACTGTTAAGTATATATTAAATTGAGTTTCTCTGCTATTTGTGTGGCTTTTTACAAGATTGTAGTAATACTTGAAAAATACACTCAGTATTAGTTGATAATAAATTCGGACTTGGAGATTGCCTTGCTTGGAAATGCTAAGTAAGACTTCAGCTTTATTGCAATTTAATTTTGCTAAATTTTCAAAGTGAAATAATTTTTGAGTTGCTCTGATTTTTTTACATGTGTGTACCCACCTTTGTGGCCTAACATGTACCTTAATGTACACTTATGTACTAGCCTTTGTGGCCTAACATGTACATTAATGTACACTTATGTACTAGCCATTATGGCCTAACATGTACCTTAATGTACACTTATATACTAACCTTTATGGCCTAACATGTACCTTAATGTACACATATGTACTAGCCTTTGTGGCCTAACATGTACCTTAATGTACACTTATGTACTAGCCTTTGTGGCCTAACATGTACTTTAATGTACACTTATGTACTAGCCTTTGTGGCCGAACATGTACCTTAATGTACATATATGTACTAGCCTTTATGGCCTAACATGTACCTTAATGTACACTTATGTACTAGCCTTTATGGCCTAACATGTACCTTAACATGCACTTATGTACTAACCTTTGTGGCTTAACATGTACCTTAATGTACACTTATGTACTAGCCTTTATGGCCTAACATGAACCTTAATGTACACTTATATACTAGCCTTTATGGCCTAACATATACCTTACTCTACACTTATGTACTAGCCTTTGTGGCCTAACATGTACCTTAATGTACACTTATGTACTAGCCTTTGTGGCCGAACATGTACCTTAATGTACACTTATGTACAGCCTTTGTGGCTGAACATGTACCTTAATGTACACATATGTACTAGCCTTTATGGCCTAACATGTACCTTAATGTACACTTATGTACTTGCCTTTGTGGCCGAACATGTACCTTAATGTACACTTATGTACTAACCTTTATGGTCTAACATGTACCTTAATGTGCACTTATAGACTAACCTTTGTGGCTTAACATGTACCTTAATGTACACTTATGTACTAGCCTTTGTGGCCTAACATGTACCTTAATGTACACTTATGTACTAGCCTTTGTGGCCTAACATGTACCTTAATGTACACTTATGTACTAGCCTTTGTGGCCTAACATGTATCTTAATGTACACTTATGTGCTAACCTTTATGGCCTAACATGTACCTTAATGTACACATATGTACTTGCCTTTGTGGCCTGACATGTACCTTAATGTACACTTATGTACTTGCCTTTATGGCCTAACATGTTTCTTAATGTACACTTATGTACTAGCCTTTGTGGCCTAACATGTACCTTAATGTACACTTGTGTACTAACCTTTGTGGCTTAACATGTACCTTAATGTACACTTATGTACTAACCTTTGTGGCCTAACATGAACCTTAATGTACACTTATGTACTAGCCTTTATGGCCTGACATGTACCTTAATGTACACTTATATACTAGCCTTTGTGGCCTAACATGAACCTTAATGTACACTTATGTACTAGCCTTTGTGGCCTAACATGAACCTTAATGTACACTTATGTACTTGCCTTTGTGGCCTGACATGAACCTTAATGTACACTTATATACTAGCCTTTGTGGCTTAACATGAACCTTAATGTACACTTATATACTAGCCTTTGTGGCCTAACATGTACCTTAATGTACACTTATGTACTAACCTTTGTGGCTTAATATGTACCTTAATGTACACTTATGTACTAACCTTTGTGACCTAACATGTACCTTACTCTACACTTATGTACTAGCCTTTGTGGCCTAACATGAACCTTAATGTACACTTATGTACTAGCCTTTATGGCCTAACATGAACCTTAATGTACACTTATATACTAGCCTTTGTGGCCTAACATGAACCTTAATGTACACTTATATATTAGCCTTTGTGGCCTAACATGTACCTTAATGTACACTTATGTACTAGCCTTTGTGGCCTAACATGAACCTTAATGTACACTTATGTACTAGCCTTTGTGGCCTAACATGAACCTTAATGTACACTTATGTACTAACCTTTATAGCTTAACATGTTCCTTAATGTACACTTATGTACTAGCCTCTATGGCCTAAGATATACTCTGATGTACAGTTACATGTGCCTCTAAGCATTTGCATAAAATGGAACTTGTTAATAATAGTCTTGAATTTTCAGTGAATTTCTACTTCTAAGAGGGTATTTATTCATGTTAAAATGATGATATTAATTACAGTGTTCTCTCACTACAAGGTAACTGTTTTGTCAAAATGATGATATTAATTACAGTAGTCTCTCACTACAATTTGAGATATATAAATTACAGCATTCCATCACTACAAGGTAACTGTTCAGGTCAAAATGATGACATAATTTACAGCATTCCATCACTACAAGGTAACTGTTTAGGTCAAAATGATGATAATAATTACAGCATTCCATCACTACAAGGTAGCTGTTTAGGTCAAAATGATGGCATAATTTACAGCATTCCATCACTACAAGGTAACTGTTCAGGTCAAAATGATGACATAATTTACAGCATTCCATCACTACAAGGTAACTGTTTAGGTCAAAATGATGATAATAATTACAGCATTCCATCACTACAAGGTAACTGTTTAGGTCAAAATGATGGCATAATTTACAGCATTCCATCACTACAAGGTAACTGTTTAGGTCAAAATGATGACATTGATTACAGCATTCGCTCACTGAAAAGTAACTGTTTAGGTCAAAATGATGACATAATTTACAGCATTCCATCACTGAAAGGTAACTGTTCAGGTCAAAATGATGACATTGATTACAGCATTCGCTCACTGAAAGGTAACTGTTTAGGTCAAAATGATGATAATAATTACAGCATTCCCTCACTGAAAAGTAACTGTTTAGGTCAAAATGATGATAATAATTACAGCATTCCCTCACTGAAAGGTAACTGTTCAGGTCAAAATGATGACATTGATTACAGCATTCGCTCACTGAAAGGTAACTGTTTAGGTCAAAATGATGACATAATTTACAGCATTCCATCACTGAAAGGTAACTGTTTAGGTCAAAATGATGATAATAATTACAGCATTCCCTCACTGAAAGGTAACTGTTTAGGTCAAAATGATGATAATAATTACAGCATTCCATCACTACAAGGTAACTGTTCAGGTCAAAATGATGACGTTAATTACAGCATTCCCTCACTGAAAGGTAACTGTTCAGGTCAAAATGATGATAATAATTACAGCATTCCAAAACTACAAGGTAACTGTTCAAGTCAAAATGATGATAATAATTACAGCATTCCATCACTACAAGGTAACTGTTCAAGTCAAAATGATGATAATAATTACAGCATTCCATCACTACAAGGTAACTGTTCAAGTCAAAATGATGATAATAATTACAGCATTCCATCACTACAAGGTAACTGTTCAGGTCAAAATGATGACGTTAATTACAGCATTCCCTCACTGAAAGGTAACTGTTCAGGTCAAAATGATGATAATAATTACAGCATTCCAAAACTACAAGGTAACTGTTCAAGTCAAAATGATGATAATAATTACAGCATTCCATCACTACAGGTAACTGTTCAAGTCAAAATGATGATAATAATTACAGCATTCCATCACTACAAGGTAACTGTTCAAGTCAAAATGATGATAATAATTACAGCATTCCATCACTACAAGGTAACAGTTCAAGTCAAAATGATGATAATAATTACAGCATTCCATCACTACAAGGTAACTGTTCAAGTCAAAATGATGATAATAATTACAGCATTCCATCACTACAAGGTAACTGTTCAAGTCAAAATGATGATAATAATTACAGCATTCCATCACTACAAGGTAACTGTTCAGGTCAAAAGGATGACGTTAATTACAGCATTCCCTCACTGAAAGGTAACTGTTCAGGTCAAAATGATAATAATTACAACATTCCATCACTACAAGGTAACTGTTCAGGTCAAAATGATAATAATTACAGCATTCCATCACTACAAGGTAACTGTTTAGGTCAAAATGATGGCATAATTTACAGCATTCCATCACTACAAGGTAACTGTTTAGGTCAAAATGATGATAATAATTACAGCATTCTGTCACGGAAAGGTAACTGTTTAGGTCAAAATGATGACATTGATTACAGCATTCGCTCACTGAAAAGTAACTGTTTAGGTCAAAATGATGACATAATTTACAGCATTCCATCACTGAAAGGTAACTGTTCAGGTCAAAATGATGACATTGATTACAGCATTCGCTCACTGAAAGGTAACTGTTTAGGTCAAAATGATGATAATAATTACAGCATTCCCTCACTGAAAAGTAACTGTTTAGGTCAAAATGATGATAATAATTACAGCATTCCCTCACTGAAAGGTAACTGTTTAGGTCAAAATGATGACATAATTTACAGCATTCCATCACTGAAAGGTAACTGTTTAGGTCAAAATGATGATAATAATTACAGCATTCCCTCACTGAAAGGTAACTGTTTAGGTCAAAATGATGATAATAATTACAGCATTCCATCACTACAAGGTAACTGTTCAGGTCAAAATGATGACATAATTTACAGCATTCCATCACAACAAGGTAACTGTTCAGGTCAAAATGATGGTAATACTTACAGCATTCCATCACTGAAAGGTAACTGTTCAAGTCAAAATGATGATAATAATTACAGCATTCCATCACTACAAGGTAACTGTTCAAGTCAAAATGATGATAATAATTACAGCATTCCAAAACTACAAGGTAACTGTTCAAGTCAAAATGATGATAATAATTACAGCATTCCATCACTACAAGGTAACTGTTCAAGTCAAAATGATGATAATAATTACAGCATTCCAAAACTACAAGGTAACTGTTCAAGTCAAAATGATGATAATAATTACAGCATTCCATCACTACAAGGTAACTGTTCAAGTCAAAATGATGATAATAATTACAGCATTCCAAAACTACAAGGTAACTGTTCAAGTCAAAATGATGATAATAATTACAGCATTCCATCACTACAAGGTAACTGTTCAAGTCAAAATGATGATAATAATTACAGCATTCCATCACTACAAGGTAACTGTTCAAGTCAAAATGATGATAATAATTACAGCATTCCATCACTACAAGATAACTGTTCAGGTCAAAATGATGACGTTAATTACAGCATTCCCTCACTGAAAGGTAACTGTTCAGGTCAAAATGATGATAATAATTACAGCATTCCAAAACTACAAGGTAACTGTTCAAGTCAAAATGATGATAATAATTACAGCATTCCATCACTACAAGGTAACTGTTCAAGTCAAAATGATGATAATAATTACAGCATTCCATCACTACAAGGTAACTGTTCAAGTCAAAATGATGATAATAATTACAGCATTCCATCACTACAAGGTAACTGTTCAGGTCAAAATGATGACGTTAATTACAGCATTCCCTCACTGAAAGGTAACTGTTCAGGTCAAAATGATGATAATAATTACAGCATTCCAAAACTACAAGGTAACTGTTCAAGTCAAAATGATGATAATAATTACAGCATTCCATCACTACAAGGTAACTGTTCAAGTCAAAATGATGATAATAATTACAGCATTCCATCACTACAAGGTAACTGTTCAAGTCAAAATGATGATAATAATTACAGCATTCCATCACTACAAGGTAACTGTTCAAGTCAAAATGATGATAATAATAACAGCATTCCATCACTACAAGGTAACTGTTCAAGTCAAAATGATGATAATAATTACAGCATTCCATCACTACAAGGTAACTGTTCAAGTCAAAATGATGATAATAATTACAGCATTCCATCACTACAAGGTAACTGTTCAAGTCAAAATGATGATAATAATTACAGCATTCCATCACTACAAGGTAACTGTTCAAGTCAAAATGATGATAATAATTACAGCATTCCATCACTACAAGGTAA
This sequence comes from Sinohyriopsis cumingii, assembly GCA_028554795.2. NCBI lineage: Eukaryota > Metazoa > Mollusca > Bivalvia > Unionida > Unionidae > Sinohyriopsis > Sinohyriopsis cumingii. Next base: position 49,088,373 of record CM068838.1, read on the forward strand.
CTGTTCAAGTCAAAATGATGATAATAATTACAGCATTCCATCACTACAAGGTAACTGTTCAGGTCAAAATGATGATAATAGTTACAGCATTCCATCACTGAAAGGTAACTATTCAGGTCAAAATGATGATAATACTTACAGCATTCCGTCACTGAAAGGTAACTGTTCAGGTCAAAATGATGATAATAGTTACAGCATTCCATCACTACAAGGTAACTGTTCAGGTCAAAATGATGACGTTAATTACAGCATTCCCTCACTGAAAGGTAACTGTTCAGGTCAAAATGATGATAATAATTACAGCATTCCAAAACTACAAGGTAACTGTTCAAGTCAAAATGATGATAATAATTACAGCATTCCATCACTACAAGGTAACTGTTCAAGTCAAAATGATGATAATAATTACAGCATTCCATCACTACAAGGTAACTGTTCAGGTCAAAATGATGACGTTAATTACAGCATTCCCTCACTGAAAGGTAACTGTTCAGGTCAAAATGATGATAATAATTACAGCATTCCAAAACTACAAGGTAACTGTTCAAGTCAAAATGATGATAATAATTACAGCATTCCATCACTACAGGTAACTGTTCAAGTCAAAATGATGATAATAATTACAGCATTCCATCACTACAAGGTAACTGTTCAGGTCAAAATGATGATAATAATTACAGCATTCCATCACTACAAGGTAACTGTTCAAGTCAAAATGATGATAATAATTACAGCATTCCATCACTACAAGGTAACTGTTCAAGTCAAAATGATGATAATAATTACAGCATTCCATCACTACAAGGTAACTGTTCAAGTCAAAATGATGATAATAATTACAGCATTCCATCACTACAAGGTAACTGTTCAGGTCAAAAGGATGACGTTAATTACAGCATTCCCTCACTGAAAGGTAACTGTTCAGGTCAAAATGATAATAATTACAGCATTCCATAACTACAAGGTAACTGTTCAGGTCAAAATGATGACGTTAATTACAGCATTCCCTCACTGAAAGGTAACTGTTCAGGTCAAAATGATGATAATAATTACAGCATTCCTTCACTACAAGGTAACTGTTCAAGTCAAAATGATGATAATAATTACAGCATTCCATCACTACAAGGTAACTGTTCAAGTCAAAATGATGATAATAATTACAGCATTCCATCACTACAAGGTAACTGTTCAAGTCAAGATGATGATAATAATTACAGCATTCCAAAACTACAAGGTAACTGTTCAAGTCAAAATGATGATAATAATTACAGCATTCCATCACTACAAGGTAACTGTTCAAGTCAAAATGATGATAATAATTACAGCATTCTGTCACGGAAAGGTAACTGTTTAGGTCAAAATGATGACATTGATTACAGCATTCGCTCACTGAAAAGTAACTGTTTAGGTCAAAATGATGACATAATTTACAGCATTCCATCACTGAAAGGTAACTGTTCAGGTCAAAATGATGACATTGATTACAGCATTCGCTCACTGAAAGGTAACTGTTTAGGTCAAAATGATGATAATAATTACAGCATTCCCTCACTGAAAAGTAACTGTTTAGGTCAAAATGATGATAATAATTACAGCGTTCCCTCACTGAAAGGTAACTGTTCAGGTCAAAATGATGATAATAATTACAGCATTTCATCACTACAAGGTAACTGTTCAGGTCAAAATGATGACATAATTTACAGCATTCCATCACAACAAGGTAACTGTTCAGGTCAAAATGATGGCATAATTTACAGCATTCCATCACAACAAGGTAACTGTTCAGGTCAAAATGATGATAATAATTACAGCATTCCAAAACTACAAGGTAACTGTTCAAGTCAAAATGATGATAATAATTACAGCATTCCAAAACTACAAGGTAACTGTTCAAGTCAAAATGATGATAATAATTACAGCATTCCATCACTACAAGGTAACTGTTCAAGTCAAAATGATGATAATAATTACAGCATTCCATCACTACAAGGTAACTGTTCAAGTCAAAATGATGATAATAATTACAGCATTCCATCACTACAAGGTAACTGTTCAGGTCAAAATGATGACGTTAATTACAGCATTCCCTCACTGAAAGGTAACTGTTCAGGTCAAAATGATGATAATAATTACAGCATTCCAAAACTACAAGGTAACTGTTCAAGTCAAAATGATGATAATAATTACAGCATTCCTTCACTACAAGGTAACTGTTCAAGTCAAAATGATGATAATAATTACAGCATTCCATCACTACAAGGTAACTGTTCAGGTCAAAAGGATGACGTTAATTACAGCATTCCCTCACTGAAAGGTAACTGTTCAGGTCAAAATGATAATAATTACAGCATTCCATCACTACAAGGTAACTGTTCAGGTCAAAATGATGACGTTAATTACAGCATTCCCTCACTGAAAGGTAACTGTTCAGGTCAAAATGATGATAATAATTACAGCATTCCAAAACTACAAGGTAACTGTTCAAGTCAAAATGATGATAATAATTACAGCATTCCATCGCTACAAGGTAACTGTTCAAGTCAAAATGATGATAATAATTACAGCATTCCAAAACTACAAGGTAACTGTTCAAGTCAAAATGATGATAATAATTACAGCATTCCATCACTGCAAGGTAACTGTTCAGGTCAAAATGATGATAATAATTACAGCATTCCAAAACTACAAGGTAACTGTTCAAGTCAAAATGATGATAATAATTACAGCATTCCAAAACTACAAGGTAACTGTTCAAGTCAAAATGATGATAATAATTACAGCATTCCATCACTACAAGGTAACTGTTCAGGTCAAAATGATGATAATAATTACAGCATTCCATCACTACAAGGTAACTGTTCAAGTCAAAATGATGATAATAATTACAGCATTCCATCACTACAAGGTAACTGTTCAGGTCAAAATGATGATAATAATTACAGCATTCCATCACTACAAGGTAACTGTTCAAGTCAAAATGATGATAATAATTACAGCATTCCAAAACTACAAGGTAACTGTTCAAGTCAAAATGATGATAATAATTACAGCATTCCATCACTGCAAGGTAACTGTTCAGGTCAAAATGATGATAATAATTACAGCATTCCAAAACTACAAGGTAACTGTTCAAGTCAAAATGATGATAATAATTACAGCATTCCAAAACTACAAGGTAACTGTTCAAGTCAAAATGATGATAATAATTACAGCATTCCATCACTACAAGGTAACTGTTCAGGTCAAAATGATGATAATAATTACAGCATTCCATCACTACAAGGTAACTGTTCAAGTCAAAATGATGATAATAATTACAGCATTCCATCACTACAAGGTAACTGTTCAGGTCAAAATGATGATAATAATTACAGCATTCCAAAACTACAAGGTAACTGTTCAAGTCAAAATGATGATAATAATTACAGCATTCCAAAACTACAAGGTAACTGTTCAAGTCAAAATGATGATAATAATTACAACATTCCATCACTACAAGGTAACTGTTCAGGTCAAAATGATGATAATAATTACAGCATTCCAAAACTACAAGGTAACTGTTCAAGTCAAAATGATGATAATAATTACAACATTCCATCACTACAAGGTAACTGTTCAGGTCAAAATGATGATAATAATTACAGCATTCCAAAACTACAAGGTAACTGTTCAAGTCAAAATGATGATAATAATTTACAGCATTCCATCACTACAAGGTAACTGTTCAAGTCAAAATGATGATAATAATTACAGCATTCCATCACTACAAGGTAACTGTTCAAGTCAAAATGATGACATTGATTACAGCATTCCCTCACTGAAAGGTAACTGTTTAGGTCAAAATGATGCCAATAATTACAATGGTCCCTCACAATAAAGCATCTCACTATAGCAAGGTCCCTCACATATGGTCATGGATCCCATTTGGGAGTAAAGGTAATCATGATAATGAACCTGCCTAAGTATAAGGTAACCTTACTAATAAGATGGTACATTTGTATGGTTTCCTTAACTGTTTTAAAGTGAGTAACCACTGTATGTTCTTCACTGCTTATAACAAAATTCCCACAGCTGTGTCAAAGTGAGTAAATACTATGTACTTCACCACTTATAACAAAGTTCTCAGCAATCCTCTAAAGTTCTTGTGATTCCTGTTCCACAGTAATTGGGGGCCTTGAGTGGCCGAGTGGCCTAAAGCGCTCTTCATTATGGATCACTGCCATCTCACCTCTGCATGGGTTTGAGTCTTGGATTCAGCAAATGTGGGTATGTGAGAAAGCTTGCCACTAGCTTCTTGTGGGTAATGATTCTTTTCTTGTTTTTCCCGGGTTCTTCCTCCACCATTAATACTGGCCGCCATGTATAGCCTATCGTGTGTTGAAAAATGGCGTACATCTGTCTACCTTTTGATAATACCACCCACTTTAGTGTATCTTAAATGACCTTGATGCTACAGAGCTCAGTAGTAGGCTACTACCTCCTGCTACGTAAAGTCGTCGGCAGGGGTTAATGTATTTAGATAAACTAAATAAGAAAACAAATGGTATGGATACTGAATTAAGAGGAGACAAGGGCGTATGAAAAAAGAAAACAGTTCAACATATATTTTACCATCATTTTTTTATATGTTGATTTTCTGGATTTTATTAAGATTAAGAGTCAGAATTAGTATCCTCCATGGCAAAGTCAATCTGTGTCTACTTCTGCTCAGGCTCCTGCAAACTGAAATATAATTTTAATGCTTGAACAAAATTCTATATCATCTCAACATTGTGTGCATTTGTAGGAGGGGCCCCGAGTGGCCTAGTGGTCTAAAGCGCTCTCTCTGTTACGGATTACTGCCATCTCACCTCTGTCTGCGTGGGTTTGAGTCTCGGATTCAGCCAATATGGGTATGTGAGAAAGCTTGCCAGTAGCTTCTCGTGGGTCGGTGGGTCTTTCTGGGGTTTTCCCAGGTTCTTCCTCTACCATTAATATTGGCTGCCATGTATAGCCTATCGTGTGCTGAAAAATGGCCTTAAACCCTACAACAACAACAACATTTGTAGGAGTCAAGTTAACTAGTGAAATGAACCTTTCTTCACTGTATTTGTGCTTCTCTTAATATGGTTGAGCATCGTTACACTTTTGCACACTCGTTGTCAATTCAGGCAAATGAAATCAGTTTGCATAAATGTAGCTTATCCATGTTATTATTTGGCAAACAGACAGTATAGTTGATAGCGTAATATTCATGTCTGCTGTTTTTATTACCCACAAAAACCTCATGTACATAATTATCACTGAAAAAATGCCACTATTGCCACTGACCACAAACATTATCATAATCCTGTGTTAAAAATAATATCAAAATCATATGGTTCATTCATGTCTGTAATTATCAGAATTTAATTACCTTTTAATGTGCATTTCCTAGTCTACAGCTATGCATATCAGCATGTATACAGCTGTCTAAACATAATTTTTGTAAAATTTCAGTTGTAATTTATTTGATTTTATTGTGTCTGATATTTTAACTATATTTTGGTCAAGAACCATTGATCTTATGTTCCTGAGATAAGCACATGTGCAGTTATATTAACTTAATTAAATTGATTAAATATTAAAAATATTAACCCAAAGCATTTAATTACATACATACATCCCCATCATTAATATTTTCTTTTACACACCTGCCGCCATAACCCTCAGTGTATCAATATATTTAATATGAGACAGATAAAGGTTACAGAAATACACCAGAATTATGTCATTTTAGGTTTTGATTGAACTTGGCAGGCTCAAGACTACATTTTTTTGTTTGGAAATGACACTGCTGTGCGATGTGGTGTTTACATGTGTGTCAATGTGTCAACAACATGATAGAACATCCAGACAAAAAAGAATCTCTGTAACACAATAGAAATGTTACTTTCTGCAACTAAAAATGCAAATGATAGATTGGGGCCCCGAGTGGCTGAGTGGTCTAAAGCGCTTTCCGTTACGGATCACTGCCATCTCACCTCTGTCTGCGTGGGTTCGAGTCTTGGATTCGGCTAATGTGGGTATGTGAGGAAAGCTTGCCAGTAGCTTCTCGTGGGTTGGTGGTTCTTTCTGGGGGTTTTCCTGGGTTCTTCCTCCACCATTAATACTGGCCGCAATGTATAGCCTATCGTGTGCTGAAAAATGGCGTTAAACCCCACAACAACAACAACAACAAATGATAGATTAACTAATTAATGTTCTTTCCTTGACAGTTGAAAAATAGCAGGTAAGTAATTGTCTAGCCACAAATGTTATTCTGCCAGTACAGGAAGAACTACAAATTGTGGTTTATAGATTCATAAAAAATTGAAAAGGCAATGATTGTATGTAATGTCAGTAATCATAAAAGCTGATGAATGAAATATTCTCCAACATAAAATTGCAACCTTTATTCAGTTATTTCATTGTGCAAAACATTCATAATCTCAGCTGGTGTTTTGAAATGCAGTATGAGAGATTGTTGCTTTTTAACGCTCAGAGTGCTATATATGAAAATTTGAAGCAGTAATTGATGTTAAAAGACCAGAAGGGTTAAATAAATCATTTTGTACATATATTGATTGAATTTTATTATGTTATATATGGATTGCTCTTGTTCTGCTCGGATTACTCTTTTTTTTCCCACTTGGATTACACTTTTTCCTTGCCAGGGGTTGGCATGTATGTTGACACAGTTTGATCAAACTAAATAAAAAGGCTTAAATAATTTAAATTTGCTTCTGATTGCTTGAGTTTTCAAAGTTTAGCGCTCTCTTATGTTTTTATCAAACTTGGTAAATATGTTTATATTATCACAATATGTTTTTTATTATGAACAAGAGTTGTGCATCTTAATGAGTTGATCCTGCATATTTTGGCTGAGCTTGTTACCGCTTGAAAGACTGTGTTTGTTACTTGATTTAATCAAACTTGTTCAATAGGCTAATAACATTAAGATGTTGGAGGATTTTTATCCATTGCATATTTAAGAGCTAGTCTTGTATCTGATTGGCTGAAGTGGTTATTTTGCCACTCTAGTGGTTCTATTTTCGTGGGATTTTGATCAAACTTGGTAAATAGGTTTGTGTCATCAAGATCTTGGTTGAGTGTAATTATGAGTGTTGTTGTTGTTGTTGTTGTGGGGTTTAACGCCATTTTTCAGCACACGATAGGCTATACATGGCGGCCAGTATTAATGGTGGAGGAAGAACCGTAATTATGAGTGAAATTCATGCATGTTAATGTTATCTTGCATTTGATCAGTTGAACTTTTCAACCATTTAGCAACTGTATTTGTGTTTATTACTTGATCAGACTTGTTAAATAGTCTTATATTATAAAGCTTTTCAGTGAGTTTGATTATGAGACAGATTGTGCTGCAATCTGGTCTAGATCGGCTAAGCTTGTTACCACTCAGGAGACTGAATTCCAACCAACGTTTGGTCCATCTTAACTGTTTATGTCATAATTGTTGTGGACAGGTTCTGTAATAGGTGAGATCGGTGAATATTAATTATATACTTTGCATTTGATTGGCTGAACTTGTTCCAGATCTAGAGACTACATTTCCCATCCGATATAACGATCATGAATGACCTTGATTATTTTCAAGAGACTGTGCTTATTTATCTTTAGAAATAATTTTGTCAAGGTAAAATCAACTTGACATAAAGTTAGAGATAGTTTACATAGGCTCAGCTCTTATAATATTCCATTAGCCTATTTACTAAAATGGTCAACTATTATTAATATTCCATTAGCCTACTTACTAAAATGGTCAGCTGTTATTATTATTCCATTAGCCTACTTACTAAAATGGTCAAATGTTATTAATATTCCATTAGCCTACTTCCTAAAATGGTCAACTGTTATTAATATTCCATTAGCTTACTTCCTAAAATGGTCAACTGTTATTAATATTTCATTAGCTTACTTACTAAAATGGTTAACTGTTACATGTATTAATATTCCATTAGCCCATTTACTAAAATGGTCAACTATTATTAATATTCCACTTGCCTACTTACTAAAATGGTCAGCTGTTATTATTATACCATTAGCCTACTTCCTAAAATGGTCAACTGTTATTAATATTCCATTAGCCTACTTCCTAAAATGGTCAGCTGTTATTAATATTCCATTAGCTTACTTCCTAAAATGGTCAACTGTTATTAATATTCCATTAGCCTACTTCCTAAAATGGTCAACTGTTATTAATATTCCATTAGCCTACTTACTAAAATGGTCAACTGTTATTAATATTCCATTTAGCCCATTTACTAAAATGATCAACTGTTATTAATATTTCATTAGCTTACTTACTAAAATGGTTAACTGTTACATGTATTAATATTCCATTAGCCCATTTACTAAAATGGTCAACTGTTATTAATATTCCATTAGCCTACTTACTAAAATGGTCAACTGTTATTAATGTTCCATTAGCCTACTTCCTAAAATGGTCAACTGTTATTAATATTCCATTAGCCCACTTACTAAAATGGTCAACTGTTATTAATATTCCATTAGCCTGCTTACTAAAATGATCGACTGTTATTAATATTCCATTAGCCTACTTACTAAAATGGTCAACTGTTATGTCATACGAGTCAGGTGAGCAAACCCATTTTTGCCTTAGGTTCTATGGATAACAGTGATAATTGCTGTAAAAAAACCCAACCACAAAAAGCAGTGGGACCTCAGTATGAAAATGCACAATGTCTTTTTTCAGTTAATGGAAATATAAAGGTTTTTAGGTGTTAATAAATTGCTACATTTATGTATTTAATGATCCCATCGACACTTTTCTTTATCTCAGTTTCAAGAGATTGCTATGAAATTGAAATCCCTGGAAACATTTTTCCAGCTTTGCATCAGTATTCTCTCTATGTTCACTGCACACATTAAGTCTGTTATTCGCAGGTCCAGGAAACTTTTCACTTTTTCTTTGCCCTTCTTTCCTGGCTTGCTACACCCCTAGACTGGTGTCTGCTGCATTGGCATACTTCCCAATGCCTCCCCAATGAATGGTCCTGTCATTAGTATTCCTTGACTATGGTGTGTGTGTCGGGGGGTGGGGCTAGGTTGGTAATCATCTCTGTCATGCTGCCATTATATGCATCAGTGCTCATGACTTCCTTGTTTCAAGTAGCAGGCTGGTCATTAGTAGTATTTGGCATTACTGGAACACCTCAAAAGTATCCCCATTCCCTCTTCCCACCCCACAGCAGTGCAGCATGATGTTGATAGCTGAATGACTTGTGTTTGACTGAATGAATGAATATGCTTTCTGTGTCTGTTGTGTTATACTGCAGTAGCATAGTAGTTTGCATTAAAGCTTGTACTGTGTAATTTTTTAAACAATGAATCTGTTGTATGTTTTTTATGTTTCTCTCTGGAAGAGGGCCCCGAGTGGCCGAGTGGTCTAAAGCGTTCGCCGTTACGGATCACTGCCATCTCACCTCTGTCTGCGCCGGTTCGAGTCTCAGATTCAGCCAATGTAGATATGTGAGAAAGCATGCCAGTAGCTTCTCGTGGGTCGGTGGTTCTTTCTGGGGTTTTCCCGGGTTCTTCCTCCACCATTAATACTGGCCGCCATATATGGCCTATCATGTGCTGAAAAAATGGTGTTAAACCCCACAACAACCAACTCTCTGGAAGAAAAAGGAATTTGAAAAAAAAATGACTTGTTCAGTATATGTCTAAGTATTCTCATTAAGCTCTTCAATTTCTTGTATAGCGGGAAGAAAAAGGTATTTTAATGATTTGGGTCACAGTAACCCTAACAGCATTTTGAAACCAGTTATTATAAAGCATGCTTTGTTTTCTTTCAGGTTTATGTAATGGCCGTTTCATGTGACACCCACAGGAAGCAATGAAGTACAGTCCTCAGGCCTTATACATAGGTGTGCAGTGATTAAATATCTTACAATCTTGCAACACTGCAGGTACAGTTATGTAGGTCTGGGGATACAAAACAGGCAATACAGAACTACTGGGTTGTAAAACAGACAATACAGAACTATTGCTTTATAAATCAGGCAATACAGAACTAAGTTGTATAAGCATGGGGTTATAAAACATGCAATAAAGGTACTGATAATTAGGCCTGGAGTTATAAAACAGACAATACAGCTATAGTTATATAGACTTGAGGTTATAAAACAGGCAATACAGAATTAAATTGTATAGGCCTGGGGTTATAAAACAGGCAATACAGCTACAGTTATATAGACCTGGGGTTATAAAACAGGCAATACAGAATTACGTTCTGTAGGCCTGGGGTTATAAAACAGGCAATACAGCTACAGTTATATAGACCTGGGGTTATAAAACAGGCAATACAGAATTACGTTGTGTAGGCCTGGGGTTATAAAACAGGCAATACAGCTACAGTTATATAGACCTGGGGTTATAAAACAGGCAATACAGAATTACGTTGTGTAGGCCTGGGGTTATAAAACAGGCAATACAGCTACAGTTATATAGACCTGGGGTTATAAAACAGGCAATACAGAATTACGTTGTGTAGGCCTGGGGTTATAAAACAGGCAATACAGCTACAGTTATATAGGCCTGGGGTTATAAAACAGGCAATACAGAATTAAGTTGTGTAGGCCTGGGGTTATAAAACAGAAAATACAGCTACAGTTATATAGACCTGGGGTTATAAAACAGGCAATACAGAATTAAGTTGTGTAGGCCTGGGGTTATAAAACAGAAAATGCAGCTACGGTTATATAGACCTGGGGTTATAAAATAGGCAATACAGAATTAAGTTGTGTAGGTCTGGGGTTATGAAACAGGCAATACAGCTACAGTTATATAGACCTGGGATTATAAAACAGGCAATACAGAATTAAATTGTATAGTCCGGGGGTTATAAAACAGACATTATTATATCCTCATTTATTTCTCCATTAACTTTGCATTGTCAGAATCATTCAGTATTTACAATATTGAACTCGCATGCAATTGATATTGAACTCACGTGAATAAAAGAACTACTTTCTATTGTAAACAAACAATGGATGCAGATGCCAGCACTTTTGATTTATTTTATTTGTCTATGGATGAAGTAAACCAACTGAATGAATTAAAGCAGATGTTTTGTTGACTGCCACCTAAAAGCTGCTATGGCACACTCCACGTTAACTTTTTTGATACAATGTTATGGATTTTGGCAAGCTATAGATGCCAGGCAGGATTAAGTTGTATAGGCCTGGGGTTATAAAACAGGCAATACAGGTACAGTTATGAGGCATGGGGTTATAAAATAGGAAATACAGAATTAAGATCATGGAATCATGTACTTATTATGTTATGATTGGACTAAATGCTGAGGTACTTTTTTTCTCTTGGTGAAAGCTGCTGAAAACATTTTGGACAAGTAATAGTGAAGAACTGGAAGGGTGGAATTTCTGACCACTTGTTTATGCAATTATAGTGACCATTACATGGGGACATCTAGTCTCAGTGCTGATTATTTCAGATGAAACACTTTTAAAAACTTTTTTATTAAATTTTGTTTTGCAGTTAGCGCTAATGTAAGATCTTTTGTTTAGCACAGCTAGCATTTATATTGTCAAAATATAGAATCATATACCACCAGTTTTAATTTATCACAGCAATTGAATTACCATTTCTTATCTACCAAGCTGCCAACACAGAGTTGTTTTATTTTCATTTATTATTTTCAGTATATCTCATTGGTCCTGCTCTAATCTTGGATGTAAGATCAAAGCAGACCATATTTGTGTCATTTGATCTCCTCAATCCTAATTGATTAGAAATGGATAAAGCCAGTCAGTTTTAAGATCTTTTTGTAAACAATGCCACAAGACCACATGCTTATATAGTCAATCAGATATGAAGGTAGATTGTTTATTATTTTGTTGTGCTGGCCCAAGCTGTCCAGTCCTTCTCAAAATTAAGGGCAATGAGCAGTGAGCAAAATGGCTGAAAATGAAGTATGACTCATTTCATGTTTCGTGTTATGAAAATATACCAGTGTCTGAATTCTTTCAATTCTTTCAAAATTTATGCATTAACTTGGCTTCTTTGGTTATTTGTTCTTTGTGAAATGACAGCATTAGAATCCTATGTAATGGAGGTTAAACATCAGCAATAAGAAATATACTGATTTTGGGAAAAATAAGGCAATAATATTTTTTCAGTCTTATTTGACTTTGTTATCTAACAACTGCTATGAGTCTGACCTTTTGATCTTTTTTCCAACCCTTGGATAGGGATGTTTAATCTCTTCCATTAAAGATATGGTCTAGATCTGATAACAGTTTGTTTTACAGCAACTGTCATTATATAAAACAACATGATTTAAAATTAATCCAGGTAGCAATTCACACTGTGACCTTCACATCTGACCCTTTGATCCATAATCCCCAATGCTTGGTGTACACTTGTGAATTTTGCACAAAATCTTTGACATGTTATCCATAGATGCATGGTGTACGTTTGTGTTTCTCTTTTATTCTAAATTATTATATACTATTGCTTTTATATTTGACCTTTCTGAATGTGTATCTTTGTGTTATGGACTTTTTCTCATAACTACTTCTGCACCGCATTTTTTTATTTCAACTAATGTTATTGTGCTTAAGTTTTGTGATAGTACTAATATGGGGATTTTGCTATGAAGTGAATTGCTACTCCTCTTTCAACCTAAAGTTACTGACATAACCATTTAATCAGACTTTGAAGACTACAGCCAAGATGTAGTACAGAAAACTATATGTACTGTTTATGAAATTTACCTGGACTGGTTTTCAACTTGTTATTTTGAGGAGTTTTAGCCTCCAGCACCACCACACCAAACACTTTTCTGGGACTTTGACCTTGTATCGGTAGTTATGGTCCAAATATTGTAGCCCAGATATGGCATTACATTAGCATAGGTAATAGGTTTTAATCTCTTAATATCAGCATAGAGAAAATAAAAATAATTTTGAGTATTTCCTGTTGTGTATAGGACACGGATATCTTTCCTTACTCAAGATATTTGCAGACACTGAATGGTTAATCATTCTAGTGAAATGAAAACAAAATGGATTGAAACAGAATGCAGAATGAATGCAAAATAAATGTGGAATGCATACAGATGAAATGAAAAACAGAATGAACTAAGATGAAAAGATAAATGCATTTTGAATAAATGGAGAGCATACATGAACAAATGTGGAACACCAAATAGTGGAAGAAAATGGAACAAAATGCAATTGTATTACATAAATGGAATTGATTAATTTCAAGATAGACTGTACGTCTATATTGCCACAGTTGAACATTTCATATGATAATTATCCATGATCAGGTTATTTACACTGGTAATTATTCACCTCTTACAAGCTGTAAAATTGTTTTTATCGAGGCAGATCTGGAAAACAACAGCCACTTAAGTGTTGATGTCAGCTGTGGTTGTGTGTACAATCTTTATTTGAACTAACCAAAATCAAAATAAAATTTGCTGACAAATGCTGTAAAACTTTACTGTGGAATTTAATGCAGTTGCAGTTATATTTTAATTTATTGTAAATTCGGTTATACTTTTTGCATTTTATTTGGTAAATGCATTTCTGGTTTGTTTCAAATGAGGAATATAAGGAAATCATGAACATGATAAAAAAATATGGATGCATTTCTGCAACCATCAACACACAATAGCAAGGTGATAGATGAAATGCAAACATGAATGGAATGTAAACAATGCTCATGGAATGTAAACAATGCTAATGGAATGTAAAGAATGCTAATTGTATGAAAACAATGCTAATGGAATGTAAACAATGCTAATGGAATGAAAACAATGCTAATGGAATGTAAACAGTGCTAATTGAATGACAACAATGCTAATGGAATGTAAACAATGCTAATGGAATGAAAACAATGCTAATGGAATGTAAACAATGCTAATTGAATGTAAACAATGCTAATTGAATGAAAAGAGAATGCAGATGTAACACATGAAATGCTATTGAAGTGCAGATGTGATAAAATGACCTGTTTCAGGTTGTGTACCAGCTTTTTATTTGCTTAAGCGTTATGTATTCCGTAGTTATTCAAATAAAAGCGCTCCTTCTAATATGTGACACCCCCCTATTTTCCACAAAAACAGAACTTCCTACTTTATCAAGGCTTATAGATTCATATATATCCATTATGGTATGTCCAGATAATTAAAACATTACATGAGAAATCCAGCAACAGTTAGAAGAATCAAAATAACTTAATTTACAAACATTTTCTGTCAAACAGTGATGTATAGTATTAAAACAAAATCATGTTACTGGGTTCCTGCCTGAGTCACAGTCTGTTTTCAGACTGTTTTCTGCAGGGTTTTTGAGACAATGGTAATAATGCTAATAGTGCTATAATAAATGCCCCCCCCCCCCCTTTTGGAAATTACCAGGGCATCTATTAGAATAACTACATTTAATTTATTTTGTATTGTGGTTGACCTTTGTCTTTGATTAAGGATAGTTGTGGTCTCACGTGGAACTGTTTTTCACACCACATCATTCAGTCATGGAAATTTGGGTGAGCTACTGGGTTGAATTACAGCTACATGAGCTGCTGCTAGACTTTGGAAGATTTGTTAACATGACATGTAGATGGAGTGAGCCTTCTGGTGTTCAAAAGCATAGTTTCCATATACTGCTGCAACTACCACTTGCCTGTTGCACATAGGATACATTTACTTGAGGAGAGGGTTTCTAGTGTTATATTAGGTTTATTCATTTTGTGACAGGTAATAAGGTTGTGTCAGATCATACAACAAACCTGCATACCAATCAAAGAGAGTGTCACTGTTTACACACTGGATTATGTTACATGTGGACACTGTGAAACATTGCTAATCAATCTTTATAGGAATGGATACTGATCCATGTAGATCTGTCTTGTCACAATTAGATAGTTCAAGCCAGTTTATTATACCACATATACAGTTTGAAGTCTAAGATGTTTCCAGATTCCTTGGTAATGGAGTTGACTTATGTACAACTCCCAAACACATTATGGTGATTCTGACAGTGATATGGTGATTGTGGTGTATGACTATTTTTCTACTTATGTACAGAATAATACATTATGTTGTTGTTGTTGTTGTGGGCTTAATGTCATTTTTCAGCTGAATACAAGACTCAAGCCTATGCATACGGTTAGATGGCAGTGATCAGTAAAGGCAACCTCTATACTTGAAACATTTTGTTAAAGTAATTTCAAAACCAAATTATTTTTGGGATGAAACAACTTTTTATAATTTATATACAGTATGGACCGCTCCGTCGCCTAAGTGGTTAGAACATCCACCTTGGATGAGGAAGGTTCAAGCCATAGCCAAGTCAAACCAAAGGACTTATAGAAATGGCACTAGCAGCTGCCTCACTTAGCACTCAGCATTAAGAGGTTAGTGTAAGGACTGGTCGACCTGGTGTCAGGATAATGTGACTGAGTCGTGCATGATGCTACATATCTGTGGCATGATGCCCCAGTGCTAGACATCTTAGTGATATGACTACAGCTGTTAAAGCTGTGTTTAAAATCCAGAAAGGGGGGCCCCGAGTGGCCGAGTGGTCTAAAGCGCTCACCATTCCGGATCACTGCCATCTCACCTCTGTCTGCGTGGGTTTGAGTCCAAGGCTTGGCTAGTGTGGGTACATGGGAAAGCCTACCAGTAGCTTCTCGTGGGTCGGTGGTTCTTCCCGGGGTTTTCCAGGGTTCTTCCTCCACCAGTTATACTGGCCGCCATGTATAGCCTATCTTGTGCTGAAAAATGGCGTTAAACCCTAGAACAACAACAACAACAATAAAATCCAGAAAAACACAATTACACAACCCATATATACAGTGTGTAGTTATGTCTTCTTCCTTCCATAATGTATTTTTAGTAATATCTGTATAGACATTTACTTTAAATTCATAATTTACCTTTGCATGTTCTACCTCTCTGTCTTGCTTGAAAAAAGTGTGTCCTTACATGACTGATGATAGTTTGTAAGTTTTTGCATTTATAGTGAAATCTTCAAAACCTAAAATCCTTGGGACCAAATTTTATTTTTGGTTTGCTGAAGGTATCTCAGATGTTGCCAGAAAAAGTCTTTATATATAAGTAGATGAAATAGGGAGAGCACTTTTGTGACTGGAGAGAGAAAGAGAACAGAATTATTGAGAGAACATCTATGTGTGTCAATGTGTGAATGAGTGTGAAGAATTAGGAAAGCTATTTGATTTTTAACATTTAATGAAAAATGAACAATATGCATTTGTATAACTTGACTCTGTAGGAATTATTAATGATAATGTTGTGATAGGCTTAGCCTTTAAAATTTTTTTTATTATTGTATTAATCAAGGAAAAATATTGGACCAAACAAAAGAATTTGATCTTGAGGGAATTTCATTATACTGGTTTTCGAGAGGTTTCACTTTAGTAGAGGGCATCAAGGGAGATTAATTGTTCTTAACTAAATGAGTTACTCTCTTTTAGTAAAGACATTATTATTATTATTATTATTATTATTATTATTATTATTATTATTATTATGTTTATTATTATTAAAGAAGGAAAAATGTTGATACTGTAAGAGAAATTGGAGACCAAACAGAAATGTTAATCTAATGGGATATTGGCATATGTTATTTAAGAGGTTTCACAGTAGTAAAGAGCATCAAGGGAGTTGTACTAATTGAATTACCCTCTTGAAATAAAGGTATTATTTTTATTATGTTTTCATTTGGTGCAGTATACATTTGGCAACCTTTAAGTGAGCTAACATTTTCAGGATTTGTAATTTAAATGTCTTTTAAAAGGTATATTCTTTATGGAAAGCAGAGTTATTTACAAAGAAAGAATTGAGAGGAATACAATCATGAAAATGCTGCACTAATGGATGCACAAAAATTAAAAAGAAAAGACAAATGGGGCACGAATAAATCTAAATAAGTGCAAGGAGGGTGGGTATATTTGTTTTTGCTATAACATTTTGTAAATCTTGTTATCACTCCTACTCCTAAATGGATGGTAATATTTCACGGGGTTTTACTTAAGGATTTCTCCTACTCCTAAATGGATGGTAATATTTCACGGGGTTTTACTAAAGGATTTCTCCTACTCCTAAATGGATGGTAATATTTCACGGGGTTTTACTAAAGGATTTCTCCTACTCCTAAATGGATGGTAATATTTCTTGGGGTTTTACTAAAGGATTTCTCCTACTCCTAAATGGATGGTAATATTTCACGGGGTTTTACTAAAGGATTTCTCCTACTCCTAAATGGATGGTAATATTTCTTGGGGTTTTACTAAAGGATTTCTCCTACTCCTAAATGGATGGTAATATTTCACGGGGTTTTACTAAAGGATTTCTCCTACTCCTAAATGGATGGTAATATTTCACGGGGTTTTACTAAAGGATTTCTCCTACTCCTAAATGGATGGTAATATTTCACCGGGTTTTACTAAAGGATTTCTCCTACTCCTACATGGATGGTAATATTTTCATAGGGTTTTACTAAAGGATTTCTCCTACTCCTAAATGGATGGTAATATTTCACGGGGTTTTACTAAAGGATTTCTCCTACTCCTAAATGGATGGTAATATTTCATGGGGTCTTACTAAAGGATTTCATTTGATGGTTAGTAGGTGCTCATTGCAAATGTTGCCAAATGACAGTGATTGTGGCCATCTGAAAAATCTTGTTATTGCTGCCCCTTGTGAATGATTGGTAATATCTACATAGGGTTTTCACTAAAGGACTTCTAATGATGTCTGGTTGGTCATCGTTGGAAATTTTGCCCATCAAACGTCCAGTATGGCTGTCATGGTGTCTGTCTTGAAAATTGTATTATTGCTGCTCCTAAATCGATGGTTATATCGACATGGAGATAAAAGACTCATGTTATCAAATTGATCCCAAATGAAATTGGTGCCAAACCAACATTCAATATGGCTGCAATGTTAGCCCTTTTGAAAGTCTTGAAATTGTTCTTTCAGAACAGATGGTCACATCATACAAGACTTATGATGTCTAGTTAGTCCTACAGTACATGAAACTAGTGCCGATCAGACATACCCTTGGTCATATCTACTGGTACATGGGATTTCACTAAAAGATATATGATGTCTGCGTGATACTAAATGAATATGGTGCCAGTTAGACCTCCAACATGCCACCAAAACTTTTTATCACTATTTCCCCTAAATGGATGGTCACAGCTACATTTGTTATCACCAAAAGACTTATTATTCTTGGTTGGTACTAAATGAAAATGATGCCAATCTGACCTATGGCCACGATGGTGGACATCTTGAAAATATCATTATGACTACTTGTCCCAAATTACGGCTATAGCAGTGTGGCTTTCATAGACAATTAATAATAATAATAATGAGGACTTTGTATAGTGCCTAATCTTTAGAAGCTCTAAGCGCTTTACAACATTAGACAACACCTATAAGATAAGAAACATAATAATATTATTACAAAAACAAACAACATGAAATTAGAAAAACATTTAAAAAAATAAAAAACATGCTGAGAATATTTCAGGTAGGAAACATTATTAGGTCTTTAAGTTTGTTCTTGCAGTCAAAATAAGTGAGTTTTGAGAGCCCTCTTGAATGTGATCACTGTGTCTAAGTTCAGTGGGCAATTCATTCCACGTTGCTGGGCCTTGGTATTCAAAAGAACGTTGTCCATATGACTTTGTTTTCATAGTGGGAATAATGAGTATACGATTCGTCAGAAGAGGAGCATAAGTATCTTGCTGGTGTGTACACATGGGTGAGATCGGATAGGTATGTTGGACTAGAGTCCATCAGTGAAACGTAGCACAGAGAACAAATTTTGTGTTTGATTCTGGATCGAATGGGTAGCCATTGTAGGGTACAGAGCAGCGGGGAGGTGTGCTCTGATCGTGGTACTCTAAGTATGATCTGAGCAGCTGTGTTTTGAACTTTTTGAAGTTTCTGGAGTAGATATTGAGATGAACCAGACAGAATTGAGTTACAATAGTCCAGTCTTGAAAGTACTAATGAACACACAAGTGTTTTAGTGGCATCTACTGAAAGATATTTGCAAATTGAGCTGATGCGTCTCAGCTCAAGATATGCAGCCTTGCATATGTTCATGACATGTTGGTGCAATGTGAGAGTACTGTCCAGAGTAACACCTAGGTTTCGTACTGATTGTGTGAATTTAATATTGGCATTGCTGATATTTATTGTTTGAGGTATAGGATGTGACTGAGAAAGTCTTTGTGTTGTGATCAGAATGACCTCAGTTTTATCATCATTCATTTGCAGCTTGTTACAAGTCATCCATTATTTCACATCAGAAATGCACCTCTCTACACCTTGGATGGTAGCATCAACTTCAGTTGGGTGGCTAGATTTGTATATTTGGGTGTCATCAGCGTACAATTGGTGAGACACTGGATGATGATCTATGACACTTGAGAGCGACTGAGTGCACAGAATGAAGAGAATGGGTCCAAGAACAGACCCCTGTGTAACACCACAACATAGATGAACTGGGCTGGAGTGTATTCCATTTGCAGATACAATTTGTGTCCTGTTGACCAAGTAGGACTTGAACCATAGTAAGGCTGTATCATGAATGACAAATACATGCTGGAGACAGTGAAGTAATATATCATGGTCTATTGTGTCAAATGCTGCAGACAAATCAAGGAGGGTGAGAACTGTAATCTTTCCGCTATCCAACGCAGAGAGAATGTCATTAACTACTTTTAGAAGAGTAGTTTCAGTACTGTGGCAAGGGCGATATGCAGATTGTACATTGCTAAAAAGACATTGAATTTAGATGAGATACAAGCTGGGATAGAACAACCTTTTCTAAGATTTTTGAAATGAATGGGAGATTAGAAACTGGGCGGTAGTTCTTTAAATTGTTATGGTCTAGTGTTGGTTTCTTCAGCAGAGGCTTTACAATGGCAGTTTTGGGAAAAAAATGATGGGAATTCCCCAGATGAGAGAGAGGTATTAATAACATCAGTTAGTGAAGGCAATACTGGATCTTAGCACTGAAGCAGTAGTGATGTTGGAATTGGATCAAGTTCACATGGCTTTGGTGCACTCTTCATCAGGAATCCATAGAGACAGGTTCAAATGCTGCTAATGGTTGCTGCTCAAATTCTGTATCCCAACTGTATGGTGATGACGAGTCAATTGAAATTGTGGTGTCAAGCTTATCTCTAATGGTTTGTACTTTGTCACGGAAGAAATTTGCAAACATGTCCGGAAGGTCGACTGGAGAGAAGGTAGTTGGAAGTGGTGTTGATTTGTTCCTTGACATTAGCTTGTTAGTTATCTCGAAGAGCTCTTTGCAGCTGGAACATTCCATGATCTTAGTAGTGTAGTGGGCTGATTTCGCTGCTTGGACTATATTTGTGACATTCTTCTTAGCGGCTTCATAGATTTGCTTATGAATAGTGAGTCTGGTGGAAAGCCAGAGCCCCTCAGCTTTACGGCGGTCTCTTTTAGCAGTATGAAGCTAATTCCTTGTGTTGTTTGGTTATTGATCATCTTTAAAATCTTGTTATCACTCAGTAATATCCTAAGTAGTTTCAATGATGCAATTAAAAATAAGAAATAGTCTTTTCTTGGATTGGTGGAAATTCTTTTTGTTCAGTAAAGTGTTGAAGCCTTTATCCCAGATCCCAGAAACAGCCTTTAGCTACTTTTGAACACAGTTCCACTGCTAGATCATATCAGCATTGAACAGACAATTACCAACCCAGTAGATCCCTGTACTAGACTATGCTGATCAATCCCATCATACCTGACAGGTCCATCACTGGTACTGGCACTGGTGCAATGCAGTAACAAACTGATTTCCCATTATTGGACACCCAGTACCACCAAGAATCATTTGACATCTCTCAAGATATATGTCTAGAAACCAGTTTCCCAGCACCAGTGGACTTCAATTTTGTTCATCATCCCTGACTACCATGTTTCAGCATTCATTGCTACCACTGCATGATGGTTCTTGTTTGTTCCATACCACTGGTTTCAAAGAGGTACAAATACAAGCCTCATCTTGATCCATTGATGTCCAGTGAAGACTTAGAAAGGTAGAGTTGAAAATATCTTTCAGCTTCTGCCATTAAATATCTGTCCACCTTCTCCAAATTGTTAGTGGCCTTTTATAGAATTCCTGCATCTTTTAATCAAGAAAAACCGGCCTTCTTTCAACCATATGCCACCATAGCCTGGGGTCAAGTAACTGATACGTTGTACTGCCTTGAAAGTCAGCTTCAAGACACTTATCAGTGGGCATTGCAATGATGACTCCCATCTTTCATCAATCCAGCCTTCTGCGTATAAAATATGCATACTAGTTTTCAACACTGAAGTCACAGCCGTCAACAGAGATATTGCAGACCTAGGAATATAGAATCTGTTTGTACGCATGGACCAGAAATCTTTCCACAGTGCACAACTGGTTATGGTTTGCCACATTTTAGCTAATTTCTCTATGCTCAACCAGGCTTTGATGGCTATATTTTAACAACTTGAGCATAACTGAAACTCGTCTGTTAAGACCAATACTTGCACAGACACACACCAGTGTGTCAGTCTTGCATGTGGCTTTTGTACTATAGCTTCAAAGAGATAAACTTCATGCAGGCACAATGACCTAGTACATTTGATTGGTTAACCTTGTTACCACCCTGGAGGCCATTTGTTTGATTCAGTTTGATCAAACTCTGAATATGTTTTTATACCATCATGATCTCAGAAGAGTTTGATAATGAATAAGACCCATGCATACTAATGAGGTGATATTGCATCTGATTGGATGAGATTGTTACCACTCAGAAGGACATATTTCTGATCTGAATGTGATCATCAGACCAGTCACAGATCTAAGCTGTCACAACCACATGGTATGTCATGTCACATTTCTGTACACCTGTCATGTCACATTGATATTGAATATTCTTCGACAGCACATCAAATCCTTTTCTTTTCTCAAGCTTCGGGGCCCTGAGTGGCCGAGTGGTCTAAAGCGCTTTCTGTTACGGATCATTGCCATCTCACCTCTGTCTGCATGGGTTCGAGTCTAGGATCTGGCTAACGTGGGTATGTGAGAAAGCTTGCCAGTAGCTTCTTGTGGGTCGGTGGTTCTTCCCAGGGTTTTCCCAGGTTCTTCCTCCACCATTAATACTGGCTGCCATGCATAGCCTATCTTGTGCTGAAATATGGCGTTAAACCCCACAACAACAACAACAACAACAACTCTTAAGCTTCACATGAGATTCCTTGTCATGTTGGATAAATTCAGTCTTTTTCATCACAGCACTTCAGTCATCTAGGTGTTCAGAACTTATTTGAGTAGAATTTAAAAACATGTCTTGAAGATCATTTTAGTGATATCTTTCATCTGAAGAGAGAAGAGAAAGTTTAATTTCAGCTCAAGTTTTTGATTTGTAGTACAGTAAAATTCTGCTACAAAATGCTTTGTTATAACACAAATTAGAATATCGCGCAGATGTGATGCAGCTCACAAAATTTTACGATAGTTTCACCAATTGAAGTACTGCATAAATTTAGTGGCAAAATGAGTTTGATTGAAATTTTTTGCATGACTAGTTTATTCTTGAAGAAAAAGTATCTTCTCGCTGCTTTCTTCTTATGTTTTGAAAGACATAATATCTCCTTAAAAAACCAATAATTGGTAATCTGATTAGACATGCAGTATTTCAGGAATTGTCAGAGATCAAATGAAAAAATGTGGCAGCTTAAACTAATTCCTTATTGCAGATGGTATTTTTCAGGTAATGATTCGGTTTAATGTTAGATAGTATTTTTAAGGTAATGATTTAGTGTATTGTAGATGCTATTTTTAAGGTAATGATTTAGTGTATTGTAGATGCTATTTTTAAGGTAATGATTTAGTGTATTGTAGATGCTATTTTTCAGGTAATGATTTAGTGTATTGTAGATGCTATTTTTCGGGTAATGATTTAGGTTTTCATGATTCATCTGCCATAAGAATGAATGTATTGTGTTTTGTTGGTGTCCATCCTTCTGTATGTACGTCTGTCTTTTATCAGTTTCCATGTAATAACTGGAGTTGTTGACCATCTACAGTTAACACACTTTGTGGATAGCTTTGCTTTCAGCTCAAAAGGTCACAGGTTAAAGTTAGTGTGACGGAAAAAAAAAAATTGTTTCTGCACAACAACTCAAGTTTCCCACCATCTAATTAGTTAAGAAAGTTTTGGGATATCTTGCACAACAGATAAGAAAGAACCCTATCGACTTTTTCTCAATTGGTCAAAGGTCAGGGTCACTGACTGAAAAAAGAACAAATGGTTTCCATGCAATAAGTTCTCCAATTAGCTAGCTTGGATAGCTTGCACTTGAATTGCAGAAGAATTCTGTTGGATGTCAAACGGTGACTGAATGACGAGAAATAGTTTCCACACAATAACTCAAGGTCTTCACCACTGGCAGTAACAAGACTTTGTCAATGGCTTGCACCTGGAAAAGGGATGAGTCCTCTCATTATGGGATAGGTGTATCGCACATAGGCAAACAGTGTCACAATGTTAAATGGTTATGGTCACTCTGACTCAAAGAACTATAATTCTCCATATTCTGTGGATGGTTTGCACTTAGGGTAGGGAAGAACTCTATTGATTTTGGATTTGAAAGTTGCAATGTGAAGGTCACTGCAGCTGAAAAAATCAGAATGGTTTTAACAGAATATGGATTTCACTTTGAGTCAGGAAGGAGTCTTGGTTTGTGGTTCAAAAGTAAATGGTAAATATCACTGAGATTGAAAGAAGAAAAAATGGCTAATGCAGAATAACATTAGTTCAGCATCGCAGATGCAGGCTAAATTTCGTTGATGTCCTGCGATTAGATTAGGAAAGAAGCCTATTGTTTTCGGAGTCAAAAGGGCAAAGGTTAAGGTAAATGTGACTGAGAGAAAAGAAATGGTTCCTGCCCAAAAAGTTCAGTTATCCACATGCAGGATTATTAACCATGGGATAGGCATATCATGTGTCTTTCATGGTACTCTTGTTTTATTGCTATATTTGTTCAAAGTTTATGTTAATGCTTACATATTTGCAATGAATACAGGTGTCTATGATAGGAATACCATTGTTCAGTTAAAATGACTCACATTAGCTTTGTTTATATTATTTCAGAGTAAGCCTTGATGCAAGCTGAGGAGTTTAAGACCAGTTTTCTCACCTGTCTTGGAAATGGGTTGAAAGATGGAAGCCTGAGACTAAAAGATGGATCACAAATCAGAATATATAAATCTTCTCTAAAATACACACAAAATGAAAGTTTAGATTATCAGTGAAAGAAAATTGGGATCAGACAAGGTAGCAGATATATTTAAAAATGGCAGACGTTTTGAGTGTAAACCCTTCTGCTCAAAAGAATGGGGCAAGGGATGGGACAAGTCCCATGAAACAGAAGCTTTTCCCCAACGTCACAAATAAAGTTCTCATCAAGATATCTCCATCTAAAGATCAGAGGAACAATATCTCAGTTTTATCAGACCATGAAACAAATAAAGCCTCAGTCAGTATGGCACCGTCATACATGGCAAGGAATGAAAAGTTCCATAAAGCTGACAAAAAATATGAAAAGAAAAGTTCCTCCAGTAAAAAGGGTGCCTCAGCATCTGTCCCTCACAAAATGGACAAGCTAGAGTCTGATCAGAAAGTGAGACAGTCCATCTCCGCCGAGAAGGTAGGGAAACCAACAAGAACACCTAGCATGAAAAATGTCAAAAAAAGACTTGTATTTGATGACATTGAGGAGGATAAGGAGGAGGGGCTGGATTTTACAGACAAGATTGCCTTGCTGAGATCTATATATATTGCACCATTTAAGTCTGGTTGGAAAAAAGAAAATGAACATGGTGGTTTACATGCTTCAGATCATGTGAGATCAGACAGTTTAAATACTGAAAGAGATAAGACTTTCTCAATCTTGAAGAATGAATTTCATAACCAGAAGCACCAGTCTGTTGGTAAGATAGTCACAGACAGGACAGAACAAAGGCTATCACAAATTTCAGTAGATTTGCAGAAAGTCAGAAAAAATTTACAAGAGAAGACACGGAAGGAGATAGACAAAGAGGAAGAATCTTGCCTTGACAAAAATGTGGTTGAGAGTAAGAAATTAGAAAATGATTCGAATAAAAAGAATTTTGTGACAGTGGAAACGCAGACTCCCAAAACTTCTAGGTCATTGGTAATTCAGAGTAATGTCCCAGGTTATGAACCTTCCCCGGGAACTAGAAAGGGAGATGTACTTTCTTCATCTGCAAAGACCATCCAGAATTCAGCTCATAGAATGGGATCCCTGCTAAGAAAAGAAGGAGTTTCTAGCGGTGTATGTATTGAAGCAAATTCAGCATTTAGTCCGAAATCTAGTCTTGTTGACAGTAAACAAACCAATGTTCAGGATTTTGTAGGATCTGTATATAGCCCACGGCAGAACAAAGAGAAAATATGTTACTTTCATGATAGAGAAACTATAACTTCAGAAGATAAAGAAACAATGACAAGTGTAGATTTAGTTAGTGTCACTGATCAGGGTTCCAATATAAAAGCTGATGGTCAGAGTCTAAAAAAAGATGCAGGAAATAGCAGACGAAAAAGGAGATCAAGATTAGTATCTGCAGAGATGCAGACTCGTGACAAGATAGGCCATGATGGTATCAATTTGATCAAAATGGATGTAAAGAATAAATCAGAGCCTCTTATGAAAAAAGCTCAAGACAACATCATCCCAAAAGATACAGACTCCTTAGATATTAAGGAGAGTGGTCCCATAAGTGTCGAAGACTTAGCTAGACCACAGGAACCTTTTCTTTCTAGTCGGTCTCAAAACATGTATGAAAGTTGTGATGAAGTTCCTGTAAAACTTGAAAAGGACCAGTCCAAACCACCTGTGGTGGGAGAACTTACAGTGGCAAATGTGAAGCGATTGCTTCAGCCCGGAAGTGTGATTCATTTCCATCCGGTTTCACAGCACATGGCAGAGGAAAATAATCATATGGAAATGGAATTTCCTGTAAGGGACATGTCAGCATTTATACCTGGTGTTCATAGCAGGAGGGAATCACTCCTTTCCAATAATGAGGAGTCTTGCAGGTAATAAGGAATCTTAAATCAGTGATGTAAATTGGTCATGAAATTTAAGGAAAAAGATGGATAGTACTGTGGTAGACCATGTACACCTGAATGAAATATTATCAGTCATGGAGCTGTCATGTATGTGATTGATCTGAACTTGGAGCAGTTTGGGCCAAAATGATAAGATTTCACATCATACACACTCCAGATATCCTAGAAATCTTAATTTGGGTACAAACAAATGAATTTATTGCACAGATGACCCCATGTATAAAAATATAGTTATGAGATAAATGATTTATAGCACTAATAGCCCCTTTCATAAAAATACAATTGTGAAGAAAATATTTGTATTGCAATAATGATCCAATGCATGAAATACAAATATGAGATAAATAATTTATTGCACTAATGGCCTCTTGTATGAAAATTCAGTTATGAAATAATTTATTACACTAACAACCCCCTTCATGAAAATACAATTGTGAGATAAATAATATATTCCAATAATGACCCCTTGCATGAAAATATGAATATGAGATAATAATTATTGCACTTAAGACTATGCATGAAAGTGATATACAAGATAAATAATTTATTGCACTAATACTTCTTGCATGAAAATACATTTTTGAGGTTTATAAAATTGATTTGCATTTATCAACTACATGTACATGCAGTAAGAGAGAAGCATATCGCTGAACTTGGGCAAGTTCAACAGGATTTTCTTATAAGTTCAACAGGATTTTCTTATAAGACATGCATCTTACATTCTCCCTCTCTCAACACCTTTGGAGCAATGAAGATCAGAATGTTTCCTGTGTATCATTGAATGGCCAGCAGTAATACAGCATAGTTACACATAAATAATCAGCATGCTGAATTTTCCAAATTCCCCATTTTCAAATTTTTTCTTCTTCAAATCTCCACCAAAAAGTTTCAAGGGAATTTTTTAAAACCTTTATTGTGTATCTACACTAACTACATATCTATCAAACAGTATGATATTGGAAAAAATTTAAAACCTCAACATTTGCACATCTACACCAACCACTTGTCTAGCCTCATAGTTTCATTAAAATCCTCCAAGTAGTGTGGGAGGAGAATTGGTAAATTGAATTTCCAAAATATCCCTTTGTTGATAATATTTAGCTCTATTGGCCATAGTCTAGAAGAACATATGTGATGGGATCTTGTCCATTATTCAGCTTACAATAATAATCTGTCTGTAAGCATATCTTTTATTGCAAGCCCTCCCATAATTTGAGGATTGGCATGTAACTTTACACACACATTCATTCCAAAGTCTATTTGGGCCTCAGCAAAAAGGGTGCTGCTCAGACCTCCAGCATAGCAACCACAGCAATCATTTTGAAAATCTTATCAGTACTTCTTCTGAGCAGAAGGACATATCGGTATGGATATTTCAGTAAAAGATGTCTTATGATGTATAGTTGTGCTAATTTAAAAGTGTGCTGAAGGGTGCTGATCTGAAATATGATATGGCTGCCATGGCACCCATCTTGAAAACTTGTTGCTCTTCCTGAATGGAAAAGTCATACAGTCTGTTATGATGTCTAGTTGGTCCTAAATGAAAGTCATTCCACATGGAATTACCCCAGGTGGTGGATTTGTCTAAAGCATTCACCTTTAGAGAATCACTCGCATCTAACCTTTGTCCATGTGGGTTTAAGTCTTGACTTGGCCAACACAGGTATGTGAGAAAGCAGCTTGTAGTAGGTCATGGGTTCTTCTATAGGTTCGTCCTCCACCAAATATACTTGCTGCAATGTGTGTAACTTGGCATTTGTTGAAAATATTACTGAAACCAACTGAAACCAAACTGTTCCACTCAGACTTTGAATATGGCTGCCATGCTAGGTATCATGAAAATCTTGTTATTGCCACGCCTGATGAATGGATGGTCATATCTTCATGAGGGTTTCTCTAAAAGACTTCCAGATGTGTCTAGTTGGTCCTGATTGAAAACTCAGATTGGGGTCCAAGATGTTTGCACTTGGAATCGTCTTATAAGCAAGTAAATACGATAGTACAGTCCATTTCACTACACATTTAATATTCTTAACAGCTTTTTTTCCACTTCATATTTATCTTTAAAATTCATATGAACTGTGAATACATGCCGTTAGCAGTGTTTTTTGGAGTCTACCAATCTTGTACTTCCATCACTACATGTGGATTCTTTCAAAACTCCTACTACACAAAAGGCTTTTGGTAAATGTGGAGTAAAAATACTAGTGAAAGATAAGTGTAAATTCATCACATGACATGAAAATATGATAGGTGGTAAAGTGAAAGAAAAAGGTTGCTTATGCAGAAAAGATGGCACTATTTCTGTTCAGTGTTATATGCATCAGTTTTTATTGGAATTATGTTTGCTGAAACTATGTTTCAGTTTACAGCTAGTTCAGATTTAGTTTAGCATCCAGTCTGTAGTAAAATGACTTCCTTAGTTATGAATTCCAAAGACATTTTGGTATACAGAAAAACATGCTCTTCACCTTCAGTTTTAAGTGAAGCTTTGTTACATTTTAAATAGTGCAGCTGTTTGCTTAATACTTAAGTCCTGGACTGTCTTCTACGATTGTATCATATAACTTATGGTTTTATGTATGAAGCAATTTATACATCAACATTTCTCTTTGATTTCATTCCTTTG
Source organism: Sinohyriopsis cumingii (assembly GCA_028554795.2). Lineage (NCBI taxonomy): Eukaryota > Metazoa > Mollusca > Bivalvia > Unionida > Unionidae > Sinohyriopsis > Sinohyriopsis cumingii. The sequence goes on from CM068838.1 coordinate 49,117,210, forward strand.
TTGTAGATTTGTATTATTTCTTTTATTTATGTTATTTATAGAAAAATACTTTTATTTTATCATTATCTTTGTACTTAGTTGTTATTATCTTTAGATTGTCTCTTATTATTGGCTTTCCCTAAATGAAAGATGCTAGGAAGATAGGCAAACAAATTGCTGAAATATGAACTTCATTGATCTAATTTTGTACAGACTGTAATGGGAATTTTGAATTCTCAACATGTATCTAGACATCTGATTTTTGGAAAGTTCATATTGAATGACATACCAGACAATAGAAGATTTATCTCTTTACTTGGAGAATTTTATCTCTAGAGGGACTTTTCTCCTGTATACAGTCCAAATATATAGTGGCAGTAGAATCAAGATATGCATAAGGATAATCTCAGAATATGGACCATAATAGAAAAAGGTCCATAATAACATGGATAATTTTAGAATATGGCACATAATGACATGAGTAGTCTCATAAAATGGCCCATTAATAACATGGATAATTTCATATAGTGGCCCATAATAACATGGATAGTCTCAGAATATGGCCCATAATGACATGGATAAACTTAGAAAATGACCTATTATAAAATGGGTAATCTTAGAAAATCTCTCATAATGTGGGTAATCTCAAAATGGCCCACAATAACATAGACAATTTCAGAATATGCCACATCATAACATGAGTAATCTTAGAAAATGGATCATAGTAACATAGGTAATTCCAGAATATGGCCCATAATAACACAGATAATATCAGGATATGGTCCATAAAAACATTGGTAATGTCAAAACTTGATCCATAATATCATGGGTAATCTCAATATGGGGCCCATAATAAAATGGGTAATCTCAAAATGGGGCCATAATAAAATGGGTAATCTCAAAATGGGGCCCATAATAAAATGGGTAATCTCAAAATGGGGCCCATAATAAAATGGGTAATCTCAAAGTGGGGCCATAATAAAATGGGTAATCTCAAAATGGCTGATAATAACTTGGATAATCTCAGAACGTGGCCGATAATAATATGGATACTCTCACAACATGGCCCATAATAACATAGATACTCTTAGAAAATGGACCATGATAACATCATAATCTCAGAATATTGCCCATACAAAAACACATTCTCAGAATATGGTCCACAGTAACATGAATAATCTCATAAATTGGTCATAATAACATGGATAATCTCATAAATTGGTCATAATAACATGGATAATCTCATAAATTGGTCATAATAACGGATAATCTCATAAATTGGTCATAATAACATGGGTAATCTCAGAAATGGCTGTCTTCCTGGAAGCTTTCTTAAATTTTCTTGCTATTCTCAGGTTGTCATACTTGTTTCATTACAACCCGCTTTATAAAGATGTAATAGTTTTAAGAACATTGATGTAGTGTATTGTTGTGTGTTGTCACCTTCAGGCGGAGACTCAGTATTCTTACCCAGAAAGGACGCAGGTAGGTTTTCACACATTAAGATGGAAAGGTGTTCTCATTGGCACACCTTATATGCTCACCTACAAAATGAGGACTTAATTCTGATACTTCTAATTCATATTTTCCATTACGTGTGTTTCTGGCTGGTATTTGTCTGTTTTCTTTGTTGCTTGGACATGCGTTAGAGAGAGAACATTTCATGCCAATACCATATCTTGAACATGAACTGTGTTGTTTGTACAGTGTATTATGGTTTTCATTTTAAAGAGGTTCATTACACTGTTTTCAGTTGAACAGGTTTAATCTTCATCACAAAAATCATGCAACTTGCTATCGCTGCGAGGACATGTGTTGGACCTATTTTTAACAGTTGCATCAATAATAACCACAATTTTTACATGAATTTCTTATACGGAAATAGTGTGGACCAATCTTAAAACTTGATTTCTGACCCAGAGAAGCAGTACATTGCATACTGGAGTCCTGTAACATGTTTGCCTAGGTTTTTGCCTTGTTTTTTAGGTGAGCATATGGGCCTATTGGTGTAGAATGACTTCATGGTTATAGCATACTCATTCTTTACCCAAGTAGATATCGAAATATTCTGAATAAAAGCACCCACTTCCTTTTTAAAATAAGTACTGCAGCCACCCTTGATGGTCAACTCAAATATTTAACATCTCAACAGCCACCTCCCATACTCAGCCAAATTTTTACCATCCTGTTGGTTGCTTATGACAGGTTGCACTGTATATTTGGGTGCACTATGAATAAGTTGCTGAGCTAAGGAACTTGTAAATTTACAAGAAATATGAGTTTGTGCTATAAAATGTTTCTACACCATGATTGAATTTGTGATACAAAAAGATAAAATAATTTTAACTAGTGTTTGCTGTGGGCAAGACTAAAAGCTCTAGGGAGCGATCATTTGCATGTAGATGTGTTTCTTTTTCATTACAGAGCTTGACATTGATGCATCTATATCATTTTAATTTGTTGAGTAGGGGTGTGTTAGATTGCATGAAGATCACTTGTGCCATTTTGAGCTCGTAAAATGAGAGTAATATATTAATACAAATTTTTTTATTATAATTTAAAGAAAATTATTTTTTTTTAAAATCATGAAATTTTTTAACACAGATCTCATATCAGTTGGCAAAGATTGGATTTTTAAACTGCTGATATTAAACATGGTTGTGGTGCCGGAGATCATTCTGGTCATTTTTTAAAATCTTAACTCCCATGTTTAATATATACATCTTCAAATAAAGGCACAAAAATAATGTGAATTTTCTACTGTCTGGAGTTAATCAAGGAAACTTGTCAATTTTTGTTTTGGTTTTTATTTATCCAAAAGATACAAAAGTCATGGATTTTTTTGTCACAAGTGGTGCTTTATTTTCATTTAATTTCCCTTACATTCAGCTAATGTACTTCTTTGCAGTTTTCATGATCAGTTATGAAAAGTTACATCACTTAGCCTGATGGCTAGTTCATGTTGGTAAGATGGGGCCAATGGTGATAGTTTACTGAAAAATCTGCCAACATGACACCAATGGTGATAGTTTAATGCAACATCTGCCAACATGACACCAATGGTGATAGTTTGATGCAACATCTGCCAACATGACACCAATGGTGATAGTTTACTGAAAAATCTGCCAACATGACACCAATGGTGATAGTCTAATGCAACATCTGCCAACATGACACCAATGGTGATAGTTTAATGCAACATCTGCCAACATGACACCAATGGTGATAGTTTAATGCAACATCTGCCAACATGACACCAATGGTGATAGTTTACTGCAACATCTGCCAACATGACACCAATGGTTATAGTTTACTACAACATCTGCCAACATGACCCAATGGTTATAGTTCACTGCATCATCTGCCAACATGACACCAATGGTGATAGTTTACTGCAACATCTGCCAACATGACACCAATGGTTATAGTTTACTACAACATCTGCCAACATGACACCAATGGTTATAGTTCACTGCATCATCTGCCAACATGACACCAATGGTGATAGTTTACTGCAACATCTGCCAACATGACACCAATGGTTATAATTTACTGCAACATCTGCCAACGTGACATTACAGTGTTCCTGGTCTTGATGCCTTTTGGGATTGTTTCACAAAATTCTGTAATTTTGAGATACAATAATAAATGAAGTGATTCACTTAAACATGTGGCCTAGTGCTTAGAGTGTCTGTTTCGGATGCGGAAGGTCATGGGTTTGATGCCAGGCCGAGTCATACCAAAGACTTATAAAAATGGTACTAACAGCTGCCTCACTATGTGCTCAGCATTAAGAGGTTAGTGTTAGGACTGGTCAGCCTGGTGTCAGGATAATGTGACTGGGTAGGACATGATGCTACATGTCTGCGGCATGATGCCTCAGTGCTAGACATCACTATAAACTGTCACACTGCAGACATCTTAGCGATATGTCTGATAGGTGATCAGCATTAAGAGGTTAGTGTTAGGACTGGTCAGCCTGGTGTCAGGATAATGTGACTGGGTGGGACATGATGCTACATGTCTGCGGCATGATGCCCTAGTGCTAGACATCACTATAAACTGTCACACTGCAGACATCGTAGTGATTTGTCTGAAAAATTGTTAAAGCTGCATTAAAAATTAAAATCACACACACACACACACACACACACACACACTTAAACGTGGCAGTATATTTATAGTTTATATATCCATTATAGTCACTGTTGCTAATGGACAGAGACACCAAATGTTTTCATGGCTTAGTTTAAGTTTTTGAATGTCTTGTTTTGAAGAAATTGTCTTTATTTTCAAATTCAGAGCATAATTCTTCAAAATTTTAAGAGCAAAGTTACATTTTGTCATTGAAACTAAATATTTGTTGTAAATTGTAATTCTGCATGGGGGCCTCGAGTGGCCGAGTGGTCTAAAGTGCTCTCTGTTATGAATCACTGCCATCTCACCTCTGTCTGCGTAGGTTTGAGTCTCAGATTCGGCCAATGTGGGTATGTGAGAAAGCTTGCCAGTAACTTCTCGAGGGTCAGTGGTTCTTTCCAGGGATTTCCCGGGTTCTTCCTCCACCATTAACACTGGCCGCCATGTATGGCCTATCATGTGCTGAAAAATGGCATTAAACCCTACAACAACAACAACAACAACAATAATTCTGCATGAGAAGATGGGTATTCATGGTTCCTATCTTTTGCTGCCTTAGTATACTTTGTTTTCCAAAATTTAATTATAGCTATTTGCATCATTCATTTCAGCAACATACAGTTTTGAGTTAATGCTTCCAACTTTTGCATAGCTTTTAAGGATTTGCAGTAGTGGAATGTATTTAGTGCATGATAAAACTTTTGACTGCCAGATTAATGTGTAGTATTTGATCTTGAATAGAGCTGAGTGTTTCTAAATTATTTCAGAAAAATTCTTACTGGGTATCTGAAATGAAATCTGTTAATACAGATAGACTAGCAATTGTGTAGTCTGAGTTTCCTTTGACCCTTGCCACCCCCTTTTTGATATTTGGAAATTTATGTTGGGATGTAGTCCGAGTTTCCTCTGACCCATGCCACCCCATTTTTGATATTTGGACATTTATGTTGGGGTCTAGTACACCCCAACATAAATGTCACCATATTTTCAATTAATGTCACTGTTAAAGTTTTTACTTTCTTGTTAAATACGAAAAAGACTGCTGCACCTAGCATATGGAATTGCAGGTTTTCCTTTCTTTTTACAACTGTTTCCTCCAAACCATGACCCTTTGTGCATTTTTTTGTTAGGAAATGATTATAGCTTTTCTGTAGTGGATGTCCATCCATGCCTATGCTGGTGCTAGCAGTGGCAAAATTTGCAATATGTGATACAAACTTGAGGATGGCAATGAAAATCCATTTAAAAAAAAGTGTATCTTGTAGTGAAAACATTCAGGGTTTGTCTTTGTTGACTGATTTGCACTGTAGAGTGTTTGATAGCCACTAGAATTAAAATTTTAAAGTTAATGCCTTACCTGCAGGAAGGAAAATGTAATTTATTTTGAGGTTTAATCACTACAAAAAGACTAATTTTGTGCAAATGTGCAGGTTATCATTTAATGAATGATTTATTAAATTGAAAAGAAAATTCAGTAATATGTATTATAATAAATGCTGGTAGATAATGATAACACTAAAGCTAAAAGAGAGCAAGATCTGGAACAGAAAATGCATTGTGCAGCTTATTTCAGGTTAACCAGATATTCAGACATGTTGGTGACTTGAGCACATGATAATATGTTTATTGCAGTTATGTAAGCATCTGAGGAAAGTAAAATACTGTAGTGGAGATGACAAAGTTAAGGTCGCAAAACTGTCAAAGCACGTAAGATACTGCAGTGGAGATGACAGAATTAATGTGGCAAAACTGTCAAAGCACGTAAGATACTGCAGTGGAGATGACAGAGTTAATGTGGCAAAACTGTCAAAGCAACAGTGATTATTTAACTTTTGTAGCACTATTAGTGCCTGGTGTACTACTATTTTCATTTCACTCTGTGAAATGTGTGTCCTTCAGATTTGGAGGCAGGTAGACATAATGTACCTTGCCCTAATGATCCTAGGTGTAACACAGAAAAGAAAGCCTCTTGGTTCATATTGAGTAAATCTTCATTATGATAACAATATTGATGAAATTGTGCAGTGTAACTCATTATGACATTGCAGCTCACATACACACTTAATAACATCATTTAATGCTATTTGAGACTTACACGTAAATGTAGCTAGTAGGTTGTTGGAGATTCTAGTTTCCCTTGCCTATCAGTATTTGTGTCCATTGGTTGTATATTGTATATTGTATCTCCAACAATACCAACAGAGATACAGATTTGGATGTTGTTGGAATGATTGTAGTACAGTCAAGCCTGGTTTCTCTGACTCAGACTACAATGATAGAAAATGTTGGATAAATGGGAATATCATATCAAAAGAATTTCCTTAAAATGAATTATATTAAACAGTCCACACTCATGACATCCTATGTAAGTTGTATAATGGCAAACACAGACAGAATGGCTTGAAGGGACATGAGATCCAGAATACATGGAGAGTGATGCAATGTGTTAGAATACTTTATGGTACAGAGTGATGTGGGTGTTGTGTGGGACAGAGATAAAAGTTTATAACTGGGGAAAGCTTGACAGAAAATGGTCAGTTTTTGTTGTGAGCACATTATTGTTAATTTGCATATGTTTTAAATGCTTTAGCGTTGATGGTTCCCTTCACAAATAAGCCAGCTAGGGAAATCTGTGTCATTTAAAAATCTTACTAACATAATAAATTTATCTTTTTTCACTCTGTACATATTTTTTGCATTGTTTTATCAAGTTTGTATGATGTATAAATAACTGCTTTTTATTTTCTATGACATTTTTTTCCTCCAGATTATCTGAATATAGTACTCCCTGGTCTATGAGATCCACAGAATCAGTGTCGTCCACAGTGGAGGCTGTCAGGTTGCTACGGAAATTGTACAAAGTTAAAACTCCAGAAGAAAGAGATGACCTTGTATTAAAGGTGCTTGTTCTCAGTATTGTTTTTGATGGTGCAATGACTAATCAGTACTGAATGTCATATTTATGTTTTATCACACCTTTTACATTTACATATAGACTTCTAATCATTAAAAAGTACTGGTACAGGCCCTGAAACAGGTAATTTTACCACTGAAATGAAAATGGAATGAAATTTTGCATGATGCTGTTGTTGTTTGGGGTTTATTGCCATTTTTTGTGCAGGATAGGCTATACATGACATCAGGGAAAATTGGTGGAGGAAGAACACCACAAAGGTGAGATGGCAGTGATTGGTAAAGGTGTGCACTTTAAACCACTTGGCTACCTGGTGCCCCAGCATGCAAACAGAGTGCAGAATGAAATAAATTAAAATGATAAATGCATTTGGAAGAAATGGAGAATGCAAATGTAAGATGCCAAACACAAAATGATGAATGTTAAAGAAAAGCAAAGGAAACATGATTGCATTACATGAATGGATTTAAATTTGATATTTTCAAAGCTGCTACTAAATTTTAATGGTGAATACCCATTTCTCAACATAACAGAGGATAATGTTGTTTATACTTGGCAGGTCAACATTTCACCCCTTGGTCAGCAAAGTAGTCCTTATGTTATTTTTTCCTTCTTTTTTGTACAAGTGCCATGGTAAGTATTACCCTCCCTTTTTTTGATGCCTGGTTATATTGTTCTCAGCAATTTTTCTCTTTCAGAATGCATAAATATGTTCAGTGTGGTGGGTATGTGTGGATACAAGAAAGCCCCATGGGACTCTCACCCCATTTTTGGACAAATGCATCATGGGACTTGGCAGAAAGTTGCCACAATTACCAAGGGAGGAAGAAAGCACCTGCATCCTCGTCTTCATCACAGGCTGAAGCAGTGATCTTTTAGCAACCAGACACTTTGTGTTTCTCAATGGTGTGGGGATGAATTTGGTTGATAGTGCCCACTTTTGCTAAGTTAATGTTAAATTTATATGGGGACAAGGAGTTTGGTCACTCACCCTTCTGGTGAAAGGGATCAGCTTTCCCAGATCCCTTTCTTATGTTTCCGTTTAGCCTGTTTGGTATTAGGGAACCCTGACTATCTAGTAGCGATTCTTCTAAAGCATAGTCCCCCAACAACAACATCATGGCTGTCACTGCCTTGGTTTTTAAGTATGTCAGATGTGACAGGTCATAGACCAGTTACCCCTATCCCCCTCCTCAATATGAGGAGTTCTGGGATGAAGCAAACCCTATTTCAGTGTCTTCCTCTCTGTATCAGGAATGACAATCCATCTTGCCTTGGTAGCAAGTTAGGGTGATGCCCAGTCCTTTTTGTTGGATGCAACAGGTCTATTTCTTTTAGGGTCCCATGATCCTTCCCACCTCTCTGGTTAGATGATACTGGAGGATGAAGTATGGTCTTTTATTAAAGCAGAAAGTGAGGTTTACCATTCTTTCCTCCAGAACTGCCCAAAGCATTCAAGGACTGAAAGTTTGGAGAGGCTTTCTGGGGCCCACTCACATGCAGCTCTTGTGTTGCTCCCAGTCTGCAAAGGTTGGGAAACTAGCACATTAAGTTGTCCCAGGGTGAAAAGGCCACCAGACACCAGAAAGCAAAAGGGGTGGTTTGTTCCCTCCCCTTCCTTCTACACATTGGCTGCTGGTGTCTGCCTCCAGTTATCAGGTTCATTCACCTGCTTGGCCCCATATGTCCCCCCACCTTGAACTCGGTTCTTTCCTATAAGGGAATTTCTGCTGGGACCTGGTTTATCTCACATTGAAATCCTTGAAAGCCATTGAACTAAAGGCTCAGGCCCTAGTGACAATAGCCTCTCATTTCAATCTCTTTGTGGCTGCCTCTTTCAGGTGTGCTTTACAGTTTCGTATTTTGCATAGGGTTAGAATTTTAAAGAAAAAGAATTTTCCTGTGTTATACTGGCTATTTAAAAAAGACCTTGTATATCTTAGGTATAGTTCAAAGAACCTTTAATTCCCTTTATTTTGGTATATGATTGATGGGTGTAATATGGGTTATTGAATATGCAGCTTGGCCTTACTCCAGATGTGCACCTTTCAAAAAAAGTGTTAGCTCCACTTGGTCATTTTCACTTCCTGAACTTCAGAGGTAAATTGTATAAAAAAGAGCAGAAATCTTTGTTTTACATTTTATATATTTGGTAATTCATTCATTGCACTTTCAGAAGCTGGTATTGTCTAGTGTGGCAAAATTCATTTTCCCTATTTTCTGGCTGCTATGAATAGTGTACTTTAGACTAATTCAGATTTTTTGAGCACAAGGGAACAGTCATTTTAGTTAGCAGTGTGCTTAGATCATGTAGTTTCCAAAAGTACAATATCCAAAGAAATGTATGCTATATTACATCAGAGTAGCACAGAGGTATACCAACATTCTCTCCACTGTGCATGTTTTAAATGCAAACAACTTCATTTTACATTCATCACTCTCTCCAAAGTACATAATAACTGGTGAGTGCCCCCTCAGTCTTTTGAAGGAGGGATCACTGGCTGCTTCTGCCCTCCAGTGCTTGCTGTAGGCTGTGGCTAAGACATATAGGGTTGTTCTGTTGAAGTCCATGGGGCACTCGCTGATGCTCCTTCATCTACACAAATATGCTGTCTTGGGGGCATGCACTGTCTTGCTGGACTACAGCAAGAACCTGGTATGGGTTGTACTGCTTGATATATACACATATTTTGAAATTTTCCTCCTCTCTGTAGTGTTACCAGATGTAAGGACCAGTAGCAGTGTTACCTGACTGCCAAGCCCATTGAAAGCATGCTCACCCTGTTTGACATATCTTCTTCAGAGTTGTTTTTGCAAGGTCAACTTCAACAGTTGCACAAGAGCCACAGTTCAAAGCTCCCTTCCACCCAACCTTTGGTAGACAAGGCATCTCTAGAGGTCAAGGGAAGTTTTCAGACTTACCCCACCCATCCTTAAGGAGGGAGACATTGAGCCCTAAGGATTTTCACCATTGCATGCCTTATGTTCCTTTTCCCAGCTTCCATTAGGTGCCTAACTAACTCCCTTTTCAGAGGCTTTTTTAGGCAACTTGAGTGATGTATGGGTTTTTCCACCTTAAAGGATGATGTCAGGAGGTGATGGATCTCCCAAACTCCTCATGGTTTTCTGTTATCACTATCTTGGAGATTATTGATCATGGTTTTATTGCCCAGAGCGATTAAACAATAAAATACATATTAAATTTAGTGATGGAGTAACAGAGATCTAAGCAGAAATTTAGAATAGAATAACATGAGCCCCATATGTAAAATAAAACAATTTAATCAATTTACATAAACAAAATTAAATTGAACATGACATTTGACTGATGCACTTTCTCTTGGAAATAGAGTTACAAACTTTATGCAAATTCAATTAGCTGTTCTGTTATACTGATAGAACAAATTTCATCTTATGATCGAGTGACTGATTGAACTCAAATTACCGGCATGTCAGCATATCCTGGTGCTTTCAGTCTTTTCTAACTCATTGTTGGTGATAGGTCTGTATTTCTTATTTTGTTTCCGTCTCTCTTTCTCTATTCTAGCCTCTTTGGGTCTTCAGCTGTGTTGGTTGTAGACTGTGCTCTCTTTCCACTGTGCAGTCAGGTATGGAGCTATTTTCCTTGGTGCTTTCCTGAGCCCTCACTCACTTATCATCAGAGAATTCCCTCTGTCTCTTCCCTGACTCTGTGTCTACCAAAGGTCCAGACCCCATTTCCCTTTGATGATTTATTTAAAAAGAGAAATTACTTAATAATTTTCCTCAGACTTTCATGCTTGGCAGAAAAACTTTGACTAATATTGTGAAGGAGATTATTTTAAAACCTTGTATTCTTTGTGGGACCCCCCCCACCAATTTGGCTTAGCCATTCAGGATTACTTCTCTAACTGCCCAAAACATTTGCACTCCCATTGAAGTCAGAATAATCCTCTCGAGACTGCCTTTATTAATAACTATTGTGGAGAGTATAATTTTATGACTCATGTTTCAGTTGGTCCAAGTCTTGCTAATTTCTCCCTGTTTTGTCTCTACTCTTGACATTTACTGCTATTGACTTTGTGTTAAGATTATCATCTTCCATGTCTCTGACCATTATCGAACAGACCCTAATTAAAATTCAATTCATGCCCCAAACAGAGAAGATTCCATCATTAACAGTCAACAGTTTATGGAGAGTTTAACCCATATGTCAAACTTAATGTTTATATGTCATGCTGACCACAACAGAAGATACTGTAAAATTATCAAAATTGTGTACCATTACAGATGGTTACCAGCAGCATTTCTGGAAACTTTGTACTCCATTGCGAATCCCCAGTTTGTTTCACCATTCTTAACTGGTTCATCAAAGGTAAGAGGTCCACACCATTGTATAGAAGGGTGCTGTTAAAAAGGCAGCAAATAACCAAAGGCTGGATTATTATTCTTTTTCGAGGTGATAAAAATGTGACCTGGTGGTGAATAAGTACTGGAGATCACCACAGAGGAGAGATCTGTTGTCTCAGCAAATGGGTATTTACCCCACACATCATTCCACAGATTCTCTCACAGTCACATTTGGCTCACCTCAGATGATTGATTCACTATGCCCAGTTTTCAAGTAAGGTTGCCAACTGTATTAATCAGGCTAGGAAGGAGTCTACTTTCATGTTTACACTGCATAGTGGAGGATCTGCTAGAATTGGTGTAGTTGTAAAATCATGTTGATTCTATCTACCCCTCTTTAGTTGCAGTGCAGATTTGTTTCTCTGCCATTTTGAGGACATAATATTCAGCATCTTTGGTTAAGGTTAGCCCTTTCTAATACTCTTTACATTCTGTATGGGTTCAACCATGATACAGGAAGGTCATTACCTTTCAGATTTCATTAGGTATTTTAAGCTTCAGAGACTAGTTTCTCACTCGTTAATGCTTAGAAGGAACCTTTGGTGTGTTCTTGGTGCATTATCTAATCCCCCTTATGGACCTTTGAGTAAAGCTTCCTTTGAGAACCTTACCCTTAGGACAGTTTTCCTGTTCTTGTTAGTGCCAGAAAAGAGGGGGAGTGAAATACATGCCTTGTCTGTGGAAAAGGGTTGGTTATGATTCAGTGGCATTGATAAATCAGTTTTTCTTCTTTTTGATATCTAGGTTTCTGGCTAAAAATCAGCTTCAGAAATCCCTGTTTCTATTGAGATCTGCAGTCTCAGTTGTAACTATGCTGGGCATGAGCAAGAAAGGCTACCTTGCCCAGTTAGGGCATTGAGGTCAAAAAGGAGTAGGTAATGTCGGAATTGTCCTTCTTTTCCGCTCGGGTGTTACTCTGATATTTTGAATTAGACGATGACCATGCTTGCCATCTTCTTGCAATTTCATGCTACCTTTTCATCCTTTTACCTTTGTTCCCTATTGCACCTGGACTGGTTGGTCTGGTGTAAGGATAATGTGCCTTGATGGGACATGATACTGCATGTTTGCGGCATGATGTCCCAGTGCTAGATAACACTGTAAATTGTCACACTGCAGACATAGTAGCGATATGACTGATCTTTTTTTAAAGCTACGTTAAAAATCCAAAACAAACAAACACACACCTTGGTGCACCAGAGTGACAGCATTTGGGTCCAGTTGTGACAGTAAAGTTAAGTGCATTTTTCTCATACCAGTTTTTGTTTTTGAGGTCATCAACCTCTCTCCTAGCTAGTAAATTCAGCAATGCAATTATAATAGTTAATGCATTACTTTTATTCGAATGTATTTGGGGGTAGTGGGTAAAACTGATTTTAAGTATGTAATATTTAAATGCTACTACTAGTGATTTCCTCAGCTGGGTTATATTTGTATGCCATCTGTGTCTAAGGAATCAGCTGGGTTATGTTTGTATGCCATCTGTGTCTAAGGAATCATCTGGGTTATGTTTGTATGCCATCTGTGTCTAAGGAATCAGCTGTGTTATATTTGTATGCCATCTGTGTCTAAGGAATCAGCTGGGTTATGTTTGTATGCCATCTGTGTCTAACGAATATGCTGTGTTATGTTTGCATGCCATCTGTGTCTAAGGAATCAGCTGGGTTATATTTGTATGCCATCTGTGTCTAAGGAATCAGCTGGGTTATGTTTGCATGCCATCTGTGTCTAAGGAATAAGCTGGGTTATATTTGTATGCCATCTGTGTCTAAGGAATCAGCTGGGTTATATTTGTATGCCATCTATGTCTAAGGAATCAGCTGGGTTATATTTGTATGCTATCTGTGTCTAAGGAATCAGCTGGGTTATATTTGTATGCCATCTGTGTCTAATGAATCAGCTGGGTTATATTTGTATGCCATCTGTGTCTAAAGAATCAGCTGGGTTATATTTGTATGCCATCTGTGTCTAAGGAATCAGCTGGGTTATATTTGTATGCCATCTGTGTCTAAGGAATCAGCTGGGTTATATTTGTATGCCATCTATGTCTAAGGAATCAGCTGGGTTATGTTTGTATGGTATCTGTGTCTAAGGAATAAGTTGGGTTATGTTTGCATGCCATCTGTGTCTAAGGAATCAGCTGGGTTATATTTGTATGCCATCTGTGTCTAAGGAATCAGCTGGGTTATATTTGTATGCCATCTATGTCTAAGGAATCAGCTGGGTTATATTTGTATGCCATCTGTGTCTAAGGAATCAGCTGGGTTATATTTGTATGCCATCTGTGTCTAAGGAATCAGCTGGGTTATATTTGTATGCCATCTGTGTCTAAGGAATCAGCTGGGTTATATTTGTATGCCATCTGTGTCTAAGGAATCAGCTGGTTTATGTTTGTATACCATCTGTGTCAAAGGAATCAGTTGTGTTATATTTGTATGCCATCTGTGTCTAAGGAGTCAGCTGGGTTATGTTTGTATGCCATCTGTGTCTAAGGAATCAGCTGTGTTATATTTGTATGCCATCTGTGTCTAAGGAATCAGCTGGGTTATATTTGGATGTCATCAGTGTCTAAGGAATCAGCTGGGTTATATTTGTATGCCATCTGTGTCTAAGGAATCAGCTGGGTTATGTTTGTATGCTATCTGTGTCTAAGGAATAAGCTGGGTTATGTTTGCATGCCATCTGTATCTAAGGAATCAGCTGGGTTATATTTGTATGCCATCTGTGTCTAAGGAATCAGCTGGGTTATGTTTGTATGCCATCTCTGTCTAATGAATCAGCTGGGTTATACTTGTATGCCATCTGTGTCTAAGGAATCAGCTGGTTTATGTTTGTATACCATCTGGGTCTAAGGAATCAGCTGTGTTATATTTGTATGCCATCTGTGTCTAAGGAATCAGCTGGGTTATGTTTGTATGCCATCTGTGTCTAAGGAATCAGCTGTGTTATATTTGTATGCCATCTGTGTCTAAGGAATCAGCTGGGTTATATTTGGATGTCATCAGTGTCTAAGGAATCAGCTGGGTTATATTTGTATGCCATCTGTGTCTAAGGAATCAGCTGGGTTATGTTTGTATGCTATCTGTGTCTAAGGAATAAGTTGGGTTATGTTCGCATGCCATCTGTGTCTAAGGAATGAGCTGGGTTATATTTGTATGCCATCTGTGTCTAAGGAATCAGCTGGGTTATGTTTGTATGCCATCTCTGTCTAATGAATCAGCTGGGTTATATTTGTATGCCATCTGTGTCTAAGGAATCAGCTGGGTTATATTTGTATGCCATCTGTGTCTAAGGAATGTGCTGGGTTATGTTTGTATGCTGTCTGTGTCTAAGGAATCAGCTGGTTTATATTTGTATGCCATCTGTGTCTAAGGAATCAGCTGGGTTAGATTTGTATGCCATCTGTGTCTAAGGAATCAGCTGGTTTATGTTTGTATGCCATCTGTGTCTAATGAATCAGCTGGTTTATGTTTGTATGCCATCTGTGTCTAATGAATCAGCTGGGTTATATTTGTATGCCATCTGTGTCTAAAGAATCAGCTGGGTTATATTTGTATGCCATCTTTGTCTAAGGAATCAGCTGGGTTATGTTCTTTTCAATCCCATGCCACCAATTACTAATAGGAGGAGGAAATATTTAGCTTGCACTGGGAACTGATCTCAGAAAAGTAAATTAATGCAATAGGTGTTGGTAAGTATTATAATATTAAAATTTGTTTTACCCCTGCCTGTACTTCATTTTTTTACCCCTTTTGCACTTGTGGTTAAAATTTGAATTGATTTTTAAAAAAATAATGTTTTCTTTTGCATTTATACATTTGCTATTTCATTAAAGCCTGCTTTTAATAATTTAAAATAATGTTGTAGTTAACATTATTTCACTCAAAAATAGAAAACTAGACTTGTCAAGTGTATTTGTTCAAGATGTGAAAAAGTGAAAAGAAACAATGGAAGCAATAAATGTAACATATGATTACTCCTCTGAGACCAAAAATAAAACATTATGAGTTGTCATGAAATACAAATGGAGCACAAACAGAATGGACAAAAAATGCAAATGAAATGTAGATTTGTTCAATACTTTTAGGGTTTCTAGCTTCCTAGCTTTACATCTATCCATTTTGCATTTTTAATTGTTTAGAGAGAAGGGAAATGTTAAATTTACATGAATAATAATATATACCATTGGTTGAATCTAAATATTTTCTATATTGTTAATGGTGTACTTAGAAACTTGACATGTTTGTGCAGATTGTATACTGCTTTTTGTAATGTGATATTGCCATTAGACAGGAAAGGCTAAATATATTGTAGTGGTTGGTGGTATGTTATGATGTTGTTGTTGTTGTTGTTGTAGGGTTTAACGCCATTTTTCAGCACAAGATAGACTATACATGGCGGCCAGTATAATTGGTGGAGGAAGAACCCTGTAAAACCCCGGGAAGAACCACCTACCCACGAGAAGCTACTGGCAGGCTTTCTCACATACCAACGTTAGCCGAGGCTGAGACTCGAACTCACGCAGACAGAGGTGAGTTGGCAGTGATCCGTAACGGTGAGCGCTTTAGACCACTCGGCCACTCGGGGCCCCGGTGGCATGTTATGAACTGGCCCTTTCAGTGTGACAGAAATGTAACCACATAATTTAAGTTATTTTTTCGGAAAATTTGAATTTTGTTATTTTTTAACAATCAATCCTTTGACTACTATTCTTGTTGAACAAAAGTATTGAAATGAAGAAAGTTCATCACCATAAGGTTGAAGAATTGAGCCTGCCCTATTGTTCGAAAGCAAAACATAAATAAAACATTTTGTGTTATGCCATCACTTCTCTTGGAGTTTATGCATCATACTTTACAAGTACTTTATGAAAAATTTCAATATATTAGAAGCTATACAAAAATGAGTAGTAATTAACATGTATGAAAATTATGTTTTCAGGCCAAATGTTTTCGGAGATGGTTGACAAATGTACGGCAGATGAGAAGGCATCAGGTGCTTGTATTTGAGCCACTACCTCCCACTATCAGTTATGGAGTTAGCTTAAAAAAGTGAGTGTCTTGGGCTTTAGAACTGAATTAGATATTAAAATATTCAAATAAGGATACACTTTTGCAAATATTCAAATTCAAATATTTATTGTATCAGTTATATGTCTGTGTCCACTTTAATGTACCTTGAGAGACCCTTCTAAATGTATAGTCAATGATCATACTATGTACATGTGGAGTAAGTGTAGTCCCACTAAGTTGGCAACTTTATAATAGCCATGGACATATGGTGTAATTGTAGTTCCACTAAGCTAGCAACCTAATAATAGCAATGGACATATGGAGTAAGTGTAGCCCCACTAAGTTGGCTACCTGATAATAGCCATGGACATGAACAAGGCCGTGCTCTGTGGGAACACTTTGAATTGTGTTCTCAGGAAACAGAAAAAATGACAATGCAATCTGTGTCAATCAACTGCAGTGATGGCTGCCCATGACATACTATTGCCATTGCAAGCACTGACATCTTCGGAGAAAATCATAATTTCATTTGTTGTTTGAAAGTTTAAAAGTTATTCATTTAATTTAGCTTCATGAGAAATTTACTGTTATGGATTTGTTTCCAAAACTTTGTATCTTTTTATTTGTTACTTTTTGAGAATTAACATGACAGTTTTTAATTATGACAATATTAACACAAAATTTTGAATTAATTAAGACTGTAATGGTTACAGACACCTGATGATCTTTTAGGATCATTGCAGACTCACAAAAGTTCATCCACCCACCACAGAAATTCTCAGCCATGAGTATGTACTCCACTCGGTTTTTAATCTGACATCATTTGGCAGTTATGACAGAAATATTGCAAATAGCATAGTGTTAAACACAATTGTCCATGAATTTTCTGGTCATAAAATTGTATGGAAATGTAGACAAGTGCATACTCAAATTGACATGTTTATGTGAAAGTGGGAACAAACTTAGACAGGCAGTGCTGATAGGAAAATAGTTTTGAGAATACCCTCAAATAGATCTCACATTCACTTTCTGGTCTCATTGACTGACATTGATTATGCAGATACAGCAATGGCAGCATGTTTAGGAATAAATGAGTCTTTATTTCAGTACCCCCCCCCAATCGTTTAGCTGTGGTTTTTTTTATGTCATCTACTCTGTAGAACAGTTATCTAGTAGTTCAGCAACGTGAAGAGAGTATGAAGCTATACATGTGTCAGAGGGGTCACAGTTGGTCAAAATTCTGGTTTGTTGCTTCAGATCAAACTGAAATCAGCATAAATGACGGTTGTTGTTGTTGTAGGGTTTAACGCCATTTTTCAGCACACAATAGGCTATACATGGCAGCCAGTAGTAATGGTGGAGGAAGAACCCGGGAAAACCCCAGAAAGAACCACCGACCCATGAGAAGCTACTGGCAAGCTTTTTCACATACCCACATTGGCTGAATCCAAGACTCGAACCCACGCAGACAGAGGTGAGATGGCAGTGATCTGTAATGGAGAACGCTTTAGACCACTCGGCCACTCGGGGCCCCCCAAATGATGGTAAATATTTCATGATATAAAAGTGAATATTTGAATACAGGCTATATTCAGATAGTAAAATCATGTAGTATAGTCATGTAGTAAAATCAGGTTGTCATTTCAGCACAGACTGCTATAACTGATCTCATGCTCTTTGAAACCTAGAATGCTAGGAATAGAATTTCATGACCCAATTTATCTACAGATTATAGACTAAGTGGGAGATAAACGTATTCTCAAAGCTATTTATAACAACATATACTGAAAGGGCCATATGCATTTACTTTAACGTTTCACAATAAGTGTATTCTTGTTGATAATCTTTTCCCTATAATATTTACAAAACCTCAGATTCTTTATTCTATTCAGTAAAGCTAATCTCCTACTTCTATAAACGGTATAATGTTTGTCCCCTTTGTCTGGTCATTGGTGAAATATTCTGTATGATTATTTTACAAGCTATTTTCATATAAATTGTGCAGAAATGCTTATATGACCTGGTTAATTATTAAAACAATGAAGTGAGGGCATTATGTCCAGCCTGCAATTGAAACATTGCTGTAAAATGTGTGATGGTGTAGTGCATGATATTTTTGGTGGAGGTGTTAAAATAACACGTTCTTTCATTCAACATCTGATTCTGCTTACTCAGCACAATGAAATCTTGAATTTACAAAGTTTAATATCAGACATTGATTGCCCATTGCAGTTAGAATTTCTAAGAAAATGACCCGATTGCTGTAACACTTATTGATAACCTTGCTCATGACAACAAAATATTCTGGTCTGAAAGATTGTACATGAAGCAGATTTTGTAGAGAATGCTAATGTTTGAATACTTTTTTCAGGGCAGAAATTTTCTACAGGACTTGGACCCTACATCAGTATTTTGGGCACTGGAAAATGCAAGCAAGCCAGTTGAAGCACTGCAAAGCAGCCCAAGCACTTCACCAACATCATCTGCTTCGAAAGGGAATGAATGCTTTCAAGTGGGCCATTAATCGCTCCAAACTCCACCAGGCCATAGTCCAGGATAAGGTGAATGGTATCATGCTGGCAGTAAGCTTTAGAAAGGTAATAGTGCAAAATGGTAGGATGGCATTTCTAGTTTTATTATATGTATGTTGCATAATAAATTCTATTGGAAATGGGGAAGGATACAAATAGTTTTGTATGTATTGTCAATCAAATCACAGTTGTAGGAAATTTGAACATTTCCATGGATTTGAAGTGTGTGTCACTTATGTTCAAGAAGTAATAAAAGCTGAGATTGTTGTTTACTCTTGTCTTCTGTCTATAAGACAATCTCTGATGTCCATGCAATGTCTTATTCGCTGTAAATTTATGTTAATGAATATAATTTGCATAATTTTTTTACCTGTGTAAGCATGATACGGCCTTGGTATAACTTTTCTAGTGGTGATGGTGGTATCGACAATTTAAATTTTGGGTTCATGTTTTTTTATCGGCATGGGGGAAGCCAACACGGCACGGACCAGACACCAGGTTCTGCACTACATTTGATAGGTTGTCATTAGACTTCTTCAAGCGTGTTCATGATTCTTAACATATGCCTCTTTGTCGCAATCAACCATGCTCTTTTTGTCATCTGTGATTGTCTGTGATAAGATTTTCCAATTTTTTCAACAAAAATACATCATGAATGAGCCATTGTAAAAGTTATTATACATTAGCAGATGTGACTTGTTATCAATCGATAAATGACTAGCTGGAAGAGAAAAATTTGTCTGATTGGCTCTATCAGTCAGAACGATGGGTCATGTTGGGTCAGCCTTCATATAAAATTTTATTCAGACTGACAATGATTGGTCAAGTAACTTTATGCATGAGGAAATATTTCTGTATTCAGCAACAGGTGAAATTATGGTGTAGGAGATTTTCACTCATGGCTTGCAACAGTGTAGTGCATGTGCTGAAAGGTCAGGCATCAAGGTCATAGGTGGCCTCCTTCTGATATATAATGAGACAATGAGGTTCTTTTTTTCTGAAGACTGTAAGGTGTTTAAACCATTTATATTAATTTTGTTTCTAATAGGAGGTCTGTGCCATTTACCACACAGTACATATACATGATTCTCTCAGAGATATCAACCATCCCAGAATTGATGAAATTATTAAAACAAATTTCATTAAAATATCCACATTCTAAATAATATTCATAAGAATTTGGTCAATTAAATGTTGAGGGTAAAATTTAAACAAGGGTTCTCTATGTTGATACACATAGTAAGAAAGTACTTCAGCACTGTTACGATAGACTGGTACATGAAATATGGTTTCTTCATGTTCAAAACATGAATTAAGTAACAATTAAACCAATAACCAAAACCAGTCCTGTAAATTGGTGAATAAATGGCAGCAGAGTCAAAACAATGAAGCAGATTATTTGTGAGAGAAAAAACTAATGTCTGATTTTTATTTTTTGGGCCAAAACTGTTCAAAGATTTGAAGATTCTAGAATTGGAGGAAAGGATATACCAATGATTTTCACTGAACATTAACTGTTACTGAATGTATACTGGCTATTTATGCTCACAGGATGGAATATGATTGGATAGATGCTTGATTCATTTGACAAATGTATTGTTCCATTGGACAGTCAGCCTAGATTCCAAACATTGTTGCTAAGATTCATGATTGTGGCCACTCTAGTGGCTTGAGTGGTTAGAATGCAGGAGGTTGCACGTTTGAATCCCAGCCAAGTAATACCAAAGACTTATAAAAATGGTACTCACATCTGCCTCCCTTGGCGCTCAGCATTTAAAGGTTAGTGTTAGGACTGGTCGGCCTGGTGTCAGGATAATGTGACTAGGTGGGACATGATGTCACATGTCTGTGGCATGATGCCCCAGTGCTAGATTTCACTATAAACTGCCATACTGTAGACATCATGTTGATAAAACTCAGATTATTAAAGCTACATTAACAATTTTAAAAAACACAAACACAACACACATGATTCCTGTTATGCATGCTAATATTCCAGACATTGGTGCTAAGATTCCTGATATGCATGCTAATATCCCAGACATTGGTGTTAAGATTCCTGATATGCATGCTAATATTCCAGACATTGGTGTTAAGATTCCTGATATGTGTGCTAATATTCCAGACATTGGTGCTAAGATTACTGATACACATGCTAATATTCCAGACATTGGTGTTAAGATTCCTGATATGCGTACTAATATTCCAGACATTGGTGCTAAGATTCCTGATTCACATGCTAATATTCCAGACATTGGTGCTAAGATTCCTGATATGCATGCTAATATTCCAGACATTGGTGTTAAGATTCCTGATATGCATGCTAATATTCCAGACATTGGTGCTAAGATTCCTGTTATGCATGCTAATATTCCAGACATTGGTGCTAAGATTCCTGATACACATGCTAATATTCCAGACATTGGTGTTAAGATTCCTGATATGCGTACTAATATTCCAGATTTTGGTGCTAAGATTCCTGATTCACATGCTAATATTCCAGACATTGGTGTTAAGATTCCTGATATGCGTGCTAATATTCCAGACATTGGTGCTAAGATTCCTGATATGTATGCACATGGGTTCGCATCTCTGTTTTCTGTATTAGTTTTGTTTGTATCAGAAAAATAAAGATTTAAATATAGGCAACCATTTTTGTTAGCTGCCAACTTAGGTAATGCAAAGAATCAGCAAGTAAGTATACATGATGTGGCAAGTGATGCAATCCTTCTAATTGTATTTTTAGCTCTTTTGGTAATACACCTGAAAAGCTTGTGACTTGGCCTGCTGTCTTTTTTTTATTAGCCCAAGTTTTTTATCACTACTACTAAATTACTTGGAGGATTACCATAGAACTTTATACACACATTCATCTCATGGTTGTTGTTGTTGTTATGCAGTTTAACGCCATTTTTCAGCACACGATAGGCTATACATGGCAGCCAGTATTAATGGTGGAGGAAGAACCCGGGAAAATCCCGGAAAGAACCACCGACCCAGGAGAAGCAACTGACAAGCTTTCTCACATACCCACATTGGCTGAATCTGAGACTCAAACCAACGCAGACAGAGGTGAGATGGCAGTGATTCGTAACGGAGATCACTTTAGACCACTCGGCCACATTCATCTCAAGGTCTATTTGATTCTAAATTAAACTTTATACACACATACATCCCATGGCCTTGTTCCTAAATGAAATTTTATGCACACATTCATCCTACAGTTTGCTTTGATCCTGAATGGAACTTTACACACACTTTCATCTCATGGTCTATTTGATCCTAAATGAAACTTTATACATTCATCCCATCGTCTAGCCTCTATAGCAGCCATTCTGAAATTCCTTCTAATGCTACTCCTAAGGAATGGATGGTCATATTAACATCGAGTTTCATCTAAAGACTTCTTATCATCTCTTGTTGATCCTAAATCTGATATTCAGTATAGTCACAACAGCAGCCATTTTGAAAATCTTGTAATTGCTACTTCGAAACAGAATCATATTGAATGTGGTTTTCACCAGAATTTTTATGCTGTCAGTATGGTCATAAATTAAAATGTTGCTGATCCAACCACCATTAAAAAATCTTGTATTCACATCTTCCTTGATGCATGGTTATATTTGCACTGGGTTTTCACCAGAGACTTCTTGTGATGTCTAGTTTATATTAGCACTGGGTTTTCACCAGAAACTTCTTGTGATGTCTAGGTCATATTGGCACTGGGTTTTCACCAGAGACTAATTGTGATGTCTGGGTCATATTGGCACTGGGTTTTCACCAGAGACTTCTTGTGATGTCTAGGTCATATTGGTACTGGGTTTTCACCAGAGACTTCTTGTGATGTCTAGGTCATATTGGCACTGGGTTTTCACCAGAGACTTCTTGTGATGTCTAGGTCATATTGGCACTGGGTTTTCACCAGAGACTTATTGTTATATCTAGCTGGTCCTAAAGAAAATGGTATCAGTCTGATATCTAGTATAGTCATAATTGCAGCCATCTTGAAAATCTAATTATTGCTTTTTCTCCTAAATGGAAAGTCACATGGGATTTTAACTAGATGACTTATTATAATGTCTAGTTGGTCCTAATTGACAATGATGCAGGGTTCTCACCAAAGTATATCTTTTGATATCTAGCTGGCTCTAAATGAACGTGATGCCAATCCACTATGGCTGCCACAGTGATCATCTTGAAAATCGTGTTATCTCTGCTCACAATTGGATGGATGTTATTTATGAAATGGGTTTTTTACCAAAGGACTTCCAATGATGTCTAGTTGGTCCAGACATGAAAATGGTGCCAATCTTATGCCCATATGGCTGTCACAGTGGCTTGTTTGAAAGTCTTGCTCAAAAATATCAAAGATGGTTTCAGCATTCAGCAATTGACAAGAAGAAAGAGTCCTATATTGAATTCCAAGAGACTGTTTTTGGACAGTAGTATCAAGGAACTTTAGTTTTACTTAATGAACATGGAGTCTCTTTGGTCATGTTTGGTGGCATGTAAGTGGCACATATTCACAATGCTTCTGCTACTCTGTGGTATTAATTGTGAATACTTGTGGCACAGATTTGCTGGTATTCTGAAAGTTTTTACCATTTCTGATGTATTTAATTAAACTATTAAATACATGACTTATTTGTTACAAACAATGTCTTTCAGATGATCAGTGTGAAAAGAAATCTAAATAATGTGTGTATATATATATATATATATATATATATATATATATATATATATATATATATATATATATATATATATATATTTTTTTTTTTTTATACACAGAAGGTGTTAACAAGAACTATTGAATTGATCTGACCTTCTAGTTGATCCTAGTGGGCAGCATCATAAAAAGCTTTATGAGGAATATAGTGGCAGTATAGTCTAGTAGCACATTAGTGTCAAGATAAAGATTTTTAATTAAATGTATTTTTTTTCAAACTTTATATCATATAAAAAATAATTTTATTTTCAAGCAATTTTTGGTAATGATGTGGATGCAGAAGAACTTTTAAAATATTTGGCATTTCCTTTGTCCTGCTTCGGTGACCCCTATAATTAGTACATTAATTTCAGTGGAGATCCAGGGCTGCAGCCAATCGACATCAGAGGCTTCAGGCTGCATTCACAAGATGGCGACAATTTACTAAAGAGGCCCAGAGGTAGGGAAAGTCTATTGTAATACATTATTTGTGAAACATGCTAGGTTTGCGGATATCAGAGGCATATTAGATGGGGTCCTATTGCTTATTCAATAACGTTTGATTAGAGATAAGCAGTATATGGCACAAAATTTATGTGCATGAAATTTTTGTAATTGTATCAGCTTCCCTATATTAAAAAAGCTGGTTTGTTAAATCTAACAATGGTATAAATTGTGTTCATTGGGATTATTTCCGAAAGAGAATGTACTGAATTTAGTGATTCAGAAAGATTTAATGATATTTAAATGTTCTTATTTACTATGTTTTCTTATTTTCCATTTGTTACATGGAAAATTAGTAACTCCTGAATTCATTTGGTCACATGTGAGATGCATGGTCTAATGGGGTTCTAATGCAGGTTCAAATATCTTACCCTTTTGCTTTTATTTTATATACCTTTTACAGAATGTTAACACCTTTTATATTTTATCTTGCTATACTTCATTTTTACATTTATTTGGAAGGATTTATCCTCCTAAACCTGTTGTGCAATTGCTCATTTTTATATTTTTCAAACTTTACCTTTAGTTGGCATCATTTAGCCCATATTGTGCTGCTGTGCCATAAAACACTATTGCATTCATATTAATCTGGTGCTAGTCTGATACCAGGACCTTATTCCTATCATACCTAATTTGTGTCAAAAGAAGGTCAGTAGGCAAGAATGTATCCATGTTCATATGTCTGTGAAAACACCCAAGCAACTCATTGATGTCACTGTTGAATACAGTTTAAATAATTTCAAAATTTGCAGATTTTATAAGAAGAAATTTAAGGCTTGAAAGTTATTTTGGAGCTTTCATGAAGTTATGATCACAGTGCCTGACATGTGCATATACCTCAGCCTCTAACATTATTCATGGAATTTGCACATGAGCAACTGCATTTGTTACCTCTGAAGAAAAAAACCCCAAACAAAACAACCACTTATCCCTCCGTCAGTAATTTGAATGGCTTGATGTTAGACCATTAGACTTTATCAGTGTCTAAGACTGTACAAAAGAAGAGACATGAAGCTTATAGTGGAAGAACATGTGCTGGTGTATGGACATTACATGTATGCCCTCAGAGTGTGCTGGCTCATACAATTTACTAAAGCCTCAGTATTTGTTCAGACAAAAGGTACAATTTATTATAAAATAAACAATTCTGATATTAGGTATATGTGAAATGAATAGAGTATAGGTGACTGAATGATATAATTTAAAAATATTTCACCAAATTTTTGTTGCTTATCAACAATCATGCAGTAAAGAAACTGCAATGGTGTATAAAAATCAGAATTTATTATTTTGATTTCTTGGGAATTTTTTTGCCAAACTGTAACTGGGAGTCTTGTCTTTCTTCATTATACCAAAAAGATAAAGTTCTAGATCTGTTTAAAATGAACTTTTCAAGGACATAATCTTGTTACAGGTACTTGGCACATGGAATTGTAGGACCATAAGATATGCTGTATGAATAAACTTAATCTCAAATTGTTTTGAAAATTTATTCTGTGTTTTCTTAAGTCTGTTTGAATGATTTTCTCTTTTAGATTTAAATGTATATTTCTCCCCAAGTAAGTAGCTTATAGGAAGGTAATTAACTTGTTGGTTATTTTCTTTGAAGTGGTTGCTATAAACAGAATTCTGCATGTGGTTTATATTTCAACAGTAAGTGTTTTCATTTACAGGTATCAAACTTGATAATAAAAATTATTAAAATTTTTATCAAATTTATATTTGATTTTTAAATATTAAACTTCTTTCTCTGAGTCTAATATTCCTCTTCTATTGCACTGTTTTTGCTAATTTAGAAATTTTTACATAATTTGCAACTAATTTTTTTCCATATCTTTCTGATGGTAGTTTATCCATTTTAGATTGTGAATTCACCTGTCATTTATTATTTTCATTGCCTTTTGGTGATATTTTGCCCATGCTGTGATAAGCAGAGACATCTTTTGCCTTCTTTTGCCTTGTTTCCCAAAAAATAACAAATTTATATGAGGTTCAAATAGCACAAATTCCTTGAAACATTTTTGTCTTTCATTGTAATGTACAGTGTATTGTTTGCTTATAAGTTGGGTCCAGCTGCAAACAATATAGAACAAATTTGCATAATGCACTGGCAGATCTGGGTCTGTACTGTTTATTCTGTTAGTCCTAACAATCTGCATGCAGCGTGCAGATGGATCCAACTTGTAAGTAATATGGTATTCAGTATTTCTCTATGGATAAGTATCAGTATCTGTTATCAAAATAAAGAAATTAGAGTTACCTATTAACAGACGTTGCAAAGGAAACATTCTTTCCAAATTTTACAATGCAACCATGAGTGTGGAATTAAAAGGTTCCTTTATTTTTTTTTGAAAGATAGTATCTGTTAGGCAAACTTAGAATGACCTGTTCAGTTTTTTTATAATGACTGTATCATGGTCCATTATCTACAATAGATTTAAACAAGATTTTGTATGATCTTCAAAATCAAGTACCCCCACATTGGTAGTATCCCATTATTTCCAAATCAAGTACCCCACATTAGTAGTAGTATCATATATTTCCAAATCAAGTACTCCATATTAGTAGTATCCCATGTTTTCAAATCATGTGCCCCACATTAGTATCCCAAATTTCCAAATCAAGTACCTTACATTAGGAGTCTCATTATTTCCAAACCAGGTAACCCCACATTAGTAGTATCTTATATTTCCAAATCATTAGATTGAAACAAGATTTTGTATGATCTTCAAAATCAAGTACCCCCACATTAGTAGTATCCTATTATTTCCAAATCAGGTACTCCACATTAATAGTATCCCATTATTTCCAAATCAGGTACTCCAGATTAATAGTAACCCATTGTTTCTAAATCAAGTACCCCACATTAATAGTATCCCATTATTTTCAAATCAAGTACTCCACATTCATCGTATCCCTTTATTTCCAAATCAATTATTCCACATTAATAGTATTCCATTATTTCCAAATCAGGTACTCACAGTAATAATATCCCATTATTTCCAAATCAAGTAATCCACATTAAGTGTATCCCATTATTTCCAAATCAGGTACTCCACATTAATAGTATCCCATTTTTTCCAAATGTGGAACTCCACATTAATAATATCCCATTATTTCCACATCTAACAGACCCTGATTTGCATACAATCAGCCTTAATAAGTTGCATTATTTTGACCTTCACTCTGCTATTCGTATACTTGATTATGATTTTACAGCAGTGTTAATTTACATGTAAAGTAGTTGTTTACATTGTTATGTAATATTTTGTCTTCCATTTTCAAAGGTCTTTAAACATAATCAAAAGGTAAAGAGGTTATGGTGTGCACTGGTTGATGAGTGAATTTTTAACCTGTGTGGAACGCTTACTTATTATATTGATATAATATTATGTAAGTAGTCACTATTCTGGGTGTACGTTGGTCCTCACAATGAGTTTTGGCTTTCACTTAGTGTGTAGTTTGAAACCAACCTTGGGTCTTGGTCCTTTTGTGGAATAGCTTGGTCCTCCCACAGTGGTTCCTGGTCATCACAATGTTAAGGTTGTAGCCCTTTTATTGGTTAGAGGTCTTTGTAGTTCATATTGGCCCTTGTCTTGGCATAGATCCTAATTACTAGACTGGGTCAGAATACTTCTTTGATCTTGGTTAATATACCTGGCTTAGGAACGTCAAAACCTTTTGAGTACAAATCTTTAGCTCAAGCACTAAATACATAAACTTTATTGAAAGCTAGCAAGCTAATAAAGGAACACAGTGTTAAGAGGATTTTTGAGTTTTTTGTATCATTATTTTCTATTCTGATCAGAGTTACAGAATTGTGAAAATCAGACATCAAGCTTGAGATTGAATTTCATACTTAAAAATGTCAAGAATGCTGGGTCAGGACTACTAGGTTAAAGGTTATTGCAATGGGTCCATGCTCATTATACACTGACTTTACATAAGATTTTGTTTCTTATATTTTGTCAAGGAATTCATGCAAAGTTTACATCTCTGAACTTAAATGCATGTGCAGGATTCATAAAGGAGACAATATGCTTGTGACAGAGCAGATAAGTCAGCATAAGATAGGAGATTTGTAAACTTAGGTCATGATTTTTAACTTCAGATCAAGGGAATTTTCATTGACTTGATTTTTAGCGTGCAAATGGTTGAAGATAACTTTATCGAACAGATTTCCTCATTCTATATTTAAATCAGTTTATCATAGCATCACATCAGTCCTTTCATGGTAACTTGTTGCATTTTATACTGTTCTTATATATAACACTAGTACTTCTAGCCAACCTTTGTAGTTCATTGCCAGAATTTCTTTTGGTGGCAGTCCTCATTGTTGACCTCCACAGTTAGGAGATGATGGATGTATCCTTACTGGATCCATGTTTCCTCTAGATGATGTATCCTTACTGGATCCATGTTTCCTCTAGATGATGTATCCTTACTGGATCCATGTTTCCTCTAGATGATGTATCCTTACTGGATCCACGTTTCCTCTAGATGATGTATCCTTACTGGATCCGTTTCCTCTAGATGATGTATCCTTACTGGATCCATGTTTCCTCTAGATGAAGCCTGAATTTTATAAAATGTGTCCTTTGAATATCTGCATTGGAATGTGGCATTGTTAATACAATTAATGAATCCACCAAGAAATTTAAATTGTTTCCTGCCTATGGGTAGATTCAGCTTGCTCTTTGCTTGCCAGAACTAATCAAGATTGATGTATCTGGGTTGAATTTGGGAAGTTATTAAAATCGACTGAACATAAATGTCAGACTTGATTCAAATCACGAAAGTTTTGTTTTATCCATGGTTGAGATTTTGGTATTTTAGCATTGGTAAATAATGTACATTTACATATCTTAACCAACTTTAAATTCCAAAGCAAACTCAATCTGTTTAAGCTTCTGTTAGTTTGTTTAATAGTACATGTAATGCCTAATCCAGTCATAATCCATTAATGTCTTTAATCCTGTCAAATTACTTATGATCGCACATCGTGTAATCTATCATGATAAATCTTAAAAACTAAAGCCAAATCATCTCTGCCCAAAGAATCCTAATGTTAATTTTTTTATGCTGCTTCAACTCTTGAGTAATCCAACCAAAATGCATTAATATCTTTAATGCTTTCTGAATTACTACTGATCACAAATAGCATATTCCAGTGATTATCTTATTGCTGTTAAATTCCCAGTTGAAGTGTCATGCTTGCCTGGCACAAGCCAGATTACAGTCATGTGTTCAGGGGATGTCTTTACTGTAAATATGCATGATAAATTTAATGAGTAGTGTGAGGTTGGTCAACACCCCTCATCATGGGAAGAAAACCCCTCCTGGCCAGGACATCATGTGCATGAATATAGATAGTAGGCTATTTTCATTTACAGTTTTCAATTACATAGTAATTAACATTGGATCTATTTCACTGATTTTTTTAAAAAAGAATTGGATAAGTTATTATACAAGGTCTTCTTCAACATGCTAGGCAAAGATCCTTGCCAGGTTGTGCACCCATGTACTACCACCTCTACTGCAGTCATAGTATTTAGCCAGCTTGCAAGGTTATGCACCCATGCACTGTGCTTAAGTACTACCACCTCTACTGCAGTCATAGTATTTAGCCAGCTTGCAAGGTTATGCACCCATGCACTGTGCATAGGTACTACCACCTCTACTGCAGTCATAGTATTTAGCCAGCTTGCAAGGTTATGCACCCATGCACTGTGCATAGGTACTACCACCTCTACTGCAGTCATAATATTTAGCCATCTTGCAAGGTTATGCACCCATGCACTGTGCATAGGTACTACCACCTCTACTGCAGTCATAATATTTGGCCATCTTGCAAGGTTATGCACCCATGCACTGTGCATAGGTACTACCACCTCTACTGCAGTCATAGTATTTAGCCAGCTTGCAAGGTTATGCACCCATGCACTGTGAATAAGTGCTACCACCTCTACTGCAGTCATAGTATTTAGGCAGCTTGCAAGGTTATGCACCCATGCACTGTGCATAAGTACTACCACCTCTACTGCAGTCATAGTATTTAGCCAGCTTGCAAGGTTATGCACCCATGCACTGTGCTTAAGTACTACCACCTCTACTGCAGTCATAGTATTTAGCCAGCTTGCAAGGTTATGCACCCATGCACTGTGCATAGGTACTACCACCTCTACTGCAGTCATAGTATTTAGCCAGCTTGCAAGGTTATGCACCCATGCACTGTGCATAGGTACTACCACCTCTACTGCAGTCATAATATTTAGCCATCTTGCAAGGTTATGCACCCATGCACTGTGCATAGGTACTACCACCTCTACTGCAGTCATAATATTTGGCCATCTTGCAAGGTTATGCACCCATGCACTGTGCATAGGTACTACCACCTCTACTGCAGTCATAGTATTTAGCCAGCTTGCAAGGTTATGCACCCATGCACTGTGAATAAGTGCTACCACCTCTACTGCAGTCATAGTATTTAGGCAGCTTGCAAGGTTATGCACCCATGCACTGTGCATAAGTACTACCACCTCTACTGCAGTCATAGTATTTAGCCAGCTTGCAAGGTTATGCACCCATGCACTGTGCATCGGTACTACCACCTCTACTGCAGTCATAGTATTTAGCCAGCTTGCAAGGTTATGCACCCATGCACTGTGCATAGGTACTACCACCTCTACTGCAGTCATAGTATTTAGCCAGCTTGCAAGGTTATGCACCCATGCACTGTGCATAAGTACTACCACCTCTACTGCAGTCATAGTATTTAGCCAGCTTGCAAGGTTATGCACCCATGCACTGTGCATAGGTACTACCACCTCTACTGCAGTCATAGTATTTAGCCAGCTTGCAAGGTTATGCACCCATGCACTGTGCATAAGTACTACCACCTCTACTGCAGTCATAGTATTTAGCCAGCTTGCAAGGTTATGCACCCATGCACTGTGCATAGTTACTACCACCTCTACTGCAGTCATAGAATTTAGCTAGCTTTCAAGGTTCACATGCAATGATCTGACATATTGGCAAATTTGTTAAAATTTCAGATTTGAAAAAAAAATGTGTTTTATTAGTGTCAGATGGCTGACAAGTTATTTGACCCTTTTCATGGTTTACATTCAGGACAAGTTACTTGGCCCTTTTTATGGTTTACATTTAGAGACAATGTACCAACTTCTTGAGGTATCTGTGTTGCGGGGATTTTCAACTTCAATTTTGTTTTTTTTTATGAAAGGACCCTGTGCCTGTAACTTTTTATGTACACTTGTTTAATGTGCACTTGGCTCTGAACTGTTCTGTATCCTACGATGAACAGATAAATCAGGGTCTACATTGTTTTACTTATATTTTTAACAAAGAGCATAAACTCAGATGCTGTGGCAGATCCAGGTCTCTATATGGTCTGCAGTTAAATGAACATATTACTACCTGTGAACGATTATAATTTTGGCAAAATCATTATGGTTTGATGTTTTATTGCATCTTATACTGTCACGTGCATGGATTATGCTTTTAGGTACACTGGTCAAAATAAAATGAAATAAAATAGCTGTGTTGTCATGTTATTTTTTTGATATTATTTATGTGTGAGAAAATAGTTCTGTAATATAATTATATCATGTGTAAGCAGGCTTTATTAATCTGACATGTTAATGATAATGGACTCTACCAAATGTTAGCTCCTTTGGATCTTTATTAATGTGACATGTTAATGATAATGGACTCTACCAAATGTTAGCTCCTTTGGATCTTTGTTAATGTGACATGTTAATGGTAATGGACTCTACCAAATGTTAGCTCATTTGGATCTTTATTAATGTGACATGTTAATGATAATGGACTCTACCAAATGTTAGCTCATATGGATCTTTAGATCCTTAAAACATGGATAAGAAAAAGGACAAATGAAGAATGCATTAGGAATATAGACATTGTAAATCAGTTTTGTATTTGAACTCTTGTATTGATTCACTTGGAGTGTGCCCATTTGTGACATGAACTTAAAACAGATGCAGATCAAGGCTAGACAAGAAAATGTACATTTTTGTACAATTTATTGTAATTATGACATGTTTTACACAGATTACACTTTTTCCTCATTTTTTGTGTATCTACTTAGATTACTGGTACACTTTGGTCGCTTGAAGGACAAATAATGCATATTAAGAAGGCTGAAATCTGATATTTATATAGTTATGCCACTGGTTTATGCCATTTGGGGTTTAATGTGATTTTTATGCTATTTGGGGTTTAAATAAATATTATATTTCTTAGGGCCATAGTGTGAATTTCAGGCAGCATTGGTCTAAATTCAATATCTGGCTTTTTGGTCAGTAACATGTTTGTGTTCAGTCACAGCAAAAATGGTTTTTAATTAGGTTTGAAAATGTTTTAATGGAATGAAATGGTTTTAATGATATCAGTTTTAATGGAATGAAATGGTTTAATGATATCAGTTTTAATGGAATGAAATGAGTTCTACTGGAATGAAATGGGTTTAATGATGTTTTAATGGAATGAAATGAGTTTTACTGGAATGAAATGGATTTAATGATATATGTTTTAATGGAATGAAATGAGTTTTACTGGAATGAAATTGGTTTAATGAAATCCATTTTAATGGAATAAAAGAGACATACATTGAATTCATGTACTAACATGAGTATCAATTTTTGTGGCCTGTTAGGAGATACAGCTTTTTAAAACTCATGGCTGGAGCAAACATTCTATTGTTAATGATTTAATCACTTTTTTGTTGGCTTTTTAAAATTTATATTGCTGCAATAAAGTCCACAAAAATTGGTATCCTAGGAATAATAGTTAAGAACATAATTATTAAAAAAATTTGGGTTATGGTTGACTTTTTTTGTTTTTAGTACTGATTCTTTCTTTTGCCACTTAAAGTTTGCCTAATTTTTATACTTATTCTAGTTCAACCATTGGTGCCATGTTTTTGCATAATATTTGGTTGATTTCATACAACTTGTACAATTGACAGAATTAATTTTGTCAGGAGTTGTACTGATTTAAGTGACTCATTGCTCAGCCAACAAAACAATACCTACAGTGGCATAACGTATTTTAAAATTTTGTTATGAACATATAGATACATTTTGGTTTACTACAGTGAGTTTCTAGTAAATGATAGTAAAAATGTGACTGTTGTAATATTTAACATTGGCCACATATCATGCAATGTTGGTTCAATATTGAACAAATGAATGTGCAATTACATAATTTTGCAAGGTGGTCAGCAATCAGCCAAAGTAATGGATAAACATATTGTATATTTTCCACTTGTTTTCCAAATTTACCATGACTGTCGGAGCAATTCATTGTTCAAAATGTTTGAGACTTTGTGCCTGTCATCACTTTTTTCTTACCTCTTCTCATAAAATGATAACTGTGTGGACAATTTTCTAAAATGCTAAAATGTTACATGATTTTTTGCTGACTCCTGCTTTGAATTTGTCTTCAGTTATCAGAAAAATATTTTTCAACATAAAAATTTGTGTTATTCTAATAAAATATTCAAGATATATAATCATGTAGTTAACAAATTTGTGCACTTTTGAGGGACCATTGTTTTATGTATTGTGTATATTTGTTCATTGGTCAAGGTCGACTGAAAAATGCATAGGCCCTGATCTGCTGTCATATAATATGTCAGCAGATCAGAGTCTGTGTTATTTGTTCTTATAACTACTAATAGCAAACTACTTTAACCCAGATCTGCCAGCACATTCTGCTTTGGCAGGTCTGAGTTGGTGCAGTTTGCTTATGGATCCTACTATATGTGGTAAGTTTTTATTATGGATTCCAACATTTAGTATGATCAAGTATTTCGTTAATAATTATTATGGAGTGCATAAAATGTTACCCATGTCCATCGATCCCATCTGTCATGATTTTATTTTTACTGAATAAATTTCAGATAACTTAATGGATTGAAACTATATTTGATTAGAGGCCTTTTATTAAGAAGACATATAATCCGTTTTCAACATCTTTACAAAATTGTGACTTTGTTGTGGCTGCTGCTGCTTGAATAAAGTCTTTGCATTACATAATTAACACAGCTTTTTTCAATTGTACTTAATTGGCAGGGGCCATCAGCATCAAATGAACACATTTTTAGTTTAATATATTCTTTTATTCAGTCGTACAGCAGCCAGGATTTGAATATCACCTAGCACACATTATCAGACTGAGGAAGAAAGGGATATTTCATTAAAAATAACAAAAAACATTCTTTTATTAATTAATTCAATTGCATAATATCAAATTACATTATATGTGTGTACCACTGTATGATTGCAAAAAGTTTTAGAATATTTTTTAAATTCTTGTCTTTCCAGAATTCGCTCACTAAAGAACCAGTCAGACCAGAGATTGAAACAGCATATTTTCCAGAAGTGGGACAAGAGATTTAAGGATCAGCTCAAGAAGAATAAAGCTGATAAACACTTCAAGTGAGCTGTCTTATATATATATATATATATATATATATATATATATATATATATATATATATATATATATATATATATATCTTTTTCTAGTGTTCTTGGTTTAAACTGCTTGGTTTCAATGTTTTAAGGCAGTGCATCCAGTAAGATTCCTTTCCTTTCCTGATTTGAGAACTCCAGTTGGGGTTGTGTGCAATTACAATAACACTTAAATGGTGTCAAGAAGACTAGAAAAAGACAATCAAGCACAAATAAAATTATATTTGGCAGCCAGCACATTTTCTTCTAAATAATTCTCTAAATTTGCTTAATACCCTATGACTACTATAACAATGAAATATCCAGGATTTAATTTGTGCTTACATAAATTTACATAAAATAATAGATGGCGTTATGGCTCATCAATTTCTAGGTCAATACAAATATTTCCCAGCAACAACCTGAAAGAACTAGTTGAAACATAAGAAAGTTAAAAGGTTTTATTCCTGTAGCAACAGCCATGTAAAGTTTCGCAAACATAACTGTTTTTCTGTTTTATTTGTTTGTCTTGTCTATGTTGTGTATTTGTCTTTGAAAAAGACTCATTAAAGAGTCGAAAGTGCTCAGGCTAGTTAGATACTAGTTTCGCACTGTTCACTGTCAGTTTATTGCATTTACCTTAATCAATCCATGACACATGTGATCCCTTGCTGGATCCAATGCACTTGAAAGGATTGTTATTCACCATATGATTTGTATTTTCTCTCTCTCTCTCTCTATATATATATATATATATTACAGTATATTACAGTGGATTTGTTTATTTTATTAGCATATATTTTGCTTATTTTGTCAAGTAAAGCATTTTGTTTGTGTGGCATATACTAACTTGTAACTATGCACATATACTTTGAATGTAAATATGCATTTAATAGAGGGCTCCAAGGAGAATTATTTCCATGTGACTAATTGTGTCACCCTCTTTAAGTTATTATTATTATTATTATAGAAGTCGGGTACAACTGCAAACTGTGTAGAACCACATCTTATGTCACATAATGTGCTGGCAGAGCAGGTTCGATGTTGTTTGCAGTTGGATCTGTGACTGCTCCGGTGGCCTAATGGTTAGAGCATTCACGTTGGATGCGGGAGGTCGTGGGTTCGAACCCCAGCTGAGTATACCAAAGACTTATAACAATGGTACTAACAGCTGCCTCTCTTGGTGTTCAGCATTAAGAGGTTAGTGTTAGGACTGGTCAGCCTGGTTGTTGTTGTTTTTGATCTAGGGTTTAATGCCATTTTTCAGCACAAGATAGGCCATACATGGTGGCCAGTATAACTGGTGGAGGAAGAACCCTGGAAAACCCAGGGAAGAACCACCGACCCACGAGAAGCTACTGGCAGGCTTTCCCACGTACCCACGGTCAGCCTAGTGTCAGGATAATGTGACTGGGTGGGATATGATACTACATGTCTGCGGCATGATGCCCCAATGCTAGACATCACTATAAACTGCCACACTGCAGACATCAAAGTGATATGACTGAAAAATTGTTAAAGCTATGTTAAAAATCCTATCACACACACACAGTTGAACCTGACTTATAATCATGTATTTTCAGGACTCAAATTCATGGATATTACACTTGGAAAATTGGTATAATATTTTATTTACAGATGGATTATTTTAATATTAAATTTAGTGTATGGAACAGCCACAGAATTATTTAAAAAAATTAGTTTCCTTTGCTTGAAAGTGAATTCATTATGTACAACAACTGTATTACACTGAAATAGTTTGCCTTGTGTAAGGCGAGACCAAACAAACACAGATCTAGCTCTTGTTGTGACTTTATGATGCATATGACTCTCTGTCTCAAGCAGAAAATACCCAGCTTTTCTGCATAATTCATTTATTGAATATGCATCCCATTACTTGGCATCTTGCCAATATAAAATCAGATTTTCATGTACAAACAAATATTCACTTTTTAAAAGACTGGGCATAAATGATATATAAAATTTGTGTTGCACAGTGAAAGGGACATAGTCATTGTTTATGCATAAACCCTTTAAAAAAATGAAAACTATGTTACTTTGCTTCAGCAATAGGGATATTGTCAAGTGCTTTCTTTGTCCTTCAGACCTTCTGTTTATTACCCATATCTTCTGTGTATTACCCATATCTTCTTTTAAAATGCAGGACAGAGGTGCACTAAACTTGACTGTTTAATATCCATATGGTAACCATATGCAGAGAGGGTCAAAAGGAGAGGTCAGGTTAACAAATTTAATTGCATTGACTTCGTGTAATGTTTTGGACCATACTTTATATATTATGTTAATGAATGAAGACACATAAAACCTGTAGTCTGTTTTGGGTCATGACCCCTCAGTCAGGATCACAAGGTGAGGTGGGTGAGGTTGGGTGTTTCATAATTTATTAAAAAAAAGAGAACGGCGAGAATTTGTAATGTCAAGTCATCAATGTTGCTCTAGTTACATAACATTTTTACTCGGTTCTTAATGTCCTATATGATGCATTACTTTCCTTATTTAATTTAAAATTTTTGACTTAGAAAATTCAGGTCTAATAAATTTAGACTAGTAGCATTGAAAGGAAAAGAAAAATGAACAGAACTTGATATGTTTCATTCAGTGCATGTACATATTTCAGGATGGGGTTGCTGTCATTTAATTTCTCCACTTGGAAAGTGTTCACCGTTGAATCAAAAGTGAAGAAGGGGAGACAGCGTCTTGCCAAGTAAGTTAGCTAAAATTCCTAATGAAGCTACTGATGACAATTTGAAATCGCTAAATTAAATGTTTTCAGTTTTTGGTGTAAATCCAGCAGTGGCATAAATTTGTTATGAAGTTCCATGTTTTACATTTATTTATAAAAGAATATGCTATGGAAGAAAAACTTCATCTCATTTCAACAGAACAATTCAACTATTGTTTAGTTTGCAAAAAATGTTACTGTAAAATATCAGATATATATTCTGTTCTAATTCATTATTTTCATGAAAGACATTGTGCTAATTTTTGGATTTCATTGAGTTTTAATTCCAGGATGGACACTTGTGAGTGGGATTAATTGATGTTGTTATATTCAAACACCCAAAAGTGTTGATGCCTTTATTTTGTTGTGCTTTACTTAGATCTTGCAGTTTTTTAATAGATAAACAGGTTTCATTTTTGCAGTTTTGGAAGATAATGCAATATATATATAGATGTTAATCTAAACCCATGTCCCTATTTGTCTCATCTGCTGTAGCTAAAACAAGACCAATGTATCACTTGTTCAGCGGGTGGTGGCAGAGATGGCATTTTTATCATATACCTTGGTCATGAGTCCCAAACTCAAGGAGAGATGCTTATTATACATGTATTCATGCGACCCTTCCCTCTGACTTCATGCATCAGCTTTGCCCCATTATATTCATGTAACCCTATCCTCCCTCTGACTTCACGCATCAGCTTTGCCCCATTATATTCATGCAACCCTATCCTCCCTCTGACTTCATGCATCAGCTTTACCCTGTCCTATTCATACAACCCTACCCTCCCTCTGACTTCTTGCATCAGCTTTACCCTGTCCTATTCATACAACCCTATCCTCCCTCTGACTTCATGCATCAGCTTTACCCCATTATATTCATGCAACCCTACCATCCCTCTGACTTCATGCATCAGCTTTACCCCATTATATTCATACAACCCTACCCTCCCTCTGACTTATGCATTAGCTTTACCCCATTATATTCATGCAACCCTATCCTCCCTCTGACTTCATGCATCAGCTTTACCCCATTATATTCATGCAACCCTACCCTCCTTCTGACTTATGCATTAGCTTTACCCCATTATATTCATGCAACCCTATCCTCCCTCTGACTTCATGCATCAGCTTTACCCCATTATATTCATGCAACCCTACCCTCCCTCTGACTTCATGCATCAGCTTTGTCCTGTCATATTCTCATATTCAAGCAATCCTATCCTCCATTTGCCCTGTCATTCATGCGATCCTACCCTCCATCTAACTTCCTGCATCAGCTTTACCCTGTCCTATTCATACAGTCCTAGCCTCCCTTTGCCCTGTCATTTATGTAACCCTACCATCATGCATCATCAAGATTGGCTGAAAGTGAAAACATCTGTATCAAACAGGAGAATGGGTGAGACATATAGCTTCTTGGAATTTCTTATTATAAAGTAGCAGTTTCTCGACTAATTGGTTAGAAAGCAATGTTCCCAATATTTTCTGAAGAGTCTGATACATCATGTTATCGAAATGATCCTATACTTGACAGATGCAGGATGTACATTGAAAAACCATTTCAGGTCATCTTTTCTCAGCCAATTTCAAAATAACACGACATCCCAATAACAACTGCATTTGGTTTGTCCAGTTTATATTCCCCACCAATAAAAGTTGCAGGGTATTATTAGTTATGGTTTCTTTGTGACCCGGTGTCTTTCAAAACCAGTCCACTAACAAACCATGCAACAAATTTACCTCAATGATGGCACTAACAATCTTTTCTCACATTATTTATGTGTGGTCACATGGACAAGAAACATTCAGCAACTTTATGATTAGAATATACCATATT
This sequence comes from Sinohyriopsis cumingii, assembly GCA_028554795.2. Taxonomy (NCBI): domain Eukaryota; kingdom Metazoa; phylum Mollusca; class Bivalvia; order Unionida; family Unionidae; genus Sinohyriopsis; species Sinohyriopsis cumingii. The sequence continues at coordinate 49,156,463 of CM068838.1, forward strand.
TACCGCATATGTTGGGACACCGTATTTGTTGGGACACCATAAATTAATTTTAAAAGTAATTTTTTTTGTGCACTGTATGTTCTGGGACACATTGTTTTTTTTTCAAGTCGTAAGTTGTGGGACACCTTTTAAATCATTCGAAAATTACATGTTGGAAATTGCAATCCAACTGAAATTTTATTTTTTAAATATAAAACTGTACTTGAGATAAAACTCTTTAATCCACTGCAGCAGCATCTCATCAACACAACCCTTCTCCTGCACACGTACGGTCTATTATTTTGGTACATGAATACTTTTTTTAACTTTCTCATACCGTGAAAAATTGTTGGAGGCAACACACCACCTGAAGTGGAAACTGCAAGAACAAAAGGAAGATGTTTTTAAAAATCTGCACTAGTCTTGCTAATTCTCACACTTTTGATGCCCATCTTATCGTCAGTCCATCCAGGAATGCGATCAAAGTACACTAGAGTTTCATCCATGTTAATGATCATATTGTTGGCGAAATGATCTGTTTCTCTTCTGGCCATCACGAATTCATCACGTGATTTTATTTTCTCCAAATCTTTTCTGGATGATGCTGGGGCATCAATGTTTGCGCACGAAGCACCATATTGTGCAACTTTAAAAACTGTTCCATTGTTTTACTTTATTGTCAAACTTTTTGTGAATACTGTTGAAAAGGAACCAAAGTAAGCTTCCATATCTCGGCCGTCTTTGTATATTCAAAGCTAAAAAAATAAATCGGCACACTTAAAAGAATCCAGTAGTCGGCATCTGAGGTCAGCTTGCTTTGCAATAAAATAACCATTGTATTGATATCCTTTAAAAAAAATCGGCTTCCGAGTCCAAAGTCGGCTTCCAACGTCTGCTTGCTTTGTAATAAAAATAACCTTTGTCTTTGATGTTCTGTCGGCAACTTCAAAGAAGTTTACTGCTGGCTGCCAGTTGTGTTTATTTACCACCAGGGCTTATATGTGCTTGGCATCTTTAGTAATAATTAATACAAAGGTGCACTGATGTCTGCGGGTAAATATTAATAATACTTATGTAACCCATGCTGGCGAAAAGATTGTCATTTGCACTCAAGTAAATGTGTTTTAAAATAATGATTTTTATTTGCGAGATACTGGCATACAGTATAGTTCTCTTCTGGCCTTAATGAATTCATCACATGATTTTATTTTCTCCAAATATTCTGGGTGATGCTGGGTCATCGACATCTGTGCACAAAGCACTATATTGTGTCACTTTGAAATCTGTTCCATTGTTTCAATTTATTTTCAAAATTCCCGTGAATACAGTTGAAAAGGAACCCAAGTATGCTTCCATATCTCGGCCGTCTTTGTATATTCAAAAAAAATAAATAAATCGGCTCACTTCACAGAATCCATAGTCAACTTCCGATGTCGGCTTGCTTTGCAATAAAATAACCTTTGTATTGATATCCTTTATTTGATATTTGTTAAACTCATTTTAAGCAAGCATCCGTAACCTTTGAAATGAGATCATCGTACAATTTGAAATCAGACAGTTTCATTCTCAGTAGTGTGATTAGTAGGCATGTTTATTGTTACTATTGGGTTAAGGTTAGTACAAATTAGGGATTATACAGTTCACTTTATGCATTTGAGGGATTATACTATTCACTGTGTACAAATTAGGGATTGTACAGTTCACTGTATTCCAACTGTTTTAAGCATGAAAAAAAACCACCATATTCAGTAGCATTTGCATTCCCAGTGTTTCATTACAGCTGATGTTACATAACTGCTTATAATAAATTGATTAAATTGGTCTGATACAAGAATACGAGTTTTGTTTTAGATCTGCTATATTGTCTAGTTGAAGATCATCATATCTGATGAGGGAGGCATGATTTTCATGTGAATTTTTACTTTCCTGCAGAGAAATGTTTGACAAGAACCTTACCAGAAACACATTTACACAGATTACTGTGATGTTTGAAAAGTACCAAAAAGCAAAGAAATTTCACAGGTAAGCTCAGGTTTTGTTTTGATAAATCAGGAAAGGGGAATAATACTACATTTCAAGTACCATTTATGCTCTTCATTAAGTCAGATCCCTCTGCAAATAACACAGACCCTTATCTGCCATTGCATAATGCACCAGCCCATCAGGGCCTGTATTGTTTGTTTACTTATTAATCTTGATAAACAGCATAGAACCAGATTTACTTGCATATTATGCCATGGCACATCTGGGTCTATGCTGTTTTCAGTTGAATCTGATTTCTGTGTGAGTATATACATTATAATTCCTATTTGTCAGCTTTTAAAAGTGAATTGTCCCATGAAGACAGTTGTCTGCATCATATAAACATTAATCCTGTCATATTTCATTGGTACAGACATTAATATATTTCAAAATGGCCAGTTGATGATTCATTGGTACAGACATTCACATTTTGTAATGGCTAGTTGATGATTCATTGGTACAAACATTCACATTTCTATAAGGTTAATTGATGATTCATTGGTACACACATTAACATTTCTATAAGGTTAATTGATGAATCATTGATACAGACATTCACATTTCATAATGGTCAATTAATAATTAATTGGTACAGACATTCACATTTCTATAAGGTTATTGATGATTCATTGGTACAGACATTCACATTTCAAAATGGCCAGTTGATGATTCATTGGTACAGACATTAACATTCAAAATGGCCAATTGATGATTCATTGGTACAGATATTAACATTCAAAATGGCCAGTTGATGATTCATTAGTACAGACATTAACATTCAAAATGGCCAGTTGATGATTCATTGGTACAGATATTAACATTCAAAATGGCCAGTTGATGATTCATTAGTACAGACATTAACATTCAAAATGGCCAGTTGATGATTCATTGGTACAGATATTAACATTCAAAATGGCCAGTTGATGATTCATTGGTACAGACATTAACATTCAAAATGGCCAGCTGATGATTCATTGTTACAAACATTCACATTTTTAAAAGGTCAGTTCATGATTTTTTGGTACAGGCATTCACATTTCAAAATGATCAGTTGATGAATCATTTGGTACAGACATTCACATCTCAGAAAGGTAAGCTGATAATTCGTGCAGTTTTGCTTTCCATATTCTGTAAAATATTGATAGCAGTAATACATTACCTGCTATTATTACTTTGCTGTCTATTTTTTTTATACTGGCACAAGTCTCCAGTCCAAGGTACATTTCCTCTTCCACTTAGTAATTGTAGGTCTGGGCAAATATAACACAATCCTAGTTTGATGGTTGTGTCACTTCTCTCATCTGGAATATCCCAGTAAAATCATGCAAGGCTTTGGAACCAAAAACTTGAACCTTAGTTATAATAGTTTCTCAGGTTCCTCAAGTCATTTATTAAAGAAGAATGTGACAATGACTGCCTCACAGAGACTGAGACAGTGGATTGCTCACTTTTGTTGTTGATGGCACTGTCATCAGAGTTTCTCCATTTCAGTATGGACGCCACTTTGGATATTTCCAAGGTCTTGCAGGATCATTGGATCATGGCTAGGATATTTTGAGGCTGGCTGCAGTGAATGTCAGATTTGTACTTAATCCCTATGGAGTGATCTCAAGGTGTTTGAGGTCATCTACACCTTTCATAGGCCATGGTTCCAGGCTCAGCCAGAGAGGTCTATGGATACTCTGCCTAAATGCTGTAAACAGGAGTCACAGCAAAACTTTCAGACCACCTTTAAGACTTCTTTTGTGCCATTTAGTCATTAAATGGGGAAGCTATAAGGGCCAGGGCATGAAGCCAATAGACTCCTCCACCATCCTTATGGAGCAAGGCAGCTGACTCAGGGTATCACTTCCTCTCCAGCCAAGTCCCATTCATCCCAGCACATCAGTAGGTGCCAGATTATGCCAGGTTTTAGAGGCTTGGTCAGACCTAATTGATTCTGGATAGTTCCACTTTACAATAAGAGAGGGTTACTTGCTTTGCTTCTGTGATCCCCCACCTATGTCAAGGTCCTCCCAGGATTCTATTCTGACTCTTCCTGGTTTCAAAAAGGGGAGGAAAGTTTGCCTCATAATTAATCTTTTGCCATTAAACGAATTTATTTGGGAAGAGAACATCAGGATAGAGACCTCAGCATCAGTCAGAAATGCCACAAGATTAAACAACTGGGCAATCTTCATTGAACTACAAGATGCTTGCTTACATATTCCCATCTTTCCATCCAACCAGCAATTCCTGTGATTCTGTCTTAGAGAACACTTTTGCAGTTTGTAGACCAAGAGGTTATGGTCTGATGTCTTGCACAAATAGCTGTAGGGCTGAGAGAAAAGGTCAAACAGATTGACAGATTCTGACATGTTAAGTCTTTACCCTGATCCTAAGTTGGGAGCATCATCATGGCATTCCCACCCCCAGGAGAGATGCCAAATACAGTTTCAATGGCAACTGCTATGTCATCAGAGAAAAGTGATGCCATGGAAGCTGTCTCTGTGGACTCTACCCTTACCCTTTTGGAATCACATGTTTGAAGGGTTATTCAGCAAGCGAAATGCTGGATTCTGACTTCAGAGACTTTGCTGATTTTTGTCTTGAAGTTTGTAGAATGCAGAGAAAGTTTTTAACCCTCTTTGGCAGCCCATTCAGCATAGGTCCTCTGTCCCCCTGCCCCCATGCAACCCAAGCCTATGCATATGTTTTGTGTCAGCAAGACCAGGCATACAGTACTGAAGATTGACTTCACTGGACATCTTGGCTCACAAGTCCAGTACCAGATGCCATATGTTGTCATGTCTGTTGAGAGTAGGTCCAGCCATCTGGCTGTCCCAGGTATAGGTTTGGTGAGAGATATTCTCCTGCATTGGACTGTTGAAGTTCACATTAGTCAACAGTGCTTCCAGTAATGACAGGTTAAGTCCTGAGCATCTCAGATACATCTTGCAGACACATTATAGCTGAACATGTGCATATGTCATGCTGTCCATCTAACTTTATTGCCCAGCCTCTCTGGCCAATGCAGACCAGCTTCATCCTGATCATTTTGGATATATTGATTCCAGTATTAATATTATATCCTAAAGGTAGCTGCCACACTATACATGGTGATGACAGGGCATCATCATTGCCATGTGGCTGCTTATACACATATTTGAAAGGTATGCAGGAGGAGGGCAGCCCCTTTGTCTATGAATGGGATAACTCACATTTGCCTGAACACGCTGATTAAACTATGGAGCAGACAGAATTCAGTTTTAAGGCAACAATTGAGGAAACACATGTATTTCAGATTTTGATGCCATTTTAATGCCTGTCTCCTCTAGCAGTTAATATAGCACATATAGTAAAGGGCCTTGTTAAACATTAGTAAAGAGAATGAGCATTGATCATTCTGAATTCTGCCACTGTCAACAAGATTGCTGAAATTACTGTGTTTCTCTAAAACAAGATTCCCAGACCTGCCAACCCTTACGATTCTACTGTAAGTCTTGCTAAAATGACCCTTAAATTATGGATGTATATTATACTAGGAACAAATATAATCATTATGGTCAAATCTAGATATTGACTTGTCTGGGTTTGACCCAGATCAGGGTTCATATTAAAGTCATTGGAATTTGCCAGGGAACCAGTCAGTATATATAAACACACACATATATAAAGAGAGAGAATTTTAATGATTTACTGAAAACGTTTTCAGTGACTGCCATTATGTTGTCAGCAGTATAAAGCACAGATAAATAGTAGCATCACTTAATAGTGTGTCTTTTGGTTTCCTAAAATTGGTAACACATGTAAAATTTCCAATGTTTTTTTTTTCTTGATTTAAATTTCAGTTTGAACTAGAATGACACTGCAGACCCTTAAGTTCACATTCTTAATTGACTATAAACAATCCATTTTCTTTCTCAGGCGGCATCAGCTTAAGCAAGCTTTGCTTGCTTGGCAACAAGGTTCCAAGGAGTGTCAAGGGGAGAATTTAGAGAACCAGAGAGTGGCAGAGGAGCACCAGTACAGAGTCATCTTGAAGTCACATTTCTATGGATGGCAAGACAGACTCTTGAACAAGAGGGCCTGTAGAATGTCAGACAAAATATTTATCAAGTGAGTTTTTGCACCTGAATATTGTATTGTATGTATGTGTATGTGTTGTTGTTGTTATTTTCTATGCTTTTAATATATGTAGAGTCTTTATTGTCTCTGTATTGGCAGATAATGAAGCATTAGTATCATGTCTGTGGCATGTAACTAACATACTTGGGCAGTGTATGCCCACCAAACCACTAGGATAAGTATCCATAGTGTGAATGTTTGAGTCATCCATCCATGATGCATAAGGGAAAGCATATACATATGAACCTGTGGACCCTGGAATCTAGAGAGGAAATGCTTATGGTTGTTTAGTGTATTATCAAGGAATATGCACACAATTTCAGCATAGAGAAAGTGAAATTCTGCAGGATTAAAACCCCAGGATTAGTTTGTTAAATTTCAGGCAAGACTTGAAAACTGAAGATGCAGCAAGTCATCAGGAGGTGGCACTCCTCTCAAAACCATATTTGCTGGCCTATAAGTCAATGTGGTGTATAAGTCGAATCAGCAGATTTGGCAAACTTTCCATCCTTCATTGTTATATAAATTGATGCTGAGTATAAGACAAGGCCAGATCAACACCTCGGGTTGTGTTTTTCACTTCATTCCACACAGCATCGTGAATTTTATCCTACCTGTAATTCAGTAACCTTTCCATTTAGGATCATTAAATGTAACTAAAAGTACCTAATTTGTTTCACAAGAAGTATTTTAAATGTATTTTATACTTTTAGCTACATATAGTAATGCTGACCTGAAATTCATTGAGTTACAGATGGGATAAAACTTGCGATACTGTGTGGAATTAAATTATAATAACTTCCAGTTTCATAAATTTAAAAGTACACTGTATGCTATTTGAGATTACCAGTAATAGGGAAATTGCATCATTAATACTAAAATGCATTTTCTGGTGGTGGGGGTGGGGTGGGGGTTGTGGGTGGAGGGGAAGAGAGATACAGAGAGAAGGATGCATATGTGTTCCATCGCATTTTTCTTTTTGCATCTCATGATTAAAATAAAATATGGTCCAATATATGAGAGAGAGAGAGAGAAAGAGAGAGAGAAAAATTTCAGCTCTTTGTGGATTTTTTTGGTTCTTTTTTTAACTTCTTGCCCTTGTGTTGCCAAAGCTTTTGTCAGAGAGAGAAAACATTAACAAATGAAACAGTAAATGTACACTATGAAAATACATACCATACTCCTTCAGGGTTTAAATATTCACAATAGTTTTATATCCATGTAGTCTCCATTAGGTTAAATCCCAAGAATGACCATTTTGCATGCTATCTAATTTTCTTTACAAGTATAACAACCTCTCCATTCCCAACAATTAAGATTTTGTTTAAAGTGCATGTACTCTTCCTGTACTTAGGTGGCAATTGTTTTTAATCTTTGCTCATGCTAGACATACTTTAAATTGGTGTCAGTTCCGTCTGCAAGTTAAAAAAATGTCACTGGCTGAGAAATTTACAATAGTAACCACCTGGCATTTCCTTTAACTATATGGTACGGTATTCATAATACCTATGAGTAGCCTCATTTCTCCCTTATTGGTAGCCTCGCTAACCTGATCTTGTCTGCAGAATCTTGACCTCAGACTGGTGTTGTCTTGGAATGACTGAATCTAGCCATAGCATATTTAATTAGCATGTAAATACCACTACAAAGCCGTGTGGTTCTTTTAATAATGGAAGTGGAAACAAACATTGCTTAACTAGTGGTATTAATCGATAATGGTACTGAACTTATACACAAATAAAATCAGTCATCAGGTAAGTGAACAATACATATTTACAATCTTGAAGACATCTCATTCTGTCTGTCTGTCTATATCTCTCTCAATCAGGCATACAGATTATTTGATCATTAGGTACAAAAAGAAAATTGTGAAGGAACATGTCTTTGTTATGGTTATTCATTTTCTAACTTTTAAATTCTAATGCACATATACATAATTAAATTTAAACAACGTATGTTACAGACAACGCACATTACTGGTGCATGCTGCTTTAGTGCAATTACATCTGATGTATGTTAGTTTTTAATAATGACAATCATGTAATTGTTTAAAATACTCAATGTGGGATCCTATATTTGTGCATGCACGATCTCTTCCCCAAAATGATATATTTTTCATTCTCTTGGAGAATAGTTTTCCATACGAAAAATGTGATGATTTGGATGACACAATTTTTCTATGTATATGTCGATTTGGAGTATAAGATGAATCAAAGATTTTCTGGTAAAAATGTTTTATAGGTTGGCAAATATGGTAAATGAAAGAAACCACAAAATATAAGATGTATTGAAACCACTGTTGTTTTTCATAAATATTTGAAATATTTAATAACTTAAGCATAACAGAATATGTTGTTTGCAAGAATATTGTATTGAAATCACTAAGTATTTTGTCTGCAAGAGAAATGTGTTGAAACCACTGTTGTTTTTCATAATTATTTGAAGTATTTAACAACTTCTATGCCTTCATGATTAATATATTGAAATCACAAAGTATGTTGTCTGCATGAAACCTTTGCTGGGATTCATAATTATTTGAAGTAATTAACAACTTATTAAACAAAATTGCCAGATGAATGAGAGCAGGTTATTGATAAACATATTGAACTCCTCACCAAATTTTGCTGTGGACATTATCCACAAGGAGAATTATGTAGTTATAAGAATTTAGAGATTGTCATATGCTCAGTAATTATAGCAAGGGTTTCTTCCAGATATGGATTAACCTTATTCCAGTGAATCCCAGTAATATTCTTAGGTATTGAGTCAGATAGTAAAAGAATTGGTAAGGCAATTCAGAAATTATGATGAAAGAATTTTGTTCTTCATCAATGGGAAACCAGTAATTTATCTTCCATAGGAAAAATCTAATTATTTTTTGTATGCACCAGACACCCACTAACTGCGAAGTTGACTGAACTTGGATATTACACTAGAATATATGCAAAGGTAGCCCATCCCCTTCTAAGACTTTCAGAAGAATACAATGTAGGATCTGTTTTAGCAACTAAATCCTTCAGAGCCTTTTGCAAGGTTATGCAACAGGAATTGGTGTGTTAGTTTTTTAACTATGAAAGCTAAAGAATTGGGAGTTGTTGAAGTTAATATAAAGTGTTAAATGTTGATTCTATGAAGATCTCTTGATGTTGGTAAGTGGAATAATTAAAACTCTTTCACCAAACAATAGTTTTTAATGAGGTTATTGAAAGAATTTGAGTAAATTTCGTAAGCATTTGAGTTTTCTACTAAAGTTTTCTTTATGAGGAGCATAATAAGTTTCCATCATTGGAGCCGTGTTAGAATTTCAATTCTTAAAAAAGGCTAATAAACAAGATCCAAAGGGTAGCATGGATAGGAACTTCTAAATTAAAAGAATACAAAAATTCATGGTGTATCTTATAAGTTATAAGTAGAATTTGCTTAGAACATTATGCACTGCATACTCCTAGCCAGCTAATAAATGTAAAAGTTTTACTCCCCGAGGTAATTCTTTGCTGCAGTGAATTTCAAGTTTCTCATATATATACTGAGCATACAGGTAAATATTAGATGTATTAACACGTAGAGGAGTTAAATTGAAGTAGCAGCAAAATATCCTAAAAGTCATCAATTGTATATGGAGAGTTTTAAATATGTCTTTTGTTGTTTTGGGCATATCGGCATTTTTTATCACATGATAAGTTAGTTGTACATGACATACAGACTCGTGGAGGAAGAACTTGCGAAAAACCCTGGGTTAAACCAGTGACCCCAGAAAGTTACTGGCAAGCTTTCTCACATGGCTACATAGGCTGAACTCCAGACTCTGCAGACATGCAGACAGAGATGAGATGGCAGTGGTCAGTAAAGGTGAGCACTTTAGACAACTTTGCCACCTGGCACTCCTTTTGCAAGCTGCTCTTGTAGACACAAGTACTTCTGTATGTAATGAATGCAAATGAGCAATAGAAATACAATTACTTATCATCAATGAAAATGTTTACCTTGACAAAATATTACTATTTCTTGGTGAAGTTAGGGGTCTGGCCCTAATATAGAATTTTCATCAAGCTGCACAAAAGCATATCGCCATGAAATACATTACCTAATCACACTACATTAGGATAGAGTTCTCTATCTCTGAATCCAGCCCTCGTAGAAAGACAGAAAAATGTCTTACTCTCTGCATAATGTAGACAAAGGGAAGTAACTCTTACCGGTTAACTCCCTTTCTATTCAGTATGTAGCTACTATTATTCCAGGTTTAAACCTCTTTTTACTTTTGCTGTCATGCAGTAAAGATGTCCTCCATAGAATCCATTTAATCTTAAATTTAAAATCATCCATTTCTTTTTCATTTTAAATGGTATAGTAAGTCAGAATATTGTTTTATATGGTTCATAGAACTTTTCTGTGAATTTATTCTGATATTAGAAATATCATACTGATCGTTATTGTAACGTGATTTAGATGGGTAACATTCAGTTTCACCTGTTATGAATCTATGCTCTTAAAATAAGTAACAGAAAAGAGTGAAGGCAACAAGCTTTGTAAAATTTAACAAATAATTTTTCCCTAGAAGACAAAAGTGAAAAATAAGAAAAACGAACTTATGGTATTGCAAATTAAATCCAAAAATAATCTAAGAATTAAAACACACAAGACCTATGAATGAAAGGGTCTGAGTGAATCACAGTTCAGATCCCAATGGAAATCTAAGATGGAAGGTGATGATGTCTGTAATAGTTAGCATTGTCCTGATGTGTCAACAGTCTATTGTTGAGTCACAGATAATATTATTCCAGTTTTTGAATTCCGTATAAATTCCAGTAAATGTCTTTGTCCATGAATTATCAGAGCACTTTTGTATTTCCAGGGAAAACAATCACTTGAAATTCAATAATTTGAAGAGAATAAAAAACTCAGCTCAAATTGGAAACAACATAAAACAATTTGTTGTCTCAAGTGTTTCAAGCCTGACTGATAGAATTCTTATCATAACATCATTTATAAGACTAACTAAAATGCAAAACAGATTCCCAGATGGGGGTGAAGATTTCATCCTTCTGGAAAAAATAGAAGTTGTTACATGATAATTATCATGTCATCCTGGTATGACCTTGACTCAACTTGTAGATTCTTACTCTGAGACAGATTAAATGTTTTTTTTTTAAAAGTTGTTTCCCAAAACTGTCACTAATTTTGGGACATGGTCAGAAACTAGATACAATATTTCTATTACTAGTCTAGTTGTTTACATTAAAAAACAAATATAAAAAATATCAATCAGGTCAAACATAACCAAACTCTTTTCTGGACAATATCGTATCCAGTAAACAATATTACATTACAATAGCATGTAATGGAATAATTTATTTAAAAAAACTAACAGACAAATAATTAAATTAAAGATACATAACACACCAGATACATTTTTGGATGCTTTACTTAACAACTGTTACACTTCTAAATCACTTTGATAACATAGTTACATTATTTTAGTTTATATATTTGTTGTATGAACTTGCTTGTTAGCCTTCTTTATTACAAAGATCAGAACCAAGTGCAACAAGTGTAAATGATTCAAGGTCACTGGTGGCAGGACATCAGGTGTTTCTGCACATATAATTGCTTGTAGGGGATGGAAATGGGATGTATCTATGCATACAAATACTTGTACTTTGGTATGAAAATATTTGGTACATATTTGAAAGAACATCTCAAGGGCTGCAAAAATCAGCACTCTTTGACACATTGTAGGAAGACTAATAATCCCATACAGAAATTTCTCATGGATTCCATATGGAATACTTCAGGAATCTGTATGGAAGAGATATGGACTGTAAAACTGAAATCAGACAATTTATTCCATATCAGTTTCATAAGTACTTCGCAGCAAGTGAAAATTCCATATGGAATAAAGTTGCAACTTTAATCCATAAGCACTTTTTTCCATATGGAAAGCAGGCTCATGTATATCATGGAAAATACTCTCTGAAGAATTAATAACCTAGACTATCTGATTCAAATAGAAATATTGGTGGTAGTTAGAGTACATGTATGTGTCAGTGTAGCTGATGTGGAAGGATGAATATATACATTTGAAGAAAACACATGCATGACAGTTTTTTTAATTTATTTCAACAATTGTTTAAAAACAGACAAAGACATGACAAAAAAAGTAGAGAAAATGTAAACATGATCAGAATATTAATATCTGGTAGTACAAGCATAGAGGAATCTTTGGACTTAGAAAATTTGGACCGCTATGGTGGCCTAGTGGTTAGAGCATCCACCTCGGAAGCAGGAGGTCGTGGGTTCAAACCCAGGCCGAGTCATACCAGAGACTTACAAAAATGGTACTAACAGCTGCCTCGCTTGGCGCTCAGCATCAAGAGGTTACTGTTAGGACTGGTTGGCCTGGTGTCAGGATAATGTGACTGGGTGGGACATCATGCTATGTGTCTGCGGCATGATGCCCCAGTGCTAGACATCACTATAAACTGTCACACCGCAGACATTGTAGCAATATGACGGAAAAATTGTTAAAGCTATGTTGAAAATCCAAATCACTTCACATATTGAAATGGCATTACTTATGGAGCGATTCAACTGAGCCAAACTAGCCATGCAGGACTAGCATTCCATAACACATTTACTACTATTGGTATATTTAATGGGCAATATGACAATGCATACTAATGATACATCATAATTTATGTTGAAGGTGATGAAATGAAAATGCCAGAAAAAAACTGATCTGCCTAATGGAATGGATGGAATTTAGTTCACAACAGTGAAAGAGAAAATCTCTTGAATTTTGTCTCTGTCAAAATGCGTGTCTACATTTAAGGCATCATTGTTGATGCCAGTTTGACATTCAGAATCTTGCCACAAAGATTGCAAATAGTACTGGATAACTCTTGGAGCATTTGTGATCTTACTAACACAAGAGCTTTATCGTGAGACAGTTGCATACAGCTTTCTCACCACACTAGTAATAAGCCACTTACAGTGGTTTTGTGACCACAAATACCTTGCCTGAACCCCTCCAGTTTCATCACTATACCATCATGAAGGAACTCCAAAGTGATCCAATATGGGGGATGGTTTTACACGAGAAAATCAAGTGCATCTGCTTGTAAAGAGTGGTGTAGCACACAGAGAGCTTCTACTACAGAATATTGCTACAAAGTCCAGTGGCAGTTGAGACCTGCAATATAGATGCAACAAGTTCACAATCAGTCTTGACATTCATACTTCCATATTCTAATTTATTTCATCCCAATCTAAGTCTGTTGGGCCAATATTCAGTAAGAATCCTGAACATAAGTTGTTGAGATGCCAATATTCTTGCATGACATGCAACAAAAATATTATGTTAGTTTAGTTTTTGGTTAATGACATGAACAACCTTACTTCCCTCATTGTGTGGTGAATAATTAGTGCAGAAACGTTGGACCATTACCATCTCAAATGTTTGGTCCACCTTTGTATGGAACCCTTTTATTACATACCAGCTTGATGTCTTCCTCCTAAACACACTGAAAGAATCATTACTTGTTGGAAAAGGCATCAACCAAGATGTTAAAGCTGGACCTTCATTAAGACATTAGTCCATGTCATATACTGTTCAGGATGGGGGGAAACAAGTCCATGGAAACTAGGTCCTGATGATGTCAGACAGTTTGGTTGTGGTGACATATCTCTTCAATGGGAGAACAATACCAGACCTTCAGGGGTACTCCCATTTAAAGTTATATTTAAATCCAGTGTGAACCATGTAGACAGTAGAAAGGGGATATAACCTTTAAGAGTTGATTCCCTTTGGCTAGATAATATATAGACCGAAAGGCATTTGTCCAGCTGTCCAGGATGGCTTGATTTGGATGTAACAGAGAAAGGTATCATAATTTAATCAGGTAAGTATTATTGGAGAAAGATAATTTACTAAACAATTTGCTATTTCACAAAGTTGAACAGCTTTGAAGAAATTTGTCTCTGTGGCTCCCAAATTTAAGACTCTTTTTAAGACCGTATTGTCATAATTCATGATCTTTTTCCACAGGGAAACATTGACCTCTAACTTAATGAACTACAGCAGTTCTGATTTGCCTTGACTGTACTGTCAGTAATGGTCATATTGTCTCCCATTTGTTTTGACCATATTTAATTTGTCAGATATAGGCAGTATAAAAATATAGAAATGACCACAATAAATACAGTTTATAGTACAGTAGAACTTGTCTTGAAAGACCACCCCTTCTGCCTAAAAGTAATGGTGTCTCAAGACAGGTGGTCTCTCATAGCAGTGGCTTTTCAAGACAGGTTTTACTGTAGTATGAACTCCATTCTGCCTTGATTATTTTTATTAGAATTACAATTAAGAATGATCTGCATTTCCTATACTACAAAGTGATTAATGCTCCATCCTTACATTTTGACCTGGCATTAACATGCTCTAATTGCAACATCTCCTGGGGCACATTTGAGGGGCTCTGACTCCAGGGGCTCAGAATGTTTGAGAAGCAACAGCATCAAGCGCAGATTTAGTATTCTTTTTGATGATATAATTTACCTCCAGTTTTTTTTATAATCAAGAAAATTTTCTAAACCTAAAAGATTTAATTTGATCAACAAGATTAAGACTGAATCTATATGCTTATGTTGATTGAATGCATTGTTTGAATTGACATCACCTGCCATCTCTGTTTTGAAGGCATGCATTTTAACTTCATTTTCAGCATTTGCCAACATTCCTTCATCTTGAAGTTCCAGGTGACCTCCTCTTCAGAATTCCTCTTCATGAAAAAAACACCCTCCACAACTTCCATTGTTTTGTTCTTAGCAACAGCTCAAGTGCTAACTCTGACACCTGGTTTTATAGCTTATTGGACTTAAAAACACAAATGGCCACCATTATGCACAAGTTTATAGTCAGGCATTTCTTTCTTCTGCAATGACATGTTGCTTATGTTTGGAATATCTAAGTAATCAGGGCACAAGAAAATGCCATGTAAACACTGCAAGCCATAGAGGGGAAGAAGCCACAGCTGATTACTTTGAAAAAATTATCAAAAACTTAAATAACCACATCAAGAACTAAGTGAAAAAGGCAAAAAGACTAATGAATTAAATAGCAATGCATTTTTTCAAATGATGTCTTTATTTCTGCCAATTAAAATATGTTATAATTCCACTGATGAGAAAGAAGGACTAAAAAGTATAAAGACAGCCTTGCCAGTCTGTAATTTCAGGTCACTGGCTCAAAACAGGCTTTCTCTATATTTGATAATTGACAATTTTTTATGTCAGAATTTGGCTATCATATGTCTGACAGCAGTGTTATCATTGTTAATATTATGTCTACAACAGCAATACTGTCAGTGTTCTATGTAAGTATTTTATGCTTGCAGAAAATGAGACATTGGTACTATGTCTCCAGCAGCATTGTTCTCATTGTTGTAATCTATGTTAGCAGACAATTTAACATCAGTATCACGTCTGCAACAGCAATGTGGTCAGTGTTATAATCTATGTTAGATAGCAAGAAGTTAGTATCATGTGTCCAATAGGAGTGTTGACTGTAATGTAATATATGTTCACAGATCATGAGACATTGGTGTGACTGTCCCCAGCAGCAATGTTGTCAGTATTGTAATTTATGTTAACTAGCAAGACAGTAGTATCATGTCTGAGATCAGTTGTAATTTATGTTAGCAGAAGGTGATATTAGTATCATTTCTCAGGTAGCAATTTTGTTAGTATTGTAATCTATGTTAGATAGTGACACATTGGTATCATGTCTCCAACAAGATTGTTGTTATCATTGTAATGCATATTAGTTGTTGTTGTGTGGGGTTTAACACCATTTTTCAGCACACGATAGGCTATACATGGCGGCCAGTATTAATGGTGGAGGAAGAACCCGGGAAAACCCCGGAAAGAACTACCAACCCACGAGAAGCTACTGGCAAGCTTTCTTTCATACCCACATTGGCTGAATCTGAGACTCGAACCGGCGCAGACAGAGGTGAGATGGCAGTGATCCGTAATGGAGAGTGCTTTAGACCACACGGCCACTCGGGGCCCCCAGTGCATATTAGTAGATGGTGAGAAATTGATATGATGTCTCTGGTAGTAGTGTTGTCAATGTTGGAAGCTGCTAGATTGTGACACATTGGTATCATGTAGTGTTGTTATCTATATTGATATTGAAGGAAGAAAACTGGTTTCTGCAAAATCACTTTAGTTAAATCAAGAAACTAGAATCACAAATCACTGTAGGAAAAATGAAAATAAAGACATTTTTTTTTCTTCAGGCATGCTTTTGCTGAATGGAAAGTAAAGTATGAGAAGCGAATCCAGCGCCGAGGTGAAATTGACTCTTTTGTACGACAGAAAGTGATGAGACGGGCATTTTTTAGGTGGAAGTTCACAGTGAATACACTAAAAAAATGCCGTGCTGCAGCCATTCATTGTTTGGAGACTGCCCTCCTGAGACATGTTTTGTACAGATGGGAAACGTTCACTGCTTACAAGATAGAGCTCAGGTACAAATACATTAACAGGATTGGTTATGTAATGGTAAAATATTGGCTTCGAACTTCTTAACCGTAAAGCAAGATTCCTGTTGCTGACCTGGGTTTAATCTGGGATTCATGGATATGGGGCCAACAGCATCTTTGGAAAAGCACCATGCCAGATTTTGATGGACCAGTATTTCATGCAGTTGCAAATAAAAGTGATTTTTAACATTTTGTGATCAATTTCATACTATGCAATTTTAAATATGGACTGTGATTAGGGCTACATTGTAATCATGGTGCCATCCATCAATCAGTCATTTCGTCCAGATGCCCACCAGTTCATCCATCCATCCATAACTTTTACTGGAAATTGTTGGATTTTAACCAAATTTGGTATCCAGCTTCCTATTGATGGGACATAAAAAATATTGATTTCCATATGTCTTTTCCATCATTAGATGAGTAATGATTCCTAATTGCCTTGACCCATAACTTTTGTTTCTGTAGCTTTTCTTTTTCAGAGATAATTTTGCTTAAGTCAGATTTTTCTCACAGTTTGTTAGATTGAAATGATATCAGTTAGAACAAGTTCAATTTCCAGCATTCCAGGATGCCATTTACGTAAGTTATGTCCTCTGATTTTCTTCAGTCTGGTTTCCACAACATAACATTATTAGGTATATTGGATTTCAACTATATTTTGTGTGTGGCTTTATATTGAGGAGATTTTTAATGAACAAAATTTCTAGCATTCCATGATATCATTTACAGAAGTTATGCCCCCTGGTTGCCTCATGTCATGTTTCTGTAATGTAACAAAGCTTGTTGATTTAAAATTAAATTTGGTTTGGGACTTTATATTGATGATACATTGAATGTGTTTTATTTCCAGCCTTCTAAGACCTCTTGTGCAGTTGTTTCCCTTGAATGTCATGCTCCTTACTTTGGTTTTCGGTTTCTGGTTTACTAATGATTGTTGAATTGTATTTTACATGTGGCATTACGCTGAGGAGTCACTGAATGAGTTTATTTGTCAATTTTCAACATTAGTTTTTGCAAGAGTTATGGCCCCTGATTGCCCCTCCTTATTTGGTTTCCACAGCATACCTTCAGTAGGAAATACCAGACTTGAAGGATTCCCACACCCTCCTGAAAGGAGGAAATGCCAGAATCCAATTAAAATTTGAATTCAATTAAATAATCCTGGAAACCTCCCTGAAAATTACTTTTTGTTATAAAATGTCCTGGAATTTGATATTAACAAGCTTAATTAAAAATTTTATTAGAGAAAATACATTATTTTTCCATGCAGCTTTGCATTGAATGATATTGCAATGATCATCTTGTTATGTCAGTCGCCATGTTTGCATCTGGTAAGTAAGAGATTTTTGCACAAGTGGCGTCAGCTGCAGCATTGTCTTTAATCAAAGTATCAGACTTTAAAAATGACTCCTGAACTTTGTCCTTTTCTCCTTAAAATCTCCTGGAAAACACCCGGAAAAATAAAAATAATTTGGTGCAGAAACCCTGGACTTTAACCATATTAATCATGCATCATTATATAATTGAGGTCTTCATGGTATTACAGTTCAAGCATTTCAGCTCATTTACAGGAGTAATGTCCCCTGATTGTCCATTTTCTTCAAACTTTGACTAGTTCCTCTGTTTAAAGTCCTGCTGAGCAAATTGTAGTGGGTAGGAGCCTTTTCAGTGCACCCGCTGCTAACAGCTCTAATTTATCTTTAATAAAGAGGACCCTTTTCAATGTACCCATTGCTAACAGCTCTAATTTATCTTTACTAAAGAGGACCCTTTTGAATGTACCCATTGCTAACAGCTCTAATGTATCTTTAATAAAGAGGACCTTTTTGAATGTACCCATTCCTAACAGCTCTAATTTATCTTTACTAAAGAGGACCCTTTTCAATGTACCCATTGCTAACAGCTCTAATTTATCTTTACTAAAGAGGACCCTTTTGAATGTACCCATTGCTAACAGCTCTAATGTATCTTTAATAAAGAGGACCTTTTTGAATGTACCCATTTCTAACAGCTTTAATTTATCTTTAATAAAGAGGACCCTTTTCAGTGTACCCATTTCTAATTGCTCTAATTTATCTTTAATAAAGAGGACCCTTTTCAATGTACCCATTGCTAACAGCTCTAATTTATCCTTAATAAAGAGGACCCTTTTCAGTGTACCCATTTATAATTGCTCTAATTTATCTTTAATAAAGAGGACCCTTTTCAATGTACCCATTGCTAACAGCTCTAATTTATCTTTAATAAAGTGGACCCTTTTCAGTGTACCCATTGCTAATAGTGCAAATTTATCTTTAATAAAGAGGACCCTTTTCAATGTACCCATTGCTAACAGCTTTAATTTGTCTTTAATAAAGAGGAGCAGACTGCTCTGGTGGCCTAGTGGTTAGAGCATCCGCCTTGGATGCAGGAGGTTGTGGGTTCGATCCCCGGCCAAGTCATACCAGTGACTTACAACAAATGGTACTAGGTGTTGCTTCGCTTGGTGCTCAGCATTAGGAGGTAAGCATTAGGACTAGTCAGCCTGATGTCATGATAATGTGACTGGGTGGGTCATGATGCTACATGTCTGGGACATGATGCCCCAGTGCTAGACATCACTATAAACTGCCCATTGCAGACATCGTAGCGATATGACTGAAAAATTGTTAAAGCTATGTTAAAAAATCCAAAACACATCACAACACATAAAGAGGACCCTTTTCAATGTACCCATTTCTAACAGCTCTAATTTATCTATAATAAAGAGGACCATTTTCAATGTGCCCATTGCTAACAGCTCTAATTTATCTATAATAAAGAGGACCATTTTCAATGTACCCATTGCTAACAGCTCTAATTTATCTATAATAAAGAGGACCCTTTTCAGTGTACCCATTGCTAACAGGTTTAGTTAATTTATCTTCAGTATGCAAGGCTTGCTATTTCAGTCAGTAAATTTTTTTACTCCTTCTGACTTTGATGGCAGAAATGTGAATTTGATGACCATCTTTTATCAGGTATATGATGGTCGATTCATCATCACTTCTTGACAGTGAGTTTTTGAGTGAGTTTTTGGTCAGTGTGCTAGGAAAGTTGATTTAAATTTGTGCTTGTACATCTGCTGAAATTACTGGCTTTTGTGTGGTTTTAGTCATTAACCCTATGTCTATAGTTGTTAAACTGTAGGAGCAAGCATTGAAATAAATTTGTATGCTGATTTTGTAGCTTCTGATGCCTTCATATTTGCACTGAAACTTGGTAGCAAGTGATATCCTAAGGTTTTCTAACTAAGTAGACAAATTGTGTCACTTTAAAGAAATTTGAGGCTCAAACCTATGAATAATGGAATTAATTTATCTAATATTTTATTTGAAACATAATTTCTTTGTTGGATGAGCTTATCTGCTTTAAATGTGTGTTGGCCGACTAGTTTCAGAAACAGTTGCCTATTTTTGAATTTATCTTTTTATGCTGTTTTCAAAGTATTGGTTCAGTTTTTCCCATTTAAGATTTGTTACATTTATGAAGTGTGATAAGTATTTTGTGTATTTTACCACATTTTAACTTGCAAGGCCAGAAAATTTCAGGTGTAAATTGTTTTGCCATGACAAACTCTGATTCCCATCTCTTCATCTGCATATTTTGCTTAACTTCCACAGAGATTTCAAGCAGCTTGCATATCTTGTTTAGGTAAAAAGATGAAAGATGAGATGAGTTTAGGAGAACCAATATTTAAAAAAAATGATAAATGTTAAAAGACATGTCAGTTAAAGATGATTGGTGATGATAAAATGTAACAATAATCATAAAGTTTGGTAAAAATTACATATTATGCAATGGAGATTCAGATCTGGTAATTGTTTTAAGTTTTACTTTACTTGCATAGGATGGTTAAGGCATTTTGCATGAAATTTCAAGTCAGTTTGAATCGTAGATAAATATCAAGATTTCACTTGGATTTCCTCCCATTTGCAAACTGGTCAGTGTACACTGAGAAACAGAAACAAAAGTTAACGATGGGCACAAACTTTCAGCTTTTTACTATTTTCTGATGTCAGTCATACTGTTGAGACCAGCAGTGAGGAGCAGGATCCTCTTTAAGTTAGGCTACAAAATGTGTTAACATAATAAAAAATGAAAGGCTGCCCTTTTTTATATTGCCCATAAAATTACCTGCAGGATTTTAGAGGCTAATTTAAGACCTAAAAAGTATTAAAAAAATTAAATGATTAAAAGTTACGTTAAATTTATTTTTTTGAAATTAATTATTGATATATATCCTTCAACACTTAAAAAGTAATTTTGAGAATCATTAAAAGTATCATTCCCCATTGATTCTTGGTTTGATTTAATAAAACTTTTGCACATGTCATATATGGAGTTAAATTTATTGAGTGTACTTATCCCTTTGCTAATGACGATTGGAGTGATCTAGCATTTTGCCCATTTGTTTATGTTGGTTGGTTATGTTCTAAATTTCTTGGACCCTGTTTCACATACAGTCATAAAAATTGGTATGTGGATGCATCTTAAGGAGAGTAACTCAGCCATACCAAGGCTTCATAATTGTGTCATCATATATTTTGTGCTTGAGTGACTTTTGAATTTTCAACAGATTGTTTATTACATCCTCAATATGTTGGACATTATTTCACCTCCACTTATGAAAATTGGTATGTGGATGCATTTCAACGTGAGTAACATAACCAGGGGATCTGGGTGGCTGAGTGGTCAAAGCTCAGATATTTACTCATCACTGCGGTCTCACCTCTGTCTGCATGGGTTCGAGTCTTGGGCTAGACCAATGTGGGTATATTAGAAATCTTGTCTGTAGTTTCCCATGGGTCCTTTCCAGGGTTTTCCCTGGATTCTTCATTTACCACTTGTACTGGCTGCCATGTATATAATGTATCATGTGCTGAAAAATGCCATTAAGCCAACAACAACAGAAATTAATAATAGAACAAAACTGAAGTGTTGACAGAAGAGCTAGTTTAGATGGTTTCCTTGGCTGGTGCTGTTCTGCCCTTCAGATTTAGATTTTTACAGTCACTCCAGTTTCCTGCCTGTAGAAATCAACTTGAGTCTTTGCATCAACATTATTTTCACCAGTGAGATATGTACAACCTTCTCCATCGAACTGTAACTTATCAGTATCAACAGAGATGGCTATGTACTACCTCCTCCATAAGACTGTAAATTGTCAGTATCAACAGAGTATGTTATATGCAACCTCCTCAATAAGACTGTAACTTGTCAGTGTCAACAGAGTTGGCTATGTACAACCTCCTCAATAAGACTGTAACTTGTCAGTGTCAACAGAGTTGGCTATGTACAACCTCCTCCATAAGACTGTAACTTGTCAGTATCAGCAGAGTTGGCTATGTACAGCCTCCTTAATAAGACTGTAACTTGTCAGTATCAACAGAGTTGGCTATGTACAACCTCCTCAGTAAGACTGTGACTTGTCAGTATCAACAGAGTTGGCTATGTACAACCTCCTCAATAAGATGGTAACTTGTCAGTATCAACAGAGTTGGCTAACTTATCAGTATCAACCTTTTCCACTAGATTGTATGTAACCTGTCAGTATCAACACCAATGTATGTATAACCTCAGGGAAGATTATGACTGATTGGATGTGGAAGCTTCCCCTCCCGTATGCTAGGATGTAACTCATTGAGGGAATTTTCCAGTTGATTCATTTGTTTGATTTGTCAGTGAGAGGTTTATATACCGCTTTGTTGCTGGTGTCACCGGTGAAGCTGGTATTGCTACTTGTTAGGTTATGCAACAAAAGTATTGTCATGACTTACTGTTGTGGGGGCGCTCACCAGTTATTATGTAATTTGAGAGTGTGACTATGTAAGGTGAAGTTGTTTGCATTTAAAACATGCACATTGGAGAGAATGTTGGCATATCTCAATGCTACTTTGATATAATATGGCTGACATTTCTTTGGATATTGTACTTTTGGAAATTGTACATGATCTAAGCACATTGCTAACTAAAATGACTGCTCCCTTGTGCTAAAAAAAATCAACCTGAATTAGTGTACAGTACACTATCCATAGCAGCTATTAAACTAGGGAAAATGAATTTTGCCTGACTAGACAATACCAGCTTCTGAAAGTGCAATGAATGAATTACCAAATATATAAAATGAAAAAATGTTATCTGCTCTTATTTTACAATTTGCCTCTGAAGTTCAGGAAGTGAAAATGACCAAGTGGAGCTAACACTTTTTTGAAAGGTGCACATCTGGAGTAAGGCCAAGCTGTATACTCAATAACCCATATTACACCCATCAGTCATGCACCAAAATAAAGGGAGTTAATGGTTCTTTGAACTATACCTAAGATAAATAAGGTCTTTTTTAAAGAGCCAGTATAATCACTTATCACGGAAAGCCAAAGAAATTCTTCCTCTTTAAAATTGTAACCCTATGCAAAAACTACAATTCTGTAATGCAGTACATAACACTCACATGCTGTTGTACAAATTACCAGTTGAAATCATGTCTGCAGGTGTGTCAAATTGATAATTTATTTTATGTCCCTGTGATCGTCTATTTGGTTGACATATAGTTTTTGTATGACTTCTTCAGACTGTTTCATAGTTTCACAAGGTTTCTGTGTAATTGAATTGCCTATAGATGCAAATGTGAAATGTGTGGTTGTGAACTCCAAACTGTTCTAGGGGTCATGAGGTCCTCAAAAACAATCCCCTTTTAAGAACTATTTTCCAGATTGCTTGGGGTAGATAATCACACTTGAGCTACTGCTATATGGGATTGTTCTTCCTTTATTTCTGTTCCATGTGGTGGTACAATCCAGTATATTGTTGGTTTCCAGAGGTCCTCAGTAAAAAACTGTTCTTGTGAAATATTTTTCCTAAAAATATTGGGGTATACAATCCTGTCAGAACTGGTGAGGGTTGTTCATTTGTTCTTTTCAGACTTGCAGATGTTTCAATTTCAATTTCTGTTCAGTTAGTATACATAGAGCACTTCAGTTTTTATCTCATAGATAAACTGATCTTTTGATTTTGAAGATTTTATCATAATCAGCAAAATAGTCTGTTACCAATGTGTGTAATTTTGTTATGTTGTGCTAATGATTGGAGATGTTTAAATTTTGCTTCACAATACACACATTGGTAATACATTTTGCCATGTAACGGTCATCTAGTGAGTAATTGCATCATGATTTAGTACGTGTTAAAAAGCCAGGCAGCATGCACAATGTTTTCCTCTGAAGAGTGGAATATTCCATCATTTTGACTGTAGAGCCAGAATATCTAAGTTTGCATGAGAGAAAATATAATAAATTAAGTTAAAAATGCCTGGACTTGCATTTAAGCGATGTTGATCCCTAAATGATGAAGAGAATATAATTGCTATATCCAGAAATGTTCTCTATCTTTCCTATAAAAAGAGAGGTCTGGACCGGATTTATTAGTTTCTGTTATCTCATATTTAACACAATCTTTTATATGCTTAAATGATTAAATTACTTCAACACTGGGGGAATCTTTTTGATTATGGATATCACACAAGTGTTCTTTTATTCTCACTTGAATTCCCTTTTGTCACATTTAGTGCAGGTGAGTAAACAGATGACATTATGGGTGGTACAGAGTCCTCTTAGTTATTTTTGAGGTTCATAAATGTGCTTCTAAAGATTTTAGGTTTATCTATTTTCACGCAGAAACTGCAGTTGATGGTCTTGCAGTATAATACTTTATTTGTAAATGTAGAGCCTCCTCCAAAAGACGGTATCTTGTCAGTATTAACAGTGGTATATGTACAGCTTTCTCTACAAGACTGTAAGTTGTCAATATCAACAGTGGTATATGTACAGCTTCCTCCACAAGACTGTAACTTTTCAGTATTAACAGTGGTATATGTACAACCTCCTCCACAAGATCGTAACTTGTCAGTATCAACAGTGGTATATGTACAACCTCCTCCACAAGATCGTAACTTGTCAGCATCAACAGTGGTATATGTACAACCTCCTCCACAACACTGTATCTTGTCAGTATCAACAGTGGTATATGTACAACCTCCTCCACAACACTGTATCTTGTCAGTATCAACAGTGGTATATGTACAACCTCCTCCACAACA
This sequence comes from Sinohyriopsis cumingii, assembly GCA_028554795.2. NCBI lineage: Eukaryota > Metazoa > Mollusca > Bivalvia > Unionida > Unionidae > Sinohyriopsis > Sinohyriopsis cumingii. Next base: position 49,181,234 of record CM068838.1, read on the forward strand.
CTGTATCTTGTCAGTATCAATGTACAGCTTCCTCCACAAGATTGTAACTTTTCCGTATCTACAGTGGTATATGTACAACCTCCTTCACAAGACTGTAACTTGTCAGTATCAACAGTGGTATATGTACAGTCTCCTAAACAAGGCTATGACATGTCAGTATCAACAATGGTATATGTACAGTATCCTAAATGAGACTACATCTTGTCAGTATCAACAGTGGTATATGTACAGTCTCCTAAACAAGGCTATGACATGTCAGTATCAACAATGGTATATGTACAGTCTCCTAAACAAGACTATGACATGTCACTACCAACAGTGGTATATGTACAGTATCCTAAATGAGACTATATCTTGTCAGTATCAACAGTGGTATATGTACAGTATCCTAAACAAGACTATATCTTGTCAGTATCAACAGTGGTATATGTACAGCCTCCTAAACAAGGCTATGACATGTCAGTATCAACAATGGTATATGTACAGTCTCCTAAACAAGACTATATCTTGTCAGTATCAACAGTGGTATATGTACAGTATCCTAAACAAGACTATATCTTGTCAATATCAACAGTGGTGTATGTACAGTATCCTAAATGAGACTATATCTTGTCAGTATCAACAGTGGTATATGTACAGTATCCTAAACAAGACTATATCTTGTCAGTATCAACAGTGGTATATGTACAGTATCCTAAACAAGACTATATCTTGTCAGAATCAACAACAAAAAGAAATGAAGCAAGATAATGTGAAGCCCTGTTAATCTATACAAATTTAATCATCATATCTTTGTATGGATTATATTTTTTTAAAGTATGGATTATAGAGTCTGTTCATTTGTATGTATTACATAATATTTTATTTTGTATGGATTATGGAGTCTATTTTTGTATGGATTACAGTCTATTCTTTTGTGTGGATTATAGAGTCTGTTCTTTTGAATGGATTATAGTCTTTTGTATGGATTACAGTCTTTCCTTCTGCATGGATTTTAGATACTTCTTTTGTATGGGTTACATCATACATTCCTTATTATGGATTACATAGTATACTTTTTGTGTGGATTACTAGTCTATAAATTGTTTGGATTATAGAATCTATTCATTTGTTTGCATTATAGAATTTTCATTTGTATGGAATACATAGTATATTCTTTTAAATGGATTACAGTCTATTTTGTATATTTTATGGAGTCTATTCTTTTGTATGGATTACATCATATATTCTGTGGTATGGATTACAAAGTCTTTTGTATGAATTATAGAGTCTATTTTTTATGGATTACAGTCTGTTCTTTTGTATTGACTGTAGTCTATTCTTTTGTATGGATTACATACTATATTCTGTGTCTCTTTTTTTGTATGGATTACAGAGTCCATTTTGTATGCATTACAGAGTCCATTTTGTATGCATTACAGTCCATTTTGTATGCATTACAGGGTCTTTTCTTTTGTATGGATTACATACTATATTCTGTGTCTCTTTTTTTGTATGGATTACAGAGTCCATTTTGTATGCATTACAGAGTCCATTTTGTATGCATTACAGAGTCCATTTTGTATGCATTACAGTCCATTTTGTATGCATTACAAAGTCCATTTTGTATGCATTAAAGAGTCCATTTTGTATGCATTACAGAGTCCATTTTGTATGCATTACAGAGTCCATTTTGTATGCATTACAGAGTCCATTTTGTATGCATTACAGTCCATTTTGTATGCATTACAAAGTCCATTTTGTATGCATTAAAGAGTCCATTTTGTATGCATTACAGAGTCCATTTTGTATGCATTACAGGGTCCATTTTGTATGCATTACAGAGTCCATTTTGTATGCATTACAGAGTACATTTTGTATGTATTACAGAGTCCATTTTGTATGCATTACAGAGTCCATTTTGTCTGCATTACAGAGTCCATTTTGTATGCATTACAGAGTCCATTTTGTATGCATTAGAGTCCATTTTGTATGCATTACAGTCCATTTTGTATGCATTACAGAGTCCATTTTGTATGCATTACAGAGTCCATTTTGTATGCATTACAGAGTCCATTTTGTATGCATTACAGTCCATTTTGTCTGCATTACAGTCCATTTTGTATGCATTACAGGGTCTTTTCTTTTGTATGGACTACATAGTCTTCAATTGTTTGGATTATACAGTCTATTTTAGGATTCACAGTTGTGAGATTCATAAAGATTCCCAAGAAATATTTTAAGCAAAAAGTTTCCAAAAAATCAAAAATCATATTTGTGAACACTACCATTCTTTACTTTAGTGAATCTCCCCAGTATTTAGAAAATTATCTCTTTTTGGTTTTCAAATTGAGGATAAACCTTTCCCACAGATGTTTCAGGTCTAGAGTAGCCTCCGGATTAAAGAACACTCCAGATTAACAATTCCTGTTTTTAGAACAAGAGATGAAAACTGTTCTCAGAAATGGAGACATCTGGGATAAATGTAGTCCAGATTGATCAGATTTAATTGTATTTCAGGATAATCCCAAATTAGGTATATTAACTATTTACATAAATTATACTTGTATGTATGAAATAGTGTGAAGCCATATATCTGAGTGATTGTGATGTACCATGAAGCAAGTTGAGCTGTGTAATGATGATCATTGCACTACCTTCTATATGTCTATGATGTTTGTTAGGAGCAATCAATAGAACAAACCACATGGACCACCTCTGGACTATGCTGTTTGTTAGGAGCAATCAATAGAACTAACCATATGGACCACCTCTGGACTATGCTGTTTGTTAGGAGCAATCAATAGAACAAACCACATGGACCACCTCTGGACTATGCTGTTTGTTAGGAGCAATCAATAGAACAAACCACATGGAACACCTCTGGACTATGCTGTTTGTTAGGAGAAATCAATAGAACTAACCACATGGACCACCTCTGGACTATGCTGTTTGTTAGGAGCAATCAATAGAACAAACCACATGGACCACCTCTGGACTATGCTGTTTGTTAGGAGCAATCAATAGAACAAACCACATGGACCACCTCTGGACTATGCTGTTTGTTAGGAGCAATCAGTAAAACAAGCCACATGGACCACCTGTGGGTCAATGCTGTTTGTTAGAAGCAATCAGAAAAACAGACCACATGGACCACCTCTGTGGGTCAATGCTGTTTGTTAGAAGCAATCAGAAAAACAGACCACATGGACCACCTTTGTGGGTCAGTGCTGTTTGTTAGAAGCAATCAGAAAAACAAACCACATGGACCATCTCTGTGGGGGTCTATGCAGTTTGTTAAAAGCAGTCAGTAGAACAAACCACATGGACAGTGATATGCAGGTGTGTTATGCATGAACATGTCAAACATATGTAGAACAAAGGACTGGTCTATGATCTGTAGATATATTATGCATGAGTATATCACACATATGTACAACAAACAACATGGACCATGATCGTTAGGTGTATTACACATGAATGTTTAACACTTTTCAGGAAACGGCTCAAGATTCATGAGCGTAAGCAGCAGCTGCTTGTACAGAAGCAATGCCTGTCGGAATGGAGGGCTCGATTCCAAGAGCAACTGGATGAACAGAAAGCTAGGCAGCTCTGGTCTAACACTTGTGCCAGGTGAGGAGTAATCAAGTTAAAGTTTTAATGTCATAAATAGAACTGTGAAAATTTTATAAAAATTCTACTGGGTACCAATGGATCGAAATGATCAGTTACCTGGGTAACAGATCAAAGGGAAATTTTATTCAATGTGTACACACCTGAACTGCTTTTGTTGTAAGTTGACTATGGCATGAACAGCATGTAAAAGTGTATTTTTTCAGTGGTCAGAGTGTATAAGTCAGGGTCTGTTTCATAAATCAGATCCTTCTGAAGGAGTGACTTGTCCTCATTGAGTCAGAATTGCAGTTTGAAAAAATAACTTGAACTGGTTCAATAGATATATATATATATATATATATATATATATATATATATATATATATATATATATATATATATATATATATATATATATATATATCCTAGGAAGATAGGAAAATTAACAAACTAACTTTAAAATATATTTGTATTATTGAGTAGAATATGTCACAAATAAATTAACAACTTACAATTTGTTCTAATTAAATCCACAATGCTTGACATTTTGAATCCGTTTATAAGACAGTTTGATAAATCCATGAATTCAGTGATAAGTCACATTGCGGTATAAAAATAGTTCAGAATGATCCAATTCACAGTATCTTAATATGCAGACTTTGCTGGTCTCATAATTTCATTGGAGGGTTTGAAAATGTTGCCAATGTCATTAGTGTTTATTCTGCACTTGTTAGAAACTGGATGGTACTGATCAAACTCCTTGGAAAGTCTTATTTAATTTTTCTAATCATTGAACTTGATCTGCATCCACACCAATGCAGGGTGTTGTTTCTATGTCAATGGATGTTGCAATACTACAGAATGACTAATGTTGATGTAGTATTTGCAGTACATGTAAAGCATAAAATGTTCCCACTTGCTGGTGAACCTCACAACATCAAATTTCATCAGGTGTTCAGAAATTGGATATTTAGGTTTGCTGGAGTTTGTTGAAAGCTTGTCATTCATTTCATCATTGTTTCTTCAAAATTGAATCAAACACCCGCACTGCTCCTAACTGTATAATTCCAACTACCAAAATGGTCATGTTTTGCATTTTATTTATGGAGTATGAACCATTGCTGATCATGAACTAGCCAGAATTCTTTAATAATGATGGCTTAAATGTGCAGTACATTTTTTTCTTCAACACACATCTGTGATGTACTTCAAACAAATTGTATTGTTCCACTTGTGTACTTTGCCTATGCAGATTTGCCTAGTGGACTTTTCCACAGGAATTTTAAAGGTAGTAGCTAGCACAAAATCACCTTTGCTATTATCATTCAGTTAAGTAGTTTGTGGAATGGTGGTTGTTTATCTCTGACAGCCTTAATCTTTTCGTCGCCAGTAACAATTGACTGTTAACCAGCTTTGATAGTTTTTCGTGAGCATTAATCATAAAGCTATTTACATCAAACATTATTTCCTGTTTATGTAACCAGCTGGTTGTAGGCATATATAAGTAATATCACTGTTTCAACAAAGGCCTATCCTCCTCTCTTTTCCACAAGATTTATGGGAAATCATGTTTTATAAGACGACCATGGGGGTTGGGGAACATTGTGAGTAAAAAAAATTGTTTTCATGTGAAATATGGTTTGGCAGGTATGCAGTTTACTGTTTCAGGTTTTTGCATGTGTGTCAAGTTCATATATGAAGGTCAAGGAGTTACAGCAACCTAATAACTGATTCTTGTATTATTCACTGAATAGATAAGTCTCAATACATTGTAGGAAAGCAGCTGCAAAGTGGAGGCTGATATGTCACAAACAACGGCTGAAGCACCTTCTGGAGGAAACAGAGCCATTGAGATTGATTAACAGACAGAGAGGTTAGTTACTTAAAATACATGATACAAGTTAATGTCATACCATCCCCATATGTGAGGTAATGCAAATAATATTTGGAATAAAAAATCATTTTGAGATCTTAATCTACATTGTGTGATTTCTTTGAAAGGTTTTTCAGTGACTGACATAGTGTCATATGATCTACGATGATTCCTTCTCACATTGCACAGTTGTTGGACGTCATTGAGTTTGAGTCTCATATCAGTTTTTTTTTGTTATTTGGTGGCATCAAACAGTTCAAATGGCATATTCACTCACCTGGATCTAGCTACATACAGAATTATGCAAATTAAAGACCTTTGTTCAGGTGATCATAAAGTTTTCTGTACCTGTAAATGTATCAGTTCATAAAAGCTTATGTTCTCTGAATCATGGTCTATAATTGTACAGTATCTTTGTATGTTTGAAGTAGTGAAATCATATAAAAATGTGTACAGTATCTTTGTATGTTTGAAGTAGTGAAATTATATAAAAATGTATGTTTACAGCTGGACAGGTATATATTTGGACAATATCTTCCAAAAGTTTCAATTTGACAAAATTATGACTGTAATTTATGGAATTATGTCTCCTGAAAGATTCAAATTAGCATGACATCGAAATGCAGCCTTTCCAATATTCAAATTTTTTGTTTGATTTGAACTGTAGCTTCCTCTTAACAAGTTTTCAGTTAACTTATTTGATGATCAGAATTTGACGATATTTTACAGTGTTTTGGCACTTGAGCGGAGCATTGGCTTCTAGACAGTGTGACATTGACAATTTTGTTCTTGATTTCAATCCACTTGCAAATGAAATTCTCCTCAGCAAGGTCTCAGTATGATGACTAGATTTATGATATATTTTACTGAGTTATGGGGTTCAAGTCTAAGATTCAGCCAATGTGGGCATGTGAGAAAGCTTGCCAGTAGCTTCTCGTGGGTCGGTGGTTCTTTCTGGGGTTTTCCGGGTTCTTCCTCCACCATTAATACTGGCCGCCATGTATAGCCTATCGTGTGCTGAAAAATGGTGTTAAACCCCACAACAACAACAACAACTACTGAGTTATGGACTTTGTTCAACTTAACAATAGCCCTGTATTCCTTTGTAGTTTGAACACTTTAACATTTTAGCATCCACCACATTTGTTTGATACCATCCAGAGTTAAGGAAAAGGCTTAATGTTAGCAAGATCTCAGATGATTCTAATAAGCTGATGTTTTAGACGTAGTTTACAAAGTTTTAACCCTTAATTAATATTTCAATGGCTTGTGAAAACTAGCATTCATCATGTTTTGTTTTTAGTCGTGTTAGCTATAAAACTTAATATTTAGCAAGATTTTAGATGATGTTGATTTTATCGAAGATTTTGACCATATTCTGCTGACTGTGATTGACTCGGTACTGTGAGTTCCCATGCCAGCCTTTTTGGGGGAGGTGGCAGGAGCAATGACTGTAACTAGTGGCAACTTTCTTTTTGAGAAATTTCTTTCTTATCACTGTAAAATGTTTTCTTGTAGGTTGTGAACATTTGAAGGTATATGGATGTAATTAATATCTATAGATTTTCAGCAGTTCCATATTTGAGATGTGCATATAGCAATATTGTGCACATTATGTTGGTGATTACAGCATCTCAATTAGAAACTTGCCCATGGCATGATTTCAGGTAAGACAAAATGGTATTTCAAGCAAGTTTTATCACCTTCAATTGATTTTCATCTGTAACAGTTTTGTACATGTTTCACATTTCAGTAATGTTCAAGAAGTGGTCTACAGCCTTGTGGCTGGTTAAGGAAGAGAAAGCAGAGGCTAATCATTATCGCAAAGAACTGGAACTCATCTTATTGCGGAAACGTTTCACACAGTGGTGGGAAGCAACGCAGCCTCTTCTGAAGATCAAACCCATGATTCTTCGACAGCAGCAAGAACTGTTGGCTAGGTATGAATGATTATTCTTAAAACTGATCAACTATGTTTTAACTGCAGTCCAGAAACTTTGGCTTCATTTGCAAACACCTATAAATATCTGTGTACACTGTTCATTTCTTTTAAAAATTATATTTAGGAATAATTTTTCTTCAAAGATACAAGTTTAAAAAAAAGAAAGTAGCTTCTATTACTTTTGTTTTATATTGCATACTGTTGAAGGAGTAACTCTCTGATGGATAGGTTGTACCACATATTGGTACCTAAGTTATACCCATATCTCCTGAGATGAAATTTAATGAGTATGCAAAAATCAAACCAAATAATTTTTCATAATAATGAATTAGGATGCTAATTAGCTCTGTGGAAACACAACTTGAACATTTTTTATAAATATTTTCAGTTCATTCTATGGATGGCATGAGCTCGTAAAACAGAAGGCTCATTGTAAGCAGAGCCTTGACTTGTTTCACAGCACCACACTCAGGAGGAAATTTAACTGTTGGAGGTAATGAAGGATTAAAGAGCATGTTATTCAGACATTTATTGTTACTTATGGCCAAACAATTATGATGAATGTATTTGTCCGGCAATTGACTTTTGTCACACAATTCTTGAAGAGCTACTGGATTTCACGACCAAATATAGACTCCATTACCAGTTTAAAGAAATAATAAATAGTTTCCTGATTAGAGCCTGAATTTTTGGAATTAAGACAAGATAATGGAGACACTTGAATATCACTTACACTGAAGATGCTTGTGAACTTTTTCAAAGATGAGAAGCATACATAATGTGAAGTTAAGCACATGAAAAATAAAGAGTCTTTATTTTTTTCCTGCCCACACTGGTGGGAAGTGTGACAGTCCTTACTTTTGCACTACCCACACCGGTGGGAAGTGAGACAAGGTAGTCATTTTTCTGATGGAGATGCAGCAGTGGACAAATCTCTTATGTGTGTGGTAGTCAAATGGGCTACTGAAAGGAAAGCTGCAGAAGCCCCATTGAAATTTTGGTAGCCCACGTTTTTCAATGGATAAACATTTCCATTTAAAATATCATTAAAAACATGTACGTAGATGAAATTGTAAGATGGTGAAAGGTTCAGAAAACAAATAAACAATCACTCCAGTACAAAAAGTAGTTTATGTAATTGTATTTTGTTATTTTTTTTTAGAAAACCATTTTAGTCATTCAGCACTAAAATATTGTTAGTTTAAACTTTACAAACAATCAATTGAAGCTGTTTTTCCCTATGGATGCAAGAATGTTCACATGCTTCAAACGTTAGGAATATCATTTTTATTTTTTGCAAAATAAATGAAACAAATGTACATTTTAGCTTAAATTGTAAATCAAATGAAAATAATATGTTAGGCCTGGATAAAAAAGGCAAAAGCAAGTCATTGTTGTGCTGTAGTTTATACTGACTGTTATTTTATACTTGTTTTACAACCCCCTTGGCAGTTTGTATTACCCTTCCAATATTGATATGAAAAGCATGAAGGATATAAAGATGCATAAAAATTAGTTACTTCATTCATTAAGTTATAATTTCAAACAAAGTGTCACCAGGGGGTCCCTACCTTTATAAACAAAGTGTCACCAGGGGGTCCCTACCTTTATCATCTTAACACTTCAGACCAAACAGGAGTTTATATTCTTAGATGCTAATACTGCTTCCATGTTTATGTCACTGAGTTCATTTTGATGAATTTGTACGATAAACTTACAAATCTTCAAACTACATATTCATTTTTTCATTAGAGACAATGAATCGGTCTACCCATCATGACCTATATTGCTTTGTTTTGGGCTGGAGAAAACACAGTTATAAATATTAAACTTCCAGATATCAGATATTAAGTAGTCAGAAATAAGAAAGGCTTGAGAAAACTTCCTGTCAGAAAAGAAAGGCTCGAGTTTTCATTTATTTATGATTTATGTTGTAGGAGACAATATTTGATCCATCAGGTGGAGAAGGGAGTTAGCAAGCGAGTGCTGCAGAATTGTGCTCGCCGCTATATTGAAGGATGGCGTTTTGTAATAAAGCGCAAACACTCAGCAGTCAAGTTCCATGAGAATCATGTGCTGAAAACTGTTTTCACTCACTGGAGGCATCGTTCAATTCACCAGCTTCGCCAGAAAATACTGGAGCATCAGGAACAGGTAAAAGCAGCTTTAATTAGATGCTTTTGTTAAAATGCAAATAGTTTGGTTTGCTAATATCAATAGATAGTAAGATAAAGTTATTAATTTTCTTGGTTATGTTGGTGCTTGCATCAGTATTAAGATTTTATGTTAAAGTGTTGGAAACGCTGAAGCAGGGAGGATGCCGTACATCGTGGCATGATTCACAGATATGACATAGTACTCCATGGAATCCTATTTTCAAGTATCCATGCTAGCCTGATAACACTCATTGATTTATTTATTGATGTTGACTTGTGCATTGACACATTATATTTACTGCCATGGGTATGGTATTAAAGTTGATTTGCCTAGAGAGACTTCCTGCCACCTAACAGATGGTGTGAGCGGAATTTGAATCTGCACCTCTCTGGTTGTGAGCCTGATATGGTAGTCATTGAACCAAATGGAGAATTTGACGTGTACCACTGTGTAAACTCGTGGTAATTGAAAATGATTTTTTATTTTAAAAAATACAAATGGAAAAGTTTTGAAGAAAAACACAACATTGGAAGCATAACTCCCTCGTTAGAATACAATATGAATGCTTGTATTTAAATCAGTTATTTATTTTTTTGCTCATCTTTGATTAAACTATTGTGTTTTGAATTTTGAAATCTTTGCCACCTAGTCATGGACTGTGAAATTAAGATTAAATATGCTGATCTTTTAAAAATCAAAAGTTAGCGAGCAGTTTGTTGCAGCAATTTTCCCCACTTTTTCTCACATATGCTAGATACATTTCTGCAATCAAAATTAGTGTTTTGATCTCGTTTGCCAGAGAATAATTGAAATATCAGTATTAAAAACTCTTTTGAACTTGCGTAGGAGGAGAAGACCTACTTGCTGAAGACTTACTTTGGCATGTGGTACGAAAATGTACAGTGTCAGATTCATGAGACAGACGGTGAGGTTATCAAACTACAACAACTGCAGGACACCAATAGGCTGCGGTGTGCTTTCCAGTTCTGGAGATGTCATTTCAGGACTACACTTCTTGCCAGGTAAATAATCTCCTAGGACTTTAATTGTTAATGTTATACTGAATAATTCAGGCTGTCAGTTGGTCCTAGAATGTATGTGCGAGTCTCTTTCTCTCTCTCTGGAATATATACATGCACATTAATATTTCAGCAGCCTTTCTAATGTTAATTTTGCATCACAGGAAACTAGAAAATACTTTAAGAGTTATTTCTTGATACAATGTCTGGAAAAATCCAGCAGCATTTCATGATAGTTTTATTCCTGAAATGAAAACTAAATAATCTCTGCTAGGTAAAAAATTGGGGTCATTTAGAAAAATAAAAATGGTGGGTAACAAGTAATCTTACTCAGGAATTTTAAAAGCCTTTTTAAAGGCACTCATGTTGAGATTTTATTAATTTTTGCAATAAATATTCACTTTTTAGCATTACATGTTTTGAATAAGTTATAGAGTTAGACTACAGCACAGTTTTCTACAAAAATAAATTCTCCTAAAATAACCATGCCCTCTGTGGACAAGGAAATTGTAGAAAACCGTGTGATAGTCTGACTCATATGCTATACATTCAGAGTGTATCACGCTGAAAAGTGAATATTTATTGCAAAAATTAATAAATTGGAAATAAATGTAGCAGTATTTGTGCTGAAGATATCTACTCTTTTTAACAACTTCTATCAATGATCATTGACCATGTGCTTGCAGTTAGTGCCCAAGCTAATCTAGATTTCTAAGTTGTTATTATTGTTGTAGGGTTTAACGCCATTTTTCAGCACACGATAGGCTATACATGGCGGCCAGTATTAATGGTGGAGGAAGAACCCAGGAAAACCCTGGAAAGAACCACCGACTCATGAGAAGCTACTGGCAAGCTTTCTCACATACCCACATTAGCCAAATCATTGACTCGAACCCACGCAGACAGAGGTGAGATGGCAGTGATCCATTACGGAGAGCGCTTTAGACCACTCGGCCCCAGATTTCTAAGAAATGTCATCTTCCATATAAATTGATTGTCTTATGCTTCTTTGACAGTGAGTGCATTCTGTTTGGTAAGCCTGGGATGCACTTGATTCAGAACTGCTCCAATTCTGCACTACCTGTCTTGACAGAACTTTATTGCTGGTTTGCATTTGAAACAAGGAAGGTTAAAAGGTTAAAGGTCAAGGTTGGAGAGACTCCACAAGAAAGACAATGATTTTCACAAAATAACTCAAGTCCTATGACACAAACAATGACCAAACTTTATGCGTGTCTTGCAGTTGAGATAAGAAAGGCGCCTGTTGATTCAGGAGTCAATAGGTCAAAGGTCAGTGTCACGGGGAATCATAAAAGGAAAATGTTTTATGTAAATTAACTTGACATAGCAAGCACATAATAAACCATTTCAACTGCTCTGGTAGCCTAGTGGTTAGAGCATCCGCCTCGTATGCAGGAGGTCGTGGGTTTGATCCTTGCCCGAGTCATACCAAAGACATACAAAAATGGTACTAACAGCTGCCTCGCTTGGCACTCAGCATTAAGAGGTTAGTATTAGGCCTGGTTGCCCTGGTGTCAGGATAATGTGACTGGGTGCTAGGCATCACTATAAACTGCTACACTGCAGACATCATAGTGATATGACTGAAAAATTGTTAAAGCTATGTTAAAAATCCATATCACACACACACAAACATCACACACATACACACACACACCATTTGCAATTACTTTCTCACCTTTAGATGACAAGTTTAGATAAATTTAGACAAGCACAAAATGCAGCAGTTACTCTTTTATTGATCCTAAAGTTATTTCTTTACAAGGGCAAGATCACTATTTCCATTATTTTCTTTCTCCCACTGACTTTAATGCTTTTTTTGAGGAGTAAAATAATTTTGAGAGTTCACTGAGAACTGTTTTGTACTTTCTCCCATTTTGCTGCAAGTCATGATACCTGTACGAAACAACTTGAAGATTTAAAAAAAAGAAATTAGAAGCCAATTTGTTATGTGTATTTTGTTGTCTGCAAAGATCCCCTTGAGGACCTCCTCCACTACTTGGCAAGCTCAAGCTTCCTCACATGAACAAAAGCTTTCCAGTGAACCATATGAGAAATCATTTTGAGCACCCAAACTTTATCTTTAAAATACTCTTGCATCAAATCTGTTGGTCATTTCAAATCATGAATTAAAAGATATCAAAAAATAAATTTAAAGTTTTGAAAATTTTAAGAAGCAGAACATTTTATCCATATAGTCTTTTTACTGTAAGCAGAGATTTTAATAAATTATCCACAAAATCAATGGTGATACAGAGTCTTTTATTCTGCTTCTAGATGAGCAATCTACAGATAAATAAGTGAAATTGTTTATAAAATCAAGTAATTTCTGAGACTATTTGCGTGTCATAAAGTTTCATAGTCCATATCTTTGGCTTATCGGTAACAATTATAAAGCAATCACAGAATAACATTAGAAAATAAGAAATGACATTGACATTAAGGTAAATAAAGTCAGTTTTATATGGAAGAGTTTTCATTTATGGGTCTGTCATATGATCTCACTTTGATAAGGGTGTTTATTTAAAAGGAGAATAATGTTATTTAAACAGGGAAAACAATAGGCTGCGAACAAGAAGACTGACAAAGCAGATTCTTATGGAATGGAAGCAGGTCACAGAGTTTGCCATGATGGAGGCAGTGAAGAAGTTAGCCATTGCAATTGGATTGCAGATACCTGAACCAGCCACTAGTAGTGTTAGGTGGTACTCAGGAAGCAGCAATTTTGGAGAGAACAGTCAGAATTTGTCCATGGGTAAGATAAATATTAACAAAACATTATTAATACAGTTGCATACTTGACTTTGTGACTCATGAAAGAAAATAGAAGATCTTTAAAGATTCTTGAGAGTCTCGTTTCCAAGATATTTTTATGTCTTGGACTATTATGTTTTTTTGGGGTGGGGCATAGTGAGAGGCAACAATGTTATCTGTGATTTTGTTGAGCAATTAGTGGAGAAACAAGTCATAGCAAAGCAATATATAGTAGAAATTGCTTGTGATGTTTCAGAAGGGACTGCAATTTTTGGACATTATAACTGAGTAATTTTATGTCCTAATTGGTTTATTTTTCAAAATGTTTTGGTATTTGTTCATGTTGATGATGTTGGCTATACATGTAGTGAACAGTTTTTACTGGTATGATTACCGTCAGAACTTGTATATAATGGTAATAAAATTCTCAAAAACAAAACATACATATATCAGTATGTTTTAACATCTGATGAAAGTATCAACATTTACATGTGAATGATTTAAGTGATTTTTGTGTAAAAACATCTTTGTTCAAAACCTTAATGACTAGTAAATAAGTCCTTTATTTATTTTGAAGGAAGGAAATTGTCAGTAGTCAACTGTTTTTCTATTAATCTGAAAATATTTACTCAGGTGTTTTTGCTGAAATAGGTTTTTGATTGGCCTTTTCTTTTTTCTCTCATTTCTGCCAAAGGATGGCAGATTTTTAATCAGAGTCTCAAAAGACACTACAGACATAATTTGATCCCTTTTATTATTTATAACACCCCAGAAAACATCCCATACTCTCTTGATTACAACAATAAGGTAATCAGTGAACAACTTGTGTACAGTATTTAACTTTGTATCATTGCACAGGTTGCAATACGTGTTGAACTGGTTCCACATGGTTTCTGTAATGCATAGATAGTACACATAAAATAAATGCTTCAATTTTTTTATATAAAAAATTCTTCATTTTTAAAATTTGTAGATTTCAAGTATAAAATGGTATGCACCATAGACATCCTTATAAAAGGTACATTTGTCCTACAGTTGGTAGAATCAAAATTATGTTAAAGCCAAGTAAACAATAATTATAGGAAATACATTTCCCCATTCATAGGTTACATACTTTACTTTGTACACAAAGATTACAGCTTTTGATAGAACTATAGTAAGTAGACAGTCTTCACAAATGTAAGGAAGACAAATGTAAGGGGCATACATGGGGATACATATTTATCATTTACTAGTTTTCTTCAGCCTGATAATAAAATGCCCCATTTCATCAGCATGATCAGAGTTTTCTCAGGCAAGTTAGATTTTTTTCAATAACCCCAATGGGCACCTTACATAAAATATAAGATGGGTCCAATCAGAAATAGAGAATCCTTGTATATCATGCTATTAGAACTGACTGCCACTTTATCTGGTTCCAGAATCCCTGTACATCATGCCATTAGCACTGATTGCCACTTTATCTGGTTCCATCGCATCATGTGATTTTATAAAAATAAGGATTGTCATATGTTGTTTCTATTAGATGACATGCTTCCATTTGTTTACAGATGGGGAGGAGATGGAGGAGGGGTTAGAACCTCTGAACCTCAACTTAGATGGACTGCCCAGTGTCCAGCCTAGTCAGCTGACCACACCTCGCCATGCCTCATCATATGGCACCCCACTTAGGAGGTTGGTAACAGGGAACATTAACTACCATGAATTACCTTCAGTTTAATTCATGTTTTCTGCTTTAGGATTACTTATTGTAAGAGTGATTCCTTTGGATTACTGATATAAAATGCTTTCATTAGGATTACTGATGTAAAATGCTTTCATTAGGATTACTGATGTAAAATGCTTTCATTAGGATTACTGATTTTAAGATTTATTCATTACACCAATAAAGGATCTTAAAGCAATGGCTTAGTTATGGAATGTTTGACTCAGAAGGTTGCAGGTTTGATACCTGTCCAAATCATCCTGCATCAACTGCTGTGGTGTATTCATGGTGTATTCATGGGAAAGACACTTATCTCACATTTCCTGTATATGATATTGGCAATAATGTGTTCAAATTGATGTTAAAACCAACAGAAAACTCCTCAAATATTTTCACCAACTGGAAATGGGCACCTGTTGTGGAGTAGCCCATATGATGAAATTATGGATGACATAATGGTGGTTGGTGCTGGGTGCTTTTGGAGGCATGCTTTTGCATTTGAATCAGCATGCCATGGTGAAAATGAATAGACCGTAAATAGTCTTGATAATTATGCATAGTGTATATATTTTGTTGAGGGCTTTTAGAGTAAAACATGTCCACCTTCCCAGGATGACTCTTACAAAAATCTTTCTATGAGGTTGTGCTTAAAACTGTTTTTATTCTGACAGTGGTTGGTTGGCTAAGTCACTTCTTGTGTGGGTTGTATCAACAAAATCAGAAATAAAGGGGGGGGGGTCAGAAAGATGAATGTGTATTTTCAAAATCAAATCTAGCGCCCTCTTAACAGTCTAACTTGTGGCAAATCAAAATACAAGGGGTGAGAAATTGACTGGCTTATTTGATATTCTTGGTCTTGAGTTATCCCGTGTTACTTGGACATTATTGTACAGCTTTTTTGGTCAACACATTACAAGTCCTATCTGACTGCCTGTCTTTAAAAAATATTATTTGGCACAATAACAGTCTAGCTAAGAATTTAATTTCCTCATACCTTACAAATTTCAAACCAAACTTTGTTCAATCAGTGCAAACTTTTGTAATTTTGAAAAATAAATCAAGGGGGAGTGCATTTTACAGAAATGCTATTTTTAGTAGTTGGAGTAACCTAATTTACATCATAAGGTGCATGGTTGTGACACAAGAGTTCCTACAGGTAAAAGTAAAAGTAACATCTCTACTGTATACAACAGGCAAGATACCAAATGCTATAAAATTGATGTAAAGGGAATGAAACTACAATGACACAATTTCTAAATCATAAAAGAATGTCATGTATGTAGAATATAGACTTTATCTTTTTTTTATTTTTTATTGTACACCACACATTCCAGAATAATGCATTCTGAATAAAATTGGCAGGACTCTCAGCACAGTTTTTGGATTAGGAGTCTTCACTCATGGGACTCAGGAGTCCTTAGCCTATTTTGTTGAGTCCCAGACATAAACTCAGGAGTCCCTCACTTTAAAAAGGACATAAAGGAAAATGAAGTACATGATCATTATATTAGTACATGTCAGGGTTGTTCATAATGTTGTAGTAAGAAAATATTTTTCAGTCAATAGAATGTTAGTTTAAACATTGTACATGCAAGTGTGTAATTTTTTACTCTTACAACAGCATTAAAAATAAAACAACCCCTTCCCCAAAAAACCACACCAATAAAATCAAAAACAAGAATGATAATTTAGAATGCTGTGTTGCTTTCTCTGCAAGCTAAAATGCGTCTTCATTCACACCAATGAAACTAACATGACTAAAGGTCCAGTGTTATACTGTACCAAATATATAAACATAAATTACACCTCTCCCTCGATAACTTGCACACAACGGGGTCCACAAACATAGACCGCACTATAGGCGAGGGCATGAGTTATTGAGGGACCTACAAAAATGGACAAAATTCGCCTATACATCGAGAAAGGGGGGTAGGGAACCAGGCTGTCGATAATAATTGTTATAAAAGCACTTTTTCTAGTTTAGTTGTTTGTTATTCTGTATAAACAACATTTATTTTCAAAATTTCCAACATGTGAAAGCTCGTTCCAACTGGTTTCAACGACCATCGCGTGTATGTGAAAATGTGTATTACGTCACTGCTTTTTGTTTTGTTGATTAGTGAGACAATCGCCTACATCAAAATTCAATTTTGCATTGTTCATTTAGTTTGCGATTTCATTAAAAGTAAGAGTGAATCTTCTTATCATCCTTGAGGCTATCTCTAAGTGCCAGTTCAGAAATTCTCTGAAAAATTGCTTGCCTACAATGGTCTTTATCTTTGAACCCAAGCTCTTTGTTTTACAAAGTAATCATTTTGCTTGGTTGCCTTGTGCTATCTTTGATCACAGTTATGAAAGAGTTGGTTAATTTAAGGTTGTTTATGTTACATACACAATAAAATTTATAACAGTGATTGATTGGTCAACTGAAGTGAGTTCACCCAACATAGGACCAGGGCCACTAGATTTTAAGTATGTAGGATTTGCATGCCTTTATTCTTTTATTCCACCCCCTTTATTTGATTCAAAAGACATAATTTGCGTGATAATATAAAGGAGGCCAGCTTTTAATTCAGTGCAACAATACAACAAATACTTCCGCCTTCCGGTAGGATCTTAATTAGGTTCACATAGAAATGCTTACAGACATAGCTGTTACAGAAGATTGACACATTTTTTGTTTAAATACACATTGCGTTTATGATGATTACACTTAAGTGGAACTAAAATATAGAATTAAAACACAAATTTTACGTAATGAAAATTATTTAATTGGCATTTAAATATTAATGTACTGCCTACACTAGGCATAAGTGACATTTTCATTGACTGAAATTTCCTTGAATATCTTTAATTGTGTATACTAAAAATGTCGTTTGGGAAAGAAAACGTAACCACTTATATGACTGCTTATTAAAAGTTGATAATTCCAAAATTTTAAAGTTTCCATGTCATATCTACCGTTTTTGACCATAAAATGAGTGATATATCAACATTTCCGTTGGCAATTTTGATTGCGATTTTTTTCAAGTTCAAGAAATAGGGATAATTTTTTGGGGGGTAGTTTCTGGTTTTAAAAAATGGGTCCACGCCTGACCCCACATTATAAGCGAGTTCACAAGTTATCAGGGTGCGAGTTATTGAGGGAGTGGTGTACCATCATTAAATGAAACAATCAGGGAATGAAAAATATACCAATCAGCACATTTGCAAAAAACTGAGTAAAAATAAGTACAGGAATTAGTTAACAGTGTGAAATACCCAAATAGCTGACCCTCAGGAATAAAGGTGGGATATAACATGAGTTTTTTTTGAAAAATATGAATCAATCGTGTTATGTCTGTGGTACCTAAATAGGTTGAAACTGGCGATTTTAACTGTTATCAAGATGAATTCACACAAAATTTAGGTACTAATACCTAAGGTATCACCAGCCAAATGGAATTTTCACCTGTTTGTATGCCTTTTTGGGACATTACATTAATTTTTGTCCTAAGATTGTTTCCCAAAAAATGAAAACTGATTTTGCTGACTCATTTTTACAACTTGACATGCTTTTCTGCACTCTTTTAAAATGTTTGGACTGTGAACTGTAGTTTCTTAGTAAAATTCACGTATACTCAAATAGCAGTTATTATAGCATCAATAAAGCATTCAATAAAGAATGGATTGCTTTTGATTTATATTTGCTTTGTCACCAGTTTAATTTAAATGCTGTTACAACAAAGTAAGGCATCACTCAGTAGAAAATTGGTTTCATTGAAATACGTCAAAACAGCCTTTAGAGGAGTAGTCCTTTTCAGAAGGTTATTTTAGTTAATTAGTCAGACTGGCTCGATGCTTGTTTATTTCATTCTACTTTCTATAGATTGGCCACATTTGACCAATATGGGTAGCGTCCCTGGGGAAAATCATGTATGTCATGGAGACATGTTACTGGGAGAAAGGATATGTCCTTTTTGAATTTAATGTGATATCGGTCCCTAGAGTCCTGAATGGCTTTATCATATTTTTGTACAATTCTTAATTAAGTACTATTTAAAATGTTAGTGCTTTGACTACATTTAAGTAATAACCAAAATATTCAGATGCTATTTTATTTTATACCAAATCATTGATGAGATACAAATATAGAAATACTATTGTAAAATAATGGCTGATAGTTTTATCATAAGGTCCGTGGTTGTGATGCAGATACTACTTTTGGTAAAAATAAAGTTGGTACATCTATACTGCATACACCAAGCAAGATACCTACTGCCTTAATGACTATGGCTCTAATAAAGGGATACAAAATTTGAGTAACACAGTTTTCTAAATCATTATTATGTCTTATAAGTATATCATAGATTTATATATTATATGCTAAGCATTCCACATTAATGCTGTGTGTGCCTTATCTATAGGAATATATTTAATT
This sequence comes from Sinohyriopsis cumingii, assembly GCA_028554795.2. Taxonomy (NCBI): domain Eukaryota; kingdom Metazoa; phylum Mollusca; class Bivalvia; order Unionida; family Unionidae; genus Sinohyriopsis; species Sinohyriopsis cumingii. Next base: position 49,200,719 of record CM068838.1, read on the forward strand.
GATGTTTGGATGGTGTTTACATGCCATCAATTCGATTAACATTTAAAAAGAATATTTCTCATTATTTTTGCAAATAAGATATGAATTAGTTCTAAATATAAAAAAATATCTGATATATTCATTTTTATTATTAAAATCATTTCTTGATTTCAAAATCTGGTTAAATTTTTCAATTTTAAAATGATAAAAGTATCAACCATTATTTACAAAATCAGTTCTAATTTTATTTATGTTCATCATTAATTGGTAAATTCTTTTCTGTTGTCATCAAAATTTTTTAATATTACTTTGATTTTTTTTATGCATATGTATATGGTTCATTCTGTCTTCTTTAATAATAATAATAATAATAATAATAATGATAATAATAATAATAATAATAATAGTATTAACAATGTAGACATTTTTCAAAACGTATTCTTGAAAATATGTGCAAGGAACTTTGAGATAGACACAGCTTGATCAATATTTTGAAATCTGAGTTTAACAAAACAAATGTTTGTTTTACAGTTTGTTATATCCACTATCCAGGGGTCAAATTAGCTTGCAGAAGTCAATTGATCTGGGTTCTGCATCCCAGTTGAATTCAGACTTCTTGGATGCCAGGTTTGAGATGGAACAGGCTGTCAAAACAGAGAGAATGAGAGTATGTTAGTCCAATTTTCCAACTTTGTTTTTTATATATATTTTTGTACTGATTATGCAACAAGATATCATAACCTTATCATGTACATTTTTGTTACCTGACTCTATGATTATGAAATTATATGCACATCTTTTCCTAGTCATTTGTTTTCTTTGACACAAGAGTTTGGTTGATTTTTGGGTGCTGTAGATTACATGTAGTGCCAATTAATTTGTAACAAGTCCATGAATACTTTATTGGGTGCTGTCTAGATTATCTGTAGTGCCAGTTATTTTGTGACAAGTCCAAGAATACAGTGTGCTTTATTGGGTGTTGTCTTGATTATCTGTAGTATGAGTTATTTGACAACAAGTCCAAGAATACTGTATTGGGTGCTGTCTAGATTATCTGAAGTGCCAGTTATTTGACAACAAGTCCAAGAATACAGTGTACTTTATTGGGTGTTGTCTTGATTATCTGTAGTATGAGTTATTTGACAACAAGTCCATGAATACTTTATTGGGTGCTGTCTAGATTATCTGTAGTGCCAGTTATTTTGTGACAAGTCCAAGAATACAGTGTGCTTTATTGGGTGTTGTCTTGATTATCTGTAGTATGAGTTATTTGACAACAAGTCCAATAATACAGTGTGCTTTATTGGGTGTTGTCTTGATTATCTGTAGTATGAGTTATTTGACAACAAGTCCAAGAATACTGTATTGGGTGCTGTCTAGATTATCTGAAGTGCCAGTTATTTGACAACAAGTCCAAGAATACAGTGTACTTTATTGGGTGTTGTCTTGATTATCTGTAGTATGAGTTATTTGACAACAAGTCCATGAATACTTTATTGGGTGCTGTCTAGATTATCTGTTGTGCCAGTTATTTTGTGACAAGTCCAAGAATACAGTGTGCTTTATTGGGTGTTGTCTTGATTATCTGTAGTATGAGTTATTTGACAACAAGTCCAAGAATACTGTATTGGGTGCTGTCTAGATTATCTGAAGTGCCAGTTATTTGACAACAAGTCCAAGAATACTATATTGGGTACTGTCTAGATTATCTGAAGTACCAGTTATTTGACAACAAATCCAAGAATACTAATTGGGTGCTGTCTAGATTATCTGAAGTGCCAGTTATTTGACAACAAATCCAAGAATACTATATTGGGTGCTGTCTAGATTATCAGAAGTGCCAGTTATTTTACAAGTCCAAGAAAAATTTATTGGGTGCTGTCTAGATTATCTGAAGTGCCAGTTATTTGACAACAAATCCAAGAATACTATATTGGGTGCTGTCTAGATTATCAGAAGTGCCAGTTATTTTACAAGTCCAAGAAAAATTTATTGGGTGCTGTCTAGATTATTTTTAGTGCTAGTTATTTTACAGCAAGTCGAATAATACTTTGCAAGCACAGTTCATTTGCCCAAAAGATCCATCGCCTATGAAGTAAACATGTTCTATACAAATTTGAAAAATATAGAGAATAACTGTGTATGTTAGTGATAATATGACATGGGCTAAGTATTGATCTTTCTGTGTTTATGCTCCAAATAATATGATATATGGGATGAACAATGATCTTTGTGTTTCTGCTCAAAATAATATGGTATATGGGATGAGCATTGATCTTTGTGTGTTTATACTAAAAATAATATGATATATGGGATGAGCATTGATCTTTGTGTTTATACTCAAAAAGATATGTGATATGTGGGATGAGCATTGATCTTTCTGTGTTTATTCACAATAAATTATGTGGGATGAGCATTGATCTTTCTCTATTTATACTCGATATATGACATAGGATGGGCATTGATCATTCTGTGTTAATATTCAAAATAATATATGATATGTGGGATGATCATTGATCTTTCTGTGTTTTTACCATTCAAGCATAGGAGTTTAAACCAATTTTTTTCCAAACTGCATCTTTCTTGTTTACTTTAATGATAAATCTTCAAGATGCAGAATTGTATCTTGGGGAAATAAAATAATACATGTGAGATCTTCTTTTACTTGATTTAATTGTGCTAAATTTGTGGAGTATTTTTCACAGAACAAAACCTTACTTATCTGTGAACCGTATGCATCTGCTGTCTATCTTTCTCTCTCCATCCATTTTTGGATAAAAGCATGTTTTCTCTTTCTCTTTGCAGGAAATAGTCACCAGTGTTGTTACTAGACTCAGACATTGGCCTATCAGCATTCTGTTTGACCAGTGGAAGGAATTCACAATTCGACGAAGAGAGCTCAAGGGTTTTGCCAAACTGATGTCTGAGAGACACCAGTCCCTGGCCTTGAGCTTGATCTTCAAGACCTGGGTTCAGCATTACAAGTCAATGAAGTTAGCCAGAAAACATAGGGTATAAGAAAACTTTTAAAAATTGATCTTGAACTGTCTTTGTACAGTCTGCTTAGACATTACCAGTCAATAAATATAGCATGAAAAGTACTTAGATTTTTTTTCTTCACAACACTTGATTGGGTGTTTGAGATCACATTATTTATATGTATTTTACAATCAATAATAATTTATAACCTTGATGTGTAGCATATGAGTATGATTTTATACATCAAACTTTGATGATCTTTTATCTTTTTGTTTGATTGGAAGCACATATATACTTGTTTAGGTAAGAAAACAGTGATTAAAGGCCTTCTTCAATCTTGCTGCGGTTTTCTAATGACAATCTCAGTCAGTTGCCTAAGCTGTAGGGAACCATTAAAAACAAATGTATTGATACATTGTGATAACTTTAATGGTTTTTATCAATACTGGTTTCATCTCCTCCTGAATGGAAAGTTAGATCAGCAATGGGTTTTCATTATATGTCTTATGATGTCTAGTGGGTCCTAATGTTATCAGATTTGATATCCGATATGTTCACCACAGTTACCTGCTTGAATATGTTATCACAAACAAACAACAAACTTAAACACCTAATAATGTTGCCTAACTTAATATTTTCAGCATGTTTTTATGTTTTCTAATTTCATGGTGTTTGTTTTCTGTAATAACATCATTTGTTGGTTTTGTTATGTTATAGGTGTCGTCTAATGTTGTAAAGCACTTTGAGCTTCTAAAGATTATGTGCGATACAAAGTCCTCATTATTATAACTATCACAACTCCTCCTGAATGGATAGTCATAATAACATAGGATTTTCACTAAAGGTCTCCTCTTGATGTATGGTTGGTCCTGAATGAAAATAGTGTCAGTCTGATATCGAATTTGGTTGCCTCAGCAGCCATCTTGAAAATTTTGTACATTGCCGCTTCTCCTGAATGATAAGTCACATTAGCAAGGGTTTTTCACCAAATGACTTCTGATGATGTTTATTTCATCCTAGTTGAAAATGGTAACACTTGCACAGCCAATATAGATGCCTCTGCGGCTGTCTTAGTACTGCTACTCTTCCAGAATGGATTGTCTTATCAGCATGGAGTTTTTACTTAAAGACTTCTTATGATGTCTAGTTGGTCCTAAATGAAAATGGTACTGCTTAAACATCAAATATGGCCACCACAGGAGTCATATGGAAAATCTGTATATCACTGCTTCTCCTAAATGAATGCCCATATCAGCATTGCTTTTCAACTAAAAGACTTCTTATCATATTTAGTTGATCATAAATGAAAATGGTGCCAATCTGACCGCCTATATGTCCACAACAATGACCATCTCGAAAATTGTATTATCATTACTTTTCCTAGTTAGTGGGTCATATCAACATTTTGTTATCACCAGAAGACTTCATATAATGTGTAGTTGGTCTTAAATGGAAATGTTGTGTATCTGATGCCACAGTACCAGCCATTTTGAAAATCTTATTGTCATTTTTAAAAAAGGGAGACTCTTCAACATGGAGTTTTTATTATAAGAGTTAATATGGTGTTTAGTTGGTCCTAAATGAAAATGATGCAAACTGACCCTCAATATGGCTACTATGGTGGACATCTTGATAATATTATTCTCTCTCTGTCTCCCAATTGATGTTGTTGTTGTTGTTGTTGTAGGGGTTTAACGCCATTTTTCAGCACATGATAGGCTATACATGGCGGCCAATATTAATTGTGGAGGGAGAACCCGGGAAAACCCCGGAAAGAACCACCGACCCACGAGAAGTCTCCCAATTGAATATCCATATCAAAATTGGGTTTTCACCAGTAGACTTCTTGAGATACCTAGTTGGTCCAAAATGAAATGGTACAAGTGATACAGGTAATATGGCTCCCACAATGTATCAAATATCTTGTTGTCACTGCTCCCCATGTATAAATGGTCTTATTGACATTGGGGTTTCACCAAAAGGCTTCTGATGATGTCTGCATGGTCCAGTATGAAAATAGTACCAATGTGGCATCCAATTTGTCCATCACATTAGTTAATTTGAAAATCTTTTTATTACTGAATAATATCAGAGCTCATTTAAACACTTGCAGTTGCAAAGAATAAATGATCTTATCTTGAATTACTGGAAATTCTTCCACCCAGTGGAGTTCAGTCATTTTGAGGGACTCTTGTTAATATTTCTTGGATTCACGTGGTCTTGATTTCCAGCAAAGGATATCTGTACAAATTCTTGTCTTCATGAGGTCATGATATCCAGCATGGGTTATCTGTACAATTTCTTGCCCTCCTATATCCTGATCTCCAGCATTGGATATCTGTACAATTTCTCATCTTAACAAAGTCCTGATATCCAGCATTGGATATCTGTACAATTTCCCATCTTAACAAAGTCCTGATCTCCATCATTGGATATCTGTACAATTTCTCATCTTAATAAAGTCCTGATCTTCAGTATTGGATATCTGTACAATTTCTCATCTTAACAAAGTCTGATTTCCATCATTGGATATCTGTACAATTTCTCATCTTAACAAAGTCCTGATCTCCATCATTGGATATCTGTACAATTTCTCATCTTAATAAAGTCCTGATCTCCAGCATGGGCTATCTCAACAATTTCTTGTCTCCAAGAGGTCCTAATCTCCATCATTGGTATCTACAGTTTTTCAACTTCATGATGTCCTGTTCTCCAGCGTAGACGTGAGGTTTCTGTACAGATTTACCATATGTAAATAAAAGAAGAATATGATAGCATTTTTATGTTCTTGACCATAGATGTGCATCTCAGTATGGTGATAAAGGTTACTGAGTTTGTTTAAATGTATAATGAACAGAATGAACCTTATTTACTTGTACGTATTGATCACAACAAGATGATCATGGAAAAACTTGCATGTGCAAATACATATGTTGTACAGATCATTGTCAAGGGTTTTTGAACAAATTCTTTTTCACTAGATTAGATTTAAGAAATGGTAGCTCATTATAAGTGCAGTTCCTTTTAAGGATAGATGGTACCCAGAAAGGGTAGGTCTAAAAAAATGTCAGTGTAATCTGATTACTCGGAGAGTTCATATGAAAATGATATAAAATTCTAAGCTGCATCTGTGGATGACTACTTTACATTGAAAGTGCCTTCCTTGGTCTCAAGCATGTTTTCACGGAACAACGAGTATTTGAATGTATCTTTAGTCATTGATTGTCATCATATGATACACTTGTACATGTCAAAATAAGTATTGAAAGAAATAATGAATTTATATAGAAATATTGCTGTCAATATATTAAATGTAATGCTAGTTTAGGAGCATCAAGAATGATTTTTTTTATATATCTAGCCTGTGTTAGAATGGTATTACATATGCATTTTTTTCAGCAATAGCGGCAGTGTTGATATTGTCAGAAATGCTAATGTTTTGAGTCTAATTTTGTTGCAATTTTGATACAAGATGACACATCACAGCATAGATGTAATTTAAACACTGGGTTCCGCTGGACATCAAACATGTGCTTTTCTTTTCAGGATGTGGTACTACAGAGACAGGTCCTGGCCTGCCTCTACAGCTACAGTTGTGACAGAAGACAGAAGAAAAAGTTATCTACTCTTGCAAATAAACACTGTGCTTTAAAGGCGTACAGCAAGGTCTTTCCCACGTGGTTCAACAAGGTACAATTATTATGTGCCTGTGGTGAGATGGAATTGGCTACATTAAGCCCATACCCACATATATATTTAAACTGTGTTGCATTTGGTTGTGATACAATATTGATTTTAAAAAAAGTTATGAAATAAGTACTAATACTAGTCTCTCAAGACTTTGAATTACCATACAAATTTTCATCTGCTCACTGAGTTTTGTCTGGATTCTGTAAAAGATTTTAAAAAATGTATTTTCTGATTTTCCTTTTCTTTCAGTATTTTTTCATCCATTAACAGTATCTGCCTGCCTACCTCTTGATACATTTGTCTGTCCACAATATTTTTTCATCCTTAATAGTATCTCTCAACCTATGTTTCCATACATGCCAATCATTATGCTTTTGGCGTAATCATTACGTTTGTTTCACTAAATTACACCTTATGCATAAATGTATTAGGATTATGCTTTTTTGTTATATCCCCCTCCAAAAATATTAATAATTTGTTTTCTCATTTTTATTAAGATCCCATTAATCCCACAGACCGTATTCTATAAAAGACAGCTTCTGTGTAACTGTGTGTTAGCATCCGTTAGTCTCGAGAGACGATGGAACTGCGCCCATGAGAGATGTCCCAGTTGGTTGTTGTGCAGCGTCTGCTGTGGCTAAGTAGTCCAATGCGGGAGTGGCAGTCCCTGCTGCACTTGAAGGTTGTGTCAGGTGTTGGTTGAAGCTGCTTTTTCTTCCTCTGCGATCGTCTTTCATCAGCTAGCAAGCGTTGCTTGTCCTCTCCGGCTTTCAGACCAGTGATCAGAGCATGTCTCCAGCTTGATCTGTCTAGAGCAAGCTCTTCCCAGGTGTTGACATCAATATCAAGGGCTTTCATGTCGTGCTTACAGACACCCTTGAAGTGGAGATGTGGCCGTCTGATCGACCTTTTGCCAGAGGCGAGTTCCGAATAAAGAATGTCTTTGGGGATCTGTCCATCATCCATCTGACGTACATGGCCCAGCCATCTCATGCGGCGTTGGCAGAGGAGTGTGATCATGCTGGGAATCTTGGCACGCTCGAGCACCTCGTTGTTTGTTACTCGATCGCTCCAGGTGATCCCGAGTATGCATCGGAGGCATCGCATGTGAAAGGCGCTCAGTCTTTTCTCTTGTGAGGTGTACAGAGTCCAGGTTTCACTGGCATACATGAGAGTGCTTAGCACGCATGCACGGTACACGGTGATCTTAGTATTCATGGTCAGCATGCTGTTGTTCCACACTCTCTGCGACAACCTGGAGAGAGTTGTTGATGCCTTTCCAATCCGCTTGTTGAGCTCAGCATCGAGCGAGAGGTTGTTGGTGATGGTAGAGCCGAGATACATGAACTGACTCACCACCTCAAGTTCGTAGTTGTTGATGATGATGCTTGGGGGGTCCACGTCCTGAACCATCACGTTTGTTTTCTTTAGGCTTATGGTTAACCCAAACTCATCACATGCTTTAACAAAGCGGGCCATCAGGCGCTGAAGCTCAGCTTCTGTGTGGGTTACTAGAGCAGCATCATCTGCGAAGAGCATGTCCCTAATGGTTACTTCACGCGCTTTGCTCTTTGCCTTCAGTCGTGCCAGGTTGAACAGTCTGCCGTCTGATCATGTGTGCAGGTAAATCCCTTCTGTGGACGTCCCAAAGGTGTGCTTGAGCAGGACTGCGAAGAAGATGCCGAAGAGCGTGGGGGCAAGGACACAGCCCTGTTTAACTCCACTGCGGATGTCAAAGGGGTCGGATGTTGAGCCATCATACTGCACTGTGCCTTTCATGTCATTGTGGAAGGACTGGATCATGCTTAGCAGCTTTGGAGGGCAACCAATTTTTGCCAGGATTGTAAAGAGTCCGTCTCTGCTGACCAGATTGAATGCCTTGGTGAGGTCTATAAAGGCCAGGAAGAGGGGTCTGTGTTGTTCTCTGCATTTTCCTGCAGTTGCCTGACAGAGAAGATCATGTCGATTGTGGACCTCTCTGCACGGAACCCGCACTGCTACTCTGGGTAAACTCTGTCAGCAAGCGTCTGCAGTCTGTTCAGGATGACGCGTGCGAAAATTTTACCCACGATGCTGAGAAGTGATATGCCCCTGTAGTTGTTGCAGTCACTTCTGTTGCCCTTGTTCTTGTACAGGGTTATGATGTTAGCATCTCTCATGTCCTGAGGCACTGCCCCCTCGTCCCAGCACTGGCAGAGGAGGTCGTGCAGGTGTGTGAGAAGCACGCTACATCCACACTTGATGAGTTCTGCTGTGATGCCATCCTTCCCTGGGGCTTTACCTAGGGACAGTTTCTCTAAGGCCTTCTTTAGTTCGTCTACAGTAGGTTTCTCGTCCAGTTTGGCCATTGGAGGGAGGTTTTCAATGGCGTTGAGGGCATCATTGTTCACATGGTTCTCTTTGGAGTACAGTTCGGAGTAGTATTCCACCCAACGCTCCATCTGCTTGCCCTTGTTGTTGATGGTATCGCCTGTGGCAGACTTCAGTGGTGCTGTCAGTTTCTTCGTGGGACCCATTGCTTTCTTTATGCCATCGTACATGCCTCTGATGTTTCCAATATCTGCTGCTGACTGGATACTCTGACAGAGCTGAAGCCAGTATTCATTGGCACACTGCCGTGCTAATCTTTGCACTTTGCTTCTGGTAGACCTGTATGCCTGTAGTGTCTTCTGACAGGGGGATCGCTTGTATTGCAGGTGAGCACTGCGACGCTCTTCTGTGGCTGGCATGAGTGTGGCAGAGTTAGCCTCAAACCAGTCATTGTTCTTTGATTGCTTCTTACCAAAGATCCGTGTGGCTGTGCTGTATACAGTCTGTCTGATGTAATCCCATCTTTCTTTGGCACTGCCGTTGGGGGGTTCTGAGTCAAACGTCTTGGAAAGAGCATATATGAATTCCTCAGCCATGTCTGGATATGATGTCTTGTTCACATCAATGCATGGTTGACCCTCTTGCCTAGAGCGGTGGATCTTCTTTGGCTGAAGCTTCATTTTGCAGCACACCAGCGAGTGGTTGGTGTCGCAGTCAGCACTGTGGAAGGTACGGGTAAGAAGCACATCCTTCATGGCTGACCGTCTTGTAATGATCAAGTCCAGCTGGTGCCAGTGTTTAGACCGGGGATGCCTCCAAGACACTTTGTGCTGTGGCTTTGTCTGAAAGAATGAATTGGTGATGCTGAGTTCGTGGTACGAGCACATCTCTAGAAGGCGCTGCCCATTCTCATTCATCTTCCCAACGCCAAACTTGCCAAGACAGGAGGGCCAAGAGTCATGATCGGCACCCACCCTAGCACTGAAGTCGCCCAGCAAAATCAAGTTCTCTTCCTTGGGAATTTTGTCGATGAGCGAGTTTAACTCATCATAAAACTCATCCTTGGTATCTGTGGCGGATCTTAGTGTGGGAGCGTATACACTGATCAGGTTGACAGGCCCTTTTGTGGTGTGGAGGTGGAGGGATAGCAGTCTTTCATTTCCTTGTTGGCAGGGTTCTATCATTCCCAGCAGAGTGTTCCTGACAGCGAAGCCAACACCAAACTCTCTGGCTTCATCTGCGCTCTTTCCTTGCCAGAAGAATGTGTAGTTCTTTTCTCTGAGGGACCCAGAATCTGGTAGTCTTGTTTCCTGTAGTGAGGCGATGCGACCTGAAGCCTTGCAAGTTCGTCGTTGATGACTGAAGTCTTACGAACATCACTGATTGTCTGGAGATCATCTGAAAGCCCAGTCAGCATGGTCTGGACATTCCAGGTACTGAGCTTGAGGATTGAAGTCTTCTTTTTTATTTTTATTTTGTTATTTCTCGGTGCAGTAGTTGCAGTCCGCTTGTCAGGTACTCGCGTACCTTAAGCCTGATGCACCCAGCAAGGCAGGCGAACTGTGGCAGGACAGCACCTTATTGGCTGGGGGCTGCCCAGTTTGAGGTGGGCGGTAGCTGTCCAGTGAAACATGTTGGTCTCTCCCACCATCAGAAGCAACCCCTGGCATCTGGCTCTATGCCAATCGAGCGGTGACTTATAACCGGTAAACTGCTGCTTCCCGTGTTGTGTCGACGCTATGGAGCGAAGCTGGAGTGTCCTCTCCAGGGCACAAGCCTGGGCAGGGTAATATGGAGAATCAACTGTTGCCCATGCAGCTGATCCCCCCTCTCCACGCAGCTGATGGATCTAAGGGAAAGGACAAGCTGATATGTCATGGCACCAGCTGCGTCGCAGGAGTTGCCGAGATGACACTGAAATCAATGCCAATTCGCCTTAGGGACTCCGACTCTGGATTTTCTGTTGGAGTTTACTCCCTTAGCCTTTCCCCTAAGAGGGTATAGTCGCAAGGCAGCGAAGGTTTGAAATCGGAGTTTACCTTCTCCTAGATGGGTAACCACCCAAGGTTAACGAGCCCCATCTGCCTGAAGCATCTGGTTTTGAGGCGCCAGAAGCTCGCCTGTCATCCCTTCTCCAGTCAGTTTAAACAGGTTCCGCCACTCGTGAAGGCCTGGAGCTGGATTTGGTTGTCAGAGGCTCTATCAGACGCAAGCCATTGGGAGATTTCCAAGGGAAGTGGGTGTTTATCTCCCACAACCGCCCCCGGCGATGACAACCCTTGAAACCCTGTGTAACTACGACATAAGAATATGTTTGTCCATAGACTTACATGCACTTTCCTGACAGTAATATGTTCTATTTATAGCAGCTGCCCTTTTTCCAAGAAACAGGCTGGTTCTACTTTCAAACTTTTGACTTCGGTTTCTATTTATATCAAATGTATGGCTTAGTTAGGAGAGAACAGACTGTTTTTCTAACTTGTAATCTTTGCCCACAGATTCTTTGTTCAAATTCATATCTGGTACAGAACCAGTTTATAGGTATTTGGCGCTAAAAGTCAAGTCAGATTTATTCTAGTTGATGCATGTGTTAGAGCAAAACTGTTTTTAAAATAATTTTACAGACAGATTAGAAAAGACAAGAAATCGGTTCAGAGATGAATACATGAATTACATAATACAGCGTTCCATTTTTGGGAATCATCACACCCCTTGCAAGCTGTGTGGAAAGGATTTTAATATTGGTCATGGTGGTAAAACAAAGAAACCTTGAATTAGCTCATTTTTGCTAACTCCAGTACTGAGGTAACTTCTTTTTTTTACAGCATAACTAAACTGTGGACATGAATTTTATAAATGCAGAGGGGTTATGTATAGAGTTATTAATAGAACACGTACTACCCCTAGTGGTAGAAGACTACATTGGTCCTTTGTTCAAATGGATGTTATCTGATTCCAAAATTGCAGAAAATATGCATGTGCAAAGAACAAAATAATCTATTATTGTCAGGTGTTTAGCAGAAGATACTTCACTTAAAATTGCAGAAGCTGTGAAAATTGGGCCATTTAGTATTGCAATAGACAGGAATAGTGATTATGATGACAAAAAGCTGTACCGAGTCTGTGTAAGAGACTTTGACAATGAAAAGGGCAAAGTCAGAGTGCTCTTCTTTCATTACCAGAATTAACAGTAGATTCCACTGGAGAAAACATTTTTTATATTTGCTTGATAAAATTTTGAATAAACATAAGTTGGCAGAACTGTATGGGGTTTTCAGCTGATAATGCATCAGTGATGACTGGAATTCATAAAGGAGTTGCATTCTATATTTTGAAAAATGTCTCCATCATTGTTCATATCAGGTTGTTTCTGTCATATGATGCACCATGCTGCAGGAAAGGCTGCTGATAAATTAGAACTGAAGTACGAAGTTGGCACTCTACCTGACAATGTACTTCATGTGGACAGAGTTGATTTTTTATCTTATTTCCCAGCTAAAAGACCCAATAGCTGGAAGATATAAATTTCCTCTTCTTTGTCAGGTTATGAAAGGAATATTGGTTCTTTACCATTCTAATACTGACTGTGAGAGATCGTTCAGTATTGTTAACAAAAGTAAAACTGAATTCAGATCCAGGCTCTGTAACCCAGCACTTAACGCTCTACTGGTGTGCAAAACTTTCATAGTCTCAGCTGGAACAAAGTGTTTTGAAATGCAGTATGAGAGACTGTTGCTTTTTAAAGCTCAAAGTGTTATATATGTGAAAACTTGAAGCAGTAATTGATGTTAAAAGTCCAGAGGGATAAATAAATAAGTTTGTACATACGCTCGTTGAATTTTTATCATGTTATATTTGGATTACTCTTTTTCTGCTCGGATTAATCTTTATGTTCACATTGATTACACTTTTTCCTCGCCAGGGGTTGGCATGTATGTATTTCTCTGTCCAACTAGGATACTGGCTGATTTTTACTCAGCCTGTGAGTCTGATTCTAAATGTTCATCTAAATACCTCTATCTTAATTTCTCTTTTTGATTACTCTCTCTCACTCTCACTCTTTCTTTCTGTCTCTCTCTCTCTCTCACTCTTTCTCTCTCTCATCTTAATTCTTCTTTATTTACAGGCTAAAGAGAAGCATCACAGGGAGCACATTATCCACTTATGGTCAAATCTGACACCAGAAGAAAAGGCCTTAATGCCTCGGGAATCAACATTCCACCAGCGTCTTAACCAGAGGACGCTGCGGATATGCTTTGCACTGTGGTGTCTCCACTACCAACAGATTACCAAGTTGAAGAAAGCTTACCACAAAATTATAATGGAGAAGTAGGTGTACACAAAATTATAATGGAGAAGTAGGCGTACACCAATTATAATGGAGAAGTACACAAAATTATAATGGAGAACTAGTTGTACATAAACTTATAATAAAAATGTAGGTGTACACAAAATTGTAATGGACAAGCATGTGCACACACAACTATAATGGAGAAGTAGGTGTACACAAAATTACAATGGATAAGTAGGTGTACACCAATTATAATGGAGATGTAGCTGTGTACATAAAATTATAATGGAGGAGCATGTGTACGCACAACTATAATGGAGAAGTAGATGTCCACAAAATTATAATGGAGAAGTAGGTGTACACAAAATTATAATGGAGAAGCATGTGTACACACAACTATAATGGAGAAGTAGTTTACACAAAATTACATTGGAGAAGTAGGTGTACACAAAATTACAATGGAGACGTTGGTGTACACAAATATATAATAGAGAAGCATGTGTACGCACAACTATAATGGAGAAGTAGATGGACACAGAATTGTAATAGAGAAGTAGGTTTACACAAAATTATAACGGAGAAGTAGGTGCACACAAATTTATGATGGAGAAGTAGCTGTACACAATTATAATGGAGTAGTAGGTGTACTCACAATTATAATGGAGAAGTAGGTGTACACACAGTTATAATGGAGAAGTAGGTGTACTCACAATTATAACGAGAAGTAGGCGTACTCACAATTATAATGGAGAAGTAGGTGTACACACAGTTATAATGGAGAAGTAGGTGTACTCACAATTATAACGAGAAGTAGGTGTACTCACAATTATAACGAGAAGTAGGTGTACTCACAATTATAATGGAGAAGTAGGTGTACACACAGTTATAACGGAGAAGTAGGTGTACACACAATTATAATGGAGACGTAGCTGTGTACACAAAATTATAATGGAGAAGTAGGTATACTCACAATTATAATGAAGAAGTAGGTGTACATACAGTTATAATGGAGAAGTAGGTGTACACACAATTATAATGGAGACGTAGCTGTGTACACAAAATTATAATGGAGAAGTAGGTGTACACAAAATTATAATGGAGAAGCATGTGTACACACAACTATAATGGAGAAGTAGTTTACACAAAATTACATTGGAGAAGTAGGTGTACACAAAATTACAATGGAGACGTTGGTGTACACAAATATATAATAGAGAAGCATGTGTACGCACAACTATAATGGAGAAGTAGATGGACACAGAATTGTAATAGAGAAGTAGGTTTACACAAAATTATAATGGAGAAGTAGGTGCACACAAATTTATGATGGAGAAGTAGCTGTACACAATTATAATGGAGTAGTAGGTGTACTCACAATTATAATGGAGAAGTAGGTGTACACACAGTTATAATGGAGAAGTAGGTGTACTCACAATTATAACGAGAAGTAGGTGTACACACAGTTATAATGGAGAAGTAGGTGTACTCACAATTATAACGAGAAGTAGGTGTACTCACAATTATAACGAGAAGTAGGTGTACTCACAATTATAATGGAGAAGTAGGTGTACACACAGTTATAATGGAGAAGTAGGTGTACTCACAATTATAACGAGAAGTAGGTGTACTCACAATTATAACGAGAAGTAGGTGTACACACAATTATAATGGAGAAGTAGGTGTACACACAGTTATAATGGAGAAGTAGGTGTACTCACAATTATAACGAGAAGTAGGTGTACTCACAATTATAACGAGAAGTAGGTGTACACACAGTTATAATGGAGAAGTAGGTGTACTCACAATTATAACGAGAAGTAGGTGTACTCACAATTATAACGAGAAGTAGGTGTACTCACAATTATAACGAGAAGTAGGTGTACACACAATTATAACGAGAAGTAGGTGTACACACAATTATAATGGAGTAGTAGGTGTACTCACAATTATAACGAGAAGTAGGTGTACACACAATTATAATGGAGAAGTAGGTGTACTCACAATTATAACGAGAAGTAGGTGTACACACAATTATAATGGAGAAGTAGGTGTACACACAATTATAATGGAGAAGTAGGTGTACACACAATTATAATGGAGAAGTAGGTGTACTCACAATTATAACGAGAAGTAGGTGTACACACAATTATAATGGAGAAGTAGGTGTACTCACAATTATAATGGAGAAGTAGGTGTACTCACAATTATAACGAGAAGTAGGTGTACACACAATTATAATGGAGAAGTAGGTGTACACACAGTTATAATGGAGAAGTAGGTGTACACACAATTATAATGGAGACGTAGCTTTGTACACAAAATTATAATGGAGAAGTAGGTGTACTCACAGTTATAATGGAGACGTAGCTGTGTACACAAAATTATAATGGAGAAGTAGGTGTACACACAATTATAATGGAGAAGTAGGTGTACTCACAATTATAACGAGAAGTAGGTGTACACACAATTATAATGGAGAAGTAGGTGTACTCACAATTATAACGAGAAGTAGGTGTACTCACAATTATAACGAGAAGTAGGTGTACACACAATTATAATGGAGAAGTAGGTGTACACACAGTTATAATGGAGAAGTAGGTGTACACACAATTATAATGGAGACGTAGCTTTGTACACAAAATTATAATGGAGAAGTAGGTGTACTCACAGTTATAATGGAGACGTAGCTGTGTACACAAAATTATAATGGAGAAGTAGGTATACACACAAGGATCAAAGTTCACTTGCATATTTCAAATGTGTTTTCACAGGTCGTCATTGTCCAATGTAAGAATTTTTATCATTACAATTTTGATGTTAGGTTTGCTTTCTCATTGGAATACAAATTCACCAGATTTAGAAGAGAGTAATCAGTGAAATAAATAACATAGTTGCTTAATATTTACAGTTAAATTTATTTTAAAATAATGTATAGGAATATGCTTATCAAAATATATCATTATCAACATTATCACTACAATTATAAATATTCAAACAATATAATGAAGTTAGGGTCATTTGTACAGATTGATTGGATGGTAACCTGTGTATTTAATGTCTGAGGATCAAGAACATTTTTAATTTCTACCTTGCTTGAAAGACTAAAATTGGTAAATTGTACGATTGTTATTAACTTGCTTGAAAAATTCTGAGCAATGTTTTCACTGAAATAACTTGGAGAACAGCCACTAGATAAATGTCTAACAAAGCAGATTTTCAGGTCAGCCCTTGGTTTTCAGGTATTTCACGGCATGGTCAAGCTGGGCAAGAGAAAAACATGACAAGAAAGCAAAAAGTCAGGAATTTTGTGACAGGAGAGTCTCGACTTTGGTGTTCAAAACATGGTGCTTACGTCACATGCAGAAGACTGAAGTGGCTAGAAGATATGGAGAAGTGTGGCATAACTATACAGGTCTGATCCTTATGTCATGGCGTGCACTAACTGCAGGTAAGCTAGAATGTATCCTTTGTTATTAAACAAGGGTAATAATTTTTTTAACAGTGACTGATTACTTCTTTATCACAAATGTCTCATTGTTTTTTACCACTACCTGCCAATCATTCCAGTATGATTGCAATCATTCAAGTTTGTCATATGTTACATATATTTAATTTGTAGTATTTGTTGGTTTTTCTTAATGATTATATGTTATATATATTTTGAACTTGACCTTGCCCGATATCAAGTTCAGTGTACCTGATTTGGGACATTGATTTGTAAACAGTATCATATATAACTAGATATTTTTCTATGATTATGGATTTAATATTAGGATCATTATCAGTGGAAGTAAACAAGTTTATCATAATCTGAGTCTAGGACATTGGAACCCCACCCCATTGATAAACCTGGTCTACCTGATGTTTCTCCAACAACATGGAAATATGGAATAATGAATGACTTTCACGATCTGCCTCTGACAGGCCATCTACCTACTTTTATATCGAACTTTCTTTTAAATGGGCAATGCAATTCAAGGTATGAGTGGGCTCCACTCTCTCTGATAGGTAGGAGCAAGAGATGGGTTAGTCCCAGGGCAGTATTTTGTGTTACTATTTTTGCATACAAATTTATAACATTACCAAGTGTTTGGTTCCTGATGTGGATTTCTCCCTACATGTTGATGATTTTCTAATATGTTATCGCTTGACACACATGCATAAAATTGAAAGGCAATTGCAACAAAATATAAACAAGTTTAAAAATTGGGCCACTGCCTATGGTTTCAAATGCTCAAAATCTAAAACAATATACATGCATTTTTGTCAGCTACAAAGAAAACATGATGACCCTAAACTCACGCTGAATGGAACACCTGTACCGGTTGTTGAGGAAACAATGATTTTAGGTATTGTCTTCAACCGAAAAGAGACTTTCATTCAACACATTAAAAATATTTGAAAGCTAAGTGCTTGAAAGCCTTTGATTTAGTCACAATTGGAGTGCAAACTGAATGGTTTCTGTTTGAAAGGTCATTCTTAACCTATATAGAACCTTTATTACATCCAAACTGGACTGAGGTTGTGTTGTTTATGGTTCAGACAGAAAGTACACTTGACCCAATTCAATATCAAGCAACACAACTTGCTCTGGAAGCGTTTAGCACAGCCTTTTGTCTGAAGCAAATGAGCCACTTCTATCACATTGTAGAAAAACATTATCAGTATAATATGCCCGAAAACTAACATCTAACCCTTTGAATCCTGCCTTTTTTGTCTGTTTTCCGACCCAAATACAAAAAATGATACCAAAATAAACCAAATGCCATACCTACCTTTGGCATTAGAATATCTTCCAATCTTGACCGTACAAAAAATTGACCTTTCTAAAATCAGAACATATTGTTTCTGTAACACTTTCCTGACTTCTTAAACAACCCAAAGTACTTTTTGCATTACCTAAGGAAAAAAATCCAAGACAAATACTTCCATTTTCATGACTTTTATAAGGAACTTGTCTCCAAATTTAAAAACTACCCAAGAATTTACACTAACAATTTAAAGGATGATGAAAAGGCTGCTGCAGCCTTCATTAGTCGAAATCACACTGCAAAAGTTTTCTTGTAAGATGGTGCATTGATATTTTCAGCTTATATGAGAGCAGTAGACCTTGCCTTGAAATAATTCAAAACCAAACATATCTTGAATTCTCTCATCTTCTCTGATTTACTATTAGTACTTCAGTCACTACACAAGCTGAAGTTGGAAAACCCATTACTGACCAATGTTCTTATTAAACAAACCAAGCTGTGTAACTCTCACAATATTTATAGGTGATGAAAATGCAGACTGTGCTGCTAAATAGTCTTGTCACGACAACCATCTGATTTTAAAATTTCATGCACTAATTTTAAAACTGGTATAAAAAACTCCTTATTTAGCAAGTGGCACACATAATGGAATGATGCTATCATATCAAGTTCCATGTGATCAAACCAGCCTTGGGTGAATGCTTTCTTTCCTACAGGGATAAGGTAGTCACTGCAGGAATTGGAATTGGTCATATTATATAACCCATTCCTACATATTAAAGGGAGACAACCCATCTGGGTGCTTTTCTTGTAAAGAAGTCATCACCATGAAGAACTTTATGATAGATTATTTTGATCTCCAATCTACACACAATTGTTACTATGTTATTCAGCACATGAAGGAGCATTTTGATACTGTAAATGCGTCTTGCATTTTAAATTTCTTGAAGGAAGTTAATATTTTTTCAAAAATATTGCTTTTGTGCAGTCCTATTTCTTCTGAGTATTTATGACCAGCATTTATACTGTTAATCACTCAGATTTATCTTTTATTATGTTTTTCCTTTTTATAGACACCATTTACATCCCCTAAAGATCTGGAACTTTCATATATTTTCATCATATATATCATCATTGTTTTTATACTCTTTTTGCTCTTTGGTAAAATACCTATTTGATGCTTACTATTTTATCATATAAGCATTTTTGTGGTACTGTATAGCCTTACAGTGCTGTTGTGCCTTAAAATCCACAATCAGCCAACCAACAATTCAAATAAGATACCACAGCTAAAAAGCAAAAGGTATGTCTTGCCTGCAAGGTTTGTAGGATGGATATAGCAGTTTTCTTTGCATGAGTAACTGATACAAAGAAACCTCTCTGCTTCTTGAAACACTTGTCCTATTGAAAGGTAGTGGAGAGCAGTGAGAAAACGACTTCCTTTTTTCAGTATTCCAATTAAGGAAACTGCTGTGATGTATTATGAAGTTCTTTTTGTGGAATTTATAACTGAACATTGGATTCTGATTGCAGTTGCAGATCATGTGGCAAAAATTAATTTTCATCTTGAAATTTGAACAGAAATGTTACTGTGGCAGAACCAAAGCTTATAATAGTACATACAGTTGGGAGTAATCTCACACACTGCTATAACATTGTACAGTCAGTTGGGAGTAATCCCACATAAAGGATTGTTGTAGCATCGTGCAGAAACTTGGGAGTAATCCCACACAAAGGAATGCTGTAACATAGTACAGACACTTGGAAGTAATCTCCAGGGTTCACATGGTCTTTGAAAGTCTTTGAGAGTTTTGGAAAAATGAGGTAGCATTTTCAAGGCCTTGAAAGTTTGGAAAAATTGAGCAGATTACCCTGAGGTCTTCAAAAAAAACTTTGAAAATTGAAATAAACCCAGTAATTTTAATTTCTTTCCATAAGCAGAAATAAAATTGTCCAAGGTTGTTACATTCGGTTGTATAATCTGACTATACCAACCTGTTTGTTTGTACCCCCCCACCGATTTCCAAAAATGGAAACCTTTAATGTGATAAAAAGTGCAAGGAACTTAGTCCTTTCATTCACTGATTTGTAATTTCTAACCTGACTATGAATAGAGTCACTCTAACACCATCATCATCTGCATGTTTCATGGAAGTTTTCAGTATAATAGACGGACATGCTCGAGATCCATTTCCAGTTCCTGGACAAGTATGTTTTCAGCAAAGGGGTGTGTGCACAACTACAGATGTACATACACCGCTCCCTCGATAACTCGCGCCCTGATAACTCGCTAACCCTCTTATAACGCGGTGTCCGGAGTGGATCCCGTTTTTTTAAAAGAAAATATTTTTAAAAAATGAAGAAAATCTTGATCAGAACTGATGAATGAAGCCTTGATATATCGCCTGTTTTATCGTTGAAAATGGCGGTTAGTGCCCGAAAAGTTAGAATCAACATTGTGAAATTTTCAGGTTTTAATAAGGAATCACATATCTTGTTAGATTTTATCGGAAAAAATATTTTCTCAGTTCACTGTAAATAATAATAATGTATATGTATACGGCGAAACAGCGATCAAAGAATTATAGTAAATGCTAACAGGTGGCAACACTGAATGAAATGAACACTAATTAAATATGTCTTGTCAGGGAAATTAGTGTTTTAATCTTTTCATTGTGTTGCAGTGTAAGCAGTATAATCGTTGCATGTTCTCTTCTATTCAAACATGAAAAGAGTCAATTGACCATCACATCGATGCCCGCGAGCACATCTGTGAGAACCTAATTAAGTGCGGCTGCGTTTTGATCGACGACTTGGGGAAGTGTTTGTTGCATTGTAAAAATCAATTAAAATAGACCTGCTTTGTTTTATCACGTTAAGTCAGTCTTTTGTATCAAATCAGGTAAAAGACGTACAAAAATACAAAAGTTCAAAGGAATGCAAATCCTACATGCATAAACTCTTGTGGTCAATATCGTGTCTCAACATCAATCAATTTAATTGGACCAATCGAACATGGTTTCAAATAGTATGTACTTATTGTCATTAAAGTATATATTAATCAGTAATTTATCCTAATCATTTGTAAATGTGATCATGGAGATCAAGGGAATCAAGCGAAAGGCGTACTCGGTGAATGAAAAGCTTACTGTCATAGAGAGGGTTCGTAATGCTGAATCAAGATCAAAAGTTTGTAGTGAACTTAAACTTGCCGAGTCGACACTCAGAGGTTGGCTCAAGGATGAGAAGAAATTTTGGGATTATTTGCATGAAGTTGATTCTGATGATGGATTTAAACAGAAACGGGCACGCACTGTAAACGACACTGAATTAGATGATGCTGTGTACACCTGGTTCACACAGCAACGTGAATTCCGATTTCGGGAACAATTCTCAAGGCCCAGGCAGAGAAAATGGCCAAAACTATGGATACTGATTCAGATTTCATGGCAAGCCATGGATGGCTTTGGAGATTCCAGCGCCGACATGGAATAAAACAAAATTCGTTGTCGGGAGAGATACGCTCAGCAAATTAGGCGGCCGCATCTAGTTATCCCAACCAACTCCGAGAGATACTGACCCGTGATGGATATACAGACAACCAAGTTTATAATTGTGATGAGGCTGGTCTATGCTATCGGATGATGCCAGACAAAACTCTAGCTACCAGAGATGATACACACAAAAATGAGGGTTTCAAGCTGAATAAAGAGAGATTAACACTTTTGTTTTGTGTTAACAAAACTGGCACACATAAAATGAAACCATTATGTGTTGGCAAATGCAAGTCTCCCCGTTGTTTTCATCACATGAATATGGACAGCCTTCCATTTGTATATAGAAATAGTGGAAATGCATGGATGACTGCAACAATATTTATGGAGTGGTTTTCTAAGATGTTTGTCCCCGCCGTCAGAAACCACCTGCGATCCAGGGGCTTTAGAGGAGAAAGCTCTACTGCTGTTAGACAATTGGCCAGCAAATATTATTGTATTCTCACTCGCGTATTTGTATTTAAATATTTTTTTTTTTTTTTTTTTTTTACATGTCTGACGTTTAGACCCATTAAATTCATGGTTGGTAATGGTTTATCTTTGTGAATTTATTTTTTTACATTTTACTGTATCTATCTATCTATCTATCTAGTGATAGCAGATTTTTTTTTTAGAGCAACACAAGTTTCGACGTTGTCGTTTTTCGATATGAATGTTATCTTTTTTGATAAAAGAAATCTTGATTCATTTTGAACAAACAATAAAACTAGAATGTATCCGAATCAACACAAAAAGCAGTGATGTAATACACAATGTGTTTAGCGATACACATGTTAAGAGTACTGATACCTCGTGGAATAATGTTTGTTTTTACGATCTTTTCAAGATACTTTATCCAGAAATTAAAGGTAATTTATAAAGAAAAACGAACAACACCTTTGTAAAGAAATATTTATTCACAGTTACTTTCAGCACGATTATAAAACGAGTATTTAACAATGCAACCCCCCCTTTCGCCTCTCTCTGTCGATCTCCATCTCTTTATTAGTTTTTTTTATAGGTCCCTCGGTAACTTGTGCCCTCGCTTATAGTGCGGTCGATGTTTTTGGACCCCGTTGTGTGCTAGTTATCGAGGGAGCGGTGTACATATGTTGTCTGCTTCTGATATTTACAATGTCGAATCAAGCAAAGGAAAAGAATGACAACAACAAATTTCCATTTCATGTGGATTTAACCTGCGGTTTAATTTTTATGTTCATGTGTGCAAAGGATATAATTCCAAACTCTCAACGTTATGGTATTTTATGGAATTATCTGGCAGTTACCGAATAGGATGAACTATGTCATTATGTTGTCTGATGGAAATAAAGTAGCCCATAGTGTACGCAGTATGGTGCCATGTTAGTATGGAAAGTCCGTTAAGCATGAGAGGTGCAGGGGATGCCAGTATTAGTGCCATTCTGCTCACAGTCAGGTTATAAATTATAAATCAGTGATTCAATTGACTTAGTTCTGTGCACTGTTTATCACATTAAACGTTTTCATTTTTTGAAATCTATAGGTGGTACAAACAAACGGGGATGTATAGTCAGACTGTAGTCGAGTTTTCTTGGTTTCTTTCTTTTGATGACCCATTCAATTTCATTGTCGCCACAATAACAAACAAGCATTTGTTTAGCCATCCAAAGTTGGCCTTGGCGGCGACTTCAATAACACATGAACTCTTCATCAAACCAAGCCGGCTACACCCCTCATCAAAGAAAGTCAGTACTATAACTATTTTCAGCACGTTTTTTGTTTTCTAATTTCATGGTGTTTGTTTTTTGTAATCATATCATTATATATGTTTTTAGGTGTTATCTAATGTAAAGTGCTTAGAGCATCAAAAGATTAAGCACTATACAAAGTCCTCATTATTATTTTTTTATTATTATAATCACAAATAAACTGCCTTAGGTCGTTATATTTGGATGTAGTCGTTTTTCCTGGCTTCTTGCTATTGATGAATCGTTCAATTTGATTGGATGAGTCCATCAGCTTTGGCGAATCAGAATGTTCATTACACTAATTCACAATTTTTTTAACAAAACTGTTCAGCCAATTGAATTTTGGTTACATTGTACAAGAGATGGCTCTGTGTAGAAAGTGCGTGAAAGTAACAATCTCAGGGATTCAAAATTTGTTCAGTCGATTTATGTCTTCAGTTTTGTTTCACCTTGTGTTTAAAAATGCCAGGTCTTTGCTCTTTCGGTGATATCTGGGTTGAACAAGAGAAATACAAGGAATGGCTGAAAAAGGATAAAACATGTAAATGAAAGGCATTTTGTACATTGTCAGTTAAGGAAAACCGAGAAGCAAAACTCTGTTGGCTCCTCAGAATTATGTGTGAGGCAGGAAGAGAAGTAGAGTCCTGATGCAATTTAATATTGACTCAGTATGGAATATCAGTGGATGAAGTTGTCCAATCGGACAATCATCCCTTGAAATGCCTCAATAGAACAGATGACTTCCTTGATGAAGTGTTTTATTCCATCCTTTCCAAAAGAAAGGAATATGTTGAATTTTGGAAAGTTCTCCAGAAAATGTTGTCACATGGGCAGGCAACAGTGGAGAGAGGATTTTCTGTCAACAAACAGGTATCTGTTGAGAACCTCAGCAGAGAAAGCCTCAGAGCTCAAAGGCTAATCATTGACATAATGAGAAAAGCAGGCAGACCTTTGGAAATCATCATTATCTATGAAATGATGACATATGCCTCCTATGCAAGACATAAAAAGTACCATGCCTAGCTGGATAAGAAGAAAGCAGAGGAGGAACATGAGGAGAAAATCAGAAAAGGAAAGAAACAGGAGTTAGCCATGGATGAAGTGGAAGAACTTAAAGCCAAAAGCTGTATCTTGAAGCTGACATTGCCAGCCTACATGCTTCCTCTGTACAGAAGGCAGAAGAAGCAGAGTTAAGAGGACTCATTGTGCTTGTCACAGAGTCAAATGCTCTTAGGAGAAGAGCAGAGGAAAAGATGACAGCAGTGGCTTTACATTCCAAAATGATTGAAGAGAAAAAACAGCAACTATAATAAAGCATTTAAAGCAGAGCTGATGTCTGTTAAGAGAACAATTTATTTTGTATTAAATCTGATGCATAAGTTACATATTTCTGAAATAACAATGAATGTTAACCTATCTTCCAGATCATTATAAATCAATTTTAGGAACTTAATTATAGTTTTAATTTCATCATTAAACAATATTGTAGTATTTTGCATTCATTTTCTCATATAACCTGTATACAAAATGTTAGCGAAAATAGGTATTGGAAATCTGTGCTTGTGGTCTATGAAAGTTTGGGAAAAGTCTTTGAATTTATCATTCAGAGTTCAGTATTAACCCTGATCTCACACAAAGGATTGTTTTAGCATAGTGCAGAAACTTGGGAGTAATCCCACACAAAGGAATGTTGTAACATGGTACAGACACTTGGGAGTAATCCCACACAAAGGATTGTTGTAGAATAGTGCGGAAACTTGGGAGTAATCCCATACAAAGGAATGTTGTAACATGGTACAGACACTTGGGAGTAATCCCACATGAATGATTGTTGAAGAATAGTGCAGAAACTTGCGAGTAATCCCACACAAAGGAATGTTGTAACATGGTACAGACACTTGGGAGTAATCCCACACAAAGAATTGTTGAGAATATCAGAATGGCAGATTTTAGTATGGCAACTTTGCCAGTGATAATTATGAGGAAATTCAAAGTCTTTTAAAACATCAGCAACTACTGAATAAGAAGTTTGTAAATATTGTAATAACAAAATATTTCTTGAGAATGCAATTTGAATTTTTTAAAAGTTTAAAAATAGATTTCTGTGAGGGAGCTCTAGACTTTATCACCATGTTCCCCACCAAAATCTTGCCCCATGACACCTACTGGTTGACCCCACGCCCAGGTGCTTTTTCTGATGAAGTTTTTGTTATTCTCTATAAATGACATTTATTTTCAAAATGTCCAACATTGGAAAGATTGTCACTTTGAAAGGTTGACAGGTTTGGGGCAAGGTATATAGTTTTACCCTTGTCCTCCAGTCCATCAAACTTTGGTTGAGCATTGCATATAGGGGACTTCAGATACTGGTAGTCAATTATACTATGGATATGTGTTGCATTTAGGTCACTTCATATATTGGCAGTCAATTATACTTTGGATATGTGTTGCATTTAGGTCACTTCATATATTGGCAGTCAATTATACTATGGATATGTGTTGCATTTAGGTCACTTCATATATTGGCAGTCAATTATACTTTGGATATGTGTTGCACTTAGGTCACTTCATATATTGGCAGTCAATTATACTATGGATATGTGTTGCATTTAGGTCACTTAGATACTGGCAGTCAATTATACTTTGGATATGTGTTGCACTTAGGTCACTTCATATATTGGCAGTCATTTAAACTTTGGATATGTGTTGCATTTAGGTCACTTACATACTGCCAGTCAATTATACTTTGGATATGTGTTGCATTTAGGTCACTTCATATATTGGCAGTCAATTATACTTTGGATATGTGTTGCATTTAGGTCACTTCATATATTGGCAGTCAATTATACTTTGGATATGTGTTGCACTTAGGTCACTTCATATATTGGCAGTCAATTATACTATGGATATGTGTTGCATTTAGGTCACTTAGATACTGGCAGTCAATTATACTTTGGATATGTGTTGCACTTAGGTCACTTCATATATTGGCAGTCATTTAAACTTTGGATATGTGTTGCATTTAGGTCACTTACATACTGCCAGTCAATTATACTTTGGATATGTGTTGCACTTAGGTCACTTCATATATTGGCAGTCAATTATACTTTGGATATGTGTTGCATTTAGGTCACTTCATATATTGGCAGTCAATTATATTTTGGATATGTGTTGCATTTAGGTCACTTCATATATTGGCAGTCAATTATACTTTGGATATGTGTTGCATTTATTTAGGTCACTTAGATACTGGTTGGGAATCCTTTTTCCATGGTCACATTTCTACTTTATAGTTTGATGTAGCCAAAGATGATAAAACCCAAGGATAGTGTGAGCCATTGTCATGAGGTAGACCTAGATCTGCTTAAGCATTGTGCAGTTGAAGATCTGTGTCTGTGCAGTTTGCAATTAGATCCAACATATTTGCAAGTCTGTATTGTATTTGTGTATAGTTGGAATCTGTATATAATAATTATTCAGTACATTATTGATGCAAAATAAAAATGAAACTCTCATGAAAATGTTCCTTGGGAGTTTGCTTTTCCTTTATTTCTTTATTTGGTGTTTGTAACTTTTTGCTTAACAGAGAATCGGAGGCTCAAACAGCAGTCAGCCAGAGTTAAGTCGAGTCACAACAACAACCTTGTGTCTCAGATGTTCCATAACTGGTGTTCAGCTACACAGACACAGTTACGAGTCAAAAAGTGGTACCAGAGGCGGCTTCTTTTAAGGTAAAACATATTATTTTTAGAAAAGCTGTTCTCTCGGGGTCTTTGATAATTTAGCACTAGAGTATCTTAATGAACATTAGCGCAAAGACTACACATACGAGTGTAAATGGTAATTTATATATTCCAAAAGTTTGAGTATTTTAAGAAATCTTTTGCATTTGCTGATAGAGTTTTTCGGAACAGTTTGCAGCATGTTCTTAAAAAAGCATTATTTGTTTTTTAAGAAAAGAAATTATACTGCTATAAATATCTTTATGATCAGTCCTGAGTTTATGACCTTATAATATTTGTACACAGTATCTGTGTGATGACAGTACCTATAATTTGTATTACCTTATGTTGTTTTCTTGTATTCAGTAGATGTTAACGTGTAAGAACTGTACTATTTACAAACATATTTGTTATTATTCCAGAGCCATAATGTAAACTAGCTCTCAGCTATGTCATTCTAGATAGCTTAAGATTATTATTATTATTATTATTATTATTATTATTGTTGTTGTTGTTGTTGTTGTTGTTTGACATGTAGGAATATATTAACAAGATCTTGAGAAGTTAAATCACAATACAACGTATATTCATCAGGCAATTTGGCATCAACTTTGCTAATGTTTGTTGTTTACCACTGTAAAGTCATAAATTATGAACTATGGACAGATCTGTATAAGGAAGCATAAATTAACTTATTTTTATGAAATGTTTTTTGCAGAGTTCTTTATGCATGGTTGAGTGTAGCAGAATGGCAGAAAGACATGCAGAAAAATATTATTACCTTCCAGGTCCAATCCTACACCAGACTCGTAAGTTTTCTCTTTGTCTGCAGTTGTCTCTTATTGTCTGTGTAAGTCTCTCTTATCATTCTTGCACAACAAATTTTAAAAAAATTAAAAATTTAAATGAATTTATTTTTTTATTGAGACATTTCTTACTCAGTTATACATAAAAATTTTATTACAGTGGGAATATGACATAATCTGTTTTTTAATTTATTGATAATTGAATTACTTTCATGAGACATGTGTGTGTAGCTACAGAAGTTGATCCACTTTATGCTTATTTTCAAAATGGGTACGTTTTATTGTCTAACTTCAATTTAGCTTATATATTTATTTTTATTCTTTGTATGGATAACATGGCCTTTGTTTTAAAGTTATATTTTTAATAGAAAAATTTAGAATTGATCTCACATACACATACTTAAACTTACTCAACTTGTATCAACTTATACACCTCTCCATCAATAACTCCTGTATATTGGTATCCAAAAGCATAGACTGCACTATAAGCGCGAGTGTGAGTTACCAAGGGACATTAAAAAAATGCACTATAAAAGACATCTAGAGAACTGCGGGTTCGGCGGTGGGAACAGGGCTGTTTAATGAGTAAGTCCTTGTTTTATAATCGCACTGAGAATAACTGTCTATAAAGTGCTTTTCTGATGAAGTTTTTGTTATTCTCTACAAAATACATTTATTTTCAAAATTTCAAACATCGGAAAGATCAGTAACATGAATCCAACTGGTTTCAACAACCTAACATGGTACGTGATGTTATGTATATTTGATTTAATTATTTCTGATTTGATATATATTTATTTTAATTTAATTGTTTGTTTTTCATTTTCATTTTTTGTATAATATTCATTACATGCTATTGTAATGTAAATTTATTCACTGGAGATTGTTGTTTTCACTCTTTCTTGTGTTACTATTTATTTGAACCTAAACACGTAACAGTGAAAACATTAGTGTATTACATCATGGATTTTTGTTTTGTTGATTAGTCACAAATTCTCTAAAACTCATTTTCCTCACAATGGTCCATATCTGTGAGAAAAAGCTCTTTATTTTATGAAATACAATCTTTGCTTGGTTGCGTTGCTTTCACATTTATAATTGAGTAGGTTAATTTAATGTAGTTTAATTAGATTACTTACATAACAACATTTATAACGGTGTTCGATTAATCAGCTCAAATGAGATACCCAACACACAACCTGGACTGTTGGCTTGTAAGCATGTAGAATTTATATGCCTTTTAACTTTTTTCTTCACCTCCTTTATTTGATCCAGAAGACATAATTAACATAATAATAGAAAAGTATGCCCGCTTTTTATTCAGTGCAACAATACAACAAATGATATCAAAACATGGTTGGCACTTAATATTAAGTTTTCAGAGAAACACTTGCTGACATAGTTTTACAGTAGATTGACACATTTTACATTTAATTACAAGAGAACACATTGCATTTATGATGATTACACTTAAAAGGAACTAGAAGATAGAACTAGAACACAAATTTCAATTGATAATTTTTAAAAATATTAATTTGTATTTATTTATTAGAGTACTGCCACCACTAGGTGTGACATTTTCATTGATCAAAATTTCCTTGAATATCGTTAATTTCAGTGTACTAAGAATGTTGTTTGAAAAGAAGTTGTAACAAATTGTATGACTTTTAATTAAAAGTTGATATTTCAAAATGGTTGTTTTTTTTACAATAAAACGAGCAATACCATATTTAAAAGTTTCTGTTACCAATTTTGATCGCAATTTTCTTCAAGTTCAACAAATAGAGATAAGTTGTCGAGGGAGTGTGTACATTACTGCCCTTTACATTACTCCATATACATTACTGTCCTTTACATTACTTATTATATATTACTGTTCTTTACATTACTCCATATACATTACTGTCCTTTACAATACTCTTATACATTACTGTCCTTTACATTACTCCATATACATTACTGTCTTTTACATTACTCCATATACATTACTGTCCTTTACATTACTCCTTATATATTACTGTCCTTTACATTACTCTTTATACATTACTGTCCTTTACAATACTCTTATACATTACTGTCCTTTACATTACTTCTTATACATTACTGTCCTTCATTTCTTATACATTACTGTCTTTTACATTACTCCATATACATTACTGTCCTTTACAATACTCTTATACATTACTGTCCTTTACATTACTCTTTATACATTACTGTCCTTTACATTACTCCATATACATTACTGCCCTTTACAATACTTTATATACATTACTGTCCTTTACATTACTCCATATACATTACTGTCCTTTACATTACTCCATATACATTACTGTCCTTTACATTACTCCTTATACATTACTGTCCTTTACATTACTTCTTATACATTACTGTCCTTTACATTACTCCATATACATTACTGTCCTTTACCTTACTCCATATACATTACTGTCCTTTACATTACTCCTTATACATTACTGTCCTTTACATTACTTCTTATACATTACTGTCCTTTACATTTCTCCATATACATTACTGTCCTTTACATTGCTCCATATACATTACTGTCATTTACATTACTCCTTATACATTACTGTCCTTTACATTACTTCTTATACATTACTGTCCTTTACATTACTCCTTATACATTACTGTCCTTTACATTACTTTTTGTACAGTACTGTCCTTTACATTACTCCATATACATTACTGTCCTTTATATTACTCCATATACATTAATGTCCTTTACATTACTCCATATACATTACTGTCCTTTACAATACTCCATATACATTACTGTCCTTTACATCTTATACATTACTGTCATTTACATTACTCTTTATACATTACTGTTCTTTACATTACTCCTTATACATTACTGTCCTTTACATTACTCCTTATACATTACTGTCCTCTACAATACTCATATACATTACTGTCCTTTACATTAGTTCTTATACATTACTGTACTTTACATTACTCCATATACATTACTGTCCTTTACATTACTCCTCATACATTACTATCCTTTACATTACTCCATATACATTACTGTCCTCTGTCCTTTATATTATTCTTTATACATTACTGCCCTTCATTTCTTATACATTACAGTCCTTTGCATTACTTCTTACACATTACTGTCCTTTACATTACTCCTTATACATTACTGTCCTTTACATTACTTCTTATACATTACTGTCCTTTACATTACTTCTTATACATTACTGTCCTTTACATTACTTCTTATACATTACTGTCCTTCATTTCTTATACATTACTGTCTTTTACATTACTCCATATACATTACTGTCCTTTACAATACTCTTATACATTACTGTCCTTTACATTACTCTTTATACATTACTGTCCTTTACATTACTCCATATACATTACTGCCCTTTACAATACTTTATATACATTACTGTCCTTTACATTACTTCTTATACATTACTGTCCTTTACATTACTCCATATACATTACTGTCCTTTACATTACTTCTTATACATTACTGTCCTTTACATTACTCCATATACATTACTGTCATTTACATTACTTCTTGTACATTACTGTCCTTTACATTACTCTTTATACATTACTCTCCCTTACATTACTTCTGTCCTTTACATTACTTCTTATACAATACTGTACTCTGTCTTTTATATTATTCTTTATTCATTACTGCCCTTCATTTCTTATACATTACTGTCCTTTACATTACTTCTTATACATTACTGTCCTTTACATTACTCCTTATACATTACTGTCCTTTACATTACTCGTTATACATTACTGTCCTTTACATTACTTCTTATACATTACTGTCCTTTACATTACTCCTTATACATTACTGTCCTTTACATTACTCCTTATACATTACTGTCCTTTACATTACTTCTTATACATTACTGTCCTTTACATTACTTCTTATACATTACTGTCCTTTACATTACTCCATATACATTACTGTCATTTACATTACTTCTTATACATTACTGTCCTTTACATTACTTTTTATACATTACTCTCCCTTACATTACTTCTTATACATTACTCTCCTTTACATTACTCCTTATACATTACTGTCCTTTACATTACTTCTTATATATTGCTGTCCTTTACATTACTTCTTATACATTACTGTCCTTTACATTACTTCTTATACATTGCTGTCCCTTGTAATTTGTATTACTCTTTATATATTACTTTGAATACATTGATTTCCTGATCACACTGATTTAGGAAGATGACACGCTACCTCAATGAATCCACCAATCACAGAAAGATGAAAATTCATTTTTTCCATCAGTATTCCATACAGATGAGGGGGTAACAAAAATCTTCCCAACCCTTCCTCTTACCACTGATAGATGGCTTTCATTGTTTGTTTGTATTTTCTTGCTAAATTTGCTCATACAAAAAATATCATATTCAATACCTCTAACAGAAACTAAGCTAATCTTGTGGATTCTTGAACTTTCCTTAGCCATTATGGTATAGTATGGAGTATAAAAGGTTTATGCTGAAATCCTTGTTTTATTAATTTTTTTAATTGATGTGAATTTATCACAGTCACGGACTTTGTTTATTTCTGACCTTTTGCTGTAACATGGTGTGGTTAGTACTTGTTATTTTCATGCACACTGCCAAAATGTATGTGCATGTTTAGTAATAAGCATTACTTATTTGTGCTCGCTTTGTTATTTTCTCACATTTTTTCAGAATTCATGTCTTCAAAGATACCCATTGTCCCAAATTTGGCTTGAATGTCCCGAGTATCTGAGCCTGTTCATGAATCATGCCGCCATATATAAAAATCTGTAATGTATCATTAGTTTCCAGCATAAAACTATAGTATTTTCAGTCCTTTCCTGTCTTTATGGTAATTTGCTACATAAGACCAGTTTCTGACATATAATGTGCCATTATAATCAGAATAGTTTGTTTTGTTCCTTCCCAGTTTTTTCCAGTAATTTGTATCATATCATTTTCATAATCTTAGGACAATAAGATACAAACGATGTCTTACCGGTGTTGAAGTATAGAAG
Organism: Sinohyriopsis cumingii; assembly: GCA_028554795.2. Lineage (NCBI taxonomy): Eukaryota > Metazoa > Mollusca > Bivalvia > Unionida > Unionidae > Sinohyriopsis > Sinohyriopsis cumingii. Next base: position 49,233,552 of record CM068838.1, read on the forward strand.
CATTATAATTCTTTCAAATTATGACTGTTGCCTGCTTTCACTCTTATGAAAGACAAGTGCTCTTCACATGTAAGAATGGGATGACTCAAGGTGTTGTCTGTCCAAAGTAGAGTGGAGGAATGTGAAAAACTTTGGTTAGTTTGATGGTGAATTGGTGTTAACACCCCATCATGCGCTGTGATTGATCACTTACTCAATCACTCAAGGTGTTGTCTGTCCAAAATAGAGAGGAGGAATGTGGAACATTTTGGTTAGTTTGATGGGGAATCATTATTAGCGCCCCATCATGCACTGTGATTGATTGCACACTCAGTCACTCACTCATCACAAACATGCACATTGGTCAGTACCCGTGTACTTGAAATCACAAAAGACAGCAAACATAAACATTCGAACAGACTTGTAAAGAAATGGATATAAGCATTCTGTCATGGAGTGAATCAGACAAGCTTAAAGGCCCCCATTTTCAGGGTGTATGAGGGAAGTGGCAGGTATCATCCCTTTGGTGCCTCAGTCACATAATTTTTTTCTGGCTTATCAAGAAAAAGTTATTGCTTCCTTCTTTCTTACATGGGTAGTGTTCTGATATTAGGGGTGCAGCTTATCATCATACAGAGAAGAATCCTTTATTCCTTGAGGGAGACAATGGTAGTGATAGGATGCTCAGCATTGCCTCCTATTTTCTTTCTCCCAGTATTAATGTGATCAGGGAATGTATCAAAGGAGAAAGTACATCTTTCAGTAAATTGTGTTTCTCCAAGAATATTCACCTCATCGTATTACTATTAAACCCTGCCACACATCCTCACAAATATAAGCATTCTTATCTGGGCATCACTCAAGCAGAAACTGGTAACTAACTATAGGAAGGTAGAGAATACTTGTGTGATTGGTTGATTCAAGATGTGGTGGTCATATGTTCCTAATGTTAATATGTAAGTAAGTATTTTCATGGAAAATTAATTTTCTAACAAATTTTGCTTCCACACTTGCTGATGACCACCTATGGTTTTACTTGGGGCCCCGAGTGGTCTAAAGTACCCTCCATTACGGATCACTGCCATCTCACCTCTGTCTGCATAGGTTTGAGTTTCGGATTCTGCTAATGTGGGTATGTGAGAAAGCTTGCCAGTAGCTTCTCGAGGGCCAGTGGTTCTTTCCGGTGATTTCCCGGGTTCTTCCTTTAATACTGGTCACCATGTATCACCTATCGTAGGCTGAAAAGTGGTGTTAAACCCTACAACAATAACATGTTTTCAATTACATAGTTACATTTATATCCATGGATATGAAATACTGTAATTTTAAAGTGTTTTTCATCAGGCTGAAAGATGTTTCCACACTTGGAGAAGTCGCCACATCAAGAGGCTTAACGCACATGAAGAACATGAGAAAATGGTTCAGCAGCGGGTCATTGAGATTGGTCACTTATGGAGAAAGAAGGCACAGAACACAAGAGGGCACCTGCTCCAACTACGAATGCAGAAGCAGCATGTGAGTCAGTTCATTACTTGTTGATGAAAATTAGATCTTACAAATAATATCAGAACATTTTAATTCACAACCATTGTTCAAAGATTGAGTTCATTCTATTGAGTTCAGTTTACAGTACAATCTTTTTGTAGGAGACACAAACAAGAAGTAGTTAACTATACAATTGAACCTCAGTGTAATGAATCATTTAGAGTCTACATAAAACATTCATAGTAGTATTACTTATTACAAAGTACTCTCTTGTTAAAGTTGGCTTTCAGGGTTCAAATTTGGTGTTCTTTATATTTCTAAGTATTCTTTGAACACTCGATTGAACCAATTATCTAATGCTTTGATCCAGTTAAAATGCCTAAAGCTCAGTAATACTAGTTACAGTAAAACCTGTCTTGAAAGACCACTGTTATGTGAGACCATCTGTCTTGAGAGATCTTATTCTAATTGCACAGATTTATTGATTATATAATGTTATGACCTGTTATGATAGACCATCTGTCTTGAAAGACCATACTTTTTTGGCAGAAGGGGTGGTCTTTCAAGACAGGTTCTACTGTATTATAATTGCATCAGCAAGTGTATTAGTTTCAGCATGGTGTCCATACTTGAGTACATCTGTCATGCTTCTTTTAATCACAAAACAACCTTTTTACCATTCATACTACAGTGGACATATATGGCAAGTAACTTTCGCATAGATCTAGAGTTGCAGTAGGATGTTGGAATTTCAGTGTGATTCTAGGGGTCTCATGGGAGAATTAAACAATTTATGAAATGCATGTTGTTCTGTCTTGATTTTGGTTTTGATTTTTGTACATTTCTTGAATTACCACTGTTATACCATGCGCATAAAATGTTAGCAGTTGCCCAAGGTGTTAAAGGAGGGGGGGAATGGGATTGGTCAGAGGTGTAAACAAATAGAATATTAGCAAAACATGTCATGGGTGTCAGATCAAAGGTCTTTGAGATTTTTTATGCATAGAATGGGTTGTAGTCCTCACACTGACCCTTGGGACATAAGAGAAGATGTAGAAATGGAGGATGTCACTAAACCATGTTGTTATGGATATTAAATTCTAACAATTTATAATCTTTGTAACTGCAAAATATTTCTTTCTATTCATGATATGGCTTTGAAAATTTGTAAGCGACTTTTCAAATGGAATGTTGACTTGCTATACGTTTTACAGATTTTAGTTTAACACTAGTTTGGCACCACCACTCACTCAGAAGAATACTCTCCATAGAGTTTTTCAATTTAAAAAATACTAATCAGAAAAAAGTCCATTTTCTGTTTTCTGTTTTTATTTTGATTCAGATCCTAAATAAGTCAAAACATATCATGTATATATTAATACATTTTTTGACCATAGCAGTCTAGGGGTAGGGGATCCAAGTGTAAGAAAAAGTAGAATATCACCAAACATGTCATCATATGTGTCAAATCAAAGGTCTTTCGTAGGACTTTAGCATGGAATGAATTTTATTCCTTGAAAACATACAAAGGGTGAAAGACAGTGGAAGAATTTTCTACATTGCTACAGATGGTATGGAGAGTGACCTGTTTTAGGTTTTTCTTTTTCTTTGTTTAACCAAACATTGTACATGGAGTCATCACATGAAGGCACATTATATATGTGATGAATGTTGGGTTCAGGACTCAGGGTAATTGCCTTAAGGGTAGAGTGGTGGGAGGGGGGCAAGTGCCTTAAGGGTAGAGTTTGGAGAGGGGGGCAAGTGCTTTACGGGTAGAGTGGTTAGATGGGGGCAGTGGATTAGTAGTCTGGGAATAGATGCAGGGATTTGCAATGGCAAGCAAAAGAAGTAACACTATCATTATGCTTTCATTCAGAATCCTAATTTCCATGAAGTTGGTGTTTTGTGATTGCATGAATCAAACCTCCTCTAGTATCTACTTGGTTTTAGATGTAAAACTTGTATCACTGTATACGTTACAAATTTGTTCTTTTCTATAATACAATCTCAAAGCATTGCTCCTGACTGCATTTTTGTTGTTTTCTGCAATGCACATCATTTCTCACATGACAAGACTAGAGCGTCAGCCTAATGACACATAATATTTGTCATATCACGATATTGGAATACCAATAAGTACATTACAGTATTTCCTACAGGGTAAAACCAGAGTGCCATCCTAATAATTACATTGCAGTATTTCTCACATGACAAGATGAGAGTACCAGCCTAATAAATACATTACAGTATTTTTCACATGACAAGACCAGAGTGTCAGTCTAATAAATACATTACTGTATTTCTCACATGGTAAAACCAGAATGCTATGCTAATTAATACTTTACAGCATTTTTCACATGACAAGATAAGAGTGCCAGCCTAATAAATATATTACAGTATTTTTCACATGACAAGACCAGAGTGTCAGTCTAATAAATACATTACAGTATTTCTCACATGGTAAAACCAGAATGCCATGCTAATTAATACTTTACAGCATTTCTCATATGACAAAATAAGAGTGCCAGCTTAATAAATACATTACAGTATTTCTCACATGACAAGACCAGAGTGCCAGCCCAATAAATACATTGCAGTATTTCTCACATGACAAGAACCAGAGTGTCAGTCTAATAAATACATTATAGTATTTCTCACATGACAAGACCAGAGTGACAGCCTAATAAATACATTGCAGTATTTCTCACATGACAAGACCAGAGTGCCAGCCTAATAAATACACAGCATTAGTTGTAATATGACTAGATTAGAATGACATCCTAATAAATGCAGTATAGTATTTCTCACGTAATAAGACCAGAGTGGCAGTTTGAGTATTTCTCACATGATAGGACCAGGTGTAAGCCTAATAAATGCGTTACAGTATTTCTCATGTGATAGGGCTAGGTGCCAGCCTAATAAATGCATTATTGTGTTTCTCACGTAATAAGACCAGAGTGGCAGTTTGAGTACTTCTCACATGATAGGACCAGGTGTTAGCCTAATAAATGCATTACAGTATTTCTCACATGATAGGACCAGGTTTTAGCCTAATAAAAACATTACAGTATTTCTATGCCAGATGGCAGTATTCTTACTTGCTAAGACCAGGACACCAGCCTAATAAATTTGTCAGAAAGCAGAGGTCCACTTATCATTAGCTAAAGATACCCTTAATAATTGTGTGCCATAATTTTGTCACAATGGGGATGGGCCTTTCTTGGGATAAATATCCAGGTGGACAACCTGGGTAATAAACAGTTCTGATAATAACTAGAGGAAAGTCATCACAAGATATCTCTATTTTGGAACTGTTATCAGTTTCAGATTGAATGCAAAGAAGCAGTACATCTTCAGTGACATTCCATTACCAGGGCTTATACTTAGTCCAGCTTCCACCAAACAAGGTTCCTACTCCCTCTCCCTACCCTAACTATGGACAGTTTTCCAGTGGTGTGAACCTCCAAACTGTTACATTTTTTATTTGCCTTTCTGCTATGAGTAAAATATCTAAAAAGCGTTACTCTCTTCATATCTTGTGTGGAATCATATTTTTTCTTCTTCAGGTCTTCTATAACTCCTTCCCAGTGTTATTGTTCAGAGGTTAAATTTACTCTTTGCCTATGTACTGCCAAACACCTTGGCTTTGACGTCTACAGTGATACACTTTGATGATTTTTTAAAATCCCTTTGACCCACACCCAAGGGACCTATACAGATATTATTACATACATGATTTACTGACCAAAATAAAATAAAACACTGAATCGACAGAACAAAAAGGTAGAGGTTTTCTTTTAACTGACCATACTTGGAGGCTCAAATCGAAAGTGATGGTGACTGGAATTGCAGTGAAATTTTGAAACTTATTGCCAATTTACATACCAGGAGTCACCAAGTTTGAAAGCTGTATCATAAACAAAAGAAAATGTTTTTGTACCTTTAAAAAATTATTTTTGTCCTTTCTATCCTTGACAGGGTTGAAATCCATTTCATGCATAAATGCTGTTATTTTATTATGTAAATGAGAGTAGGCTGGGCATAGAGCGAAATTCTGAAAGGGTGTGCAATGACATCTATTGGAGATGCTCAATATTTTTTACCTTATTAACCCTTTTGACTACCACCACCCTGTCAAAGGGCTCTGGGGCCAACTCAGAGCAACATGTAAGATATATCTTCAGTAATTTAAAAACCTTTCAAAAATAGATATTAAAAGTCTAATAAACATAGAAGATATAGCATTCCAAGTAGTTTGGACCTTTAACCCTGTACTGGGGCATGCTGGGAAATTTGGAAACCTTAACTGCATCTGTAAACCCTACACCTACATGGAAGTCTTCTGCTAAGTTTGATCATTTTGTAATGAATGCTAAAAACGGTTTTTTTTTGGCTTGCAAGAAATGTGATGGATGGACATGGAGACATGTATATATAAACATGCAATATTATGAAACTAACATATCTGCTGTGGGTTTTTCAATAAAGTGAATTAAAAATCTGTTTTTTTAAAATAAAAAGTGAGTTAAGTAATTTTATCTGAAGGTGCATATTCTATGGTTTGTGAGAAAACATCTTCAAATAAAGATAGTCTTCTGTTTACTAAAGAAAGTTCATAATCTTTGCATAACAACAAGTTACTATCTAGTATCATCATCTTTTACAATGATGATCACTTACCATTTATATCAATTACAGCTTGAGTCCAACTGCAAAGAACATAGACCCTGATCTGCAGTCACATAATATGCCAGCATATCTGGGTCTGTATTGTTTTTCTTACTGATTGCTCCTAACAAACTGCATAGACTCAGATCTGCTGGCTCATGATATGATGGTAGATCTGGGTCTATACAGTTTGCAGTTGGACTCTACTTATAAGCGAGTATATACAGTACCAAAGGTGACATAGTATTGTGCAGATTTTAATAAGACTTTATTAACATGATATACCTATTTTTGATTCCCCAGGTGAGACATTTGTTTGACAGGTGGAAGACAGCTTATGCCAGGAACATGGAACGTGAGGATCAGCTTCACAACTACCTGGCCCAGAAAAACTGCCAGGTGTTAAGACAATATTTGGACAAGTGGAGATACACTCTAATGGAGAATCATACCAAGCATGTCTTCAGTGCTAAACTGCTTGCCACATTCATCCAGGAGTGGCACCTTGCTGCTAAAGGTTTCTCTTTTTGTTTTTTTTATATCTCAGTTTATAACCAAGTAATTTATGTGAAAATGTACAGTGAATATATAGAGGATTTTCTTTTCTTATGTTTGTGGTATCAAAAATGTAATATTTTAATAAGTGGCAAAGCCATGAGTTAAAGTATATGGTTTTTGGTACCACAAGACAAAATATATTCAGTATTTATGTATAAAAAAAAGAAATTTTCTTTTCATTGTATACCAGACTTGCTCCAGACTTGAAGATTTTAGAAGATTAAACTCACTCTTTGGCACGACACGCTCAACTCCACCTTCCTTACTTAAATGCACCTGACTTTCGTAGGCTGATCATATAAATATACATGATTTAAGAAAGAGGTAGGATTGGATTGACCTAATCTGTCGTAGCAAAATACATTTTTGTTATTTGTAATCTATTTGACCCTTTCTGAAAACAATGCAAGTCCAATTCAGCAATGCATCACAGCAGGTTCATCATTGTTGTCAAAGAAGTAAGGGGAGATAAAGCCAGAGAGACATAGGTACAACTTTTGTATTAACACAATCAAGTGTTGCATGGCATGATGGGAAATGATATATATTTTCCCATGAAAATAAAAGGATATAGTAATTCGCATGTGAATAAAATGGAATGAAAAATATGAAATTTATTTCATCAATAAGTCTCTCTCTATTTCACACTTAAGTTTATAATAAAAACATTTTCGGTGACTTAAAAGAAGAAATTGGTCATTGTGTGTGTTAGTGCAGATTGAAAACTTATTTCTCATTTGTAATTATCATTCACTTAATCCATCTTGTTGAAAGAAAAGTCATGAGGTGAGATTGTATATTATTAACAAGGTGAAATAATAAAATAACATAGAGACAAACAGTCATACATATAATTATATTGTTACAAAGGATATACAATATATCAGTTTAAATTATACAATTTTATATAGTGTATTAGCATTAAGTCCATTAGGATACAGAGCATCTAACTTATGAATCCAATAAGTACTCTGTATCCTAATGGACTTAATGCTAATGCACTATATAAAATTGTATAATTTAAATTGATATATTGTATATCCTTTATAACAATATAATTATGACTGTTTGTCTCTATTTTATTTTATTATTTTACTAATTCAAGTTTCATTAGAGACTCATGTATCTTTTAGATCCTGTCATATATAATTGTTATGATGATGCATATCATTTATGACATTATGTAATGACATACTTTCAAAACATTTCATGCCTCAAGAAGCATAAATTAAATGCGAAACTAGTTGCACAGAATTATCAGTGTTTGTGTTGTTTTTTTATCACAATTATTAACAAGGTAGATTTTTAAGTTCAATTTCTTTCTTTTTTTAAGCTTTTATTCTTAGTTGCCTCTTTCCTTTTTGCCGAAACCAGGGGTCTTATGTCCATGTTTTTGACCTTTGTTTATCCATCACACTTTTTTTTCTGCTCTTTAATTTGAAAACCATTGGAGTGCAGATGGTATACTTATACATCATTATTAGAATGTGTGTCATATTGGAGTCCTGTCGTCCAGGTCAGGGTAAGAGCTCAAATGTTTTATGGGTTTTTTTTGGGGGGGTGGGTTGTTGGTTTTAATGGCATTTTTAACACAATATTGGCCTTTTAATGCCAAGGATTTAGGAGCGAAGTTCCTTTCTCAAGGACAAACAAAAACAGCCAACCCAGGCTGGTCTGAACAGGTGTTCAACCTTCAACCCTTGGATTATAAATCTCATGCTCAGTCATTTGAACTGCCGCAGATACGCTTCATATTATACATTTTCCATTACACTTCCCATTTGTTCTGGGATGTGACTTAGCATACCAATACATGATCATTAGAAGGATCCATGTTGTTTGCGAGTCTTTGATTGAAAATCAACTGACCTTTGGCAGTGGCAAGATAAGAGACACTGTTCAAAGAATTAGTTCAGCAGAAACACTTGCATAAGCAATTTAAGTTTTGTTTTGTTAAATTGTTTTTGCATTTTTCAGGATGTTTTAAGGGCAATATTTAACAGAAGCTCTCGTCTTTTCTTGGTCAATTCATGTCAGGTTGCCGAAACCTGCAATCTCTCGAAATGCTAAAAAACAGTTGGCTAAAAAACATTTCAAGAAGTTCAGCAGTGGATGGAAATCAGAGTTTAAGTGGGTGCAATGAGTCATAAAGGCCATGAGTTAACATTTTCTGTTTCAAGCCAAGTGGATTTTAAGATAGTATAAAGGGAGGAAAAAATTAGTCATAAGACATATGCAGTCACATGGTGGGAAATATGTACCAGAAAGCTATTGAGAACCTGTTATGTGTGTAACTTAATTGCCACAGTGAGTGTCATCAGTCATTACACTAGGCAGTAAACTTGTGAAAGAAACTTGAAAATTCTTGTAGGTTTTATAAAAGACTGTTTGCAATGAACTGCAAGATACAGGTGAAACCCATTGTAACGCAGTGCTCAGGGTCCAAAGAATAACATCACGATATAAGCAGGATTGTGTTAAAATATTTTTGGAAAAACTTCCTCATAGACAATGTGCATTGAAATTTCAGTGTCATCAGTTTTAACTAACCTCTTGATCATATTATCTGGTAGGGATGTGAATATTTAGGATATTAAAAAAAGAGAGGTCACCTTAAATTAGAAAATGGGAGCCATGCTGCCATTGCATTATAAGCAGAATCGCATTATAATGAATCACGTTATAACAGGTTTTACCTGTATGCAAAAGTTCTCTTCCTTTTTCATCTTATTGACAATAACAAAACTCTCATAAATGAATTATTATTGTCACATTGCCATCATAATCGGATTCACGTTCCAAATTTGCTGTTTTAATATAATATGTTGTTGTTGTTGTTGTTGTAGGGTTTAACGCCATTTTTCAGCACAGGATAGGCTATACATGGTGGCCAGTATTAATGGTGGAGGATGAACCCGGGAAAACCTCGGAAAGAACCACCGACCCATGAGAAGCTACTGGCAAGCTTTCTCACATACCCACATTGGCTGAATCCATGACTCGAACCCATGCAGACAGAGGTGAGATGGCAGTGATCCGTAACGGAGAGCGCTTTAGACCACTCGGCCACTCGGGGCCCCAATATAATATGAAGAGAATGCATATTATCACTAATAAATGCACATGGTTTGCTTTCAGTCCCCAAAAAACGTATTAAGAAATCATGGTGGTTAAGATGTCAATATGCCAACCAAAATTTTGAAATCCACTAATTTTTTGATGTCCTGGATCTGTCATGTGTATGACATTGGGTGCTGGTCCGATCTTCAAGGTCAAGATGATGGATCAGTGTTTCCTTTCATACTTTTCCATCAACTTTAACTTTGAGATGACATACAAAACTTGGTGAACATGTATTGTATCACAGAAGTTTTTTTATTATGATGAGCATCCTATCTTCAGGGTGAAGGTCACATGGCAATATTATAGTTTTCCATAAGATAAATGGATAATAGTTTCGTAAATGACATTAGAAGACATGTTGCATTCCATGTTTGGGGTTCAGTCTTAAGGTCAATATCACGGGTCAGTATTTTATGGTTTGCTTTTGTTTCTGCTCTGTACCTTAAAAGCTATTTGAAGTTCAGGGATGAACTACATACACCTATGTTTCTCTTTTAGATAGTATCATGTATCACAATCAAAGCTTTGTGCTAAAATTCAAAGTTACTTAACCGTTTACCTTTCACTGCACTTTTGAGACTGAGCAATGAAACTTGATTACTTTAACTCTCTGCCCAGTATCTTTATAGCTCTCACACAAGGGTTATTGTTCATTTTCATGATTGTAGGATTTGGTAACCTCATCACAACAGATGGGGGACACAAATTCACTGAATTAGCTTTTTTTAAAACCTCACCAAGTCAACGACAATATGAGTTTCTGGCATGGCCCATTCTTCTGTCCACTGTCTGTACGTCATCATTACATATATTTTGCTTTTGACTTAAAGACCAATAAATGGAACAATTTAAGTCAAACATCATGAATTCATTCTTAGGATGTGCTCAGTAAAAATTGTGTCTAGAATGAATTCTTTGCAGTGGTGTGGCATACATAGTAATCAGGCAGAAGTCCTGTTGTTGACTTGTAGAACAGCTATGCAGATTTAATTTGGCAAAGTGTACTTAAGACAAGCACTAACAAAATTACATTCTTAAGTAACTTCTCTAGCAATTATGTGGCTTCGATGGCAATCAGATGGAAACCTGTTTTTTACTTTCTTTCCAGAACAGCTTATTGAGCTTTAATTAGACCTGCCAGAAATGTTCTTTATGGCATCCATTATCATCCCTCATATAGAGAAAATCACAGAGATGAGGAAGTATTATTGTGTTGATCATGTATTGGCCTTACATACTGACTTGTGCATTCCTCATGAAGGGCAAATCTCATGAGATTGCATTCTCTGCTGGAATCCAACAACAGTGGAAGACATTATTGTCAAATGTGTCTACATTCATCCAGTGAAACAGAAGTTTCTTTTATATAAACTCAGTAAAGAAATTATATTAATATACTTCCAGAGAAAATTACCAGACAATATTCTTGTTTCCAGAAATAATTGTTTTACCATTGTCTTTTATTTTATATACCTTTTACAGAATTTTAGCCCCTTTACAGTTTTGTAATTTATTATTACTTCATGTTTATGTTTTGTTGAAAGCTTTATCTTCCTTGAATTTTTTTTCTTCTTTTGTAGTTCTATATCTGTACTTTTTTACTACTTTTAACTGACACCATATAGCCAGTATTTTGTTGATGTGCTATTCAACTGTACATCTAATATTACTACTAATACAACTACATCCTCAATGAACATTGTGGCTTCTTTAATACCAGTGGCAGATATATAAGAACTGTGTGGAACTTGACTTCCTGGGGCTCCGAGTGGCCGAGTGGTCTAAAGTGCTGTCCGTTATGGATCACTGCCATCTCACCTCTGTCTGTGTGGGTTCAAGTCTCGGATTCGGCTAAAGTGGGAATGTGAGAAAGCTTGCCAGTAGCTTCTCGTGGGTTGGTGGTTCTTTCTGGGATTTTCCCAGGTTCTTCCTCCACCATTAATACTGGCCGCCATTTAATGCCTATCGTGTTCTGAAAAAGTTCGTTAAACCCTACAACAATAACAACTTGACTTCCCTAACAGTGGTGTGTCTCCCATATGAACACAGTGGAAAGCATTCTAGACTTGCTTGCTGAACAAACATATGGCATTTATGTTACATACATGTATCAGGGACTATTGGTAGCCAGTATAGGCTTAAAAGTTAGTTCTAAACAGGATCGAAGGTTGTTACTATTCTTTGGTCTTAAACAAAGTAACAGATAGAGCAAAAACCATCAGGTTTTGTAAAATTAAACTAATAATTTATTACCCTTGAATACGAAGTGAAAATTTAAAAAGAACTTACAGTATTGTGAAATAAATCCCAAATAGTCATAAAAGATATCACACAAGTAAAAAAAGTATAGAGTATTCTGAATGAATATGCTTATGTGCCAATAGTTTAAAATGTGCTAATGTGCCAGCAGTCTTGATGTATCATGATATAATCCTAAATTTCCTGGAATGAATTCACAATAATCCCAAAATAATGATTGAGTCCAAAAATATTGAGCACTTTGTAATTGCAGTGAACATTGAATAATTTAAATAAATCCTCACAGATATTATCTGAACCATATATATGCCAACCATTACACTTTTGACATAATCATTTTTTCACCAAATTATGGATTACGCTTACCTTTATATGGATTATGCTTTTCCAGTGCATTCAAAAAATAAAAATAAAGCAGTAAAAGGATTGTTTGTAATTTATATTATCATCTCTTTAATTCCACTTGTCATAAAAAATTGAGAATATTTTAAAAAGAATGATTGCTGCTTAAGAATAGTGGAAGAGCTAATTTGTCCATCATAGAGCTACATGTACTTTAAATTCCTAGTTTTATATTTAGAGCAATTACATGACCCATTTCCAAGAAAACAGACATGTTTCTTTAATTTGAAACTTTGCCTCGTAGATTCATTATAGCGATAATGAATTTAGGTAGTGGACCAGTCTGTACATTTAAAGATAATGGCACCACATATTAAGCAAAATGAATCTTTACAGGTTAGCTTGTAGGTGAAAATTCTAGGATCAGATGGGACTTTTAAAACTTCAAAACTTCAAAATGTATCCAGTTAGGAATAGGATAAATCAACACTACTTTAGAACATTTGTAAAGAAGAATATGTGAGTGATGCAATACAGCATTCAGATTGACAGACTCTGTGGACTTCATGATCATTTGGCAAAAGTGACAGACATGTAAATAAGTTAAAGTGAGTGTTAGAAATAAATAATTTGTCATTATGTTTTGTGTTTGCATTCTGGTTCTAATCCACATGGAATTTGCCCATTGGTGCCAAGTATTTTGACCTGCAGATCCAGATTAGTAGTAAAAATAAATCACATTTTTGATACAGTGTACTGTACAGTTGACATATTGTTTTTTTGAGATATGAACTAGGTAAGCATCACTATTATCAGATTATGACTGAAAAAAGTGCCCCAAAACTTACAACAACAAAATTCTGTTCCTAGCCAGAACAAACATTGCACAAAACAATTACTTTAGAAAATATATGGTGTCCCAACATATACAGTAAATATGGTACTTTTAGCCAAGTGAGTGATATTAGGCCCACTTAAGCTTCTTGTTCAATTTATTTGGAAATAATATAGTTGAGCCACATTAAAGCTGTTCATGCATGTAACACTGTTCTTCCATAGTGGCCTATGTGGTTAGAATATCTGCCTCAGATGTGGGAGGTTGCAGATTTGAACCCTGGCCAGGTTATACCAAGGACTTATAAAGCTGGTGCTGACACCTATCTCAATAGGTGCTCAGCATTAAGAGGTTAGTGCTGGGACTGGTCAGCCTGGTGTAAGGATACTGTGACTAGGTGGGACATGATGCTATATGTATGTGGCATGATGCCCCATTGCTAGAAATCACTATAAGCTGCCTCACTGCAGACATCATAGCGATGTGACTAAAAAATTGTTATAACTCTGTTAAAAATTCCATGTTTCACACACACACACACACACACACACTATTGTGCTTTTCAGAAGTGCTCCTGTTTGAAAAAGTTGACTTTCCTTATACAAGAGGGTACAACTTGCTTGTCTTTGGAAGGAAATAGTTTTTCCCTGTTCTAAAGAAAGTGATACCAGTTAAAAATACCAATCAGAAGATGGCTTATCTCTATTAATGACTCTGATCAACTTATTTTGATTCTCTGTTATTGTTTTGATTTGTTATGTTCCACAAGAACTAATTGTAGTACACAAGCAGATAATATTTTGCCTAGTGGTTAGAACATCCATCTTGGATGTGGGAGGTCATGGGTTTGATCCCTGGCAGAGTCATACCAAAGACTTACAAAAATGGTACTAAGAGCTGCCTTGCTTGGCGCTCTGCATAAGAGGTTAGTGTTGTGACTGGTCAGCCTTGTGTCAGGATAATGTGACTTATCAGGACATCACGCTACATGTCTGTAGCATGATACCCCAATGCTAGACATCACTATAAGCTGCCACACTGCAGACATCGTAGCGATATTACTATAATTTTTTTAAAGCTATGTTAAAAATCCAAATCATGCACACACACACACACACACACACACACACACACACACACACAAATAACACAATACTTTGCAGTATAATTTGGGTTTGCATTAATTACTATAACTAATTTGAAGTTGGTATTGTGAATTTCATATCAAGGAAAAACATACTAGAAGCATTCTTTCCTTTTTTATTAACAAATTTTACACATGTGTGTCATTCTATTTGTATAATTCCAAGTTTATTATATAATTTCAGCATGCAAAGAAAGGCAATTGAACCTGCGAGTATTTGAACAGGCTCGACAGGAGATGACCCTCAAGGCTTATTTTGCCTACTGGTTCAACTTGGTTCAGGTCATACGATCTACCAAACAGAACTCCAACCTCAGGATCCAACTACAGTAAGTATCTTGACCACATTCCTTGAATGATATTAGTTCAGTTGATGGTTCATCCATCAACTGAAAAAGAAAGTTAAACAAGATGTAAAGCTGAGATTTTGTTTTTAAAAAGAAAAGCTGGACAAATATTTAGCATTGTAATAAATTCTATGTATTATACATAAAACACTGAAGCTAAAACATAAGTGTTTCATATATAATTTTACCCATTTCTTGAAAACAAGGTGGTGGAACAGATTGTTTATATGATATCATTGTACCCACTTTTAGAAAACAGGATGGTGTAATATATTTTTATATGATAGATGGATAAATTTGTGTCATTTAATCATGTTTTGTATTTGTATTTATATTTTGTTATTATATTAATTTTTCAAATGATTATTGTGAAATAACTAGACGTGAATGTTCATTTAGGATATATTAAGCTACATATGAGAATAAGCACAGAATGAGGGAGCTTAAGATATGACTTATTGGAAGTTACCTTGCTCCTTGTGCTTTTGTGATAATCGATTTTGTTGAGCATACTTGGTTTCAGTGGAGTAATCAGTTAATCAGTTAAGATTCTTGTGGTCAGTTTTGGTAAAATTTAGTTAACACTAATCCCACTGTTTTGGACTTGAGAAAATTGGTCCTAGTATTGCCGAGATGTATGCTCAAATTTATCAGATGTCAAGAAGATGAGCCAGCAGAAACATTTAAATACCTTTGAAAGTTTAAGTGATCCCCAGCAATACTTGCTTCCATACTGTATACGTGAAAGCATAGAGGTCATGCTTATGACAGATCAGGAGATGAGGAGTTTTGAATTCAAATGAGGAGGATTTTGATCAACCTGATTTTTAGCATTCTAAGGACCAAAAAATGAAAACTATTGAACCTAATTTTTTATTCTTTATTCAGATATGCAAATCATCTCATCACATCAGTCCTTTCAGATTACCGTGGTGCCATCATACTCTACTTAATATGTGTAGCACAAGCAATTGTAGCGCTTAGTAAATAATTGGCTGGATTATGTAAATTGGAGTCCTCATCATTTTGGATCTCGACACTTAGGAGATTATGGATTGTTATGCTGGAATCAGCCAGAAGTTTCCTCAGAATAGAAAATGTCATTTCATTGGCAGCATTGGAATGTGGCAATGTTAGTATAACTCTACTGAATCCACCAAGTAATTTAAATTCTTTCCTGCCTGTGGTGAGATTCAGGTTGCTGACTGCCTTCTAAAACTGCTCAGAATTGGTGCTATCTGAGTCAAATTTCAGAAGTTCTTCTTAACATTGACTTTACATGAATGGCAGAATACATATTCATATTCCTTTGAAATTGATTCCAACCACTGAAATTCCAGTTTCCAACTATTTTATTTATTGTAGTATGGTATTTTGGTTGTCTACATTTTTGCATTTTAGCATTGGAAGAAAACGCACACTTAGTTACCATGACAGACTTTTAACAAAGACGCCACATAAACTCCTTAGTAATGATTAATCCATCCATAATCCATTAAGGTCTTGAATCATTTTCAAATTACTTATGATCACACATTGTATAATCCGTCTAAACAAACTTTATACATTAAAGCCAAACAGACCCTCCTGACATGTTATTTGTTTTATGCCCCTTGAGCTCTTTAACAATCCAAACACAATATAGTATTGTCTTTAATCCTTTCACAATTACATCTGATTACACATAGGATAATCCATCTCAGCAAACTTTAATCACTGAAACCAAACTGACCCTTTTGAAAGAATCCAAGTGATGTTAATTGTTTTATGCTGCTTGAGCTCTTTAGTAATCCAATCATAATGCATTAATATCTTTGATCTCTTCTGAACAAAATTGATCACATATAGCATAATCCAGTGATTACATTTATTTTATCATATATTGAATTAGCAATTAAAGTGTTGTGCTTGAGGGCCTAATCCATTTCACAATCATGCTGTCACAGGAAGTTTTGGCAACATAGTTCATTGGAAGTAAGGTGTAGAAAAAATGGAAATATTACTGTTTCAGAATTTGTTTTTAATAATAATGTTTAGTAGGTAGGAGATATCACTGAGTGACAGGAGGAATGGGAGACACCAACCATTTTTGGAGGAGAACCATCACATCCATGAAGTTCATTTGCATGCCCTAGTAATTTGACAAATTGAGTGGTGGGAGTGATTGAATGCAGTTAAGAATTTGAACAGTAACTCCTTAATGCAAACTTGGCAATATACAAAACTACTTTAAGATTGTAAAAAGCATGATTTCTGTTCATCATTTATATATTTTATTCTTTTAAAAATTGCAATTCGAAATTAAAATTTGAATACTGCAAATTCATGTTTATATCATTTTTCATGTGTTTGCAAAGTGACATTTTGTCAGCTTCTGAAATTATGAATTGTAAAAGGGGTTTTATTGTTTCCACAAAAGGATAAAATTTGTCAGATCTTGAAATTTTTGGCTTGTAGTAACCATTTAACGTTTTTCAGTTGTGAGAAATATACAAGATAGTGTATTCATAGCAATCATGACAAAATTTTAAGATAGTGTATTCATAGTATTACACGTTAACATCTTCTATTCCAGTGTTTTCCGAGCTTGGTTGTCATACACAAGACGTACTTCCCGTCTGAGACATCTACAGTGGACATTTACAAAGCGTGTAAACATGAGCATTGTCAAGAGTACATGGTACACAATGAAAACACGCAGTCAGTACTGCCAGGAACTAACAGCCATGGCAGAAAATATTCACAAAGAGAAGAATGAGAAACTGATGCGACAGGTTCTTACCCACTGGCGAAAGCAGTTAAATCTCGTCATTGCAGGGGAGTTCTACCAGAAATTGCTAGCCGTTAGAACATGTAAAAGATGGTACAGTTTTGTATTGCGTCGAAAACAGGAGCGTCAGAGGGACCAGGAGCAGCTGGATAAAGCAATTCAGCACTGTAACAAGAAGTTATGGTAAGCACTCATACAGCTAGTAAGACAAATGTTGAGAATAAAAATGGTCCTGGCAAAATGACTAAGTTCATTTTTATCTTTAATATTTGTGTCTCTAATAAGCAAAATAAAAAAGATTTTAAAAATTGTCCATGGTACTGATGAATGATAAAAAACTGCTTCGCACTGATTTATCATAGGCTTTTTGTACGGTGAGTTCATACAGTGTCTGTTAAGGTATTCACTAGTGATCAATGAATGTGTATTGCAAAGCTGAAAATTATATTACTATTTCCCTGTTATGTCTTTAATTTTGTCACTTGTTCAATGATTATAATGCAGTATAAATCACATCAGTTACGTTTATATATAAGAAAATATTCAGGTCTACCAATTGGTTATACAGTCTTTCAGTTATTTATACCAATGTGATGCAGCATACATACTATACTCTGTTCTTCTTAATGTCTATTAAAGACAATTCTTTGATTTTAACTTGTATAAATTGTATCAATCTCTGAACATTTACGGTGACTATTAGGGATCAGACCACTAATTCATTTTTCATCGACATTAGTGTTTACCATTGAGAAAATAGAATTGTGCACTCGATGGCCTAGTACACTACAGATCTATTCTTGACTGAAGTAAGACAGTCTCTCTGAGCAATGAAAATTATTCCTTCGTGGCATTTTCTCATGATACATGTCATAAGATTTGCTCCAAGTAAGCACAAGATAATTTGAGCCTGCTCGAAAAATTGAAATCACTGTTCGTAAACACAACAGTCATCTCATAAGATGAACTTCATAATGATGTAGCTCTTTTAAGTAACTAATATTGTCTAAGTTGTTATTATTTCTCACACGAGCAATAGTTCTTTGATAATTAGCGACACTGAGGAAATCTGGATACTGATCTGCCTATAAATAACATGGAAATGATAGAGAAAGCTTCCTTAAAAAGTAGGACAGCACCCATAAAATTCTCTTTCAATGACACATTAGGTTATACTACCAAGTTTGTTATTTTAGCACATACCTAATGATAACTCTTGTTTTATATTCACTTGATCTATGGATATATCCACCTATTCCCATAAAAGTGAAGATGTATTTTTTTAATTAATACAAATTTCGCACAAAAATGTCCTGTTTTCAACCCTTTTAAGTTTTGTTTTTCAAAATAAATGCATGACAAAGCATTTTAGAAAGACGATTTGTATATTCACATCGTTATGGTTACGAGATCGAGGTCTAGTAGAAAAGTTCTATCGATAAGGCCTTTTCCAGAATGCAGCTTATGACAGTCATTACAAATCTGGTGCAGGTTTGGGATGATTAGATTTTAATATAAAAATCACCTGCTTGCAACAAATGGACTTATTGTATTATATTTGTATATAAATAGACCATTACAGATAGTTTTTATCATTTTGGCAGTAGTTGTACCAGCTTTATACAAGATTAATGGGTTGCCGGTACTTTCCAAATAGAGATAAAACCACTTTTTAAATTTCTGAAAACAACAATGCTAATATTTCAATAAATATAACAATTTTATGAACAAGATTATACAGTTCACAACATATAGTTATTGACTGAAATAAGTGCAAACTTTCTGAACAATTTTAAGTGTGTGTTTTGCATCATTTTTTTATATATGAAAAAAGCAGAGTAATGATAAAAGCTACTGTAATCATCAGTTTTATGCTGGGTAGGCAGGAGATAATTTTAGCATTCCAGAAAGAAAAAGAAACAAATTGTATGCATGCTCAGACAGAATCAATGAGTTGAAAGCACTGATTCAAGTGTTATAAAAAACAATAAACAAGAAAAATTAAATGCTGATATTACACTGTATGGCTTGATCACCAGTTATTAAGTACAGTATCCAATGTTTCTCCACTTTGAACTGGTACCATGCTCAATTAATAATTATTGATCCAATTCCATTTATGTGACATGGTGACAGAGAACTGTTTTCCATTTCTTGTAAATAAAGGCCCTTACTTTGTGATAAAAATTGAATCATGTCTATGGAAACAAAATGGACACCAACCTACATGTTCTGTGTTGTGGCATTGTTTGACCCTAAAGTAGCTAAAACGTTTTTTTGTCTCCAAAGAATTAAATACTCCAATATTTCACCAACAGCTCTCTTGATGCCACAGATATTGGCATGCAGTGGTCTATAAAGTGTTGGAAACCAGGTTCTGTTCCAAGATGCACAGTTCTTGGATTCACACTAATGTCTGAAAAATATTGTCAAATTGTCAACCAAAACTACATGACAATTGTGCTTCATATTTGCAAGCCATATCTCGTTTTCTTTGTTAAATGTCCTTTATTTAGAATACTTATCAGTTTTATTTAAAATGGAGTAAGGGATTCTCCAACCCATTTTGAATTCTAGAGTAGTCTCTTTGAAACTGGATTACCCAGAGGAAACCACTTGCCTTGAATAATTAACCTTTAACAGGAACCCAAAATTTACCATGTAACTACACAAAGGCAGACAGAGTGCATTATTGATGCCTTGTCCAGTTTCCCCCCATCTTTGTACTAAAATCAAAGTGTAGAAAAGATTTATATCTAGTTCAACATCTTTTTGTTGATAAGACAGTGCTGATTGAATCAACAGGTTCAGTTACTTACAGGCAACATTCAAACATACATATAGTTATATGAACAGCATCAGATGTGATTTTACTACTTAAATATATGACTGGATTTGGGTAGTTATCTGCTCTTCATTGTAATCTTGCTGATTGTTCATTTGATTATTTCCTTTGAGGAATGTATCATTCTCAGGCCTATGGAATGCTTTCTACTCCCAGTTAATAAGAATAGTGTTTATTTCTAATACTATTCATTTTAGAAATACAGGTTGTATGGCCTTGAAAAATGTGAAGGGACATAACTCAGATGTTAATCCTAAGGAAAAATGAGTGATTATCTCTCTTGATATTGTTTTGATTGCTTCTGTGTAGAATCGTTTCAATATAAAATGGTTGCAAAAGCTGATTGCTTAATTAAATATTTTATTTCAAATATTTTTACGATTTTTTTTATGAATTAATATTGCATGGTTTTAGAGAGATCATAAAAAGGAATACAATTATCAGTATTTCGCTAGTAATATTTATTGCTTTGATGCTGTTTAATTGATTGTATTTCTGTAACCCACAAAGCCATCAGTTTAATACATTGATTAATTATCACAACTCCTAATTGTAGCTAATGTAATTTCCTGCACTTGTTTATATGAACTACTTAAAAAAATTAGTCTCATTCAGTCGGCAGGTATTCAGTGCATGGCATGATGAAATTTTGGTCAAGCATCAGATCCAGCGACACAGTCAGCGGCTAGAGAGGAAGTATGCTCAGCACTGGAAGTGGAAAGTTGACTTAGCTCACACTGCTGCCTGTGTTGTAAGTATCTGTGATTAATGTCATGTCACTATCTTCTTCCAAACCCAATATATCCAGTGGTTTCAGAGATGCAGCTTAAATAAATAAATTCCTTTGTATGAGAGCCTCAAGGTAGATTAGTTTTTAGCTAATTGTGTTACCTTCTTTAAATAAGATCATTATAGTCAGGGTCCCGTGTGGCCAAGTGGTCTAAAGTGGTCACCTTTACCAATCACTGCCATCTCACCTGTAACCATGTGGGTTCAAGTCTCAGGCTCAGCTAATGTGGGTATGTGATAAAGCTGCCAGTAGCTCCCATGGATCAGTGATTCATACCTGGATTTTCCTAGGTTCTTCCTCCACCAATTACACTAGTCACCATGTTTAACCTATCTTGCAACGTGAAATGGTGTTAAACCCCAAATTATCAATTTTCGTTTATTTTGATGCCTATTTATCATGTATCTCTTTGTGAAAGGTTCCATTACTCTCTGGTCAAATTATCCTTAATCACTTCCAGCAATTGCAGAACTTCATTGGATCTGTTTATTGGGATTATTGGTTTATCCAGACCTATGTGCATGTTCCAGGAATGTGCCGATTTGGCATAACCCAGACTGTTTATCTGATCCTTTATGCTTGTTATGACCACAAGGAGTCCAGACAAAATTATTTTGTCATGTCACATAGCAGCATAGTTAAACGACCTGATATGAGTCTTCGAGATTACTCATTATGTACAGTTGCCAGTATTGTTAGCCACATTACTATCATATATCTAGACATAATATTATTCTAGGCTAGATTAATAGAATCCATCAACCCAGAGGTCAGAATTTATTCGCAGGAATGGAGCTTTGCAGAGTTTCTGCCCAGAAATTTAGATCCCAAGGTTGTGGTTTCCCTATCCTTCAACAGTGCATATATGGGATTATTTGTTTGCCTTTTCTTACTGGGAAACAGCATTGGGGAGAAAAGATGGCATATCATCAGTATGGATATAGTTTTGGAATACAGAATAGTTTGTTAAAGTATTTATGTCATTGAAGGAACATAAAAAAAGTAAAGTTTACATCAAAATATTTGTTCTAATCAAGGATTGTTGTTTGTATGCCCTCAGGATTTATTGTTTCACTAAAATCAAGGATTTCAAATTATAAAAGTCAGATTGCCCCGTGCGGGCTGACTGGAAAATTGAACTTGCCTTTGGAAAAATTCAGCTTGCTCCATAAATGGTCAGGAGAAAATGGTTTCTAAAAGCTAGATTTGCACAGGATTGCAGACTACAATTAATCCCATCATAAATTCCATTTGCATCCCCTACAGAAAGCTCCTCAATGTTCATGAGCTGTGTTTTAATCTGTCCATCACACACATATGTAGTATAATCTGTCCATCACACAGATATGTAGTATAATCTGTCCATCACACAGATATGTAGTATAATCTGTCCATCACACACAAATGTAGTGTAAACTGTCCATCACACACACAAATGTAGTATAATCTGTCCATCACACACAAATGTAGTATAATCTGTCCATCACACATATATGTAGTATAATCTGTCCATCACACAGATATGTAGTATAATCTGTCCATCACACAGATATGTAGTATAATCTGTCCATCACACACAAATGTAGTATAATCTGTCCATCACACACATATGTAATGTAATCTGTCCATCACACACAAATGTAGTGTAATCTGGCCATCCCACACAAATGTAGTGTAAACTGTCCATCACTCACAAATGTAGTATAATCTGTCCATCACACACATGTGTAGTGTAATCTGTCCATACATACAAATGTAGTGTAATCTGGCCATCCCACACAAATGTAGTGTAAACTGTCCATCACACACAAATCTAGTGTAAACTGTTCATCACACACACAAATATAGTGTAAACTGTCCATCACACACAAATGTAGTGTAAACTGTCCATCACACACAAATCTTGTGTAAACTGTCCATCACACACACAAATGTAGTGTAATCTGTCAACTTTTCACTGAATGTTGAATCTGTACTCCATCAGTGAATACAAAATAAAACTTGCTCTCTGATAAGTCTCAGACAGCATCACTCTTGATAATACAAGAGACAGACTTTACAAACCTTTGCTTAAATCATGGCATCTGATAGGGTCTTTCCTAAAGGTGCGAGTCCCAATGGAAAACAGATTTGCTATCTGCTTTTTACCTTTAGCAGTTTTGAGATATTTTTGCAGTGGCTGCAGAACATTAATTCAGTTGCTGAGTTGTGTTCTAGCTATGGATACTCATTAGACAGTGATGACTGAAATTTTCTTGTACATAGTTTGCTTATTTTTCCATAAAACTGGTTCATTAGAGCTAGAAACTTCATCCATTTTCATTTTTTTGCCTAAATAAGACAGCAGACTCATTTCATCAGCTACATTGAAAATAATGAAAGCTAGACTCTTTGTAATGAGTAATTTATACTCGTAACTGAAAAATTTAACACTGATTTTATCGGTATAATTCACCATTATTATCTAGTCACCTTGAAATCACTGACATGCATCACAATGTTTGGCATAACATCTTTTGAGATTGAGAACTCTAATTTTTATCTATTTAATCATTTGCCAAGCAGTATTTATGTGTTGGTCTCCTGTTAATTCCACATAAACAACAGATCATCATGTAGGTGTTACAATTTCAGTTTTTCAATCATGCTTTGAATGAAATCCTGGCCATTAATCCATAGTGATGAGTGCCTTTTATTTCCAAAAACACCTGTCCATGAAATCTCAAGTTATATTATTAACAATTATGCCTTACCTAAAGACAGTGACATGCACCAAAAAAATCTTTAAGCTCATCAACTAACAAAATGCGTGAAGCTAGGTTAGGGACCTGAACGTCGGCTAATTCCATATATGTACAAATGTTATAATTAAAATGTTAACTGATAAATTAGAATAGCAATATTTATTCCTTATTTGTCAGAACTGGATTCAGTTAGTAACACTAACAAACCCCAAATCAACTTTTTGGACTTGCCTTGGGCAAGTTACTTGGGAATTGAGCTTGCCCATGTCAAATTTGAGCTTATCCCTGGTGTTGGGCAAGTTCATTTATAAAGCCCTGCTAAAATGTATCACATGTATATTAAGTTGCAGATTTTAGTGAATTTTATGGAGAAAAACATAAATAAAAAGAAAAATTACTGTTATAACTTCGATCCAAAAGTTTTCTTTCCAATTTCTGTTAACTAGGAGGTAGAAGTTCTTCTCAAGAGATGTTGGCAGATGTGGCACATGGCCTACATAAAGAGCAAAACAGTGAAGCAAGTGGAAGCATATGAGTCCAGACAGCTTCTGTCTCAGGTATATCATTACTGGTACTTAATACTTTCCATAACCTAATGATAAGGGTAGTACAGAGCTTATGACCCAAGAATTAAATCTTGGATGTAAAATGTGGCATCATGATCAACATAAATGAAATTTGTTACATTAATGGAAGGTGTTTTAAACAAAGAGCAATAGAAAATAAATTGAAGAAAGAAAAT
The DNA here is from genome assembly GCA_028554795.2 of Sinohyriopsis cumingii. Taxonomy (NCBI): domain Eukaryota; kingdom Metazoa; phylum Mollusca; class Bivalvia; order Unionida; family Unionidae; genus Sinohyriopsis; species Sinohyriopsis cumingii. The sequence goes on from CM068838.1 coordinate 49,258,183, forward strand.
AAAAATGTGGTTACACTCATAAGTCTGTCTTAATGAAACTTTTATAGATTTTATAATTTAATTTATGGAGACCTTTTATTAGTGGGGTAGCTGTAATAAAGTACTCAAGATAAAAATCAAAGAAGTTACAATACAGCTGTATGATTTAGCTGTATTTCCAATTAGCTGCAGAAGGTTTTAGATATTCAAATGTCAATTGATACACCATAAACAGAAATTTCAGACAGGTGAAGCTATTTTAGTGAATCATCAGCATTGTGTTTGACTGGAAATATATTTCATGTTTCATGGCATTCATACTACAACTGAAAATACATAAAATCAAGTGAAGTAATCATTTATGTGTATTTTGCTAGACATGTTTCAACAACTCAGAATAATAGGTGTGTGCAGAATCTCTTATCATTTGCATGGATTAATTAAAAAATATATTAACTGATCTAAACTATAAAATTAAAGAAGATACTTTATTGTTATAGCAAAAATAGAATACATGGATCAGTAACATGTTTGTTACTGCAGTAATAAATTATTCTGCAATCAAGTTTTGATTCCTTATTATTAGTTTCCTTCTTAATTAGGCATAGAAGCTATGTTTGGTTATAATTAGTTATGACAAACATCATGTTAAGAATGAAATGGTTGCTGTTCTTGCAGGTATTTAATGCATGGAGAAACTTGAGCATCAAGAAGCCTCTAAGAAAAGCCTCACAGATCCCCCTTCCCACAACTCCTAGCTCCCCTTTCAAGACACCTGGGTGGGGTTCAAGCAGCCCCATATCTGATAAATCTAGCACAGATAACCACTCTCCAACCATCAGTGGGCATTCATTTCAAACAGCCTTGCCTATTCCCAGTCTTCGAGGACCTCAGATTGCTGTCAGTGCCAGGCGGAATATTCGACCTTCCAATCTGCCTTGTGGGTCCAATGTTCCAGGAAGAAGAACTTGAAAATATCGTGTAGTTTGGACCATAGTGAACATTCAAAAGGGAATACTTGACTGCACTGTAAAAAAGTAGGAAGTATGCATCCTCATGCATCCATGAATGGTACATATTATTGAATCAAAACATCCAAAGAAAGTGGTCTCCTAATCCGTTTGCAAAACATATGTTCAAATTGGAGAATTAGAAGTAGAAAGGATTACTATAATAGCAAGATTTGGGAAAGACTGAAATATTTATTGATATATGTCAAGACCTTACCATTGAATTTGTGACTTGGTACAGCCACTCATTCTGACTTTGTGATTAAGACTTGTTTAGACTTTTATTATGCCACCCCGAGCCCCATATTGAATTTTTATTATATGATGCATTAGTTTTTGTGTTCTTGTGCTGATCGCCATGGCAACAGTATTTAGAATAGAGGTAAAAGAAGACATCAAAATTTTCTAGCCTTATCCATATATATTATTTACTAAATTTAAAATGCAGATACAAATGTATTTTTAATTTTGTTTTTTGATGCCATTATGCTGTACATTAAGTTGATAAAAAATGATACAAACTTTCTCTAAGTCTTAAGTCCATACCAATCATCCAAACAAGGGTGGGGGAGTATTTCGACTTCAAAAATGTATTTACTTGTCCCTTGGGGTGGGGTGGGGGGTCAGTACACATGACCTAAGATAGTTACATAATACAGAATTATCAGTTGTCTGTCTTCAGACACTTGTTTATGGACAAAATGTTTAATTTTGCCAAAATCTTATTTTCTTACCTGGTAATATTATGACATCATTTTAAGAGAAATTTATTTATGTGTTTATGTTTGCAGATACAAATGCAACCCTGCATTGATAAGGCAGACAAACAAAAATTCACTTTCAGAAGATTGGGAAAAGCTTGCTTGTAATTGGAAATAGCATTGACAAATTACATGTTACTGTATGATTCAAAATAATAAAAATTGGGTAAACCACATTTCACTATTTATTGGATAGATGACACTAATATAACAAATAACATTTGTTTAAATCTAAATTACTCAGTATGGTAAAAAGGTCTCAATTGTTAAGGTATTAGAAACCTGTCGCTCTTTATTAAAGGAGATCGGCATTACAATGAAAATATTCAGCCTGAAGAATTGCTTGATGCCTTCCTTATTTGATAATACTAAAATACAAACCCAGTCACCTACACAGGAAAACATTTCATCAGGTATTTTAAGAAAACAAGAATAGTACTGAAATACTAATGTTTTGCATTAATAATCTATCAAATAAAGTCCAGCCCTAATGCAACATTACGACTGATCATGAACCAGCCAATAATCTTTATTAAAGCTGGCTTAAACATTCTAATTCAACACAACAAAGCATAATAATTTTTGTTTTTTAAATGCATATCTCTTTGTTTCATTTAACGCCAAAGAATTAGATGTTGCACTTCATGTACTTTACCTATGCAAATTAGGCTGATGGGCTTTCCAACAGCAGTGCTCAAAAGAACTTGCAACACAAAATCACCAAATTATTGTCAATCAGTTTCTGAATCGTTGGAGTGGAGGTTATTTATCTCTTTACCTTTTAGATGCTTTCATGACTCAATAAATTGTCTTATTGACTGTATAAACTACACAGTGGCTGATATTTTATGCAAACATTAAGAACAACTGCTTGCTGTTTATACAAGTTGCACATTATGGGCATATATCATGTAAAAAAAGATTTTTTCTTTTTCTCATAAGTTTGCTAGAAATAACATGACCATATTTGGGAGCTAAGGAGCAAACATCATCATTCTTTTTGCATGACATATCTGTGTTCTGGCAGGTATAAAGTCAACAATGAATATCCCCAACTTTCAAGTCGACTTAAAATTCGGTTAATTGCAGTTTCATTACAAAATTAGAGCCACCATTAAGTGTGCAATAAAAGTAAACAAATGAATTTTCTATTTTAAAAATGATTCTGCTGTTTTCTTCTGCATGACGAATGACCATCTGACCAACTAAGCTTATTATTACTATTGAATCTTGGGTGGCATTAACACCAAATTTTTTAGTGTTCATATATCCTGTCATTGAGGATAATTCAGTGCATATATGTTCAAAATCAGTGTTGTAATGATATGAAGAAAAGTCGACTTCAAACCTGCCAACCCTTTATGATTTGACCACAAGTCTTACTGAAATTATCCTTAACTTGTTTATTTATGGAATAACTGCAAAAAGTGAAGTAATATAACTGCATATCAAATCTGGAAATTTACCAGTACAGGTTTTCTTTGATCCAGATTTTCATATTAGGTTCAGTAGATTTGGTCAGGGAACCAGACTTCCTTTACAGAAGTAATTAGGATGCTTTAATCTACACATTTCATTTAAAGTAGCTACTTGATCAAGCTTTTGCTTATAGCATTTTCTAGACATGTCTTCCAACAAACAAAAGCACATTAAAGGCAAAAGGGACAATATGTCTCCTTAAAAGTTCAAATGATCAGCATAGATGTATATTAAGGAATAATCATATAGTTGCAAAAAGAGCAGGAATGGCAGTAGTTATGTTTGCAGGATATCATGCATCAATTAAAATATCTTATAGCAGGATACATGATTGTTGTCACTATATGTGAAATAAACATGGACGAAAACCCCAAAGATTACCTCAAGTTGAGAGATCTAGCATGAAGCCATTGTATGTGTGCTTTTCCAAGTCATGTTTACATTTAAAAAAAGTCATTATAAATATAAATCTGTATGAAATATACATAAATGTGTCATAAAGCCCATGCTTATCATCAGGTAAATAAATTTGTGTTTATAAATAAAAACTTTGTATCAAGTTGTTAAGAACTAAAAATACACAGTTTAAATTAGATAATGCAGCATCACCAATTCTGAGCAGGAGCCAACCTATGTAAGTATTTGAATATTTGACTGTGATCAACTGTTTTTACCTTTCTTTATACATTTTTATTTCCATTATTTTTGTGTACTGATTTACACAGATGACAATACTATATATTTATTTAATCTAGCACACTAATTTATAAAAGTTGTGTCACTTTATTGTATAGATGTAAAAAAAAGAGTTCCTTTTTAGCAGTTCCATGACATCAAATGCTGCATCCATGAAATATTTCCTTTTTTCATTAAAGCCATTTGGATAATGCACATGCAAATTACAAAAGTGTGTATGCGTGTGTTTAGGATTTTTAACATTGCTTTAATAATTTTAGTCAAGTCGCTATGATGCCTGCAGTGTAGCAGTATATAGTGATGCCTAGCATCATGTCCCACCCAGTCACATTATCCATACACCAAGCTGACCAGTCTTAATATCCTCTTAATGCTAAGTGCCAAGGAAGTTAGCTGCTAGTGCCATTTTTATAAGTCTTTGGTATGACTCACCTGGGGTTTGAACCCCTGTCCTCCCACATTGGAGGCAGATGCTCTAACCACTTAGGCCACTGGTGCAAATCAGTCATCCAGATTTTCAAATTTTTTTATATACCTAAAACTTTGTTAGTTTTTTTTTAATGATGCCAATTTAAATGGGATTAAAACAGAATGTGTAAACTTTGATAAAATTTTCAACATTATCAGTTTTCGTACATTTATATGGATTTGAATTACTGAGTCTCAGCAAATTGGCTGAATCAGATGCAGATGGACCTCAATAGTCCCAACATGTATGGTATGCTTTTATTAAAAGCCCATCAGTGTAGATTTTGTATGTAGTGTACAAAGGTTGTATAGAGCTGCACAGTTCTGTTGCATTGTATGATTTATATTTTGACCAATGTAAGTTCAAGATTTGGAACAATGCTAATGGTGGCAAAGGTCATTGTAAAGGTCATCCTTTATCATAGGATTTCTGGAATATATTGTAACCATGTATCAGTACTTACTGTCTAGGTAGTTAAAAAGTAGTAAGTTTGCTTGTTTATCCATATACAATTATTCATAATGCAAGTTTTTTAATATTTATTATGAAATTGTAAGTTAAACATTTATTTATTATTTCATTTGTCATTATTGTAAATGATAAGCTATTTATAAGCTGTTCCTTGCCAGGAAATATGTTTGCAAACTTGGATTATAACAATAGTCATTTTTGTTATCTCACTTTATTTATTTCAGGCTACAAATTTCACAAGATCAAAATATCTATTTTCAATAGGAGATGGCTGATTTTTCTAATCCTGTTATGTCCACAATGCCCCTGAGCTTACCAACACAGAAGCTTTACCTACCTCAGAATTCCTCAACTCTCTCCACTTGTCAAAACTGTAATTTGATTGTATCCAATCTGTATCAAAGCTATCTCTTGTATCCTTTAAATATATGGATCAGCTCCAGTTGATGATGCAATAAATGTATTTCTTGTATTAAGTAAAGAAGTGTGTGGTGTGTATGTACAGTTTATAAACATGGGGCCCATGCTTGACTAGATTTCTTCATCAGATGGAGATTTTGCATCATCTTGCATACAATACTTCAGACAATATCAATATTTTTTTTATAAGAGACAGAGGTAGTAAAAAAGATGCAAAATTACCATTTAGGTTCAAAACTTGGAAATGTTGTTTTCTTTAAGAAAGAAAAGAAGAAATTCCTTAAATTGGAGAAAATGCAAACAATTTCTTCAGAGATAGGGCAAGCGTCTTATCAGGATGATTTAAAATAGTTTGCATTCTTTTTATTCCTGATGCCTGCAGAATGAAAAATGTATAACTAACAACTTTGCAGTAGGAGAGGTATTTAAAAATCTTGCAGTAGGAGAGGTATTTAAAAATCTTGCAGTAGGAGAGGTATTTAAAAATCTTGCAAATGAGTAAGAAGGTGTGATATGTTTGGATTGGCTGGACCATTATCATTCAAGATTCGATATCTGTCTTCATCAATCTTCAGATCTTCTGTTTAAAAAATATTCAAAATTTTTTGTGTCAGACTGTTTTCAAACCTGATTCAATTGCAATCAACTTAGTCTTAATAATTTAATTTATTCATATTCATTGTTTGTAAATTTTTTTGGTACAGGTTATTTATTTTCATACTATATAAGAAATCACAGTGTGCCAATTTTTCTGTCATGTCTTCATGCATTACTTAATTAGACAAAATGTTTTTGAAACGCTGCTACCAGTTTTCGTCAGTTCATGCATAATACCAGGAAATCATAAAAGTGGGTTAACATATAGAAATTTTTTGTTCGTATTGTGAAGACTTCTTACAATCAAAATGTGAGCCATACTACAACATTAATAAAAAGAAGTCCCAAATTTTTTAATCTAGGACAGTAGCCATTACAGATTTTATCCAAAATTATGCTCTAAATCATGTCATTTGTCCAGTGTATTACTGGTTTATGTGATGAATGATGCAACTATTTTGTTAACTTGTTTTGGATGGATTAATGCTGTAAACATTGGAGTGAGTGTGGCATCATCAGTGTTATTGTATCCAACAGCATTCCAAGTATAACATCTTTTAATTGACATAGATTTAATGATTGTGAATTTTTGGTTTGCTTGTTTATTTTGTTTTTTTACTCCATTCAAATGGGAATTTTTTGCCACTGAGCTGACAGTCTAGTCCAGTAACCAATGCTTCAACCAAATTTCAGTTGTTACTTGGTTTTTGTTTTCAATCAACACTCTCATCCATGCCTTACGTGTCCAGTGTTTAAATACACAGACATTGAGTGTGATTATAGTAAAAATCACATGGTAACCAAGTTTTGGTTTGTATTCAAGTGAGAATTTGGCTCGCAAAATTGGATAATTTGTCAAAGAGGTAATTTGACAGTAGTCTAGGTGACACTAAATGTTTAAGTAGAAACAGGTCATTGAAAGTTAAGTCATGACATTTTGCATGACTCAGTGGAAAATTATTTTTAATAAACTTAAAATCTAACAGATGTGGTTTAGATGATGTTGGTGGGAGATGGGCACTTTCAACTGGCATGCCCTCATTTCATTAAACTCATAACTATATAGTAGACACATTTTTATTATCTGTTCATAGGATATATTTCCTAAATGGAATATTGCAAGACTGATACTAATTATTTTGCCATTGTAGCAATATCAATTTATGGTACAATGATACATTTCAGCATCCCATTATCAAATATCTAATAATTACTTTTCTCTCTTAGCAAAAACAATAGTAACTTTTCAAAAGGAAAGTCCTTTGTGATTGGTTCATATAAAAAATTGTTCAAACCAGACTAGTTCTTAAGTTTGATGATCACCTGCCCTGACCCTGTTCCTAACAGCAGTTACCAAAACTGAAACTGAATATCTTATGCATAATTTGCCCATATTTTTTGTTTTTTATTTCAAATTACATCAAACCTATTTTTATTGTGTTTCAGCATGCAGCTCCCAGATGCTTTTCCATTCATTACATGTAGCTACACTTTTTTATATATTGGAGTAGATGTTATAAACATGTCAACTTTTTGAATTCTTTGTAAAACTGTTTTTATTTGAAGAAAAAACAAAACAAAGGTAATTTATCATTCTGTTCTGTCCAGAATATCATAGGTATATTGAATACATGTGACATGTGCATACCCATATTTAGGTATTGTGTTTATTTAATAATGTTGCCTACCATAATTTTTTGCAACAACTTGTACTTTGAAAGAAGAATTACAAAATTTCTATTGCTCTTATTCTTTTAAGATACACCAAGATTTTCATAATTAGGAATACTATTTATAATAGAACACACACTATGGTATCACATTTTGTTTATTAAAAATGTTTGTTTAGTGAACCAAATTATCAAGTTCCATAAATCTTTGATTTTTTTCAGTCTTCATTTATAATTTCTATCAGACCACATGTTAACATTATAAGCAACTACCAGTTCATTCTGTCCATGTATAAGTCATTAAAAATTGCATAGTGCTTATTTATTTAGCAAATGCCCCTTTAGTGAAATTGGAGTTTGTGTTTTGGAATCACAAATGTTAATAAATTGATTTTAGTATTTTTCATTGCTTTAGACGTTCACATCACTTCCTGAAAAATCATTCCTTAAATGTTTTTTATTTTGTTATTAAATTTTTAGCATATTTTTGTTTAATCAAAAATACCTTTTTATATGAATCAAGTGGTAAATATTTGTTCAGATCATTAAAAAATACTAGAAAGGAGGCCCTCAATTATTATTCAGATAGGTCATTCATTCTTTCTCACTGATCACATTGGTGTCAATGTCCTTATCGCTTTTTATAATTTGAGTTCATTAATATTTAATTTCCACTATTTAGGTTGGCACTAGAATTTCTCCAATTAGTCTCCAAATTTTACTTGTGAAATAATGATGTGTTCAGTTACTTAGTGTACCAAAAAAGGGCTACACATTGGAATGTTCTTTTCCAGCTTTGGCTCCTTTTTCAGTTTTAGTCATTAGCAACTATTTTCTCATAATTCCACTTTTTTAAGTGTTTCTTTTAACAATTTTAAAAGTATTATTTTTTTGCTAAATCATGCATGTTTATTTGCCAAGAAATTTAATCCCTTGCATCATTTATACAGCCTACATAGATTCATTACACCAGATGTTAGTAATTTTAAAGCAAAATTTCTGTATATAGCACAAAAAACCCTAAATTTTAAATCACAAGACACATTATTTTTTAATTAATTCCCATCTTAAAATTTTGTGACAGGTGCCAACATAAATATTTATATCTATTTCACCCAATTTAGTTTTTCTTATATTTCTGTATTAGTATTTTAAGTTGTTGCAAATGAAAACCATTTTTATACCATTTCATGTTTTTTTTAACAAATTTTGGTGTTGTAAGAAAACAAAACATAATTGGAGATTAAAATACCACCTCATTTCAAAATACAAAGCAATTACTGTTAAGTAAACGGGCTCCAAATAATATTTAATGATCTATTTTGTATATTAAATGAAGAACTGTTTTGTACACGTGTCTTGTATATGTAATCTAAAATGATATTATGCAATACCATTATCTGTGATACTGAACATAATACCAAATATATGTAGTTGGTTCAATCAAACATTGGTGCTTTTATCAGTTTAATAAATATTTCTTCAGCCTTTGAAGATTTTCTCATCTTTTCTACATGAAATTACCATGTATATACTAAAGTACAAATATTGTCCTTGATGTTACTGATAAAGTGTTGTGTTTCTTTTTCAATCAACTGTTCATAGCCAATGTCTGTTCCTCCTTTTACACAAGTTTGTTATATTACTACTCTTTAACCACTTGGAAGATTGCTAAGAAACTTAGTACACATTTATCACAAGGTCTAGATAAAAATCGTGCTTATGAGACGCCAAATATGGCCACCACAGCAGCCATTTTGAAAATATTAGTGCTGGTCTTCCTGAAAGGATGGTTATATCAACAAGGGGTTTTCACTGAAAGGTGTCTATGTTGTCTAGTTGGTCCTGAAAATGGTGCTGATCTGGTATCTAGTATGGTTGCCATTGCAGCCGTCTTAAAAATATTGTTATTGCTACTCTTAAACAGAAAATTATATTGACATGATAATGGTGTTTTTACCAGAAGACCTTTTATGAAGTCTACCTGGTCGTAAATGAAAGTTGTTTTCCTCAGACATCCAGTATGGGTATCGCAGAAACCATGCTAAAAAAATAGTTATTTCTTCTTCTCCTGAATGGATGGTCTTATCAACATGGGGTTTTCACTAAAAGCCTTATTATATCCATTAGGTCCTCAGTGAAAATGGTGCTGATCTGATGCCGAATATGACCACAACAACCATCCTGAAAATCTTGCTATCTCTACTCCTTCTGAATGGAAAGGCATATTAGCACAGAAATTTCACTAGAAGGCTTCTAATAATGTTTAGTTGGTTGTAAATAAAAATACTGCTGCCCAGTCATCCATTATGGGCACTACAGTGACCAGCTTGTAAATCTTGTTATCAATACTCCACCTGAATGAATGGTTGTACCAACATGCGATTTTCACTAAAAGACTTATGATGATATCTAGATGGTAATCAATGAAATCGTGCTGATCATGACAGCCATTTTGTTATTGTTGCTTCTGAATGGAAATAATATGAGCATGGGGTTATCACTGCAAGTCATATTTTCTTATTGTGCAGGTCTGATATCCAATATGGCCACCACATCATTCATCCTGAAAATCTTGTGGTCACTCTTCCTAGATGGAAAGTCGTATCAACTTTAGGTTTTCATCAGAAGACTCAACTGATATCATAGTTGGTACCAAAATGAAATGGGAGCCAATCTGACATCAAGTATTTATTGGTTACTGCATTTGTATGGGAAAATAGGAACGAGTTTTTTCGGAATATATACTGCACAAACATGGGAGTGCTGTATATCCAACTGACAAAACGAGTTCATATTTTCCCATACAAATGCAGTAACCTTTTTATTATATGCTCATTTTCTTATTCTACCTAAGGCTTAATTATGTAAACAAAAATAACTATAAGAAACAAAGTAACTGAATGTATGCCACATTCCAAACTAAATACACAAGTGCAGATTATCATTACACAACAACGACATTATCAATGTGCACATAACTCCACCCAGATAAATCTGAGCTTAGTTGCGCACTAAGCATAGTTTTTGAAAGAAAATGGCATTTTGGTATACTTAAAATTGAATCTGGAGTCATAATGTGAATGAATGTGCATTGCAAAAACTTTTCCATTTGATCTGGAATAAATAGGTTTTGGTAATTTTGTTGATTCTACGAAATTTCGTGATCATGGACTGATTTATCTGTGCCAATTCTACATGAAGTACATCGGATTTCAACAGTGTGTTGACATCTGCAAGTGTATTTCTGTTCTGTCTTTGAATGTTTGAAATCATAATGTGGGAAAAATATGAAGTCTTTCAATTGCAATTATCAAAAAGACACCATGGAATATAATGTTTATTTCATTTTGAGTGCAGTAAGGAGGAAGTAATTACACTTGGAACATAGTCAAAATTACAGTACAATTTCAAAATGTGTAATTAAACTTGAGAACCCATAACATAGCTCATGTTATTTGGATTTGCAGAACTAAGAAAGTACATTTTGAGGAAATTCAGGATGTACAACTAAGTATGTTTTGCCGAAATTATTACCAGCTAAAGAAGACAGTTTATGCCATGTCACTTGCATGTTATTTGTAAGGACCCTGTCTCGCTAGCCCAAATCCAAACATTGTATCAAAAAAGTTTGCAAAATATGGTAAAGCAGCTTGTACATGGCAGTCCAAGAAACATCTTTAGTTTATTCAGTTGGTTTACTTCTTCTGTAGACAAATATAATAAACCAAAAATGCTGGCATCTGCATCCATTGTTTACAATAGTAGTTCTTTTATTCATGCGAGTGCAATCTGAATTGCACATGAGTTCAATATCTTAAAATACTGCACGTTTATGACAATGTAAAGTTAATGGAGAAAAAATATGAGCATGCCATATAATAAAGTTACAACACAGGATGTCAAATGAACACCGTTTTTATTTCATTCCAACTTGCATCATTCCTTGACAGCCATCTTGAAAATCTTGTTATTGATATGCCAAGTCATATCAACATTTTGGTTTCACCAGATGGCTAATTATGATATACAGGTTGTCCTGAACGATAATTGTGCCAACATGAATCAAAATACAACTGCTACAATGAATGTATTGAAATTCTTATCACCAACTCTCCTGAATAGAAGGAAGGTCACAACGAGTTTTGTTTAGTCCTGTCATTATGCCACCCTACTGCAAATAAAAGGAGGCAAACTCTTTTGCTGCAGTATGTCTGTGAGTCCTTATTTCAAGACTTAACAAGTTTTAGAATTATAACACAAAAATTATTAAACCAAGGCACATGCAAGGTTACAAACTTTATAATAGTTATAAGCAGATGAAATGACAAGATTTGCTTGATTAAGCAAGAACCTCATGAGATACACAAATGAAATATGGCAGGCATATATATATTTATAACTACACAATTTACTTAGATTTTCAGGAATATTTTTTCAAGCCTGACTTGGCTAGAACTCAGCATAACAATGGCTGGCCTCTATGTTCAACCACACCCTATAATAAATCAAATCTTTTAACTTCACTGAGTAATAGCCTTGCTTGGCAAAATGGATTCTCAGCAGCAGGGGGGGCGAATCGGACATTTTGTCCAATCGTTATTTTGCTTAATTATTACTTTCTGCACTCAACGATCTAGTGTCGTCAGCGCCTGGTAAAAAAAAAACGACGTCGTCGTCGAGGGGATCGTCCGGACGTCATTTGGTTTAATTAACACCTTCTGCGCGTCGATCCCCAGCGTCGTCAGCGTCCGGTAAGCACGTCGACGACCGCGTCGATGTCATTGCCCCCCCTGCTGCTAAGTGGTTATTTACAACTAACCGAATATTTGGTCAAGTCCGATACGATATCGTGTCCGAGGATCATGTAAATTTATCGTTACGAATCCATGTGGGGTCGACTGAGCATGACTAAAAAAGTTTCGAAAAGTATTAAAGTCCATGTCACCGCCGCACCATGTCTGCCAAATATTTCGTAGCGTGTGTGTATCAACGCCGTTGAACACAGCAAGAATATTACAGTTGTCTCTAATTACTTTTGGAATCTGAGTGTATCGTTGAGTGACATATATCACGTCAGTGTTTTTATGCCTGCCTCTGGAAAATATCCTAGCTGGGTTTTTTTGATTGTCTAACATAACATCATCGTACACGACTAGATTGTTAACGTCGCCATCAATATCATCAATACCCGGTGCATCATTGATATCCGTAATAAACTCAATAACATTTTTTTTAGCGATCGCTGATGCATTCTCGTTGAAATCTTTCAACACCTCGTAGCATCGTTGATCATCTACGCTAGGAGCAACCAAATACAACTTATCCCACTTCATCCATCTCATTATTAAATTGAGTAACAATTGCGTCTTGCCGGATCCAGATGGTCCGATGATAATCATCCGGATCGAGTTTGGTAACGCTGCAACATGCTTAACTGGTTCTCTTGTTTTAGTCGCCGAAAAATCAATTATATTCATATCTCTATACATAAATTATGGATCTATATTGTGTGAAGTGTAGAGTGCGTACTGGCACAAATGATATGACAACCGCTACAACAAGAAATAACAGATCGGCGCTTACTGGTAAGTGTGTACAATGCGGTACAAAGAAATTTAGATTTATTTCTATTAAACCCGGGGATGTTTTTAAAAAAAGCGAGGAGGTGATATTGCAGCCAAGTTATCAAAACTCCCCGGAACCCCGTGGGCAAAGTATCCAGGAGAAAAACACCTCCCAGGATATAGCTACTGTGGCCCCGGAACACGATTAGATATCAGACTCGATGATCAAAATCAGCCCAAACCTGGTGAGTATCCAATAAACGCTATCGATAAGGCGTGTCATGCTCATGATGTTGCTTACAAAAGTAGCGATCTGCAACAGCGTCATATCGCGGACGTAAAATTAATTCACGCGTTAAATGCTATTCCTGATAAATCCTTCAAAGAAAAATTGGCCTCATGGTTGGTAAAATCGGCTATGAAAGGTAAATTAATGATTGGAAGCGGAGCTTCTCGCGCTGGTAATTGAAAACGCTAGCGTTTATAATAACAACATGGAATCCATCTATTATTCTCCGAGAGGATACTGGAAGGGGAAGGCCGCAATTGGTAAGCTTGCAAGCGCTGCAAAGGTAACAAAGGCCACTGCGGCTAATTGGTTATCCAAACAGGCTATATGGCAAATTTATCTACCACCGCCTAAACAAATCAACTTCTCGCGCTTTGATGTCAGCGTACCTAATGAAGTTCATCAGGCTGATATACTATTTCTGCCGCATGACAACGGTTACAAATACGCGCTAACCGTAGTTGATGTTGCGAGTCGATACAAACAAGCGGAGCCGTTAAAAACAAAGTCAGCAACTGAAGTAGCCGATGCGTTTGAGCGGATTTATCGAAGAGGTCCTCTGCGCTGGCCAAATCTATTACAAGTTGATCCTGGTAGTGAATTTCGCGGCGCTGTTTTATCAACGCTGAAACACCATAGCGTCGCGATACGACGAGGTCATACTGCGCTACATCGTGATCAGGCAATTGTTGAACGATTCAATCGGACTCTCGCTGAACGGTTATTTGGATATCAGTACGCGAAGGAATTCATCCAAGAAAAACGATCTCGTGAATGGGTTAAAAGGTTGCCAGGCGTAATTGCAGCGTTAAATAACGAGATTACCCGAGCAATCAACATGAAGCCCAGCGACGCGATTAAAGAAAAGTATATACCCGGAAGATCAAAAATAGATAGCGTTTCCAAGCCGATTCTCGGCGATGTTACCGTGAGATATCTGTATGAACCAGGAGAGCTTGAAGGCGGTAAAAAAAGAGCTACTGATCCTGTCTGGAGTGTTACCACACATAACATATCAACGATAACACGATCAACTGGTAGACCACCGATCTATAGACTGGATTCAACTGCCCCACAGCGGGTGTTTACACGCGAGCAACTACAAGTGATACCTAACGATACTCAATTGCCCCCACGTGGTCTTAACTAGCGCCGTTGCGTCTATTGCACTCGAGACAGGTCAACCTCACGTTGTTTTTGACATGACCGAGACTGTTATCGATCCTATCCACGGTAAATTGGCGAGTGTCTTTATCCGAATAACGCCAACTCATTATACAATTGCAACTCGCGCAGTGATTATTCTGTTGTTGTCGTAGCGAGATTATTAATTCGGCATCAATATCAAAACGCCGCTGTTTTTTTTTATCCTGTTGGCGGTAACCCGAGAGTTTTCTATCAATGACGCTTGCATCGATGGTGACTTTGTCGCCGGCTTCGTCAGTGACTCCGTCACCGGCTGCGTCAATAACAATTCTTCGAAGCTGATTTATCCTTCGTACTCTGGACACTGCAAGATAGACTAGATTCGACCATTCGATGCGATTATCAACTATCCAAACAATTGTGTCCGTGATAGTTAGTCCCTGCGAGGAATGTATTGTTGTTGCGTATCCTAGCGTCCACGGGGATTTATCAGCACGTAGCGCGTCCTCGACGACACCGATATCAACGAGCACGATATCATTCAGCACGAGAATTTGTTTTTCTGTCCGGCCTGGAATTTCAACTTCAATGTTCTGCCGCCGTGTGTCCGCGGGTCTATAACATAACGGCACTGGGCGCGTTGGAAACTTTTCCTTATGCAACGTAAACAACTTCCGCTGAAGTGTGTCTCTGACTATCTTTCTACTCGCTACAATCAAATCGTTTGGTCTCCATGTTTCCCAGAATTCATTTAACGGCGTTTCCGGAATCACCTCGCGAATTATTTCACATTGAATTTTATCCGGCTGTAATCTGATTAATTTTTTAACCTCGCGCAGTTGTTCATCAAGTGCTCGGTAATCAGTATCGGTTTCTTCATAATAGTCTACAAAACCCTTTAACCAATCATGTGGACCCTCGCCGACAAATGGTGGTGGTTGGCCATGGTCGCCACACATGATCACCGCTGTATTCGCGCGCAGCAACCACTCAAGAAACATTTGTAAAGTATCTAACGAAACAGTACATATCTCATCCCAGATGATAATGTCGGGAATAAATTTTTCACCCATTCGATCAGGAGTCCACTCACCGCCGCTGTATCGAAAAAAGCTGTGATAAGTAACGGCGTCAACATTTCGTTGTTTTATTTCTCGCGCTAGTCTATGGGTCGGTGTAAGCACGATTATACTTGCCCGCGTTCGAAATAATTCAATTGCCCGAGTCGTCTTTCCTGACCCGCCACAGCCGCTTAAATAAACCGTCTTGTGTCTACAAATTGGATCAGAACACGGTGGTGCATTAGATCATTCCGATAATTTATCACCGCGTAAGTAGTTGTTCTCAACGGTGACATCTGCTGACGGGGAATAATCGCGTCGTATTTCATTTTTAATTCTCCATGTACCCCAACTCTCGTCCGGACTAGTAAACCCGGCTACGTTTTCCTTGTACGCTACGTCTATATAAAATGAATCAACGGCTACTCTAACCGCGGTGTTGGGAAATCTATTTATCATCGAGAATAAATTGATAGCGGCGTAACCCAGCATAGACGCCCTCAAATGCGGGTATGCCGGGCTGTCTCCATCGCTGTAGGTAACAACTGTACCCAACTTTGTTCCATTGGACAAGAAAGCTGTTTCGCAGTTCACGTATCTATTTTTCGCCACTGCGTCCTTGATTACGAAATCATATTCTGCGTCATCTATAATCAGCCGTGAGCAATATCGTTTGTAGTCGTAGTTTTTTCCACCTTGTGTGAACTTACCGATTATTCTTCTACCGAGATCTTTTGCCTCGTGGTTTCGTTGGTTAAATATCCTCCTGGACCATTCGACGATATATTCCTCGTCGGCATCGATGTGTTTTCTGGATTCGTCAATTATGCTATCTAGACGCTCTGGTTCTGGTAACCAGACTTCAGTCTGCGCCCGGTATGATATAATCGCGTCACTGACAATCAACGAAACTAGCATGCTACAATCAATCATATACCGTAGCAGCGCTATTGGCAGCCACTTCTTTTCAGCCATGTGTCTACCGATCCAAATATAGCAACAGCGATGAAGTCCTGCCGCGAACTCAAATGATACTACGCGAGCGAATCCGGTTAAATCAAAATCAGGCAGTGGTCCATTAATAGCAACACGAGTCATTTCATGTCTGGGGTGTCCAAATCGTTTGAAATACTCAGCGGCGGATCCATACCCGAGAAAACTCGCTGGATAACAGGCAACCATATCAACGGAAATCATAGCGTCGCGGTTGTATTCAGTGTTCCATAGTCCACCGTGATAATACTCCAAGCAACTGGATTGTACATCCGGTAGAAATTCCTTGCGCGTTGGGCTCCACGCATTTTTCCTCGCTGCAACATGAGCCGCAACCGATGGAATCGTAAAACAATTTGTTAACAGTTGTTCATCATGCTCCTCAAATTCTATGGCGGTTTTTTTCATCCTGCTGTGAAATGCTTCAGTGCGGTATAATTCACCGTTTGGTCTTACAAACTGATCAAAAGTATCAGCGCTGCGAAGTAACCACACTGATACAGGGTCGTTTTTACACAAGTAGGCAATAGCATCAAATAGTTTCCTCTCCGCGAGAAAACCGTTCTCTTCCAGGAATTCCCCCGGGATATACTTTACTGTTCTATCCCGTGGAAATATTGTGATCGCGGGCGTCCATGCGTGTTCGTTATGATCAATAATTTTGATTGGGGCTCCCTTCGATTTGTACTTCGATTCGTATAATACTTCACCGGTTATCGTTGTAACGGTTATTGAAAATCTCAGCGATGTTTCTAATCTCGCTATGTCGCTGATGGTTGCTCCACGCTCTTTTACGGTTAGTTCCCACTGGTTGATTTTGCTACGTCGTAAATCAGTCAATTTGTTTCCTCGACATGCATTTGTAAAAGGCTCTATTACTCGTTCTGCTACACAATTTATCCCCGTTGACTGTTTCATTGGTTTCAGTTTTCCGATATCAGGTTTCTTATTTAACGGGTATATTCCATAAACAACTGCTGTTTCAGGATACGCTCGTTCATAGTATGGTCTGTCAATTCCGGTTAACAGCCCCGGCTTGGAGTCGCGGCTAACAATGACTGTTTTCTTATCGCTGAGAACTGGTTCAAATTTATCACGTATGATCCAATCACCTGATTCCACCCGGACAATGAATTTTACTCTGAAGAAATACCTTTTACCGTCAAGTTGTGATATTATCGTTGCTGCGCGGTTGTCGTTCATGGTAGCATCAACAACACCATCAATTCGAAATGTTGACCAACTATGAGATGCACCATCACGCTTGAATTCATCGATACAATCGCGTATTTTACTCAACAGGGTTCTATCGTTTATTAACGCTTTTGGTGCGTCCTTGAGGACTCTATCAAGATTGAACTTAATATTTTTCCAGGGCTTAATTGCTGCTAATCTCTCGAACTCATCCATATAATTAAAACAAGTATTTAAATGAAAGAATATAGTATAATGAATCACTGCAAATGGTTGATGATTGGGTCGACAACCCCGTGCAATAAATCATGTAGAGGTGAATTCTGCGGGTACCATTTACAAAGCGTTCGTAATGGTTCTCTTGGCCCCCTCCCGTGCTTGGTTTGTCACGTCGGTGTAAGAGGAAAATCGCAGTTGTGTATCAATTGTGGCGGAAAGCGATACAGGGAACTAAAACGCTATTATGACAAGCGAATTAAAAACGCCGTCATTGAACCCACCGCAGACTTCGTCATCAAAACCCCCCAGGACTACGTTGAAAGATTTATAATTAAACCAAATAATAAATTAGACAAGTAGTATTATTATACAAATGAACCAAGAATTTCAGCCGCATCCTGTGCTCGTTAATTACGAGGCATCTTGCGACGGCGTTGTTAGAAACCGCAAACTGAAGAAACCAGTTGGCACCGTAAGTAATCAGGGATACTTGCAATTTACTGCAGGAGGAAAAAACTATTATGTTCACAGGATTGTATTTGAAGCATTCAACGGATTAATCGAAAATGGGCTTGTGATTGATCATATTAATAATAATAAGACTGATAATTCTCTTACAAACTTGCAAGCTATCTCGCAAAGTCAGAATACCAAAAAAGGCGAAACTGGTAAATACTCAAAGAAAGCAAAACCCGTAAAGTCATTTGATACAACAACTCACGAGGAAAAAATATTTCAGTCGATGAATGAGGCAGGAAAATATTTTGACATTTGTGGAGCCTCGATACGATTTGTTGCAGAAGGAATACAGAATTCAGCGATCTCAAAAAAGACCGGGCATAGAATTCGATTTTCATATATAACAGAAATCAGCGAGTGACAAGGTCACCGGCGCCTATGGCGCTGACGAGGTCACGTCTAACGAATTATTAAACACCTTCGGAATTGATACACGGGGGTTTCATTTTTTTTATTATTTAAAAACAAGATGTTTTATAAGAATAATGAATATCGAAGACATCAATAATATATTAACTGAGATTTCAAAATTAAAAAATCAAGGAATTGAATTATCTGATGGTCTCGACAGTGAAAAAATATTATCCGATTATGAGATTATTAACGAACAATCGAAACGGGGGCGTTTTACCCTGGCCCGCGAGTATTTTTTTATAAAACGATTACAACATACGATTAATGAAAACTTGTACCACAATGACGCAAATGCATTCATTGGACTATTTACTGCCGTTGAAATAATACGAAAAAAACTCGGACGTGTTTATGAACGACGCCGGGAGATTTCTAGTAAGATCAAAAACATTAGAAGGATTATAGACGAAAACTCCGTGGAGCTCCCGATGGTACACTCGGCGGAAAATTAGAAAATTGCGGATCAATTTACAATAATGGTAGGTGAATCACTTACTACTCGGCTAGCCAGAGAGCGGCTAGCAGCGCTTAAAAAGTTTATACCGTTACGAGACAGAGTGAGAGAGAAACTTCAAACGCGACAACAAATGCAAACCGATTTTACTGTTGGAAGCGAACAGTTATTTGCCCCGGTAACTAAAGCGACTAAGGATGTTACAGAACGAGCAATATACGGGGATATTCCTAAGGAGGGCGAACGGAAAGAGGCGCCTCTTCTTCCTGTACTTGAAAAGATAGCAGCAGAGACAGAACAAACACAGCAACGGATAAAACAACTTTCCAGTGATATAAAAACCCAACGAGAGTATGAACGATTAGCTGATATTGATGATTCTGAACAGGGTGATGTTGGTGAACTTCAAAAAATTTCCACTCAAAAAGGAGTCCCCTTTATAGATAAACTCACTGAAGAGGCTATAGCACAAATAAAACGACCTCAATTACTGAAATCCGACAATTATAGGGTTTTTGGTAATTTTGCCGCTCAAAGCTATCATTCAAGAAAAGACTTTTTAAAAGACGAGTATAAAAACAGTAAAATAAAACGAGATGACTGGGTTAATTGGTTGTATAAAACGAATAAAGAGATTGATCGCTTGGATACAAAAGAATTGAGATATAAAGAATTTAGAAAGGGAATTGATGATTATGATATACAACAACAACAAGAAATACTACAACAGCAAAAAGAAGAAGTCCGAGAAAAACGTCAAAAAAAAGCTGGTTCTGAAAAAACAAGCGGAGAGGGGTATCCAAGTGGTAGTGGTCTAGTTGAAAACGCTAGTGTTACCTGCCCTAATAGTGTTCTCAGTGATATATCACGGCTAGAGGTATTAATTGGAGGAAAACGAGCCGGAAATAACTCTACGGAAATAATCAATGAGGCTGCTGATATTTGCAAGCGGTTATTTGCAGGCGGTATCATAGACATTAATACATATCGAACGCTCATAGACGAACTCGTGGATGATTAATTGGAAAACTGGTGTTTTTAATAAGGATGATCATACACTACAACCATGATAAACCAGTACTCGTCTACGTGGTAAACTCGCGATTGCCTATTTACCGCGCGTACTATGGAGATGGTCTCGGTAGCACCATTGCGGGGTTATTTACAAGAATGGCTCCAAAAGTAGCGCCGTTAGCCAAACAATTAGGAATGAAGGCTATTGATGTTATTCGTGATAAGGGAATTAGTGCTATTGGAGATGTTGCCGGAAAGGCGCTTTCAGCCGCGCGGGACAAACTAATGTCGTTGGTGAAATCCAAGAGATTTTCAAGAAAAAAACAGATGCCATCAACGACAGTGATGCCTGCGAATGTCAGTAAAGTAATAAATAACGCCGTGGAAGAAAAACTAGAGTCGTTGGCGGCTGAGTCATCCACTAACGCGCTCATGAACGCGATAGCGGGAAGTGGTCTACGACGAAAAAATCGCAATTGAAAATATCAACATGATAAATAATAGAAATGTTTGCGCGAACCGCTGATCCCGCGTTTGATATGGATGCCCCAGTGCGCAGGGATGATTCTGTCCGTGATTATCAATATTATTCTTATTATGCAACGCAACCGAATCTACGATCGCGAATTGAACTTCAAGTCCAAGATACCAGTAGATACTTTCTGCCATGTGAAGCGTTTATCGAAATTGAGGGGGAACTCGTGACAAATGCTGCCGATAATGCACCATACGACAACAACCCGGCTATCCGAGTTGGTTTTGTCAACAACGGCGTAATGGCGTTATTTGAGAGCGCAAAATATCTCATTGACGGGCGAGAAATTGAATCAATAGAACGCGATGTTGATGTTGCAACGACGATAATCGGGCTAGCGAGATACTCAGATGATTATACAAGGTCGGCTGGTCCGTCTATGATGTTTGCGAAGGATACTACCGATAACGCTGAACACAATCAGTTTTCTAGGGTAAAGGCAACACATGCCACCGCGATTGATCCAGCACCGGCCGGGTATGTAAGACCAGCTGGGAGCTTCGATGTCATAAATGTTATTACTAATTACAATCTAGGGTTTGCAACACGAGTAGGGATGTTGCAAGGACAACGCCGACAGTTTTCATGCGCGATTCCACTGCATCATATATTCGGATTCTGCAGAAACGTCAGAAAAGTCATCTATGGGGCTAAGCATACAGTAGTACTCGTGCGAAAGGGCAATGATAATGATTCAATCTGGCATGATGCTGGTGTTGCCGACGGTAAGGTCAATATAAAGAATATAGTATTGTGGATGCCAGTAATGACCCCATCAATCACCGCAGAACAGCGATTACTCTCATTCATGGAGACAGGTGGTAAATCACTGTTGAGTTGGCTCACAGTAACCACTGATGCTAAAGAGGATAATATGGATGGTATATTTACATGGCACCTGGCATCCAAACAGGGTGTTTCAGCCCCGCGTCATATATTTGTAGCGCTACAGAATAAGGCGCGATTAGGCTCCCAAGAACGCAGCCATATGATATTTGATCAAATCGGTGTCAATGAGGTCTCGCTGAGAATAAACGGACAGCAGGAACCATCCGAGGATATACAACTCAATTACGGTGACAACCATATCGCACGTGTGTATCATCGATTGCTGTCATATATGGGTCGTGATCAAAACGTCGACACTGGTTTGCAAATATCACAACTTGATTTTAAAAACTTGTATCCGATTTATTATTTTTCGTTGGAACATCTCGATTTAACGAGACAATCCGTCGTTGATATACACTTCCGAGCTCGTGTGCAACGTCCTGGTGGTATTGCCGAATATAGAGCGGTTGCTGTCATTCTCAGCGATAAATCAATGCTGCTAGAAGGTGTTGGTGGACGAATGAGAATCATTGATGCACCAGTGGAAAACATGTAATTGAAAGCACAAAACGCGTTTACAATAAAATGTCGTATAGTGTCGTCAGTGTAGAGTTGACTGATGGTCAAGTCAAGAAATTACGATCAAAGTCGGCTAAACAATGCGGGACCACAATAACGCTGAAGCCGTCACAGATGGCAGGTGGTAATCATAAGATATCGTTGACGGCGCGTCAAATAAAACATTTCAATAATGCGATGAAGAATAAAAAGGGTGTTCAAATAGATTTCTCGGCCGCAGCGATCAAAGACATGGAAAAGACCGGTGGGATATTTCCGTTGTTAGCCGCGATTCCGGCATTGATTGCCGCGGCGGCCCCAGCAGTGGCTAAGGCGGCTGCGTTAGGGGCCGTTGGTACCGCGGCGGGGATGGCATTGAAGAAGGCAACCGGGAAAGGCTATAAAAAAAAACGATCCGTGGCCGGAAAGGGTCTAAGACTACCGGGAACCCCGTATTCATGGTACTCGGGAAAGGGTCTAAGACTACCGGGAACCGTTTATTGACTCAGGAGTCAATAACTCCTGAGTCAATGACTCCCATGTCTAATTTTGATTTAATAGACGCCGCAAACGCGCTAGCGATAAAAAACTTCAGGGGTGTTTTTATGAGGGATCAATTACCGGCGGCACCAAGGAATATTGAAACCGGCATAATTAACCTCGATGGGTCCTCCGGAGCGGGAACTCATTGGGTTGCATACGCGATTGATCCGCGTGCGATCGTCTATTTTGATTCATACGGGTTAGCCCCGCCGAACGAGTTTATGCGGTATATCCGGACGTGTTCAGCCCGGGTTTTTTATTCCACGCTGCCAACACAGCAGTTAAGCGACCCGCCGATATGCGGCCGTGAAGTATTGAACGTACTCGCGGCGATTTCATCATCGCGAAAACCACCTCATGTGGTTGTAAACGAATACACTAGTGGGGTCGTAGAGGCCCGGCGGGTTAATTAGAAACGCTGTTTTTTTTTACAATAACGATGATTGATATTTGGGGACGACCGGTTTCGGCGCTGAAAAAACCCACGGAAATGCCCGCCACCGATGACATAAAAAAACTAATCGAGGATGAAATCGCTGATACGTTGAATTTAACAAGTGTTGACCCAGGTGAAATAGTTGTATTTCAAGACCGCCAGGGTAAATTGAAATCCAGTAATGTGTCGCTGGATGACGTTTTAATACGACAGCGTGATGCCGCCGAGGACACTATCGCGCTGTATACCGGCGACGGACGACTCAAACCGGGTGAACATATATCGACGATAACATTAATCCGAAACGGTTTTACAAGGTTGGATAGATCGGTAACCGAACTTGACGCGCAGGTGAAAAAATCTGTCACCGAGGTGAAAAAATCTGTCACCGATATACAACTCACTACCGCTAGTTTTTTCGGGACCCCGACGGTAACCGAACCGAATCTTGCAACAATAAAAAATACTATTTCGGAGTTTACAACGCTGTCGGGCCAATTTTACACGTTACGAAAAAATGTTAACAGGATCGATGACAACTTTGATAAATTCTTTGGTAAAAAAAATACCAAGCTGGATGAAATCACAACAACTATAAATGATATCACTGCGTATAGACAGGAAATAAAAACAATCAAAACTGATGTTGCAGCGAACAAAGGGAGTGTAGACGTGCATGAACGGGAAATAGAAATAATCGGCGCTAATGTTGCAACGATCATAAATAATGTAGACTCGCATACAGGGGAAATAGGAACGATCAAAACTGATATTGTAGCGAACAAAAGGAATATAGACGCGCATACACAGGACATAATGACAATCAGAGCCGATATTGAAGCGAACAAAAAGGGTGTAGACGTGTATAGAGGGGAAATAGGAACGATCAAAACTGATGTTGCAACGAGCAAAAGAAATATAGACGTGTATGGACAGGAAATAAAAACAATCAAAACTGATGTTGCAGCGAACAAAAGGAATATAGACGCGCATACAGGGGAAATAGAAACAATCGAACTTGATGTTGCAGCGAACAAAAGAAATATAGACGCGCATACAGGGGAAATAGAAACGATCAAAACTGATATTGTAGCGAATAAAAAAGGTATAGACGTGCATGAACAGAGAATAGGAACGATCAAAACTGATATTGTGGCGAACAAGAATAATATAGACGCGCATGAATGGAGAATAGAAACAGTCAAAACTGATGTTGCAGCGAACAAAAAAGATGTGGACGCGCATACACGGGAAATAGATACACTCATTACTAAGGTTGCAGCGAACAAAAAAGATGTGGACGCGCATACACGGGAAATAGATACACTCATTACTAAGGTTGCAGCGAACAAAAAAGATGTGGACGCGCATACACGGGAAATAGATACACTCATTACTAAGGTTGCAGCGAACAAAAAAAATGTGGACGCGCATATACAGGAAATAGATATACTCATTACTAGGGTCGCAGCGAACAAGAATAATATAGACGCGAATTTGCGGAGAATAGAAATAATCGGAACTGATGTTGAAGCGATTAAAGACGGACTACCGAAAGTAGCAGAGCAATTCGAAAAAATAAAAATCCCTCATGAAAACATCATCAACACAGTATACACAATTCGGCATGGATCATTCGATTGGACTCCTACACAGAATACAGTAAATACTACCGCAACTGTTAAGGGCATTTATCGATTGACACTGGTTTCAATGATGCAGTTTAATATATTATCGTCGAGTTCATCCGGGTTTAACAATACAATATCAACAATTATAGACAAGAACGCAACTGAACTGTTTACAATTTATGCCGTTGATGGAAATTTAGCCCGGGCAAACATCACATGGTATGTGGAATTTGTAGCGAATCTAAGTAATTAAAAACACTAGCTCTTTTAGAATAAAATGACCACCAGGGTAATTGAATCAGAGGTATCACCGACGTCACATCAATATCGATTCGATACCGCAAAAGAATTCTCCGCGAATTTGAAAACGCTTTCCGAACAATACCGCGCAAAAATAAAAAAATACCGCAGAAAAATAACCACCATCGACGCGGTCGTGTACTCGGTGTCGGGTATAGTAGCCGGTACCGGTGTTATTTTATCCACGGTGACCACGATAGCCCCGATCGCTGTTCCAATCGCTATCTCCGCGATGACAACAATTGCTGGAGTCGCCAACGCAATCACTAAAAAGATATCATCGTGTTTTCAGAAAAAACTCGACGAGTATACAGTAAAACATCAAATAGTATCCGACGCGTACTCGAAATTATCCGGGGTGATCTCGTTATCGATTGATAATTTGTTCATATCCGATGTTGAATTCTCCACGATGGTCCAGTTGTATAGCTCCGCGATGTCAAAAATCGAGGATTTTCAACTGGAAGCCGGAACCACCTGGTTGTTGAAATTAGACACTAAAAACAACGAATAATAATAATGTCGCTGAACCCCGAAGGGTCTCAATTACTTCAGCGGATCGCGGAGAATACCACTCCGGTACAAACAAATATGATATCGATAACGTCAACGAAGCCAGAATTCAATGTGAACTTCCCGTCGCCGGTTCCAGTGAAGGAAATAGCGCTGGCAAAATTGCGAGTATATCACAGTTGGCCTAATATCCGAGCGGACGCATTTAACGGACAACAACCTAATAACTCGCTGGTTTTTGCATGGACAAATAAGCCCGATGGGACCCCAGACTGGAATGAGGTTACAATACCAACTGGGTCATACCAAATAGAACAAATCAATAAGGAATTTCAACGCAGGATAAAATCGATCACAGGAAAGGAATCAAAAATCGCTATTACGGTTCATGAACCGACGTTATCGTCGACGATTGAAATAAGCACACCGGGGTATATGGTTGATATTTATAACAGTTCAATAAGAACCATACTAGGATGGCCTAAGAATCCACCCGCGGACGCCCCCCCATCAACTATCCTCAGATACGATAACGGAGATGGTGGTAGGCATATTGCTCCATACAACGTAAATATTGCATCGGTGATAGCAATCAATCTGGTGTGTGATGTTATCGAAGGGAGTTACCAGGTGGATACCAAGCAATCAAATCAAGCTCAACAGGGGTATATCCTTTATTCGTTTTCACCAACAGCCCCTCCGGGATTTTTAATCGTTGAGAGTCCGATTAATCCGGTCTATATGCGATGCCATGATCGGTTTTTAACGAGAATTAATTTTAGAATTACCGATCAGTCAAATAACCTAATTGACCTACAAGAGGAGGAGTTAGTGATCACTCTGTTTGTAAGATCATAGCAGCAGGGGGGGCAATGACATCGACGCGGTCGTCGACGTGCTTACCGGACGCTGACGACGCTGGGGATCGACGCGCAGAAGGTGTTAATTAAACCAAATGACGTCCGGACGATCCCCTCGACGACGACGTCGTTTTTTTTTTACCAGGCGCTGACGACACTAGATCGTTGAGTGCAGAAAGTAATAATTAAGCAAAATAACGATTGGACAAAATGTCCGATTCGCCCCCCCTGCTGCTTTCTCTTGTTTGCCTAGCTTGCTGAAACATTTCTGAGACAAACCTTTTAAGCATGATAATGCATAAGCCCCTTGAAGTAAACAAATGAAATTGATATGCATGTTATATGAATATAATTATGACCTGATGATTTGTATGTCATTATGCCAATTTTTATTACAATTTCTATCTTTTGTTTGCATATGTTTTTATAAACCCCATGGGATAAATCATAATGATGCAAAGCCGATTCACGAACTGATTAATGTCAAGATTTCTTGACTGAAAGGAGATCTGACAGGCACCAATAAAACTTCATGTTCAGGTAACCTTTGAATTCCTTTCATGTTATGGGAGAGTTATCATTAGGAATATTCTGTTCCAAATGTCACTTTTCACTTTCAGCAGTCTGAAAGCTACAATCTGATTCATGAATCAAAAGGTCGATTGATCGATCGATCGATCGAGAGTGTGTGTGTGTGACTGATTTTTACCATAGCTTTAAAAAAATTCAGTCATATCACTACAATGTTTACAGTGTGGCAGTTTATAGTGATGTCTTGCACTGGGGCATCATGCCACAGACATGTAGCAAGATGTCCCACCCAGTCACATTATCCAGATACCAGGCCAACCAGTCCTTACACTAACCTCTTAATGCTGAACACGAAGCGAGGCAGCTGTTAGTACCAATTTTGTAAGTCTTTGGTATGACTTGGCCGGGGATCGAACCCAAGAATAAGGTTAGTAGAACATAATTTCATAATAGTAACCTGTAAGATATACTTACTGATAACTATATCTTAATTTTAATCAGATTGAGGCACTCACTTGTCCTGTTGACAATGGGGTTAGCTTCACTGTAGCATGTCATTTCATTATGATTTCAGTAATAATGCTAAGTCCGCTAGCAGTATTGCCCTGTATCTACTTTGTATGGTCTATTGTTCATCTGTTAATAATTGTATGTTACCACTCTGAATGGTGACCCCGAGTGGCTGAGTGGTCTAACCGTTATGGATCACTGCCATCTCACCTCTGTCTGCATGGGTTCCAGTCACGTGTTCAGCCTATGTGGGTATGTGAGAAAGCTTGCCAGTAGTTTCTTGCTGGTCGGTGGTTCCTTCAGGGATTTTCCCAGGTTCTTCCTCCACCA
The DNA here is from genome assembly GCA_028554795.2 of Sinohyriopsis cumingii. Lineage (NCBI taxonomy): Eukaryota > Metazoa > Mollusca > Bivalvia > Unionida > Unionidae > Sinohyriopsis > Sinohyriopsis cumingii. Next base: position 49,286,183 of record CM068838.1, read on the forward strand.
TTAATACTGGCCGCCATGTATAGCCTCTCTTGTGCTGAAAAATGGCGTTAAACCCCACAACAACAACCACTCTGAAGGCACATTTCAGATCCAGTTTTAATCAAACCTATACTATGTACAATATTATTATGATCTCAAATATATCTGATAATGAGCATGATCTATGCATATTAATGAACTGATTTTGCAACTGAATGACTGAAATTATTCCCATCTTAGAGGCCATATTTCTTTTTGATTTTGATCAAACTTGAAAGATAGTAAGCAGTAGCCATCTATCTTAATGAGGTGATCCTGAATCTGACTCACTGAGCTTAATACTACTCTAGATACCTTATCTGACACGATTTTAATCAAATTTCCTAAGTTGGCTAATAATGAGTTGGCTGACATCATCAAGATTTTGGACAAGATCAATTATGTGCAAAATCCATGTGAATTTATAAGGTGATCTTGCATCTGATTGGCCGAACTTGTTAACATTCTAGTAACACTATATCAGATAAGGTTTTGATTGATCTTGTTTGTCTTATATCATCAAGATCTTGGACGAGTTTGATTATGAGCAAATGTAAATGTATCTATGAGGTAATTTGATATCTGAGTGCATGAGCATTTTAATAGCAGTAACTATTTATCTGTTGCTAATGTGTAGCTGTATGCTTGATTGCGCTGAAACATCACCATCCAGTCAAGAGGAATACATCCTCCCACCGACTGGAGAATTGTCAGTATGATGCAATCCTCTCATGCACCTGGCTTGGAACATGCACAGAACTGTCATACTTTTTAAGCACACCATGCTGCATGGATATTTTTCCAATATCATCAGCAGAGAAAATTGCTTATAGTGAATACTTACTGCATTAGTTTACTCCGTTTTAACAATTAATTTCAATCTCAGTGCTATGCTATTTATTCCATATTTTTTATTATTTGCCAGTAACATTTTCTTCTTTTGGAATTCAGTTTCTTACGGAACATATGAGTTAACATGTTTTTCCAACCTTTTGGGATTTGGGTACATCATCTTATTTTCCTCCAAAGTGAGTATTTTCAACTGGAGCCTGGATATGCCTTGCCATCAAAACAACTGAAGCCATGAAACAGAAAGCCATGTTACTTGCCATCATAGCTTAGCATGCTGACATCATCTCAGCATCATTGTTTAGTATGCTAAGAGAGTCCTCTTTCAATACAGAACCTTACAACACATACTGGAAGCTGTAGCCAAGAAATCATTAAACCCGCTTTCTCCCACAATGTTATTATCTGTGGAATTTCTACATATTTGCCGTGCCGTTACATTGGAATTATCAAAGGTCTTGCTTAATGAGAAAGTAAAGACCTTCTATGGGATATTCCATTTGAAGCCAAGACCATCTTTGGAGGACTCATTCCTAAGTTGGCTTCTCAAGACTTACGGTAATCATCAACATGGTTCCTTCCCAATTGCTCTTGGTCCATCGTAATAAAAAGGTAGACTGGGAAAGCGAATCACTCTCAGGGGCCATCTGCCAAGTTCTTTAAACAGACGCAGCCCCAGTACAATACAAATGCTCAAAATACAAGTCGGTTTTACGATGCACAGGAAATAGATGCCTCAGACCATCAAGAGGAAGTTCTCTGACCAGCCTTCCTATCCTAGCAAAGGAAGGATGGTGGTGGTGGTAGGAAACAGCCCTAGAGACCTAAACCCTCTTCTGACATGCATCCCTCTCCCAAACATCCCCATAGGTACTTGTCTATGCCGTTTTTCATAGGATTGGTCAACAATTACTGACATTAGTTGGTTCCTTTTCCATCATGATCACGAGTTACCAACTCCAGTTTTGGGAACAACCTCATTATTCAAAGATCCCATACTCTTTCGCCAATACCAATATGGTACAATCATAAAAGGTGCATACCCTTTTGCAAAAAGTAGCAGTCGAGATGATCCAGAACTATTAGTCCTCCCCATTCTATTCCTGGTTCTTCTTGACTACCAAGAAAGGTGTAATGTTTCACATTATAACTGATCTAACCTTTTACAGTATTTTCTTTTAGAGGAACCTCTCAAGATGGTGACCGCTTCCTCAATCCAGAATGCACTTTATACATCAAAATGGGGGTCTGAATTGACCTTCATGATGCCTATTTGCACACTGTGATAGTTTTCTTAGACCAGTTGTTGGTTCTGTCATTGGAATCTCTTCCACACTCTGTCTCTTCAACCGTGTTATGTGAGTAATAACGGCACAATTCTGATTACTGGGAACAAAGATTCTACATTATTTTGACTGTCTTGTCCACTATGTTCAGGCTCAGTCCCTCCATCAGAATATGTTGTTGGTCCAGGACTTCATTTACATTTGAATGAATTCCCTAATCTAATCCTGGTACATCTAGAGTCACTACGAGACAAAACCTTGTTTACCTGCACCTAGATTTGGTTCCTTTAGGATGTCTTACGGATGCCTTTGAAAGTTTCTCCTTCTCCCAAAGTGAAAATTATATAAAGAGTCTATATCAGCTCTGAATCCTCTAGGACCAGACATCTATCAATATTTGCGCTGGTGGATGAATTGGGACAGATTCCTGACTGGGGTTACCATACATGCACCTGACTCCACTTGTATCTTTTTACAGATACTTCAGATTTTCACCGAGGTGTTCATTTATATCCAGAGGGCGTATTTCTTCAAGCAGCAGAAGGTGGTCGACCACTGAGGCCTACCCCCCCCCACAATCAAGGCCCAATTTTACAATGTGGGCCTTGTAAGAGTGTTCATTTGAGGTTTGTATCAAGGGTTATAATAGAACCAAACTAATGCACGACATCCAAGCTAACCTAACAACTTGCTTACCTCCTACTGCAGAACAACTTGATAACTGCCTGCGTTCATTGCTTGACAAACATGTCCCAGCTACCAAGTGCAGAGTATCAATTCAAAAGTGTTCTCCATGTTATAGCAGTGTCAGGGACCAGCTTCGCACTCAAAAAGAGACTGCTGTAAAGCTGAGAGGCTTTGGCTTTCCTCCAGACTCACTATTCATAAGCAAATCTATGAAGCCGCTAAAAAGAATGTCGCAAATATAGTCCATGCAGCGAAATCAGCCCACTACACTACTAAGATCATGGAAAGTTCCAGCTGCAAAGAGCTCTTTGAGATTACTAGCAAGCTAATGTCAAGGAACAAATCTACATCACTTCCAACTACCTTCTCTCCAGTCAACCTTCTGGACATGTTTGCAAATTTCTTCAGTGACAAAGTACAAACCATTAGAGATCAGCTTGACAACACAATTTCAATTGACTCGTCGTCACCATACAGTTGGGATACAGAATTTGAGTGGCAACCATTAGCAGCATTTGAACCTGTCTCTATGGATTTTGTACGTACAATCCTGATGAAGAGTGCACCAAAGTCATGTGAACTTGATCCAATTCCAACATCACTGCTGCTTGAGTGCTTGCCTTCACAAACTGATGTTATTAATACCTCTCTCTCATCCGGGGAATTCCCATCATTTTTCAAAACTGCCATTGTAAAGCCTCTGCTGAAGAAACCAACACTAGACCATAATGCTTTAAAGAACTACCGCCCAGTTTCTAATCTCCCATTCATATAAAACATCTTAGAAAAGGTTGTTCTATCCCAGCATGCATCTCATCTAAATTCAAAGTCTTTTTAGTAATGTACAATCTGCATATCATCCTTGCCACAGTACTGAAACTACTCTTCTAAAAGTAGTTAATGACATTCTCTCTGCGTTGGATAGCGGAAAGATTACAGTCCTCACCCTCCTTGATTTGTCTGCAGCATTTTACACAATAGACCATGATATATTCCTTCACCGTCTCCAACATGTATTTGGCATTCATGATAAGGTCTTACTGTGGTTCAAGTCCTACTTGGTCAACAGGACACAAATTGTATCTGCAAATGGAATACACTCCAGCCCAGTTGATCTATGTTGTGGTGTTTCACAGGGGTCTGTACACTCAGTTGCTCTCAAGTGTCATAGATCATCATCCAGTGTCTCACCAATTGTACACTGATGACACCCAAATATACAAATCTAGCCACCCAACTGAAGTTGATGCTACCATCCAAGGTGTAGAGAGGTGCACTTCTGATGTGAAATAATGGATGACATGTAACAAGCTGCAGATGAATGATGATAAAACTGAGGCCATTCTGATCACAACACAGACTTTCTCATTCACATCCTTTACCTCAAACAATAAATATCAGCAACACCAACATTAAATTCACACAATCAGTATGAAACCCAGGTGTTACTCTGGACAGTACTCTCACATTGCACCAACATGTCATGAACATATGCGAGGCTGCATATCTTGAGCCGAGACGCATCAGCTCCATTCGCAAATATCTTTCAGACGATGCCACTAAAACACTTGTGTGTTCATTAGTACTTTCAAGACTGGACTATTGTAACTCAATTCTGTCCGGTTCATCTCAAAATCTGCTCCAGAAACTTCAAAAACTTCAAAACACAACTGCTCGGATCATACTTGAGTACCACAATCATAGCACACCTACCTGCTGCTCTGTACCCTACACTGGCTATCCATTCGATCCAGAATCAAACACAAAATTTGTTCTCTGTGCTACGTTTCACTGTCAGACTCTAGTCCAACATACCTATCCGACGTCACCCATGTGTACACACCAGCAAGATACTTACGTTCCTCTTCTGACAATCATATACTCATTATTCCCACTATGAAAACAAAGTCATATGGACAGCATTCTTTTACATACCAGGGCCCAGCAACGTTGAATGAATTGCCCACTGAACTTAGACACAAAGACCACATTCAGGAGGGCTCTCAAAACTCACTTATTTCGACTGCAAGAACAAACTTAAAGACCTAATAATGTTTCCTACCTTAAATATTCTCAGCATGTTTTTTAATGTTTACTAATTTCATGGTGTTTGTTTTTGTAATCATATCATTATATGTTTTCTTTTATCTTATAGGTGTTGTCTAATGTTGTAAAGCGCTCAGAGCTTCTAAAGATTAGGCGCTATACAAAGTCCTCATTATTATTATTATTACTAATCAGTGAAGAAAAATGTTATTTTTCGATTGAACTTCTTTGATGTAGCTGAATTAGTTATACTATTTGCAACAAGATTAACTGAATACGAGTAAATAGCAAAATATTTTCCAGCAGCATATATTGATAATTGTTTTTGATTCTCCTGTATCAAGATTAACTGATTTAATAGGTAGTGGTATATTTTTGTGTCTGCCAGACAGTCCTCATTTGGTATTTTCTCTGTGTTATCACCTGAAGATTTTCAACATTATTAGTCAGTTCAAGTATTCTGCCTACCACCCTGAGAGTCAAAGTGTTTTATATAGATTTCATCAAACTCTGAAAAAATGATTTGGTCATAGTGTTTTGATACTGGAGAAGATTGGGATGAAGGCATTCATTTACTGTTGCTTGCTATTTGGGCATTAGTTCCAGAATCTTTAGGATTCAGTCCCTTTGAACTAGATTTTGAACATAATGTACATAGACCATTGAAGTTCTAAAAAAAGAAACTTCTTTCTAATGATGATACATTAATTAATCTTCATTTTAATTATAAACTGTCAAAGGTTTATGACGTTGCATAAACTAATCTGCATTCTATTCAGTCAAAAATGAAATTAAGGTATGATAAAAATACAAGGGAAAGGAGTTTTCAGCCTGGTGATACAGTTCTGGCTCTCTTGCCTTAACAAAAAATCCTCTTCAGGCCAAATATTATGATCCATACACAGTTGAAAAGAAAGTAAATGATTTAAATTACATCATCAATACCCCTGGGAGGTGAAAACAAAGACAACTTTGCCATATAAATATTTTGAAGGAGTATGGTGATAGAGATAGGTTAATCTTGCAATTAATTTAGTTGTACTTGTCTCACAGTAAGGATTTAAGCAATGGAATGCAATTTGCCTTTATTGACTTTGGAAAACCAATCTTCAAAATTCAGAAATTATGAATAATCTGAACCAGAAACTTTCACATTTCCTGCAACAAGAAACAAATGAACTAAAACAGATATTACTTGAATACGATATGTTATTGTAAGAACAAATAAAATCTACCATGATGCTGAAATTGTAAATTCCACACCTGTGAAACAACACCTGTACAGGATAAATCCTTTCAATCAGGAATGTTTGAAAAAAGAAATTCAGTATTTGCTGGAGAATGATTTTAGACAACCGAGTAAAAGTGACTATAGTTCACCGAAACCAGATAATATTTACACATGTGCACCGATTGTAGAAAGGTGAACAGTGTGACTAAACAAATTCATGTCCATTACCAAGAATCGTTGACTGCATTGATAAAATGCGAAATGCAAAGTAAGTCACCAAATTTGACCTTTTGAAATGATTTTGGCAAATTCCACTGATGGAAAGGGCAAAGGAAATTTTGGCATTCATGGCTCCAGATGGTCTTTATCAATATAAAGTGATGCTGTTTGGGATTAAAGGTTCGAATAGTACTTTTCAACGTCTAATGACCATGATTACATTTGGTCTGGATAACTGTGATGCTTTTATTGATGATGTCATCATCTAAAAGGATGCCTGGGAAGATCATTTGGCAACAATTCAGAAAGTCTTGGACAGACTCACTGATGCAAATTTGATAATAAATCTAAAAGTGAGTTTTGCCATGGTTGTCACTTCTAGGACACATCATGGGACATGGACAAGTTAAACCTATAGATGCTACGGTCAAGGCTATCCCTGAATTCCCTGTGCCTCTCAGTAAAAAGCAACTAATGCAATTTTTGGATATGGCTGGATACTATTGGAAATGATGCTCCAATTTTTTGATAACTGCTGAACCCCAGACAAATTTATTGAGCAAGAAAACTAAGTTTCACTGGTTTAAAAAATGTCAGGAGGCTTTTGATAAGTTAAAGGCCATACTTAAGTGTGCACCAGTTCTTTCAGCTCCTAATTTCAGTCAATCATTTAAACTGTCGATGCAAGTGATGTTGGGGTTGGAGCAATTTCAACTCAAGAAGACAAATGGTGTTGATAGAGATCCAGTGTTCTAAGAAATTAAATAAGTACCAGAGAAATTATTCCACAATTGAGAAGGAATGTTTGGCATTGATATTGGCATTACAACACTCTTAAGTCTATTAGTTCAGCTCCTTCTCCAATTATTGTTTATTGTGTGTTGTGATAACAACCCCCTTACTTTCAATGGCAAGATGAAAAACAAAAAAATTAAGGTGGAGTTTGATGTTTCAGCAATACTGACATCAGGCATGTCAAGGGAAAAGACAATTTAATAGCAGATGCACTCTCACATGTATAGTAATATATTGTTTCATACTTTGTTATTCATAAGATTTCATCTTTATTAATTTTTTTAAATGTATATTTGACTAATAATAAAAAGAAAGCTTTATTGCATAAATCTTTCTTTTTCTTTATGAAGGTAAGTGTTATGTATATTTAATTTACATAGTTTGTTAATTATGCTTAAATTTTTCCTTATTTCATTACATGCTATTGTGATGGAACATTTTATGTTGGACTGGACATTGCCCAAAATTGAGTTAATTTCTGCTTGACCTCATTGACCTTTTTAAAATTTTTATTGTGTAAACAAGTACCTACATAGCCAAATTATTTTCTCTGTGTATGGGCTTAATATTAGGATCATTATTAATAGAAGTAAATATGTTTATTTGGGTCTAGGTTTTGGAATTTCCCGAGTGTAATCCAGGTTATGGTTTTTATTTTGTAAACATTGGGATCATTCTAGAAGGTTATTTTCCAATAGGTAATGTTTTTTTTTTAAAAATAGCAAATGCTAACTGTGACCAGAGGTCAAGTAGAGAATTACATAATCCTGCAGCTGAGAGGGTTATTTCATTGGTGCTTTAAGTCTTAGCACAATCAAGTTGTATTTATAATATATGTTGTGACCAGTAATATTTGGGCTGAATTTTATTTCTTCAAATTAATGAATTCAAATGATTATTTTCTCTGGAAATACAAAAGTGCTTTGATAAAATCTTTGATAGAGACATTCGCAGGAATTTATGGTGAATTCAAACCTGGAGCTATATTACTGTGATTCAACAAGAGACTGTTGAAACATCAACATGAGTGGTCTAAAGCGCTCACCATTTCGGATCATTGCCATCTCACCTCTGTCCGAGTGGGTTCGAGTCTCAGGCTCGGCTAGCGTGGGTATGTGGAAAAGCCTGACAGTAGCTTCTCGTGGGTCGGTGGTTCTTCCCTGGGTTTTCCAGGGTTCTTCCTCCACCAGTTATACTGGCCGCCACATATAGCCTATCTTGTGCTGAAAAATGGCGTTAAACCCTAGAACAACAACACATCAACACTTTATAAACTACCAGACACATTATCACTGTCAGTTTTGGGATTTATTCTGGACTGGGGGGGGGGGATCGAGTGGCCGAGTGGTCTGAAGTGCCCACCATTACAGGTCACTGCCATCTCACCTCTGTATGCATGGGTTTCGAGTCTCAGGATCAGTCAATGTGGGTACACGAGACAGCTTGCCAGTAGCTTCTCATGGGTTGGTGGTTCTTTCCGGGGTTTTCCTGCACCATTTATACTGGCCATCATGTACAGCCTATCTTGTGCTGAAAAATGGCATTAAAACGTATAACAACATGTTCTCACCTTGTACTGAATTTTATTCAGGACTTGAAATTTTTAGGACTTGTGTCCGTAATTCTTGGATTATTTTGGGATTTAATTCGCAATACTGTAAGTTCTTTTTTCTAATTTTCATGTTGTATTCTAGGGAAATAAATTATTTGATAAATTTTACAAAACTTGTTGTCTTTCACTCTTTTCTGTTACTTATTTCAAGAGCATACACTAATAACAATTTACTGCACAGCTCTTTACACAAGATTATAGCTGCTTTCAGCTTATAATTTTGACTGCTTAAGCTCCAATCCTTTCCTGTTTTTGTGACCCACAAACTAGACTGGCATAAAGCTTGGTGCATATATAACATGAACAATATGTATATGCCATTTAGTTTCTAAATCAATGTTGCCTTGCTGTGTCCTTGGGAAAGGCACTTAACTCCCATTTTCTCTGCATGATATAGCTAATCATGTGTAAGAAGTACTTTACTGGAAAACCAGGAAACCAATCAAAACAAATCATTGCTTCCTGACATCCAAATCATGGAGTTTTGCCTTGGTAAATAACTGGCTATCCACAAAGTTCAAGCAGAATAACATTAATGGCCTGCCTTTGTAAATCTTTATGCTTAACACATTCTGTCTAATCTGAAACAGTACAACTTTAAACCACTCTTTAGGTCAATTATCAATGGGTTGTAACTTTAAACCCATTATACATGCACTTGGGATTCAGTTTAATTCCAAAAGCACCAATATTTAAAGATTTTATGTTTCTCACCAACAACAAATTTAAATATCCAATATAAAATTTGAGTAATATACATCAATGCGAGTTTGGTCTGAGGGTAATCCATAATTTATAGTAACAATAATATATTACTTATTAATAGAACTGCAAAAAATGATACCACTGATGAACTAAAATGAATCCCCTTTCTGTAAGGCATCATTCTGCTGTGATTGAATATAAATATATAAAAATGTCATGGTAATTGAAACTGTATGACTTTAGACCATAATGACCCACTCCTATGGCCTTGGGGGAAGGAGTTTAGTGAAATGTCAACTTGGTGGTTTGGGATCATAGGGTAACAGACATACAGATAGATGGATCATGGAAGAAATAAGTGTCTCCAGGACATTAGTCTTTGATCCTATAAACCCTTGTAAAAATCTCTCTTCTCAGTGGAAACAATCTTAAAATATTGCATGTTACAATTATAAATGACAGAATGTACCCAGAAAGACAGACATGTTGGTAAGTCAAGCAAATTTATGAGAACAATTAACACTTATGTATAATCTTAAATAAAATGTACACAGTTAATAAATATGGATTAATTATTCTTTAAAAATAGTCGTTTCAACACACAAAAAATAACTGATGTGAAATGGAAATATAAAATGTAAAATGAAAATTTCATCATGTGAGGTGTCAATTATTACCAAGGCCAAACCATGCGAGTTGCCTATGTCACTAGAAAATGACATGAAGTCCCATTTCTTCAGAATGATATAGATGATAAAGTGTTGAAAATGTCATTAAAAACCAATGTTTTTTTATTAAAATTCCAAAAAGTGCTTGTTCACAAGTGTCATTGCAAACTAGGGAAATTGTTTGTCATTTAAAGTCCTTAGAGGGTTTGTTCACAAGTGTCATTATAAACCAGCAAACGTCTATGTGATGAAACATTATTAGAGGGTTTGTAAACAAGAGGTCCAATGAGTCTAAGTTCACTAACCCTAGCCAAAATCTACTCAACAGTCAAATGAAGAACAGTTGAGGAAGAAATATCGATTGGTGGTGTTTGCTATCACAATTTCTTCATATCTGTTGATTATGAAAAATAAATATTGTATGAAAGTTTGCCGACCATCTTCAAACATTTCTGATAGCAAAAATGGAGAATTGGTATAAAATTTAAAGACCTTTAAACAATGATGCTGTTTCAAATTTGATCAAAAGGTGATGTTTTAAAAATAATTTGTTCAGACTTTTCTAATTTTAGTAAGAGCTACCATAATGATCACCAGATCTGCATCATTTGTCCAAATTTTGAAGGCTTTGACACAAAGTTACTCCTCATACTCAAATAAGCAGGTTTTGGGAATATGCTATTTAAAGGTTTTACTATTTATAATGCTACTGATCACAGACCAGAAAAGTTTATGGGATGGCCTGTTGTCTGTTGACCCTAGTTCAATGTCCATCCATCTGTTTCCATGTTTTTGTGTCCCTACTTGTGAATTACTTGAGGATTCTCTTTACATGTTATACAGATATCCTTACCAGGGTCCTAAATCAAAATAGTGATGCTTACACATCCAATACTGCCACCACAAAAGCCATCTTGAAAATCTCATTATCATTTGTCCTCCTAAATGGATGGTCATATCAACATGGAAATTTCACTGAAAGATTTCTTACAATATTTATTTCGTTCTATATGAAAATGATGGTGATTAAAGACTCAATATGGCCACCATAGTGACCATCTTGGAACTCTTGTTTCTGCTACTCCTCCTGAATTGAAATGTCATATCAAAATGAGTTTTTCACTAAAATTATTTCTATGTATTAGTCATAACTGTGGCCATATTTGGTGTCAGGTTGTTGTCATGTGTGCAAACCTAAGGATGACTGCTTGCTGGTAAATTTAATTCTTGGATAAAGTGAAATTTTTATATCACCAAGGGTCCACAATCATTAAAACATCGTACTGGTGACATCATGTTGTAATGATCTTATCATTTTGCACTGTGCTGCAAGAACTGATTTTGAAAAGCAGAACACCTTAAAAGACCTTTAAGCCAGGTTGCTTTACTGATGGTTAATCAGCCCTTGGCTCGATTTTTGAAACTCTGAACTAATGCAAAAAACAATTTGTTTATATGCCTGACCTAAATGAGAAATTAATTTCAGCCAAAAATAGTAAATACTTAGGTCATATTAGAGTAGTGGTGCTTAAATTATTCGCTCATGAAATACAAATAAAATTGAATGATAAAAGTCAAAGTAACATCAATGTTTCAGATGTGTATCAGCACCTTTTTAATGTGCTGAATTACAAATTTATATAAGTCCCTTTTTTATTGGTTTTCTAAAATAATACCTTTTAACAGTGTCCACTTTTAATTGAAGACTGATATCTTTTGCATAAGTCTGAGAGACTTGAATGCTGTTTAGCAATATTTAAGGTTGCTTACAGTAGTGGCTTGTCATCATGCTCAAGAATGAAATCACAGTTAACAGGACGGTAATGAAGTCAACTCTATTAATTTTGATGGTGAATTTTGGGAATTCACTTAAAATAAATTTTTACCAGAGAAACAGAATTTCAATCTGCAAATAGTTTTCTACAAAAGCATGACATTGTTTAAATATTTTCTCCCAACTTCCCTTTAAAGTGATTTAAATAATTACAAAGTGTGATGTAATCTACAAGGTCAACAAGACTGTCTAGTACATCATGGCCAACATTACCTGTACATAACTTAATACAATTTAGCCAAATACATTAAAATCACAATGATCTTGGTGTTAATATAAAGCCTCAAATTAAATCTGATTTCAATCCATTAAATCCTTTTAAGGCTACTGAACAGAAACTCAAGGACAAAGTTCAAAGTAAACATAAGGTCCATAACACCATCTAAATGATCCCAACATGAAAATCTGAAGACCATGGTCCTCATGTAAAACCTAAAAAAATCTTATCTAATTTTAATTCATCAAATACTTCAAAAGTTCTACAACAGAAACTAAAAGACCATGTGTTAGGTCAAATGTGGGACATAATTGTTTAATTGTGCCTTTTCAAATCAAAACCAGACTACAAGTCATTAAGTGAGAAACATTCTGTTCAAGCTACATTTATTTCACCCACCACACATTTAAAAATATAAATATGTTGAAATTAATGTTTATTGTTGTGCTCTTGTGATAAAAGAATCTGAGTTTTTTCCAGTTTGTGCACTATGATCACAATAGGTCACATGATAAAAGTTGGCAGTCTAATGACAAATTCAATAGAGATATTTCCCAAGAATCTTAAAAATTTAAGAAACTCACTTACTAAATTAACTTGTCCCAATGGGCTGTTGGAGAGTATTTTTTTATTCAGAGGTTTCATAGTATTTGCACTGAACCTCAGACTTTTGCAAACACTAATCAACTACTATAGGCTAATTAGCAGTCTGAGAGCTACAACCCAGTATGCACAACTCAGTTGTTAGTATTGTTTTGTTTGTTTTTTTATTTTACACCTAATCATGATGTGAATAATTAAACTACAGACCCATATCTGATTATCGGTAACTGAATTTATTATACTCCAAATTCAGTGTTCTGTCTTGCTTTTTCATAATAAAAGATACCCATTTCAAAGTGACCAAAAGCAATAAACATGCCCCAAAATACAGAACAATAAAACTTGAATAGCTGCCAGAACTATAAAACTAGAATGCACCATTAATGTGGGGTATTAACTCAGTCAAAGTCAGTCATAAAATATCAAAAACTGAACTAAGGCTATATCTTATTTAATATGAAGCCTGTACCAAACATTATTTTCAATCCCCCAGTCATCTGAAACATTTTAAGCAGAAAGAAAATTGATGCTATAGTCTGACTCTACATCCCCGTTTGTTTGTACCTTCCTACCGATTTCAAAAACGAGAATGTTTAATGTGATAAAAAGTGCACAGAACTAATTCAACTGAATCATTGATTTATAATTTCTAACCTGTGACCAGAATGGCACTAATGCTGGCATGCCCTGCACCATTTCATGCTTAACGGACTTTCCATACTAACACGGCGCCATATTGCGTACGCTATAGGCTAGTTTATTTCCATCAGACAACATAATGACGTAGTTCATCCTGTTAGGCAACTGCTGAATAATTGTGTAAATTACATAACGTTGAGAGTTTGGAATTATATCCCTCTGCATATATGAACACAGAAATTAAATCGCTTGTTAAATCCACATGAAAAGCAAATTTGTAGTTGTCATTATGTTCCTTTGTTTGATTCGACACTATAAATATCGGAAGCAGATGACTTATGCATGTACATCTGTAGTAGTGTTACACGCCTTTGCTGAAAATGGACTTGTCCAGAAACTGGAAATGGATCCGAGCATGTCTATTACACTGAAAACTTCTGTTAAGCATGAAACGTGCATAAGATGATGGTGTTAGGGCTACTCTACTCAGTCAGGTTAGAAACTATAAATCAATGAATGAATTGACTAAATTCCTTGCACTTTTTATCACATTAAAGGTTTCCATTATTTAAATCGGTGGGGGGTACAAACAAATGGTTTTGTATTATCAGACTATAGATGGATGGACATAAAATGAGAGGATGCAATGGAATTGGGCAGACATGGATATAGTAAAAGTCATACAAGTCATATATGCTTTTAATACCAACTATTTCAGTAACAGGTGCAACTTTTTTAGAATTTGCTTACAAATACTATTAAATAGTGATTATACAGTAAGAGGAAACTTTTAGACAAGCCCAACCTAAAAGTGTGATCCAGTATAAACTAGATTAAATGTTTCACATGCTGAAAAGAATTTGCACTACCCTATATTGTGATGATTAGACCTGACATGCTCTTTTCCTGACCAGTATAGTACCAGGTCACCATTGTAAAAGTCCACTGTGATCAATAATTTTCATCAGGAAGTTTTTTGACAACAGTTAAGGTGCATAGCATTCAATAATCAAGACTAAATAGACTTAAACTATATAAATATTAAATTTTACAATAACAATTACTATTTAACTTGAGTTAATGCGCCTATATGACCACACTGACATACACTTGAACTCTTTGTGTTTTCATTGTCTTCATTAGAATAGGGAAGTGGTATATGAATACGGCAATATATATTTTTTAAATGCACGTGTACAACATTTCACCATGAAAGCAAACTCCATGCAATAATTCTTAAAAGTTTAATTCATAAAAGTCTAAATCCTGAAAGTTTAGTTTTGTTATATTTACATAAATCAGAAAAATTTGCAAGGTAAGATTTTATTGATCAATCAAAAAGTATGTACAGTGTAAATTTTATTTGACATGTCTGACATGAAAGATACAGTGACATATACTGTCCATCCAAACCTCTGTTACTGTATTCCAGAACAATACGCTTGCATCTACAAAACTTACTCCATGTTAACCTCCATGTATACATTTTCACCAAGTACCACTACCCAATGCAAAATTACTAGTTCTGCATTGCTGAATTACATAGGTTCCTCTGGATTTTCAAAAAAATTATTACCTTGCAAAAGTCTGAGCATACTATGCCTGAGGAAATTTTGTGATTAATTGAAATACTATAATTTGAATACATGTAGTATTGTGGACATTAATTTTTGTGGCTTTACAAAAATAGCATTTTCTTCCATGCTTATATTCTTGTAAATCTTGGAGTATTCCTGTTGTTTCTGCAGTAGAATTGTTGTCCACTGGGTCAGTAAATTCACAATTTGTACACTCATGTTAGTAACCACAAAATCCACCGATTTGAAACCCCACATAAAATACTTAATTCACAGCATTCAAGCATGCTGAATACAAAATGCTTTGTCTCTAAATATTTATCCTATCCAAATAAATCTTTGATCGATTGAAGTCTGCCAAAGTGAAACTGTTAACTAGTACTTTTCCTCTTCTTTTTACTGAAATCCACCAAAATTTAAAATAGCTCAGTAAAAAAAGAAACCATAACATCCAAAAACAGTCTAAAGTAAAAAGCACATACATTGGGCAATCTAAAAAGATTGCTTCCTTGCTCTGGATGATTCATGATTATTAGAATTATTAGAGTTTTCCCTGACCTAGATCATAAATATCTTAGATATTATAGATTTCAAAATTGTCAGCTATGTCACATTGCCTTCTTCGGCAACTACTGTTGATCACATGACTTGTAACGGTCACATGATACAAGAAAACTGGTCTAGATGGTGGCAATTCAACCCCTTGTCCCTCTTTAGTGTTGGCCTCTGCTGTCACATTTCAAGACGAAAGTGGTAAACTACTATTCTTGTACAAATGTATACACTTACAATCATCATCCTGAACATAAGAGGTCATGAATAAAATCTTTAGAGCTAACTCACTAGTCTCTGATGAGGAAGATTAAACTGAACAAGTAGACCATGTGACAGCTGCTCAAGTAAATGGCTATCCAGAGAGGATTTTCAAAATTCCAGAGAAGAAGGAAAAAAAACCACCAAATATTAAACCAGTAGTGGCCTAAACAAAATCAACACTGGTATGCCATACATCCACAGTACATCAGAAGTCCTAACTAGAATATTCAGAAAACATGGGATTAATATATATCACAAACCATACAAATCTTTAAATAAACAACTTATAAATGTGAGGGACAAAAAAAAATTTGAAAAAATGTGGTATGGTTTTATCATATCGAATGAAGTGATTGTGAGAATGACTGTTGGTGAAACAGGCGTGTTAGAAACAAAGATTAAGGAACACATCAATACTGTAGCATATGGGAAGTTCCATCATTCTGAATCAGACTAAGGTCATCACATCTGAGGACGACTCATGGAAAAGGAAGGTGAAGGAGGCAAATGAAATACAACCACTGAGACCAACACTAAACTGGACATTAGAGGCTTCAATTACCACCAATCTATACCCATCTCCTTATATCACGTGATCATTATAGATCACATGATGAGCAAATAGTCACTGATGAAAGCAGTGATATTGATGAAATTTTCAAACTCAAATACTGAAGATATTTATGCTCTGAGTAAGGGAAAATTCTAATAATTCTTATAATCATCAGTTGATTTGTTTCTGAGTTATAGGAAAATGAACACCAAAATAGAACTTTCTACTTCTCGATTTCTTGTTCAAATAGATTTGAGACTGCAGGTACCATTTTCACAAAGTTTCTATACAGGAATGCACACAAAGATATTGAACAAATTCATGATAGAAAAGGGACAAAAGTTGTCATGTGTTAGACTGACAGTACTCCTTCACTATAAGGCCCTTCCTTATCTGTTCCTGTTACAAGACAGACATAGTCTTGGATCCCATTTCATTATATTGTGTTAAAATTTTAAGTAATATGTACTCATATAAGGCAATATAGCCTCTGGTTCCCAATGCCAATGTTACAATGAGGGAGTACCATAACAGAAGATCACTACATAATAAAGTGACTTTAGCAACAACATGGTACACTTCTGTGACGCCAATAAACAGTACTACCATGAGGTGTACTGCACTCTTTGATACAAATGTTTATATAAAAACGTATGCAAACATAGGTCAAATACACATACATTTTAATGTAAACTCAATTGATATTGCTCTTTGAATATGTGCCAGATCAAGAATTTTAAACAAATAATCTTACATTTTACAACAAAATGATACACAGAATACCTGACTTGATGAATGTACATAACACAAATTATGCAGCTGAATGTTAAATGATCATAACCCAGCCAAACTATTCAAGACATGTCACCTGCATGAGTGAAAAATCTGTTGTGGCATATTAATTGATAATTTTCTACACAAGATGTTATATTTGCTTGTTTTGATGTTCATATTGGAATATTTATATGTTACTGGAACTGGAACCATTGGTACATCATGGTTGTGTACACATGTGACTTTTGAAGAGCTGAAGCAAAATATCTCCACTGATACCAAAGCAATACAGCAGATATGAAAAATCTATACTGATGGTAGCAATTTAAAAAATAAAAAATAAAAATAAAAACCATATTAACATGCCATAACAAGATTCAAACTAAACAATGGCCATTGTGTAACATGCAATACACAATGGCAGATTGTTGATTTTAGATCTGAGTGCAACATATGCATGGTATATACACCCTGCTTCAATAACTTAACTTTCAATATATACATATCACAGTCATAAAAATTATTCAAAAATACAATGAAAACCCATTTTAGCAAGATCAAACATTTTTCTCGCTTATCTGTCATATTCAGTATCAGTATTAAGGATAGCTGTCTGCACAGGACAGAACTTTGTTCCCTCCAGTGTCCTTCTACTGACAACTTTCAGTTTATTTTAACATGTATAAATACTTCTAACCACTGCCATTTTTCATACATTTTCATCACTACTGCCTCATACAGCCTGTTTCTCTATTCAGAAGTAAAATATAGCATACAAAATCATGAACAATAGAATATCAAGTAGAAAGTATGATATACACTCACATTTTGCATATTTATTTAAGCAAATCCCCAAATGGCTATGTCTGTGAATCTATTTTATCTAGAGCCAAATGTAGTTAATGGTATTTCATGTTGTACCTTAGTTATGCCACTGACAAAAAAATGATATAATTATATACAATTTCTAAATTCTCTTGATACATTTAATGAGATTTTGTTGTATGGTAGTTGGCTATGATAGATGGGTACATTTGTATTTACCATTCATTTTAATAACCTTGATTGCAGTTAAATGTAGTGTTATCCTTAGTTCACCCTGGCCCCAAAGTGGGGTATGTTACAATTAGCTACTGAAAGCCACTGAAATAATGAAACTCATTATTCACCAAATCATGTGTTTGTCAGATTGCAAGAAATCACAAAAAGCAAGTTCCACTTAATAGCCAAGCAGTTAGTTTTATGACCATTTGTTGATATACGAGTAGCTCTTTCAGAAGGTATAAAGTGTTTAAAGACAGAGTTGAGTAGTTTAAGTGTATTTTTTTATTCTAGCTCAAAAAAGAAATATTTTACAAGTAATTTCTCACTATAAAATTATAACCCTTATGGAAATTACTCTACAAATTAAATGTTACAAATGTTTGGGTATGGAGAGGCAACATGAATATAATGAGGTTATTCATTTAAAGCTTTTTGCATTTGGGCTTCTGTACTGGAGATAGATGAATATCTGCAGCTGACACAATTTGACAATAGGTCTAACTTAGCATTAAGCCTAGATGATCCCCAGGAATACTTTCTTTAAGGTTTACTAGTTTCATATACAAGGTTGAATCAACCACAGTGCAGGAAGTAAGTATGTATGGGTAATACTAAAATGGATCATATATTTCCATGAATAAATGGAAAACCCTCTATCATGTCTTATTCTCCATCCAACAGACAATTATATCAGTCATGCACTGCTACACTATTATTACCAATTATTGAAACTGACATAATACAAAAACCTGTTTAAGCTGAAGTGAATCCAATAAAATGATTAATTTTTAACACATGCTAGCCAAAAGGAGCAAACAGTACAATAAGAAACTAAAAGTCAACTAAATTATCAAACAAATTAAGTAGTAAATTCATTGAAATTTTGAAAAATTAGATTTCAAATCTAAAGTATATCATTCAAGTCTTTTATATATTTCTTTAAAAATGTGTCAGTGTGTCTGAAAGACATAGATCCCCAATACCAATATGATGTAACTGAATAAACCTTGGTGCAAGATACCAGTGCAACCTTTATACGTCAAACAGGGGCTATAATTCTGATAAACACTGCAGAGAAAATGTCAAAAATTGCACCCAATTCAGGTTCATAATCATTCATCCCTATTCCATACCTGATTTCAATCCATTAAGACTTTCATGGAAAAATATTCTTTATGCTCAATCAAACTTTCAAGCCAAATAGTCCAAGATTCAAATTTGTACAGAAAAAGAGTAACAATTTAACTTGTCCTAGGTCTTGTTATGAAATCCAGCATAGCAAAAATATTTCCGATCTATAATGTCCATGTAATAAGGATGTGCAGATGGATGAACAGATATAGGCAACATTACAAGTCCCCTAATAGGATATTACATGGGCAGCAAAATAGCATGGACAATTTTCCATCTAACTTTCTAATGAGACAGGTTTCAAATTAAATTCAAATATACAGGGTAAAACTGCAACTAAAATGAACTGTCCGGGACAAGATTACTTTTGATTCATAGTCATATTCTGGATAAAAGATATCAATACACACACCCAGAGATCCTACTATTATATTATCAGCAAGTTACAAATGATCACAGGACTATTTAATTTTAAGTGTTACTTCATTCACTGATATTAAAAATTCCTAATGACGATTAGTTCGATTCATCTTTTCTCTCTGGAAAAAGTAGAAGGTGTCCTCTAAGATTTGCTGTGTTGGTCGACAGTCTATTCCATTATCAGCAGAATAACATGGATGTGGGATCCCTGAAGGATACATACCCTTAAACTGCATGCTCAGCACATCTAACTTGGGGTAGAAGTCACATACCCAGTCTATTAGCTTTTTGCTAGGGAAGTTATTTCTGGATTTTAGTGAATCCATAAAGTACATATCCTCTGTCACATATATGTCTTTTGGTACAGACAATGACTTGGAGATTTCTGTCAGTTGCTCATTCTCCATGATTAAGAAATCAATGTATTTTCCTACCAGAACTTTTGGATGCATGTATTGGATACTGGATGGGTTCACCACAATGTATCTCTGCTTGCCAAACCTTTCAGAGGAACGAGACGTTCTGTGATCCAAAGGAGTGAAATCTCCCAAACCATCAGAGAGTGTTGGGGATCCCAAGAGTGGGGAATCTGGCATGCCCATTTGGAGCCTCCTGGAAATACGGCTAGGACGTTTGTGGATATCAACGGAACTACTTGACTGCTTGATCTGTGAAGGCGACATAAAACAACCAGCTGCACTCTTTTCTATGAAATCTCTGGATGGATATATTGTAGAATAGTCCATTTGGGTGATTGTTTGAGCTGCCATATAATTTTCGTGTGCTGTTGATGTCCTGCTATAAGGACTGTTTGAGTATCTTGATGGATGATTGTAGTAGCTACCAGAAGTTTCACAAGAACCTCTAGAAGGAAAAAATGTTCTTCCAAAGTTTTGGTCTGGCATTGGCATAGGTCTTATTGGTCGTGAGTTGAAATTTGCTGACGAGAAGGGCTGTGGACTATGGTGACTATCTGAACCATTCACATCTCCAAATAGACTGTATGTTTGTTGCAGCTGCTGTTGAATTTCATCAGCTGTTTGGTATCTATATGGCTGCTGCTGCTGGTTATTTGACCACTGGTCACCAGGAGTAGATGTATTACTCTGATATGGTTCTGAGTACTGACCATTCACAATTCCCAGTGAGCTTCGGTACAGACCTGGAGCTGAGTTGCAGTTCTGCTGGTCAAAGGTAACTCTATTTTGGAGATTGTATTCTTGATGAGGCCGGTCACGAATCTGGGACATATTAGTCTCACCACCCTGCTGATCTTCTGTATGACCATACTGAATAACTTGTTGGCTATACTGACCTGATGAAGGATACATACCTGCTATGTTTTCCTGGTCCCTGTTATCTTGATGGTACTGTGCACATGAACCTGTATCATATGATGAAGACATATTGTTCAGTGTCTGGAAGGAAAGTTCTTGTTGGTTCACAGTCTGATTGGCTAGCATTTCCAGTGGGGTGACATCTTGACCACCGTATGTCTGTACAAGCTCCTCTGCCAAGTTTGCAGCTAGTCTATCCTCCTCCGAGATTTCTGGGATGCAGTTTGATGAAAAATGTGCAGAAACTCCATCTGTACACTTAATAATGCTATTCTGTTCATGTGATTCACTGGAACCTGTCACATGAATATCATCCTTATCACCTTTGGCAATCCCTTGATTTTGTGGTTTCCTGTTTTCTGCAACACTATTTACCTGTTCTTTGTACAGCATGCCAATCTGGTTATTCACAGATACCTCCTTATCAGAGTCTGGAGAGAGGATCTCTTTCTTGTACTCTCTATGGCCTTCTTCAACAACTGTATCTAAATCTTGCTCAATATTGTTACTGTTCTTACCATCTTCTAATTCATTTTGATAAAGTGCTTTATCCTGGCCTGTGGACGTTTCCAGTCTTGGAGTTTTCTCAGACTGTGCAATATTTTCAGCACTATTAAACAGATTCTCATCCACCTCTGAATGCTCAGATGACTTCTCTATAATCTTGTCCGACCTAACAACATCTGCACTGTTCTCTCTCAGATCATTGTTTGAATTTTCAAATGCAATAAAAGCTAAATTGTTGAGCTTACTGAGAGAACCAGTCTGATTATACAAGGCTGTTTCCAACACTGTTTCTCTAATTTTATATTTGGCACCTTTATCAACATCAGAGTAATTTGTAGTAGAAACTTTTTCAGGTCTAATGAAAGATTTACTCCCTGCTAAGTCACTCTGATTTTGGCTGATTATAGCACCACTTTTGTTCATTTCATCCAGTAATGTATCAAGTTTCTCAGCTGTCTTGTACTGAGCATCTTTGTCAACATCAATTTCTTTTTTGCTTGAATTTTGGCTGATTTTATTTAAACTCTCACTATTAACAAATTTATCAATCTCAATCTGTTCCATCGCATCCTTTCTGCTTGTCCATTGTCTCCTTTTCTTATGTTCAATATCAAACAAATCTTTTCTTTTTGAAGTTTTGTTCTTTTCTTTGGTAGTACTTTCTAATCTCTCAACCTTTCCAATCCCTGAGTATATTTCTTTATCCTGATCATCATTGACTTTGAGATCAGTCTCTTGCTGACTTATATCTCCATGATCTTTTCTGCTGTAACTTGTTTTGTTTTCCTCATCACTCGCAGAATCTTTATGCTTTTCTTCTATCTGATCTGACAGTTTGCCATCCACCAAGGCCCTCTCAGATGATGTTGCAGCTTGGACTATAAATACATCTTTTTGAGATCGTCGAGTTCTTATTCTTGGCTTTGGCTTAAAAATGACAGGTAAGATTTCATCCTCTGCTTCCCTTGTTTCTTTCTGCATAGATTTATACCTAGCAGCTCTTTTTGCCTGATGTTCAGTATTTTCTCCTGGCAGATGGCGTTTCATCTTTCATGCCACCTGAAACAAATAAGAACATTTTCTTCTTGAGAAAGAATTAATCGTTTTTTTTAAAAAAATCCAAAAATGAAGAACTAATTATTTATGACAAAACAATGAATTACAATTTATGTTGATTATTCTAGATAAACAATGTATTACTGATAGGTTTAAGGTAATTAAATATATATAAATTTGTCATTCTTGTGACCAATACAACTATTACAAATTCATCACAATGTTTTGTTTTCTTCAGCATTGTCCTTGTTAGTTGGTTATAAATGTGTAACCATGTGGACTTCATTAAATATTCATGTTCTGAAGATTCTGATTATGTTCGTAAGTTCTCAATGCTAACTGGTTCATCATCAATGTCAGGGGTCTGTTCCAAATCTGCTCCTCTACCAGAATTATCATCTTCAAGCAAATTCAACATGATATTGCTGACTTTTAACCAAACAAGTGAGTTCATGTTTGCCTTCTATTCATTTTTCATTTCCAATCATGCATATACAATAAGTTCCATTAGGCATGTGAAAGGAAATTAAAATGAAGCAATATCTCTGAATGTGAAGCAATATCTCACAGATTGGTTGTCATTATCCATGATTCAATCATTTAGTATTTTGATATGCATTTCATGTGTGCAGATGCTTTGACCATTCGTAACTGAACTTTTAAAAAAAGGTAAGTGGTGGCAATTAGTTTTTATTGGCCATCCTGGTACAGCAACTTTTTTTATTGCACCAATCTCGCAAAACACATTCTATACTGAACCCTACAATAGCTTGAATATTTTTGCAAATGTCACACTCTGAAAAGTGAACCTGACAGCATGCAGAATTTTCATTTGATAAATTAAACTACAATAGGCATTTGTTGTTGAGAGAAAGCTTCTTGAAATCTCCACAAATTATTTTCTATTATTACTAGTGGAAAAAAATCAGCACTGCATGTATATTATGGCAAAAGAATATCAGCTGCTTTTGAAATGATTGCAGCCTGGGACCAACCTAGAGAACACCAATGACCCATCACAATCAATTTTATGGGACCCATAGGCCAGGTTTATTGGAGCTGTTCAGGTCCCCATTAGGAAATAGGATCAAAGCCCTTGTCAGGGGAAAAAGGGATCAAAGCTCCATTGGACAAAAAAAGCATTTAGGGGTTTCCCAAACCCTTCAAAACCCATCTACTTGAATACCACTATTATATTTCACAACAGACTCAATGCTAATTGGTGTCAGGTCATAACCTTGCATTCAATATAACAGTGCTTTATAAACTCGAGCTTCTCTCTGTTTATAGACGATTAACAAAAACAGGAAATTAATATATTCCTCCAACAGAAATATTTACCATTACTAATTGATCGATAGTACAGTCTTAATGACACCTGAGCCCCTGCATTGTAAACTATTAATCACTATTTCAAACTAAATATCTGACACTTGCACATATACAGCCAATCAATAAAAAAACATATATTCTGACAATCTGCTCAAGTTAATACAACCGATTACTAGGTTAAAACAGTTCACATCTTTGTTAACAAAAATTCAAACAAAATTCACTTCTTAGCTTAACTACACAATTAAACATTTGCAAACTAACAATTCATTGGCATAAAGCATCACACAAACCTAATAATAATCATGTATTAGTGTACTGTACATGTTTCATATATCATTTAAAACAAATCAACATGCATCTTAAGACTCGTATCAAGAAAAATTATGTTTGAAATTAGGAACTGTACCTTCTTCTATGAAGTTTGCTCTCTTTCAAATAGCAGAACAATCTCCTTATATCCCTGGTTATATGTCTCTCAAAGACTCTCAACTACACATCCCTTGAACAGTCTTACAACTTACAAGGGATCTCACTCACCCCTGGAGTAAAGACCTTTTGCCTCGCACAAAAACTAGACTTACTAATTTTGCAGTACAAGGCATTAAAAAAACACAAAACTTTGCTGGGTAAACACACCCAAACTGTTAACTTACCAAATCATTGTTGTTGTTGTAGGATTTAACGCCATTTTTCAGCACACGATAGGCTATACATGGCAGCCAGTATTAATGGTGGAGGAAGAACCCGGAAAAATCCCTGGAAAGAACCACCGACCCACGAGAAGCTACTGGCAAGCTTTCTCACATACCCACATTGGCTGAATCCGAGACTCGAACCCACGCAGACAGAGGTGAGATGGCAGTGATCCGTAACGGACAGCGCTTTAGACCACTCTGCCACTTGGGGCCCCTCTTACCAAATCAGAATTCAGGTTTATCCAACTGCCATTATTAACACACACCCATCCAGGGATGGAAATTTTTACATTTTTTACCCACCTCACTTAATATAAAGATATATGCAAAGTTTCACAAATATTTCAGCAAGTACAAATGCTGTTTCTGCAACATTCCAATACTCTGCATTTTGATAAACAAAAACCAATCTTCACCCTTGTCCTGTTTAGTTACCACATGGAACCTCCTTAAAAATCAATCAAGTCCATAGGAGACGTATTAGCGTAATTAAACATGCCATAGATTCAACCACATACTAAATCACATACAACTTAAAATTGCTCTGTTACAGTAACATCCTAAAAATTAACTGTTTGTGTTACAATGACATCTGCAAAATTCACATTGGTACAGGGTGTATTTTTCTGCCTGGGTGTTAATATTAATTTGTGTAAACACAAGATGCTGGTAAGTGGAATACACATAGATCAGGAGTTTACTGTATTAACTAATATTGTGACGATATCTAACAATACTGCATTTTAATTGGATTTGTAGAGTCAACAATAATCATACTGTTCATTCATAAGGCTACCTGAATAATGCAAATTCACAAACCTGGGATCTCCTACTGTGCACACATACAATACAGATTACTATACTGAGGACTCGTAATATGCAAAGGAAACTAAAATTAGCATGTGAAATAAATTGGGTTACCTTTAACAGAAAACAGAAAAAAATGCTCCTGTGAAAAGAAATATCATAATTTGTATATCCAAGCAGGATATATTTCATCATAACTCTACATTACACTGAAAAGAAGCTCTTCACTACTCAACCACTGATAATATTAATCCTTACTGTCTTAAAAAGATGGATAGTTACTTCTACCAAATTGCAATTTAAGCATAATCTAGAAATCTCATAAAGGAAATGGGTTAATAAATGTTACTACGTTAAAGTAAATTATATTTGTTTGCTCAAGGAGCACTAGTCTACAATGAACCATGCCACTCTTAAACTTCAACTGTTGATAGTAATTGAAATCAATTCTGTCTTAAACAAGGGATTGATTGAATATTTTACTTGGTTTATATTTTCTCCACTCCTCAAGGCAACACAAAAAGCATAGTTTTGACACCTCTGTCCCTTCCATCACTATCTTCCTCAGCTACTTATGAAACCCTGTTACAGAGAGATCTTGTAGTAATATTCTAGTCACTTACTGCTTACTCACAATTTGCGATGGAACAAAAAGTACATCAGTTGAGAAACTGTAATAAAGGGTTTGTCATGATTTAATGGCTTTACCAATGGAGTATTCTAGACTTACAATGGGTGTATTTTCTGTTGACTCTTGCCATCAGATATATTTTTCTGTTGAACCCAACCTTAAAATTAGCCTCATTTTTTTTATCTTCATTTAAATCAAGCTTCAAGTGTCTGTGTATATGGCATGGAAATCGGCTTTGGCTGAATGAGTGCTTGTAAGCCTATAGCACATGGTCTAACAATCATGACTTATCTCAATCAGCACCTTAAAAGGTTTAACCTGTAATATAGCATTATACTGATCATTATTTGCCATTTTCAAATTCAGCAAAAATACAATCTGAAATTAATGGCTATTCTAGTCCACTAATTATCTTCAATGTATCTTTTTTTGATTATAAGGAGCCCATTTCCCAAGGACATGACCTAAAAATTATCTAAAAATAACCCTAAGTCATAAGCACTTAGAAAATCTAAAGAATAATTTAAATAAAACCTCACAAATCAAATAAGTGTAAAGGATTCCACAGACTGATCTTAAAACAGAACGAATTACTTGTTTACCAAATCCCTATTTATACAGTTTTACTTGACCTAGATCTGAGTAATTTCAATGAAGAATTCCAATCGAATTGTAAAGAAGCCCATTTCCAGAATATTCTATACGCTCATAAACAACATATTTGTAACCTAGAACCACTTTTAAAAATTAGCCATGCAATCACAGACAAAAGCGAAGCACCCAATTTAATTTACATAATACCTCCACTAATAAAGAAATGAAAGATTTATGCAATAAAGCTTTCACTTACATATTTGTTAAATAATCAAGTGATACAGTAATAATTAAAATTACATATATATATCTTATGAATTACATTCAGCTATTGAGGATGAATTATCAAAAGTGTAACAGTATATTAATATTCATATTAATAAGAGCCTATATGTATCAATGGAGCATATTGTCCAACAGTTTGAAGATGTTCCATACTTATACTGAAAAATATTAAATAGTTCTCTTATTTAATACCAGACTTGTAAATTTCATTGCATAAATGCATTTAATATAGCATTTACCTTCTTCATCTGATATTTATTTTTGGCTTGGCTGCCATATTAGTTCATCCAAATAGTACTTCCATTGTCAGCCTTGTTTATTTATCTGTATGTGCCACATAAGGCCACTGCATCCTTATTTGGAAACATAAAAAGACTAAAACAGATTGTAATAAATATGAACACGTTTAACAACATATAGTAGAACATCCAAATATGGTATAGATTCCTTATTTGGAAAATAAATCATCATGAGAATCTTACCTGTCATGGTGGACAAAGTACGGTTAGCATAAACAATAATATAATTTACTTATATACAGGATTAGAAGTAAAATTAAATGTTATAACTTGAGGGGTACTTTTAATTTTTACAAGGTTTAATTATTTTTTTTGAGGTTCAAGACACAAACCAGTTACATTATTTCCATTATGAGCATAACATTTATTTAAAAAATGATAAAATAAGCTCTTAGTTTGTTTCTAAATAAAATGAAACTAAAGATAAAGTTAAATTAATAAATAATTACAATGACCATATGTCTTTAATTCATGGGTTTCTTGACTCCTAGGCTAACATAATGAAAAACCATAAGCAAACAAATAATTTTTTTGTGGAGTTGGGGTAGAGCCTTTTATCATTTTTTTAAAAGTTTTAGAATTTTTTTAATGTATTCAAGTTTTTTTCAGTATTTTTTTTAAGGCTTTTTATTGTTTCTAAGATCAAAGTGAAATTTTAGGTTTTTCTAGGTTTTTGAGGTCCTCTTCTAACTCAGTATATAGGATTAATAACTTTATCAATAGCCAAACTTCCTGAAATTTTTCTGGTAATTCTACATTGGTAGCAGATAACTCAAGTCATCTTTTTTTCCTTGACAATAGTTTTATTTACTCCATTGCAAAGTATAAGAATACTCTGTGCCAGTTACAACCAGCATGCATTACAGAAACTTATCCACAATGACTTGCAAAAATTATTACAAATGACTATAGCAATTTGAATATATTCCAATACTGGAAATTATGTCTATATGCACATTAAGCATCTGATTAGGAAATTCAAGAAGATACTAAAGACCAGCTGCAATAATTTTACATCAAATTTAGGCTTCTCTCATCACTTTATGAAAATGTACAGATTTTGTGCTCCTTTTTATTATTTAAACAACATGTCATTTCACTTTGGATGCTTTTGTACCTGCCTACAGGCTTGTCCAGATTCTTAAATGGGACAACCACTGGTGGAAATAACATTTTGTTTGCATTAACTTTTATGTCTCAGTGCTCATTAGTGCCAATTGTCATTGTCAAATGGGTCCAGACTGCTGTGAGGTATTATCGTTTATGTTCGTTACTATCATTACTTAGCTTCATTTATAACATACTATAGCTATGCTCAAGCAAGGGGGATAACTCTAAGCAGGTTTTGGAAATTAACATTAGATCCGGAGATAAAACAGGTCTTTTTTTTTAACTGTATCTGTGCTCACATAATAATGTCTTGCATAGAATTATTATGATTTTAGTGCATATTTTAAGGTGAATTAAGGCACGTAATAATGTTCAAATTTCATCTGATCCTCTTTTTCAGACAAATATGTACTTAACACGTAAATATTTAGAAAGAGCAACAGTTTTACATTTTTTCCAGATATTTTTTGACAATTTTAACTCATGTGCATTGCTTGAGAACAAATTTTGAATAAAGTGGGCCAGTAATCAAAAACAGAAGATGCATTGCCAAGATCATTCTAAAGGCTTGAAAATATGTTACAATGCAAACTATGCACCAGGAAACTTTTGGACCAAAATCAGCAAACCACATAGACAATTTCACAAGCATGGGGCAGAACTGGAATCTCTAACAGATTTACAAATTTTGACATTTAGATTTGCTTTTCAACCAGCAATTGTTTTTCAGCATAAATTTTACATTATTCAAGGGGACTGTGAACAAAATAAATGTTACAATGCAAACTATGCACCAGTAAACTTTTGGACCAAAATCAGCAAACCACATAGACAATTTCACAAGCATGGGGCAGAACTGGAATCTCTAACAGATTTACAAATTTTGACATTTAGATTTGCTTTTCAACCAGCAATTGTTTTTCAGCATAAATTTTACATTATTCAAGGGGACTGTGAACAAAATAAATGTATCTTCATACCATAATATGTATTCTCTTTATAGAATATTAGAACAGCAAGTTTTGAACAAAAATTGGATTTAGATTCTCATGTTAGAATAATAATTAATTAATGAGTCAGTATATTAATGACAAAGGAAGAATTGTTTAACATTCATTTCAAAGATTTTTTTAATAACATCCAATAGCATTTTTAGTTTCCTTCAAATGATTACTATCTGGTGACCACTGATGATGTTCACTAAGATTATTAAGTTCAAAAGTTAACCCTTTACCGCATGCAAGTGCCTTTGGACACCTCTACTCCATTCGCATGGAAGTGCCTTTTGACGCCTCTACTCCATTTGCATGGAAGCGCCTTTTGACACCTGCTGTAAACATCAGCCATTTTAAGCGGGTTCTCGTAGCGCCACCTTCAGGGAAAACCCCCATTTAGATACTACATTCATTTCTGTCAATGACAATTACATAAAAAAATCATGTGGTCACTGTTTATGCTCTGGTCGAAATCTGCTATTTAAAGTAACTGGGTCATAATCTCCACTCTCCAAAATGGAGGTTGCGGATTTCATTCAGTCCTTATGAAATTTTCACAATTAGAATCACAACTATGAAAGCTTCAATAACTTATGTAAAAACTCTGATACTGATGTGGGCAGCAATTAGTTTTTATAAATTATCAAATTCTGATCACTTAGTGATGTAGACGTGGATAAAAAAAACGTAAATTTCGAGTATGAGAAATGGCAGCTACGGTTGGTCAAGCGGCTTCACTGACTTGATGGTGAACGAGTTCTCTCAAGATTTTAAAGCACATAAAAAATTCTTCTGTGAAAAATAATTACACAGCGATAACAATAGGACTTTATTCTTAAATTTTTCCACACATAATAGATGTGTACCAAAAATGTAAAATGGTTAAAATTGACATTAAACGTAACATACACTACACTGCTCAACAGTTAACAGGCAGGCCTATGCGTATGGAGTTGAATAGGTAACAGGTGTTCAATTTATAGCACACTGCACTGGGTAACTTTGCTCTATGAGGTAAATGGTTAACATGTTCTCAGTAGTTCTCTGGTCCATATTTCCCGCTAAACCAATTCGTATTTTGCAAAATATGGATAATGCCCTCTTTGTATCAGCATTAGAATGTTGTAATGACAAGACAACTATGCTCAGCCCAATAAGAACTTTCAGCTTCAGTTTCCTTTTCCTAGGTTTGGAGGGTTGCTAAATTCTCTCCAACAGTCCTCCAAGTTATGTTCACTTATGGAGGGATATTCCTGACGTGGACGTAGGATGTATTCCTGAGTCTCATCCTCAAGAACTTCTTTCTCTTCATGGCTTAGCTCCAAAAATCTGTTATCAGGTTTCACCACTGTAAATTTAAAAAAAATTGATTGATTTAATACACAATGTCAAATACAAGATCTCTTTATGCTTTGTTGAATAATTTATCACAATTTTAAAATTAATTATCTTGTGATATGCTGTTAAATGATAAATTGTATCCAGGGATTCAACTTAATTTATGTAAATGAAATACAAAAGATTAATATATTTGCAACACGATGCAAACTCTGGGCCTTCACTATTCTCCTGCACATGCTTAAACCTCTAATATACATGCACATTGAACTTCTTTCTTAGTCAGTAGTTTCTTATCATTGGGAGAAAGAACTGCACGAGCTGCCTTGCATATTCCTCTTAAATCTTGTTGAACAGTACCAAATTAGCAATTAAACAAATTACAAAATCAAAATACTTACTCCAGTGTGGCTGCCAAAATAATGATTGGTCTCTCCAACGAGTCCACCATCTCTTCCTTCCAGCAATGGTCAGCTAATTTTCATCAAAGGCTCCGAAAAGATCATGACCAGTTATTATTCCTTTACTACTTATCACACCTCAAAAGACATAGCACATTTGGCACTAAACTCTCCATATTTCAACAATAGGGTAATCTGTTAATAACTTGCAGTGTTCACGTCGGTTGTTTTTGAACAATTGATCTGCCATGCATCACTGCACCAGTTGCTGTACTGCAGGAACATTTATAGTCCCAATAGACTGGTTCCAGCTGATTTCTATAATGTTTTGATAGAATATATAAAAAATACAATGTTTGGGTTTTATAATGAAATTTAAAAAAAAATTCTAAGTAATTTCAGACTTCAAATATGAAAGCTACATGTGCTTGATGGCCTTTAAAACTAGTATTGGCCTACTGCTGGTAGAATCACATGTATGATTTCAAAACTTTTATCATGAAATATGGAAGTTTAACAGGTCTGATCACCTGCTTAAGAAGTATAACTTCTGGGCAGCTCCTTTGATCATTGTTATTGGTAACCAACATTCTTCTGCATTCTAGGAGAGTTAAGTATTGTCTCAACTTTAAATTTACTACAGTTTCCAGGTACGAGAACAAATGCAACTGAAACAATGAATTATAAAATGCATTTACATTCTTTGATTCAAAATGGTTTGTTTTTATTCTGGAATAAATCTAAGTGAGGTGAATTCTAATGTACAATGAGGGACAATTTTGCCCAAATTAACCTAAATAGGAAAAGCATTGGGATTAAGGTTTTCATTGTCTTTTCAATTCACTGAAAGAAATGTACGAATATCACATTTTTTTTATAGTTAAAGGTACTTTAAAAGTGTTTAGATCATGGATATGCTTGCAAATCCCGCTTTGTTGAGGAGAATGCTGCTGATCTCCAAATGGCTGAAATTTTGCCATGCTATTTTTAGATTTCAACTTTTCATCAGCTCATTACAAAAGAGTTTATAGGGTAAAACATAAACAGGTAATAATGATTCCCTGGAAAGTAAAAGAAAAAACCCCCATTAATTACTCCTTAAAAATGCATACACTGCTGTCGGGCATCTCTGTGCACCTAAGGTTTTCGTTTCCAATATTGAAGCAAAACGCATACCGAATTCGAACGATTGACAAAAATAAAATACAGCAATGCTTACCATTTGAAAAGATGCAGTTGTTACCAGAATATCCTGTTTAAAATAATATTAATTTTGGACACAGGGGATACCACCCCATTTTTCCTGACTCGCAATATGTCGGCCTATTCTGCGCATAGCTTTGAAAATATGTAATGCTTATCCATCTTGCTATAGAAATGAAATATATTACTTTGGACTATTTCTGTCAGCAGTTCAGTTGAGTAATTAAGTCAGGTTTATAGCTAGTTTTACAAAATTCAGCATACAGATGCCAATAAATGGCAAGAGATATTAAGCAAACTAAACTGATCTTGTAAAAAAGTTAGTAAAGTTCAACATTTTATGAAAAATAAGCTATTACATGGAAGAGAAATAACAATGAATAGGATGTAATGTGTTTTTGTCTTGTTGATTGGGAAAAATTACTACAGAACTTAGAAACAGACTATACACTGGGTAATTTGTTGCGAATTTATGATGTAACGGCAAGTAGACACGTTGGGTAGCAGACGATTTTGTACGTGAGGGACAACTTCTTGCAAAATTGGAAACTTAGATTAAAATAGCTTTGTTTCAAGGTACACATTTCCATCTTTTATACAATGTATTTATTTGTATGATTCTAAAAGATGCATAGTAAATCGAATTTTCTGGGTTACCGGTTCAAGAAGGTCATGGAGTGGGTCTTCACGTTGCCATTTAGAAATCACATTTTTAAGTGCATTTCGAGTCTAAACTTGGGATATTTTTGTACACTTTATGAATATCACTTTTCTTAATTAATGCATAATTCTTCTTTCTGGATACGAAATGGATTTTTGACCCAAAATAGCACATGATCAAATGTTTACAGAAATGACGTATCGTTGCGCAGAATTACCCGACACGCAGAATATGCCGACATAGCGGTACTTCAAAATGCCTCGAGTATTGCTACAGCGTATACTCGATTTTAAAAGAAAATAGTTTATTCGAGGTTTTTAATGCTCGTGTTCATTTCGGTGGCTAAACGTTAAAGTTATATGATTTTGTTATATGATTTGGCCCCGTCCAACTAAACCCATTCATGCAGCAACCGTTTCCAAAATTTAAATTTCTACATAAGTGAAAACTTACTTATCAACCTCCACTGAGAGAGAGATGATGAAAACTACACAACTAAATTCAGCATTCGGCAATAAAGTTAATGGAAAAGTAGAATTCTTTATACACAATAAAACACGGTGATTCTTGCAAAAGCAATAATGAAGACATGAATGACTAAAGGTTACTGGACACATCCCGTTTTAAGTCCCCATAGCGATCTAAAGAAAACAGGTTGAACGTTGGACCACGACTGATTCAGCATCCAGGATTCAAATGAAGCCTTAAAAATTAACTTTCATAACAATTTTGAGTGATGAAGTCTCTACGGGTGTCAGTAAATTATGACATTCAACAAACCAAACTGATTATTATGAAAGCATATGAGAAATACAAGTTCAAACCTTCTGTATCTATCGTCTGCAAAAATCACCCCGACAGCGTCTGCATTTTCAATAGTCTCGTTCAACTGGAGTCTCACGTGGTCTTCGTGAGATTTCCGCCGCGTTGACGTGGAGATCTCAAGCAGCATCGCAAGGTGTCTGATAAAATGAAACTACTAAAACAGCAGCAACACAAAAAATTCAGTGGGGCCGTCGGGATTTAAACACCCTTTAGTAACATAGTTCGGCATGACGGAAATGACCGAGCGATGTTTCCAGCGTTAAAACTCTCATTATTCTACATTCGGAACACTCTCGTGTTTTTCCGGTGAGAATTGAATATGTTTATTGCGTGCAATGGAAACGAACGAGCATATAATAATAATAATAATAATAATGAGGACTTTGTATAGCGCATAATCTTTAGAAGCTCTAAGCGCTTTATTCGACGGGGTTCTTACGGTCTTTGAAGGTCTTTGACAGTTTGGGAAACATGTGGTAGCATTTTCAAGACCTTGAAAGTTTGGGAAAATCGAGCACATTGTTCTGAGGTTTTTAAAAGTCTTTCAAAATTGATATAAACCCAAACCTTTTAATTTCTTCCATAATCACAAATACAATTGTCCAGTGTTGTTAGATTCGGATATAGTTGAGTTTTCCTGTTTTTTTTTCTTTTGGTTAATTATAACTTAGTTTGAATTTCAGCATTAAATAATATCGAAGTATTTTGCATTCGTTGTTTTCTCATATAACATAACTTGTATACAAAATGTTAGCGAAAATAGGTCTTGGAAATCTATGTTTGTAGTCTTTGAAAGTTTGGGAAAAGTCTTTGAATTTATCATTCAGAATTCTGTATGAACCCTGAATTTGCCGAATGTGCAATGATGGTGCATTTTTGCTTCATATGTTTTTGTTGTTTGTTATTTTGGGTTAAACGCAATTTCTGTGTGCAAGATATGTTATACATGGCGGCCAGTATAACTGGTAGAGGAAGAACTCGGGAAAACCCCTATAAGGAACACAGACCCATGGGACTTTCTACATATCCACATTAGCCGAGTCAGAGACTCGAACCCACGTGGCTACAGGTGACATGGTAGTAACTGGTAAAGGCTAACACTTTAAACCAAACGGCCACTCGGGGCCCCTGCTTCAAATGATTATGAATTTTTGTGGAATTTCTCTGCAATAGCAGGATTACCATCATAAATAAATAAAATAAAGCAGAGCAAAAGAAATGAAAACAAAAGACATTTCGATATGAAGAAGAAAAACATATATAAGTCCGAAAATAAATAAATTTACCGTTACAAATTCAAACGAACAAAGTGTGAGTTCTTTGTAGAGCCTCTTTGATTCTATCTTTCCCTTCAGACAAAGTCATGTTACCAGAAAATGAAGTTTGACAAACGAAAACGAAGTAAAGAAACACATAAAAACAACAACATCAGTAGTAAATGGGGTCACCCTAGCGACAATGGGAATTAGCATTACAGAGACCCCTGGGTCACTCTAGCGACAATGGAAATTTAACATGGAGAAAAATCGTGGGTCACTCTGGCGACAAGGGAAATTTAACATAGAGAAAAATCGTGGGTCACTCTGGCGACAAGGGGAATTGAACATGGAGAAAAATCGTGGGTCACTCTAGGGACAAGGGGAATTGAACATGGGGAATAGAGTTTGGGTCTGTTTAGGGACAAGGGGAATTGAATATGGGATTTTTTATTTTTTAATTTTTTTAAATTTAAATTTAAATTTAAATTTAAAAAAAGGGTAGGCAATGGAAAGGCTATCTCTTTTCGAGAAATATGGCTGGCCCTGAAAAGGGCCCTTGGGTTTATGTTAATATTAACATAGATGGCATCTGTCACATCTTCTTCTTCTTCTTCTTAAACTCCTTCTAACTGCCGGTCCATACACAAGTACCCTCTTGAGACATCCTTGTCTTTCTATGTAAACTCTCCTCATCCATTGACTAGTATCTGTCCTATCAACAACAGTCCACTTGGACCTGACATACATGAGCATGTCCGTCCTAAACATCATGGAAGACACAAGGGTGGATGACTCAACTGTGGTCCACATCTTGAAGCGACGAGAATAGGTGAATCAATGCAGTGAACTGCGCTTATTTATAGGTACAGGAAGGATTGAAACGGATTGAATTCATTCACCAATCCGAACACGCGTTACAAAATTCAGTCAGCTCGCATCCAATCCGAAGAGAGCAGTCTGTGACGTCACGTGGTCTATATAGATTCGTTAGCGCTTGTGTGCAGTCAATCTATGCGACAGTGATTCAACATGACGGAAACTCAGAAAACGATCCATTGGGGTGCACCAGCAGGGGAGACTGCCCAAGGGAACCCGGACCTACTTTCAGAAGAGGTACATTGGGATTTTGTGGATTTTCTTACCTCGCAAGAATTTGTTCCGGAACCTTCGTTACCTTCTTCATTACCGCAAGTGGAGAATTTTAGACAGAGACAGAAAGAAGAATTGGAGAAATTTATGCAACGACAAAAGGAAGCGGAACAAGCTTTTCTCCTACAGCAACAGCAACAGCAACAAGAAGAGGTAAGAAAAAAACAACAGCAACAACAGCAAGAAGAAGTAGCAGCAAAGAAACAAGAGGGTGAAAATCAAACGGCTACGGTACTGTTGGACATTTTAGCGGAGTTAAGAAGTCTGAAACAAATGTATCAGACTTCTTTATCACGACCGAAGAGAATACGACCTTCCCGAGCTAAACACTCCAACCCTGTGACTAAGCCTATCGTACCACCCTTAGTGATTTCAACCCAATCATCAGAAGTAGGCCTTGGCCGTGGCAAAGGCTTAAGGCAGTTAAAGTTGATTGGTTAAACTCACCCCTACACCAAAAAAGGCCCTTTTCAGGGCCACCCACATTTCTCGAAAAGAAATACAATTTCAATTTGCCAATAACTCAAAAATAAACCCCACCCATTTTACCCTTATAGTACGTGTCTGTGTATGAGTGCGTGAGTGTAGCTTCTTATTTTAAAATCAAAACTCAAAGACACTTACCTTATATCATTCATGTATTCTTTTCTCCATTTTTTACAATCCAATTCACAATTCACAACACAACACTTTAATAAAAAGTTCATTGACTTCTTCTTTCTCCTTATTTAGTCTCTCTGTTTTTTGAATTTCTTCACCGTCTTTTCCTCTTCTTTCTCCTCATTTTCTTCCCTTCTTCTTTTCTTCTCCTGTTTCTTTGCCTCTTGTAAATAGAATTGTCTTCTTTCTTCCTCTTCTTCCTCTGAAGAATCCCTCTCTTCTTTCGAAGAATCCCTCTCTTCTTCTGAAGAATCCTTCTTTTCTTCTGACTCCTCTTGTTTCTTTTTTGGGCAATCTGGAGACCAATGTCCTTTTTCTTTACAATAATAACAGGTATCTTGACTTTTGTCTTTTTTAGCCCCTGTTTTTTTTCTTTTTTGACGGTCTGGACACTCTGAAAACCAATGCCCTTTCTTCTGACAGATATAGCAAGTATCTTGACTCTTATCTCGAAAGGAAGGAGAGTAGTCCGTCGGCTGGTCTGAAGAGAATTTTCTAATGACCCCTCGCAAAGCTCTGACGAAACGTTCCATCTGGGTAGTCTCTTCCATCGTTCTCCTCGGTTTGAGAGTGAAATGAATAGTGAAAGGACAAGACACACCCTTTTTATATACGCTGGTTTGCCATGACTATAAATTAGTCTATGGTGTTTGAACTTGAGTCATTTGACGTTTTGCACTCAAGATGAAACGATCCTATTCATTCGAGAAGAAAGAAGAAGAAGAAAGTAAGAGGCAGAAACGTGATCTATCGCCTCGTACCAGGGCTGAAATCTTGGCACAAATTCATGCCAGTGATTTTGAAGAGGACATGAGTGAACCAGAATCCGAACCCTCTAAACCAAGTTCACCACCCTTAGTCAACCCTGAAAAGTACTATTCCATTCGAGAGACGGAAAAGCGCTCCTCTAGAAAATTTAGAACCACGGCTTACACCTACACGGTGAAGTTTAAAGATTTCAAGACCGACGTACCCTTGGAGAAAGCAGAAGGGTTTATCACCGAGATGTGGGATTCTTTGCTCACCGCACTCAAGCGACAATGTCAACCCAAAGAAGACGATCGCTTGACACTATCCATAGATCACGACGGTTTGAAATCCCCTGTTTGGATCGAGTTTAGCAGACCCGCAGAACTAACCCCTTCCAAAATCATGGACAAGATTCAACACGTACAACAATCTAATGACCAGTTTGACATCACCGATGGTAAAGCCACACTGAAAATGGCCCACGTCTCTCTTCCTCAAGGGACAGGACGCAAAAAGATGTTATTGGTGGACGACCTTCGCAACACCAAAACAAGTCTCGTCCGAATTCACAACCCTCAAGACCAGATGTGTTTAGCCCGTGCCATCGTGGTGGGACGAACCTATGCCAACAAGAACGACACGGTAGAATGGAAAAGAACCTGGAAAACTATTCAACGATCGGACCGAGCCAAACAACGAAACGAAGCAGAACTCCTGTTACAACAAGCCGGACTGTCCAAAGACACACCATGTGGCATTCCTGAGATGCAAAAATTGCAAGATGCCCTAGCTCCACGCTACACCTTGAAAGTGCACCCTCAAGAAATGCGTGGGTCTCTGTTGTTTCGAGGCCAAGATTTTAAGGACGGAAAATACATTCATGTCTATCATCACGATGAACATTTCGATACCATTACCAGTATCACCGGATTCCTAGGATATGTTTATTATTGTGAGAAATGTGACTATGGTTATAACAATCGAGAGCAACACAAACATTGTGGATGGAAATGCCCAGGATGTTTAGCCTCTCCACCCTGTCTGAGCGAAGAACCAGTGCCTTGTTCAACTTGTCTGCGCACGTTTGTCAGTCCAACCTGTTACCAACAACATTTGAAAACACAAGGTTCACAGAAGAAATGTGCTTGTCAACTGCTGAGAATGTGCCCTACCTGTGGACAAGGCATACGTACCAATAGTACCAAGGCACACGTATGTCGAGGAAAGAAAAAATGTCACATTTGTCACCACATCGTGGACTTGGAACACGAATGCTACGTGCAAAAATACCAACCCCCACCAGAGAAAGACGACGGTCACAAGAAGAAAGGCAATTTCATCTTTTTCGATTTCGAATGCATGCAAGAGACTGGCATTCACATTCCTAATTTCTGCGTGGCTCATCGAGCGTGCGAGAAGTGCATTCAAGAACCTATCTTCAGTCATTGCCCTCACTGCAGCAAGATTCCTGGAGGACGTGAAAAAATCTTTCGGGGACCAAACACGTTAGCCGATTTTGCCCAATGGGTCTTAGACCCCATCGACAAGACGTGGAGCCAAGAGGACATCGAACGTTACGGAGATTGTCATCGTCATGCCACGGTGATGGCTCACAATTTCTCCGGATACGATGGACAGTTTCTTCTCAGATACTATACGGAACAAGGCACCGAACGTCCTAAAGTGACTTTGAACGGAGCCAAAATCATTTTCATGCAAGTGGGACAAGTACAGTTTAAAGATTCGATGAGTTACTTGGCCATGCCTTTGAGTCGAATGCCTAAAACGTTTGGAATGACAGAAATGGCTAAAGGGTACTTTCCACACTTTTTCAATACCGAAGCCAATCAACATGCCGTTCTACTCCATTTACCTGAGGCTCACTATTACGACCCCGACAACATGCGTACCGAACAACGAGAAGCTTTCTACGCTTGGTACCAGGCTCATGCCTCTGACCCCTTCGACTTTCAGGAAGAAATGTTAAAGTATTGTCGTTCCGACGTGGACATTTTACGACGTTGCTGTGGAAAATTTCGAGAACTGTTCATGGAACACGGAGGGGTCGATCCTTTGAAAGAAGCTTGCACCATTGCCAAAGCGTGTTCCTTAGTGTACCGCCAACGATTCATGCCTGAAAAGACCGTGGCTGTCATCAGTCCTCAAACGACCCACTATGTCAAGCGTCAATACTCGGTCAAAGCCCTACGTTGGTTACATTACTTGTGCGACAAGGAAGACAAATGGATTCAGCATGCCCGCAACGGAGGAGGCGAAAAGACCATCGGAACGTATTCGGTAGATGGCTGGGACTTAGAAAACCCCAAGATCGTGTACGAGTTTAACGGTTGCTTATTTCACGGATGTCCCGTCTGCTACCCTGACCGTGACACTAAAAATCAGTTTTTGCAACGAACCATGGAAGACTTGTACCAGGACACTTGTCAGCGACGCCTAAAGTTAGAACAGCAAGGATACCAAGTGGTGGAAATGTGGGAACACGAGTACGATCACCGTTTGAAAACCGATCCCGAGTTTAAACGCCTGGTGGAAAGTTACCAGTTCATGGACCCGCTGAACCCGAGGGATAGTTTGTACGGAGGAAGGACCAATGCCACCTGTTTGCTTTACCAAGCCGACGAAGAGAAAGGAGAAGAAATCAAATACTTGGATGTGTGTTCGCTGTATCCCTACGTGTGCAAATATTGTCACTTTCCTGTAGGGCAACCGCAATTGTTCACGGAACACATCGACCTGAAAAACATTCGACAATACGAAGGCTTGATCAAGTGTAAAGTTTGGCCTCCCACGAACCTCTACCATCCCGTCTTACCTCACCATTCTCAAGGCAAACTGATGTTTCCCTTGTGCCGTACTTGTGCCGAAACGTGCAACCAGGACCAACCTTGCCATCACAGCCAGGAAGAACGTGCCTTGACGGGAACCTGGGTCAGCGTGGAATTGTTCAAAGCTCTGGACATGGGATACCAACTGTTAGAAGTGTACGAAATTTGCCACTTTCCCAAGACACAACAGTACCACAAGGGTGACCCTACTCAGAAAGGCATTTTCGCCGACTACGTGGATGCCTTTTTGAAACTGAAACAAGAAGCCAGCGGCTATCCTTCCTGGTGTCACACTCCCGAAGACCAAATACAATTCAAAGAGAAATACTACGCACAAGAAGGCATCTCTTTAGACCACATCGAAAAAAACGAAGGCAGGCGATCGTTTGCCAAAGTGATGTTTAAATTGCTTGTGGGGTAAAATGGCACAACGACCGTGTTTACCCAAGACGGAATATTTGACAGAACCTTCCCGCTACTTCCAGATGATTCACGACAAAACCAAATACATGAAACACGTGGACGTCGTTCGAGAGGATTTGATCTTGGTCAATTACGAAGAAGATCTGGACTTTGTACAAGACGACCCTTTTGGAAATGTCATCATTGCGGCTTACGTGACAGCTCATGCTCGCTTAAAATTGTACGAAGCTTTAGAACTGTTAGAAGAACGCGTCCTGTACTTTGACACGGACAGTTGCATTTACATCCATCACCCGATTCAACAGCACCCTGACATCGAAGGAGACCGTTTAGGAGCCTGGACAGACGAGCATCCCGACGACAAGATT
The DNA here is from genome assembly GCA_028554795.2 of Sinohyriopsis cumingii. Taxonomy (NCBI): domain Eukaryota; kingdom Metazoa; phylum Mollusca; class Bivalvia; order Unionida; family Unionidae; genus Sinohyriopsis; species Sinohyriopsis cumingii. The sequence continues at coordinate 49,327,441 of CM068838.1, forward strand.
CTAAGTTTCGTCAGTGGTGGTCCCAAAAATTACGGCTACGAATACCGGGACAAACAAGGAGAAGTGCACACGACGTGCAAAGTGAAAGGACTGACTCTGAATCATCGTACCAGTCGAGTGGTCAACTTTGGGGTATTGAAAGAAGCCTTGCAATCGGGAGAGGATGGAAACTTTAAAGTGACCACCTATCAACCGAACAAGATTGTACGTTTACCCACTCACCACATCGTCAGTCGACCCTTGGAAAAATTGTATACCAGAAGCGAGTGCGACTTCCCAATCACTTCACCTTACCGTACGGTCACGTCGGTATTGGTCTGTATATAAAAAGGAACCCTAGGCAAGATCGATAGTTCATTGTTCATTGAAGTAACTTACCATGTCGTTGACGAAGAAGAAACCAGATTGGTTAGGAGTCAAATGTTGGACATCACCGAGACCAGGGTTTTGAGGCTTGGACACAAGAGGCGACCCAGTATGCACGAGAGTTATTCAAGGAAAAAAGTTACTTTTCAACCTGTATTAGTGACGGTGCCAGAAGAACCCGTCACCCAGGACAGGACTGTCGTGGACAGGCCTGAAAGACCCTTTCGGGAGGACACTTGTGTGACCTTACCCCTACTATAGAACTGGTTAGAACTTTACCCAAAACATGTGTACAGACACTTGTGTTTATTCCACGTTCATGGTTATCATGTGCCTTTTATTCTTGTACTTAAGCCTTTGGCTTTTATGTATTTTTGTCTTTCGTATTCATGTTTGAAACATTCAATAAACGTGTTCTGAAAAAGTATATAAACTCTTGTCTTGTTTGTTTTTCGTGTCACAAGTGACATTTCTCACACCATGGCTACCTCTGCTGTCTCTGCTCCCTCTTCCTCTACTGTCAAAGTCATCGACGAACACTTAGATCGTGCCAGTTGGGAGGCTTTGTATCTTCGCCATCCCTTTAACATGCTCATTGCTGGACCTAGCGGTTCAGGCAAAACCGAATTCGTCAAACGTTTGATCGAACATAAACATCATTTGATCGATCGACCTCTTCAACGAATCGTGTGGTGTTACAAAGAGTGGCAATCGGCGTACAGCCTCTTGCGAGAAAGTCAAGGCGATTCCATCGTGTTTGTGGAAGGCATTCCTAAAGAAGACGATGGCATCGTCTCTGACTCCCGTCTAACCCATTTGGTCATTTTCGACGACATGTTAGGAGAAGACGAAGAAGAAATTAAACTGTGGTTCACGCGCAAAGGGCATCACCGTAATGCCAGTGTCGTTTACATCACCCAAAATTTGTTTCAACAAAGTAAAGCCCATCGCACCATCAGTCTCAATGCGCATTACGTGGTCTTGTTTAAAAGCCCTCGAGATAAATCGCAAGTGCAAGTCTTAGCCAAACAGTTAGGAACGCCTTGGCTGACTCAGGCGTACGACGATGCCACTCAAACGCCACACGCCTATTTACTCGTCGATTTGAAACCTACGACTCCCGAGGATTTGCGATTTCGTACCCACTTGTTTCACCACTGGTGCCAAGACGGAGGGCCTGTCCTGTACACGTCTCCGTCCTCGACTTCATTTCACTCCCCATAAAAAATCTATAGAAACCTCAGACCCTTTTTCGTCTGTCTCACTCTCAGTGCGAACATGACGTCCCTTCAGTCGCATCTTCCCGTCAAATTGATTCGTGCCTTGTATGGCATCAGTCGAGAAAAAGATCCACAAACACGAGCTCGTGTCTTAGAAGCTAGTCTCAAAGAAGTCTTACGATGGTTCACGGTGACGGCACGTCAATTACTCCAAGGAATCATTCAGATTCCTCATCAAACCAAACGCTTTTTCGATCGAAACAAAGTCGCTTTGGTCCAACTGGCCGATCCCCGCATCGACACTCAAACCAAAAAAACAAATCATTTTGAAACCTGGAGGGAGCGGTACTCTAGGAGGGGTCATCATTCGCTCACTCTTAAGATGGGATCCTAATGCCCCCAAAGTTATACCCAAGACAAAAGTCCAACGAAGCCCCAAGAAGAAAAAGACCAGGTCCCCAAGGAGAACTTCTCCAGTGGCAGGACCCTCCTCTGACCAGACACCACCACCACCCCGGAAAAAGAAAAGAAGCCCCCAGAAAAAGAAAAGTCCACAGAAAACTAGTCGCAAGAGAGGCACTTCAGCCAGGACGCAACCTTACACTCGCAAACCACGACCTGCCACGGCGGTGACTGCGTCTCCGGCAGCTTCACGTTTGTCCACTTCTCCGTTAATGACACCCAGAACTGAAGAGTACTTGGAGACGTTGATCACACCAAGAACTTCTCCGTTGATGACCCCCAAAAGAACTTCCCCAGTGGCAGGACCATCCAATTTAGTGGCAGTGGCTGCTGCTCACAAAGTACCTTCTCCCAAAATCAAAGTTCAAGAAAGATCGGGCATGTTACAAAGTTTACTGGATTTGTCCAAGCAAGAACTGGCTCGATTTAGTCCGTTACGTACCCCTGCACGACGTGTCATGCCTGTCCTCAAACTAATACGACGTAAAGACAATCAGTGGCGACGAGTTCCAGTATAAAAAAGGCCTGTGACCAAGTCGGGTATCAGTGTTTTTTGGTGCTCCTGAAGACTCAAAGATGTCACCCTCCAGAAAACCCCAAGGAAAGAAAAGGAAAGGACTGCCACCACGTTTAGCCAAACATGGGGACATGTTATCTGTCCTGTCCAAAGCTTCTTCACCCCTACGAAAAAAACTCATTCAAACAGCCTCCAAAGAGGTCATCGATACCGTGTGCGAATGTTGTTTGAACGTTTTGAAAGGCACGATCCCTTTGTCCAAACACCAGAAACAATGCTTAGGCAAACATCGTCACGTTCTTCGCCAAATGGTTCAAAAGAAAATTCCCATTCGTCAAAAAAAGAAGATGTTAGTGCAACGTGGAGGTATTTTACCTCTCTTGTTAGGCCCCATACTGAAAGGAGTCTTGGGAACCATGTTGGGAGGACTGATGGGAGCAAGATAAAAAGGCCTCGGAAGTTCCAAGATCTCAGAATCGACCGCTGACAACCCCATGGAAGGACGAAAACTAGCTTTAGTGCCTTACAAACGATGGATGGAATACCATCGGTGGCAAGAACAACACACCCCGCATTTACCTCCCAATCCGCATTTGAGCGAGATGTCCCAGTTACAACACGAACTGCAGTCCTTGATGGATCGCCAAGATTTGTCCGAAACAGAAAAATCGCAAAAGTACGGTCAACTCTTGTAACGACTGCAACTCTTTCACCAGAAAGCTTTAGACGAAACAGCTCTACCCACTCTGAAAGATTTTAAGACCTTGATGAAAAGTCCAGCACCATCACCAGTACCAGTACCAGTACCACCAGTACCCGTGACCAAGACAGAAAAAGGAGAAGAAGAGGAAGGGTTTCAAACTCTACCAGAAAAAGTACGCAAGTTAACAACACCACCTACCTCCAGAATTGGGTGGATTAAAAAGATGATGGCCACCCCTTCTTCCTCACAAGAGAAAAAGAAAGTGAAGACAGAAGTGAAGACAGAAGTGAAACAAGAACCGATATCCCCCGCTCAGACATCCTTCTCCTCTTCGACACCTATTGCTGGCCGCACACGCAAAGCATTGCAATCCAAGAAAATACCCCAAGAGAAAAAGAGTAGCATCCTCCAAGAGTGGGTGTCTTATTAACACACCAACCAACACAAAAAATGGAAAAAGTCTTAGCCAGCATTTACTACGATCCCTCCCATCCTGCAGGTTACGCAGGAGTTCAAAAATTGTATCGTGCTGCCAAAACGCGACTGAAAAGTCTCCGTTTACCTCAAGTGCAACGATGGTTACAAGAACAAGCTACCTACACTTTACACAAACCCATTCGACGCACGTTTGCCAGAAGTCGCACCCGAGTGGAAGGCATCGATCATCAATGGCAAGCCGATTTAGCCGATGTCTCTCATTTGGCCAGCTACAATCGTGGCTACAAATATTTGTTTTGTGTCATCGACGTCTTTTCCAAATTTGCCTGGGTCGTGCCCTTGACTTCCAAATCAAGCAGCGAGTTAGTGCGAGCCCTGCAACGGGTGTTGAAACAAAGCGGTCGTCACCCTCTTCGATGGCAAACGGACAAAGGCACCGAATTTCTGAACCAAGCTTTCCAAAAAGAATTAAAGAAACGTGACATTCATTTTTTTACCACCGAGAATCCCGAAACCAAAGCCAGCATCGTGGAACGTTTTCAACGCACTTTGAAAGAACGCATGTGGAAATATTTTACGCATCACCACACTCTGAAGTACATCGACATCTTACCGCACCTGGTACAAGCGTACAACCAATCTTACCATCGAAGCATCGGACGTGCCCCGCAAGACGTGACTCCCGACAACGAACTGCTGGTGTTTGAGCGTCTGTTTGGTACGTCCCCGACGAGGGCTGTCCCCAAGAAAAGTGGAGAGTTGGCCGTAGGAGATTGGGTGCGCATTGGCAAAACCAAACGCACTTTTGACAAAGGTTACTTACCTAACTGGACGACCGAACTGTTTCGCGTCACTGGACGAGTGCATGGCCGTCATCCCGCCGTCTATAAATTGGAAGACATGAACGGAGAAGTGCTCAAAGGAACGTTTTATTTGCCCGAGTTACAACGTGTCACCAAAAAAGAAGACGACGTGTACGACATCGAAAGCATTCTCGAACGCAGAACCCGTAAAGTGGGCAAACGACGTGTCAAAGAAGTCAAAGTACGTTGGAAAGGATATCCACCCAGTTTTGATTCTTGGATCGACGCTTCGCAAGTCATCGACTATAAAAACAAGTGACCATCATGCCCTTTCACACAGCAGACGCAGCTACGTCGACCACTCCTCCTTCACCTAGTTCTTCTGTGCAAGATTTACAAAAACAACCCTTGTGGGTGTGGTGTGGAGAACGTGTGCCTAAAACGCAAATCGTCTTTTTCTGCCAAATCTTCGTGGTGTATTGTGTCATCGGGGCAGCCATTGCCAATTTGAGTTTGCAACAAGGAGACAAACAATTGTGGACCATTTTATTGAGCAGTTGCATCGGTTACCTGCTTCCTAATCCCTCCCTGAAATTCACCTCGAACGGGAACCCCGGGAACCTTGTGTCCAGTGCCAGTGCCAGTCACCACTTCAACCACAACCAGAACCCCATTTTAGACGGAGACACGCCTCTGACGTCCAGTAACCCCTCGGACAGCCACAGAACTCTGGAATTATGAGTCACCAAAACCAATTTTACTTAACTTTACCCAGTGACAGTTCCATGGAGGTGTTTCCCAAAAACACGTTGTGCTGTTACACGGCCAAATTACCTCAGGCCATCCAGTTAGATCACGAAGCCCATTGGGAAGTGGCTTTAGTAGAAATGATTCACCCGACCCAAGTCCTCAATGTCCTTCCCAATCAAAATTTTTTTGATGTGGAAGTTCATGACGAGCAAATGCAACAGTGGATGGATAGCAATGTCAAATATGACAAGAAAACCCGTACACAAAATCAAAAGTACACCACCTATCACTTGTTCATTCCCCCAGGCTATTATTTTAGTGGTCAACATTTGGTCAGCACCATAGCCTCCAGGTTTAATGTCGTGTTTCTGAAAGCTTTGGAGCATGTCAACAAAAGTGTCACCATGGAGTACCACAAAGCAGCTCGTCGCTTCTTGATGAAATTTGAACGAAGTAAAATCGTGTCCATTTTATTTTGTCCTGAATTGTTTGACATGTTGGGCGGAGACATGGACATGAGAAAGGCCATGCTCAAGAAAAACGAATTACCAATCGTTTACGACAACGAGTCTTTTAGCAAGTTATTTCGTGCCCCGGTAGAACTGAACCAAGGACTGAATTTGATGTTCGTGTATTCCGATGTGGTGGAGTACAACGTGGTGGGACACACCTCCGTACCGTTACTGCGTGTCATTCCTTTCAAAGTAGATTCTGCCACGGGCGCTGACGAGGAAGGTGGAAACACTTACCACGTCCACCGCGAATTTGTCCATCCTCACTATTTGCCTGTCAGCAAGTCGTATTTGGACACGGTCAACATTGCTATAAAAGGAGATCTGGGACAAAATATTCCATTCACCAAAGGAAAAGTCACGGTGAAACTCCATTTTCGAAAACGGTTCTCTCACGACTCTTAAGTCATGTATCCAGTGTACCGAGGGGTTGCTCGACAGCGAGGACACGGCTTAGGAGATATGTTAAAATCGGCCTTTCGTTCGGTGGCCCCGGTGTTGAAACCGATGGTGACACGCGGATTGCACGCCTTGAAAGATGCGGCACTGACGCAAGGCAAAGAATTTCTCCAAAATGTCATCATCGACAAACAAAACCCCAAAGAAGCCTTCATGAGGGCAGGCAAAAATGTCTTGCTGCAAACGGGCAAAGACATTTTAGGCCAACGAGAAACACCTATAAATGCCCTGCACGCTACCGAGTCAGGCATTCAGCAAGGACAAGGCAGAAAGAGACGACGAAGAAAACACCCTTTCACCAGACTTCAAGCGAGAAAGGCCAAGAAAAGACAACCGTTCGAGACTTAGACGTTTTCGATTATTGAGAAAAGAGACAAAAAAATGATGCACCGAGAATCTTGCGCTTGTTCCAAGACGGAACTGGATCTGTTTGCCATGCCCCCCACGATGATGACGATGCAAGAATCCCAGTGGGTGGAATTTCACCCCGTCTCCTCACTGACCGATTCCGCTCCCATCGAGTTTGAAATCAAAGGACAGCCCGAAGATTACATCGATCTGAATAGCAGTTACTTGTACCTGAAAGTCAAAATTCTAGATAAGACTGGAGGTCCTATAGACGATGAAGCAGTAGCTCCCGTCAACAATTTCATACATTCCTTGTTCAGTGGAGTGGACTTGTACTTGAATAACAAACTGGTCAGTAGCAGCATGGATACTTACCCTTATCGTGCCTACCTGGAAAATCTCTTGACGTACGGAATAGATGCCAAGAACACTCATCTCAATGCCTGTGTGGTATGGGAAGCTGACGAACCTACCAAGTTTGAAATATTGGAAACTGATGAAAAGAAAGACAACAATGATGGATTTGTAGAACGAAGAAAGAGAATCACGGGAGCCGACACAAGTTTAGAACTGATGGATCGTTTGCATTTGGACATGTGGTTGCAAGAAAAGTATTTGCTGAACGGGGTGGATGTCCGCCTGAGACTGAATCGTAGCAGTGCCGCTTTCCATTTGATGGCTGATAGTGACGGTTACAAAACCAAAATCCTAGAAGCCAGACTCTACGTACGCCGTGTGGAAGTGTTACCTAAAGTGGGAAACGACATCAGTCAGACGTTGAGCAGAACGACTGCCAAGTATCCCATACGACGCGTGGAAGTGAAAACCTTCACCATTCCCAAGGGACAGCGATCCATGATCGAAGATCATCTGTTCCAAGGACAGTTACCCAAACGTTTGATCGCTGGTATCGTCGAGAATACAGCCTTCAACGGAGCTGCCGAAAAAAATCCTTTCTACTTTCAACACTTTGGCGTGTCCAAAATCGAAGTCAGTCGCGATGGCAAGACCTTGTGTACCCGACCTTTCGAACCTGACTTTACCAAGAAGAATTACTTGAGATCGTACTTGTCCCTGTACGAAGCCACCGGACAGTTAGGAACCAATACCAGTCACGGTATTACGTACGAGGATTATGCAGGAGGCTACGCTTTGTGGGCTTTCGATTTCACTCCAGACCAAGGCAGCGACGAGGGACATTTCCACCCTACAAAATCCGGCCAGATTCGTGTGGAAATTCAGTTTAAAGACCGAGACCCTGATGAAACGGTGAACGTCATCCTGTATGCAGAATTCGATAATACCATAGAAATCAACAGTTTGAGAGAAGTCATCCTAGATTACTAGAAACCATGGAAGACTGTTATCCCTCTTTACCTAGTGGAGAAACTTTTAGTGTTGGATTATTGTTAAAAATGTTAGAGTTGTTGTTGTTTAGTGTTAAGTGATTTTTGAATAAAAAATGTTGTGTTTTGAAAAAAATTGTTTGATGTTATATTGTTGGATTATTGTTAAAAATGTTAGAGATGTTGTTCAGTGTTAAGTGATTTTTGAATAAAAAATGTTGTGTTTTGAAAAAAATGCCTTTGTCTTTTGTTTAGCTATAAGAATGTTGGATTGATGCTCTTTCATTTCTTACTATCCCTCTCATGACACTCACTAAACGTTGCGACTGAAAAACCGTGTGGGGGATGTTTTCCTTCACGTCCGCGCTTTGACTTTAAGAACCGGGTTGTTTCCAGTCTAACCATCCATTGTCGACTCATCCTCCTAAGAAGATGTGCTCCAAACTAGCTAAACTCAACGAAGCCTACGTGAATTTGCATAGGGTCAGACACAGTCTGATACCGAAGCCAGAAGAAATAGAGAATGTGAGAATGTTAAAAATCACTGAAGACCTGATAGAAGAGCTCTTCAGAGAAGAAATGAACAGGGAAAAAGAAGAATGGACAGAGAAGTACAGACTTCAGAGACAGCAGCAACAACAACAACAAGAGCAGCAGCAGCAACCTGAAGCTGACAGAGGCTTTGTCGATTGTCGTATCGACACCAAAGAGTTCTTCTTCTCTTTCCGAAGAAGCAGACCTATCGCCAGAAAGTCTATCCTCAGAGGACATCGCATTCTTAGAAACTAAAAAGAATGCCATAGCAAACAAAAAAAAACAGCCCTTTTCAGGGCTACCCAATACTCTAGAAAAGAAATAACAATCGATTTGCCAATGTGTGTAGGTAGAGTAGTGTGAAAATAAACACTAACTCTTTATTGATAGTGAGAGTGTATGTGTTTGTGTGTTTGTGTTTGTAAGTGGTTAAGTAAGTTGGTATGGATAGTAGATTAAAATGATGTCTTTTTTTTGGTGTTTGAGGTGTAAATTTGGGGTTAGATTGGATTGCTTTGCGTATGTGGATAGTCTATTGAAGTGATTTATAAAAAATTTTAAAATAGTGATGGGCAGCATAAAAAGTGAGTGTTTCTTTTAGGTCAGCGCGTTGTTGTTTTTTGGTCATGATGTAGGTAAGATCAATTTTATGTTTTTAGGGGATGTTTTCCTTCACGTCCGCGCTTTCACTATAAATTGAAACTCGTTCGGCAGTCCAGCTACCCTTGTTGATTGATCAACACCAAAAATGAACACGAGACTGGAGAAACTGTTGGAACTTCATGTGCATCTGGAATATGCCAGGCGCATATTAAATGAACTGGCCGCAGAAGCCATTGTGGAGGAGGGAAGGATAAGAGAGGAGGAGGAAAGAAGAAACAAAGAAGAGGAGGAGAGAAGATATAAAGAAGAAGAGGAAAGAAGATACAAAGAGGAGGAGAGAAGATACAAAGAAGAGGAGGAGGAGGAAAAGGAGAGAAGAAGAAGAAATTTCAGAATCCCAGAGAGCGAAAATTGGGATTCTGAAGCGACATATCCTGCCTCTGCTCTCTCCCCCAAAAAGGTAAAAAGTAACTGGTGGACAAGATGTGTATGTGGCGCCAGGCCTGGAAGGTGCCACCATTAACCAGGTGTCCATGAAGTTCCAAAATAACAGCCCTTTTCAGGGCTACCCAATACTCTAGAAAAGAAATAACGATCGATTTGCCAATGTGTGTAGGTAGAGTAGTGTGATTATAAACACTAACTCTTTTTTAAGATAGTGTGAGGGTATGTGTTTGTAAGTTGGTGCTTGTAAGAGCTAAGGTATGTTTGTGGGAATAGTAGATTATGGGTTTCTTTATTGTTTCTTAGCGTAGGTGAAGAGTATAGTTAGGGTTCTGTAAGCGCTCACGTACGATTGTGTGGATAGTAGATTATGGATTAGTTTATTGTTCTTAGCGTATGTGGAGAGTATAGTTTGGGTTTTGTAACCGCTCACGTACGATTGTGTGGATAGTAGATTATAGATTTGTTTATTGTTTCTTAGCGTATGTGTTTGTGTGTTTGTGTTTGTGTGTTTGTGTTTGTGTGTTTGTGTTTGTGTTTGTACCCGCTCACGTACGATTGTGTGAATAGTAGATTATGGATTTGTTTATTGTTCTTAGCGTATGTGAAGAGTATAGTTTGGGTTTTGTAAGCGCTCACGTAAGATTGTGTGGATAGTAGATTATGGATTTTGTTTATTGTTTCTTAGCGTATGTGGAGAGTATAGTTTGGGTTTTTATTATATGAAATGAGAAAGTATAGTTTGGGTTTTGTTATATGAAATGAAAAAAGTAGGGGGATGTTTTCCTTCACGTTCGCGCTTTGTTTGGTCATGATCTAGGTAAGATCAATTTTACGTTTTAGGGGGATGTTTTCCTTCCCGTACGCGCTTTAAGTATAAGAACCCACAGTATTCGTCGTTCAAACCATTCTGCAAAGAATAAAAAAAGAAGATGGCTTCTAACCAAATGGACAAAATACAAACATTACAAGACGTTTTAGACAACTTAGGAATGATGGAGCAGATGTTAATAAGACTGGTTGAAGACCATTATTCCTATAGTCCCCATCGTGTAAAGATGGAAATTAATAACTTAAAGAAGGTAAAGGACAAGATTAGTGGTGTCATGAAAGAGATAAAGGAGGAGAAGGAGGATGAAGAGGAAAGAATAAGAATAAGCAAATGGAACGAAAAGATTGAAAAAGAAGAAGAAAATGAGAAGAGGAAGAAAGAAGAGGAGGAAGAGAAGAAGAAAGATAGCAGGAGAAAAAGAAAGAGAAGAAGAGAAAGAGTGTTGGAGATAAAATAAGAACTTGGTGGAGAAAAAGAAGAAATTAGAAGCAGAAGAAGAAGAAAACCCAAAGGCCCTTTTCAGGGCCAGCCATATTTCTCGAAAAGAGATAGCCTTTCCATTGCCTACCCTTTTTTTAAATTTAAATTTAAATTTAAATTTAAAAAAATAAAAAAATAAAAAAATCCCATATTCAATTCCCCTTGTCCCTAAACAGACCCAAACTCTATTCCCCATGTTCAATTCCCCTTGTCCCTAGAGTGACCCACGATTTTTCTCCATGTTCAATTCCCCTTGTCGCCAGAGTGACCCACGATTTTTCTCTATGTTAAATTTCCCTTGTCGCCAGAGTGACCCACGATTTTTCTCCATGTTAAATTTCCATTGTCGCTAGAGTGACCCAGGGGTCTCTGTAATGCTAATTCCCATTGTCGCTAGGGTGACCCCATTTACTACTAACATCAACAACAACAACAAAAAGTTGGCTTCTCTTACGTTACTCTGGTAAACGTAATTCTGTAAAGAAAATATTACGTTATCTGATCCTGCAGTTGGCTTAGATACACTACGCAATCAACGTACAGATGTGTCGGTGATGAGTTAACTTTGAACAAACATTGAATGAGTGTCCTCAAGATGTTGATAACATACGCTGTATTACCGGTACAGTCATCATTTCTTTCAAGTAGTAATGTCGACTACTTGACACAACTTGAACAGGTACAACAAAGATTCCGACATCTCTTCACAGAAATGGGAGCCGAAAAGTAGTGAAAGGTTTATTTTCATACTTTAAAGGTATAATGCGAAATATACACGAGAAATCAATCCTGAAAAATTGCGCCCGGGGAGGCAGTCAAAGTTTAAGAAAGAATTGATTATTTTCAGACCCATTGTCTTACAAATTGCTCTGCAATCTCTCTCTTTCCTTTGCTCCTGCATTTACATTTATGTTCAGACGTGCATGCGCAAATGAGAATATATATTTAGAGCTTTGGCATATATCTGTGAATTTTGTCCACTTTCACAAGGTGCGCCGATGAACAACCTGAGAGAAAACTGCGGTAACATGGACCTTTTTTCAGCTTAATTCTTAATTTGGTTCTGTGCTGCCCTCTGGACAGCGTATGAATCTTGTTTAAGAAATTCTGCCATTTTGAAATCTGGGTGACCAGTATAATTAATGAAATCACTGAATGAAATAATTTATCCGCGGAATCAATTTGTAAATTTTAAGCTAATTACTTGCATACTACTGCTTCAAAGTTGCGCATTTTCGTCCGATATAAAGGAAGACACTGTTACGTGTTTAGGCTCGAATGAACAGTAAAACAAGAAAGAGTGAAAACAACAAGATTTGAAAAAAATATAATAATTTATTTCCCTGGAAAAATTCTGTAAAAATGAAAAAATATGAACTTACAGTTTAATAGAATCAAATCCAAAAATAATCCAAGAATAATACACGAATACAATTTTTGAATTCCTAATAACAAATTGTTCTACTGATTTCAAGTTCGAATCCCGACTAAGAATCCAAGATGGAAGACGATGAGATATGTTGTAATCTGTAGTATTGAAATCTACAGTTCATTGTAGAAACAAGAATTATCACTCCGGTTTTGGATAGCTGAATACATTTTTATAAAAGCTGTCCTTATTCAACAATTGCACATGACCACACGTATTTTCCTGAAAAATAATAGAATTAATCCTTTTGACTCCAAGTAATTTGAAATGACTTCAATCCAAGTAATTTGAAATAACTCCAAACAGTACAACATACAACTTCCAGTGTAAGAGAAATCTCAGCTACAACTGAGAATAATTCTCCAAAACAAAGGTTATATCGTCGCAAAAAAGTGGGTAACGTGATCATGTTGTAGAAGGTCATAGAAATTAGGTACTTGTTAAAGATCACGTACACCCAGTGTGGACCTGACGAACGCCAATCATTTTACTCTAAGAAATAATAACAAAATTATTTACATCTTAAACACGTATTCCCATTATGACCTCGACAACAACCAATCATTTTAAAATAAAAATAGAAATTGTTTACGTGGTTGCTACTAATTTGGAATCAAGTCAGGCTCTAGATCAACACCTAGTTGTTTAACGAACAGTCAAGGTCAAACTATTTTCTGGAAAAAGTATCATCTCCAGTGAATAAATTTACATCACAATAGCATGTAATGAAAAATAATTTTCTTTAAAAAACTGACAAACAATTAAATTGAAATAAATATATATTAAATCAGATATAATTAAATCAAATATACATAACACACACCATAAACTGGAGTAGGTCGTTGTATGGCTGAGGTTGGTTGCCGTGTGCGAGCTGTCAATCCTGCCCCTACGGCCTTCATTAATTTTATGCTAGTCATGGCTATAGTGTGTGATGGTATCCTGTAGTGTACTACCAGTCTCTTAATGACATAATGCCTGTTGGTGGCTATTAGCTTCCGCTGAGGTCAGACCTATTTGTACAGCTATGTATGCTAACGTACCCTGTCTTTCTCTAAATCGGTGTATGAAGAGGTCAGATGGAGATATGCTGTTGCTCCAGCGCGGTTCTAATACGGCAGTAAGTTGCTTTGCGGGTAGGACGGGCCTTGACAATAAGCTCGTTAAGGACCTTCCTAAACTGTCTATTCATCTTAGCTTGTCGGCCTGTTGGTCATCTCCGCATCTGATGTATACGCGTACTCCTAACAGGCCAGGAATCGGATTCTTTCTGTGTTTCTGAGCATTGACGGAACGGTGTATGTTAAAGCAGTTCTTTAACATGCGAGTTGCACTACCCAAGGGCATCCAGGTCATAACCATGTTAATTTGAGCTCAAGGCTGCCTTCTTACATGAAGCAGTGGTGCTTCTAAAAAAGCCTTTTTGCAGCTGATGTTTCTCATTCCCTGTCTGACAGCATCGTTCTCATCAAACCAATCCTTATATGTACATGCGTTGGGACGGAGTGTTTTGGGTGTAGCTGAGTAAACTAGAGTCTCTACGATGGTCAGTTTTCTTCGATATTCTCAGAGCTTGCGTTAGGTTTCAAGTTGGTTGTACAGTTCTTTGATAAATACTTGTTTCACATTCCCCTGTTTCAGTTTGGAGATAATGAGCTGTTTGTGCAACTTATTTTTTGATCATCTAATAGGTTGAAATTGTATTGAACTTCGAGACTATCAGCCTATGGTCAGACCAGTTTTGCCGCACTTCTCATGACATTTGTCACTCGGACATCCTGTCTGTCTCTTCTCCTGGCGCATTCAAGACGTCTTGTTGCGGTTTGGCTGGCGGAAGACTTGTTGATTATGGGGTTGCATTTCCTCTGTAGGTCGAGCCCATTGATGTTGCATTTGCCAAAACAATATTTTGGCAATGACACCTGACTATGTCACACGAGCTGTGCCAGTTTGCCTTGAAATCAGCAAGGATGATGAGCTTGTCTGGCTTAAGACCACGGTTTTGATCAAATAATGTGTCCTTCATTTCATCTTTGTTGATCATAGTGGATACAGAGGCGCTGATGCTAATTGCATGTCTTTTTACAATCAGTTGGAGTCTCATTTGCAATTGTCTGTCATTCACATTCTTGGATTTTAATGTTGACGAAATATCCATGAAAATCAAAACAGCCAAACAGATGGTTTGATAATGGTCTCAAATCAATCAACAAAAGATACAAACCAACGATTGCATTAAAATGTTTTGCAATTCGTTAGATAAAATTGCAAAACGTATGTATGAAAAAGCAAAGATGATAGTACTCACAGAGGATGAAGAGGTATTCTAACTGAACAAATATATGTGCGATAGAACACTGTTTAAAGACAGCGTTAAAGACACGACTTAACACCCTGGTATTGCGGTCCATCACATAACGAATGATGAATTAAAGACAAATATAGTTGTCTCTTTATCGCGCAAATTCAACCCATGAGCGAATTCCGGTAGAAGTCACTTGTTTTCTCCTGATTTCCAAGGACGTATCTACAACTACTAGTGTAAACTGGAAACTGCAATTCGCCCAGACTCTTAACACTTTTCTTTTAATCGATGCAAGACCACACATATCACAACAACACATTTAAAACACCACTTCACAATTGTCTACCAACCTCACAACTGCATGGTTTCACCTTATTACATTTACGTAACGTAGCGCCAGTATTTCACTACTTGAAAATGTACAACTCAAACACCAAATGCATGGATCTACTTGTCCTACGCTACCCTAGATCAGTCAAATCATGATTTTAAGATACATTTCGCCTCTAACTCTACACCTATCTACCATCACAGCCACCTATAAATAGCGCCTACAGATGACGGAATAATCCCTTTTCTGTTATTCCACTGTACAACGCACCAGCTCCCATCACAAATACTGCACATTAAGTCACCCAATCAATCCACAAAATTAGATTTTAGTAGAGACTACTTGGCTAAGTGACACTTGTACGGATCTGGCCTGAACTCAGTACTCATTTAAACCATGCCATCATGAAATCTCATGAACGCCGCATTATGTGACGCTTGCTCCTACAATCGGCTAATAATTCGGGCGGAAGACTATTTCACCAACACCGACTTCCGAAATTCAAATCACGAAAATCTAAGAAATCCTTGAAAAGGAGAGCTATATACAAATGGCGCATACTCCAAATTTATCTATCTATCTATCGATCTATCTATCCATCTATCTATCTGTCTGTCTGTCCGTCCGTCCGCGTCCGTCCGTCCGTCCGTCCATCCATCCATCCATCTATCCATCTATCTATCTATCTATCTGGGGCCCCGAGTGGCCGAGTGGTCTAAAGCGCTCACCGTTTCGGATCACTGCCATCTCACCTCTGTCCGCGTGGGCTCGAGTCCAAGGCTCGGCTAGCGTGGGTAAGTGGGAAAGCCTGTCAGTAGCTTCTCGTGGGTCGGTGGTTCTTCCCTGGGTTTTCCAGGGTTCTTCCTCCACCAGTTATACTGGCCGCCATGTGTAGCCTATCCTGTGCTGAAAAATGGTGTTAAACCCTAGATCAACAAGAACAACAACAAATCTATCTACGAATTTCCATTCATAGACTGTCTGGTTAGGACAACCACATACTCCGTAAGACATTGTTATAAGCAATCCAGACAACGACGTAAAATATATGCCCTAAAATATAGATTACTCAGATAATCAACATCGTTTTAGTAGATATAAGCAGGGACGTCATTGCGGGGGGTTAAGGGATTTGCCCCTCCCCCCCATTTGGAAGTGCTGTAAAATTGCTTTAGCCTACATACGAAAATGAACAAGCTCGTCAATTTTTGCCCCCTCCCGATTTACCCCCCCCCCCAATCATGTTTTGATTCTCTGCGAAAAAAGCTTAATTGGTATAAGGAAATAATTCACTCGTGAAGTCGAATCATTTTGTATTGTCGCTCGAGGCCTCTGCACTCGTGAAATATTTCCTTATGTTTCTCCAAACAACGTACTAGATATCCTCTATTCAACGTGTTCATTTTATGCCACTAGACCAGATTATTCGGTGATATTTTGAAGCTAGAAAGGCGACGTGCGCATTTCTTGACTTCTTGTCCTTATCAAACTGATTTGACCTTGAACTTCGATGACAGCAATAATGAAGTTTATGACTAACACGAGACCAGACCAAGACTTTCATAAGCGCATTTCTTTTGATGTCACGAAAACAGAAATGAAAATGTTTATTAGAGACTAGTTCAAGTAAGTCACGTGAGCTCATTCGATTAATTGGTATAATGAGGCTATTTCCTGGTTAGATTCTTATCAAAATACCGACTTAGCACTAAAAGTAAACGAAGACTTTAGCCAATAAAAGCAAATTGATTTAAATCGACAATTTGCATCATTTGTGGAAGGGACATGAATAATAGAAATCGACCTCTACTGTTCTACAGCATGGATTGGTATTGGATTGACATCAAGTTGATTACTTATTCCTTATTCCCCAATGAATAAAGAATAAGTAACCTGTTACTTATTCCCGATTCAACTAATTATGCATACATTTGGTTACTTATTCATCATTCACATCCAGTTGGGTATTCATTCTTTATTCACAGTTCCATAAGTAATTGGTTATAATTTACTTATTGAGGATGAAGAGTCCTTCAAGGCATGCATTGGAATTATTCTAACCCAGTTAGAGAAATGGGCGTGTTCTTTAGTGCCAGCTATATAAAGCTGACTAAAGACAAATCACGGACTATGTGGAGGAAGGGGTTAGGATATTGGTGGGTATACATAATTAGTAATTTGAAATATGATTAATTAGATGTGTTAGATGTTGGGGTCGCATCCTGTTGTGCATGGCGCGAAATATTAGTATTTGTGTTCGAAAAGCTCACTATGACTCAAGTAAACGTGAAACTAAAAATAAAATATACAAGTGTGAAATTGGAGATTTCTCCTATGTGTTCGTAATGTGCTTAGAGAAGAATTATTTCAAGTATCTATGGGGTTAGGAAGTCTTCAGCTGACATCGACTTTTGTCTTGAAGTCCTTGGAACTGGGTAAACAAGCATACGGGTAGGTGTATGAAACACGATCAGTGTGAGTCAAAGCTGATAATATTTAGTGCGAATTAAACCCGTACCAAAACGATTTTGATAGCAACATCTGATGGACAGTTTCTGTTCAGGAAACAGGTGGGCCAATACGTCTCCTCTTTAAAGAGTTCTGACATGGATTTTTCACTGACATTTTATTTCTAGGGGATAGTGTCGAGCTACGAAAGAAGTCATGATGAATCTCATCGAGAGGAATCAGTGAAAAAGGGGCAACCTATGGGCACCGTTTATGAAAAAAAACGCACAATGTGGATCGATTAAATTGATTGTTATTACTGAACCCCTAACTAGAATATATCGATTTCAATGCCTCTAATAGAATATCTAGTTAGGGATCTCTTCCAAATGTGGGAAAAGTTAAAAGAAAATTCGTCGACCCGATTTCGTGGAATCTGGAGATTAATATATTATATCTGTAATAAAGTTCATCAGTAGATTACCTTTTCAAACCATATCTGGTTCCTACAGTTCATCACTAAAACGATCTTGGCATTTATTATTGTACGATATCTTATAAACAGATATGTATTTGACTCCCAAAAGCATTTTTGATGGTGTTTGTCTAATGTAAGCGGAAAACGTAAGAGGGTCCTTAGGGATACCAGCAATATTTAAAACCAGACTTTGCTATGTTTGAACCCTTACTCGGAGAATTTTGACTTATAACCCCTGTTTGACAGTCGGTAAAGAGTAACTAATCAGAACAGTAGGAAGAAAGTGATAGAATAAATTCTAAGATGAAAATTAGTCGAGACGATTTCGACGAATTCGCGGTTAAATTAAAGAGGCCAAGCACAACACATGCGGTCAGAATATTAGGGTAGAGGGGGGCAAAACGCCTCCGTGGGGTAAAACGCCCCCAAGCCATCATGATGCCCCTGCGCTAGAAAGTGGCCTGGTCTTTATTCAGCAAGATTGCGTAGGTTACACAGGCCTTGTGAATGGCGGCCATTGTTGGATGCAACCGCACGCATGGTTTTTATTCAAGAATATTACTTTTTTGGCATCTTCCTGTACAATTGTTCAATCCATTTCTTTGCAGTATTTTTGACTGAAACTACCTAAAGAAAACAAGGTATGTATGTTTTTAAACAACATGGTATAGAGATGCATTATGTATAATATTTCATGATTCTCAGCAGTTGTTAATTCAGCCTATTGTTAAATTATCAATGCTGTATGATAGGGGCAAAACGCCCCCTACAGGGGGCGTGTTGCGCCATAACTGTTTAAATGTTGTACACTTTTTAACTAACCGTTCATATGCCTAAAATTATTCTATACTTTTTTGCAGATGGTGCGAACTTACAGAAGGAAAACTGGTCGTGGAAATGATGGGACACTAGCTCTAAAAGCGGCTCTTGAAGCAATTCATTCTGGAATTTCACTGAAAGCTGCTGCGAGGAATTATGGAATTCCAGCTAAAACTTTGCGTAGACATAGAGATTTGAAGGTTTCTCAGTCTGGAGTGTCAAAACTGGAAAGTGAGACTACTATTTTCAAGCCTGTTTATGAGTTTCTTCTGGTTGAGCAGATCCAGCCTATGGAAAAGGCATTATCTGGACTTACCACAATTGACGTCCAGCTTTTGGCGTACGACTTAGCGGTTCATCTGAATATCTAAAACCATCCATTTCAAGGCAATGCAGCAGGTATTGTTTGGCTGAAAGGCTTTATGAAAAGACATCCAAATCTAGCCATCAGAGCTCCAGAGGCAAGTCAATTTTTACCAAGTGTATAATGAATCTCTTGACGCAACACTTGCTTATGGTCTCAGAATATGGAACATGGATGAGACAGGTATTAGTACTGTCCACAAGCTAGTAAACATCATTGCATCAAAAAGTGTTAGATCAGTTGGTAAAGTTACAAGCGGTGAACGTGGTCAAACTATTCCTGTAACACTGGACAACAAATTTTTACAAAAGTCATGTTACTGAAATAAAATTAGTCAATTCTTATCAATTTTTATGTGCTGAACACGAATATGACAGTCAAATTGCAAAATTGGCTCTAGTTTTTTTGTAATCTGCAAGAAATTAATGTTTACATAACGAAATGCATTCCAATAGTAAAAGGTCAACTGTAATAGCCTACCTATAAAAAATCAAGTCATTGACTACATCTTAGATTTCTTCGCCTGTCTCTTGTACAGCTGTTCGGGAGCATCTCTGAGGAGTGTCCAGCAGTAGTCAGCCAGCATTGTAGTGGACCATTTTCCCTGGTATCTTTGTTCCATTGTTGCGATATCTTGATGAAAACGTTCGCCGTGTTCATCACTAACAATACCACAGTTGCTAGGAAAGAAATCCAAATGGGAATGAAGGAAGTGAATCTTTAGAGACATATTGCAGCCAAGTTTCTTATACTTCATCAACATGTCTTCTACTAGTTCCTTATAGTTTTCTGCCCTAACATTTCCGAGGAAGTTTGTAGAAACTAGGCGAAAAGCATTCCATGCTTGTTTCGCGTCACCTTCCAGCAAGTTGTTGAACCGGTCATCTTTGAAAAGCTCTCGAATCTGAGGACCCACAAAAACTCCCTCTTTAATCTTTGCTTCGCTGAGTCGAGGGAATTTTTCATGCAGGTATCGGAATGCTGGCAAAGTCCGGTCAATGGCTTTCACGAAGTTCTTCATCAAACCTAGTTTGATGTGAAGGGGTGGTAGCAAGATTTTCTGAGCCTCAACCAGAGCTGGGTGTTGGATATTCTTCTCTCCAATGGCTACATTCTGCCTGTGAGTCCATTCCTTCCTCATGTAGTGCATTTCCCTTGCTCGGCTATCCCACTCGCATAAGAAACACATGTATTTTGTATATCCTTGCTGCAGTCCCATTAAAAGGGCAACTACCTTCAAATCACCACAGAGGTGCCAGCTGTACTTGTTATACTCAATGGAATTCAGTAGCTGCCTTAAGTTATCGTATGTCTCTTTCATGTGGACAGCATACGCTACTGGAATAGATGGAAGAATGTTTCCATTGTGCAAAAGCACAGCCTTGAGACTCAGTTTCGAAGAGTCCACAAATAGTCTCCATTCTTGTGGGTCATGAGTGATTTTTAAAGCATTCATGAGGCCCTCAATATCGGAACAGAATATCAGATTACTTTCCTTTCTGAAGAAAGGCTCCAATTGCTGGTGGCGCTTTCGATATGCAGTAATTGTGACATCTTCTTCTAGAAGATTCCATTGTTGGAGTCTTGATCCTAGCAATTCTGCCTTGTTCTTTGATAAGTCCAAATCACGAATCAGGTCATTTAGTTCTTCCTGTGTTATTCTGTGTGGGGTTGATGATGCACCACAGTGAAAATCTGGATCACTGCATGCTGATGGACCAGGAGAAGAACAGGTCGACTCACCTTTGTCTTCGTCAGATGAATCAAGAGAATATTCTGCTGGAGGTTCTGGAATAGGAAGTCCCTCACCATGTGGAACTGGTCTCAATGCAGACGGAATGTTTGGGTAGACTATTCTCGACTTCTTTCGCTTCGTTATTCCGCCGGAAAGAGGAGGAACCAAGCAGAAGTAACAGTCATTTAGGTGGTTGCTTGGCTCTCTCCACACCATTGGGACTGCAAACGGCATTGATGACCTTTTGCAATTCAACCACTGTGAAAGCTGTGTTGTACATGTAGCACAGCATATATGCGGAGCCCAAGGCTTGTCTTGGTCACCAACCTTGCATCCGAAGTAAAGATGATATGCCTTCTTCACTTGAGAATTGATACTTTTCTTCTGGTTGGCAAATGTCACTTCCCCACAAATATAGCAAAAATTGTCCGCGGTATTAACACACTTTTGAGGCATTACTGTTCTTTATTGTACGTAAATGGATAAAATAATAAGTTTTATGTAACAGTAGCTTGAACTGTCTCGCACAACGTCTAAAATATTTTAAATGCTGAACCTATCTGATTGGGCTTTATATAGTACACTGCTTACGTCAGCTTCAGCAGCCGCCTGGCATTAGTATAATAGGCCTACACATGTATAGTACACTGCTGACGTCAACTTACTTCAGCAGCCGCATGGCATTAGTATTGCATTGCATCAGAAAATGATGCAATCAACTGTGGATGATGTGAGCATGATGGTATTATGCAATGTTACATCATTATTCCGGATGTTGCTGCAGTCCTACTGGAGAAATTTACACAGTGAAACATAGAAAATGAGGTATATGAATATCTTCAAAACGAGAGCCAATACAAATTTTTCACGGTTATATTCGTGTTCGGCACACCAAAATACTACAGATTAGGGCCTTTTCAAGTCAGTAATGATTTCAATGTTGACCAGTGTAATATGTGCCATGAAGGCGGCCGGTACCTTTGCCTCGCCAGCATTTATCTACCCACGTAAACGAATGGTTCCATCACTGATGAATGGTGAACCAGCCGGATCACTAGGCTTGTGTAGCCCAAGTGGGTGGACAGTCAGTCATATTTTCTTGCACTGGCTGGAACGTTTCACTTCTTTTGTGAAATCCACGAAGGATTAGTAAGGTCATGATCATTTCTGACAATGCATAAACATTGACTGAACCAAGCAAAACGGTTGAATTTCTGCTAACTGGTAGTTCTGCAGCCACTGTGGATGGGTCGGGTAATCCAGAGACAGACCAAACAATTTATACTCATTCACCTGATAATCAACAAACACGTACCTCTGCCATCACCGTCGAGGAGACAGGCAATCGGAAAATGTTTGACGAAGCTATTCTTGCTGAAAGAACGGAATGTGTTACCTTGGGGGTATCTGATAACGAATGCAAAAGTGTAGACGATTCACCATTTATGAACATATTGCTTAAACTTTCGCCAAAGCCTAGAATATACAGTCAGCGCACAAGCAAGCGAAAGACAGAGTCAGTCAGTAGGACTGTACAGGCAAGTGGGAGCAAACGGAATGAAACCAAAGTTTCAAAACAGAAAGAAATGCAGACAAAAAAGAAGCAGACATCTAGAGAGGACAAAAAGATAGGTCGAAAACCATCAAAGACTATGAAGACAACTTGTATAGAGGACCATGTAAAAGGAAAGAAGGCTTCGGGTCCAAAGTCAGTTGCTAAACATGATATTGCCTTGTCAGCAAACACAACATATAATAAAGACAATGTTTGTGGAAACTGCGAATTTGAGTGTGGAGGAAGTGATGATCCCTTAATAGAAGATTCCTGGTCGCAGTGCAAGAAATGTTCCAGGTGGTGCCATGAATCATGTGGCACCACCCTCAATATGCAATTTGTCTATGCTAAGTGTGAGTAATAAACAATTTTCCAGGAGCATTCACGACTTTTGGGCTTTGACTTTTTCTTCATTAATTACGGAAATTAGTGACTATTTAGACTTGAGTATTGTTGTAGCTGCTGTCTTATCCGCATTGCTGTGCTAATTTGAATGATGCAACAGTATGTAGTTTTAGCATCTTTGCTATATATAAAATGTCCATATAGGAATAATACTTGATTTTATAGTTCAATAGTATCCCTGTAGTTTTACAGACTTTTACAGATGTCGAATGCATTGTTAGGCAAATTGCACCGGAGGCTGCTTGTTGCCCCACCATAGGGGCAAAATGCCCCTTTATAAAGTTTCACCATTTTTCATATTTCTCGTAAATAGTTTCTTAGTTGTAACCAAACATCATTCCATTATGGTAGACGTAAAGCATACTGTAAATAAATTGTCCAGTTGCGAAAACAGTCATGTAAATCATGCCATAAATTACCAAAAGTTGTTAAATGGGGCGTTTTGCCCCCCCCCCCCTTACGTATATACTTGGGCCTTTACGTCTCTTTAGAGAGTTCTGACAATGGACCTTCTTTGATATTTTATCTGTGCGACAGAGTCCACCAACGCAGGAAGTCCTGACGACGAATATCGTCTATAGGAAACGACGATGGATACCGGGTATGAAAAACACTAAAATGTTCATAGATTGTATCAAACTTGTGCACTAATTGAACCAATACTAAGAGGATTTTCATTACAACGTCTCTTGGATATTATGTAAATAACAGAAAGAAAAAGTGAAAGAAAACACGTTGAGCCAATTTCGATAAATTCTCGGCTAGATAAAGCTAGTCGAGCACAACACATGACACAAGACTTTATATTACGTTTATGTATGAGCTAATACGTCCCCTCTTTATACAGTTTTTACACAGACCCATCTTTGATATTGTAATAAATTTGGAGTATAAGTCAATTGCATATAGCTCTCCATTTTAAGGATTTCATAGATTTAAGTGATAACTTGGTTGATTTTGGGAAGTCGGTGTCCTCAGCACGACTAATTAGCCAATTGCCAGGGGAAAACGTCACAGATTGCAGTGTTGATGAGATTCCAGGATGGATGGTTTAATTTTATAGTGAGTTCAGGTTAGAGTACCATAAGTGTCCCTGGGGATGAGTAGTCCCAATTAAAATATGATTATGTGCATCAATTGTGTGAGTGCATGTGCCGTCTTTGTGATGGGTGGCTGGTAAATTGTGCAGTAGAGTAATTCAGAAGGGACGGTTCCGTTGTCTGGAGACGTCTTGTGTTGTCGTTATAATGGTAGAAATGGTGGAAGTTTAGAGGCGAAATGACACTTAAAAGCATGATTACACTGGCCTGAGGTAGCGCAGGTAAAATAGTTTACTGTATAAGGTGTCTGAGTTGTATATTTTCCTCACAAATTTTCATTACATCTATCCAGTGATGGAACCAATCCATGGACAGAAATTCTCCAAGAGGCGCTGAAATCAAACTTCTCGAAGTACAGTGTATGTGGGCACAACATATCGATACAATCGACAGCTATTGAACGTGTTTTATTTATATCCGATACCCTGAAATTGCCCCCCAACATTTCACTGATTCCTCTCATTTCTTCAAGATTTATTTCGTGGTTTCAACATATTACCAGACAAAAACTCCAGAAAGGCTAATGTAAAACTCTTTATAGGGGTGTTCAAGGGTCCATGTGTATATACCGATTGAATCAGACATCTGCTTCGCAAAGATTTACTAAAATCGGCTAAAGGACTGTAACGCTTCAACATTGCGGGTATCCATAACGACCTTCCTATTAATCGTTTTGTTCTCGATTAATGCTGTCAATACATCTTGTAGGAGTCAAACGTATCCATAGGTACAATCGTTCAAAAGAACGATCGATCACGAGGTGATTTAGGCGAGAACCGCAGGATCCAGATAACGACAAAAGAGGCAATCTCCATATATGTCATCGTTATAACGACCGTGTATTGAACTCCAGATTTATCAAAATCGGCTCGAAAATTCTCCTTAAACATTTTCTACTGCTAAAACTGTTAAAACAGGCCCCTACCTAGATGTTATCCAAGAGACGCCGAAATCAAAATCCTCTAAGTAGTGGTACAATTAGTACAAAGTATTGAGATAATCTATGCTAAAGGTGGGTTTTCATTTCTCGTACCGAAAGACCGACATTTATTTCGCCGATTCCTCTCGAAGAAATTTGTTAGGACATCCTTCATGGTTAGACCCATCCTTCATGGTTAGACCCTTATCTATCATATATATATATATATATATATATATATATATATATATATATATATATATATATATATATATATATAATGTCAAAGAAGAGCCCATGTAAAAGATGTTTAAAGAGGGGACGTAAGGACCCAACTGTATACGTAAAATATAATATTCTCACGGCATATGCTGTACCCGACCAGATTTATTTAGCTGTGAATCTCATGAAAGCTGCTCGACAAATTGTGTTTTTTAATGTTTCCTACTGTTGCAACAGATCCCGATCTAGATATTGTCCAAGAGACGTTGAAATCAAAAGCCCATATGAAGTGGTCAAACAAATAATTTATACTAGATCAGGGGTCTCAAACACTTGGTCCGCGAAGCCGTATCCTGTGGCCCGCAAAATGATTGGTGTCACAAGGTGTCATGAGAGTTAACAAAGGTTTTTGGGCCATCAAAAATCTCCTCATGCGGCCAACAGGGTCGTTAGAGTTTGAGACCCCTCTCTTAGATGTTCATTGAGAGTGTTTTTCAAACCAGATACTCACAGGGTGCCCCTTAATTCGCTGATTTCTATCGAAAATATTCGTCGTGGGTCGATGCTGACCCCTAGAGATAAAGTGTCAAAGAAGGGTCCATGTAAAAAAATCTATACAAATCTTCTTACGGCATGCATTGTATCTAACCCCTTTATCTAGCGGATAATTTTTTGAAATCGGTTCAACAAATATTCATCAGACTTTTCCTACAGTTGGAACACATATCTAGCTAGACATTCCGGAAGAGGCGTTGTAATAAAAATAAGATGGGACGTAATGGTCCAACTGAGTAGGTATGATGTCATCTTCTGACGGCAAATGTTGTACTCGATCATTTTTCTCCAATTGCGAATTTCTCGAAATTGACTCGAAGACGTTTCTTTGCACCTTTCCTACACTAAGAATGAGTATCTATTTAGATACTGTCCAAGAGACGTTGAAATCAAAATCATTTAGGTCGGAGTACAATCAGTACAAACTTGTGATACATCTAAGCAAAATCCTCTAAGTGGAGGTTCCATTAGTACAAACTATTGATACAATCTATTAACATGTGTTTTTCACACCCGGTACCAGTCGGATACCTCTTTGTTCGCTCTTACCGCGTGACGAAATTCGTCAGGAGTTTATTTGTGGATACACTCTATCCGCTAGAGATAAAATATTAAAGAAAGGTCCATATATAAACTGTGAAGAGGGGACGTAATGGCCGAAATGTGCAACGGTAGATGTTGTACACGACCTCCTTTCTCTAGCAGCGAATGTCTCGAAATCGGCACGGCGAATTTTCTTCAAACGTTTCCTACTGTTAGAATGGAGCCCTATTTAGATACTTTATGAGAGGAGTTGAAATCAAAAGCCTCTAAGTAAGGGGTCAATCAGTACAAACTATTGATACAATCTATTAACAACTGAGTGTTTTTCAAACCTGGTACCCGTCTGGCGTCCCTTATTTCCCACTTTCCTCTCGACGAAATTCGTCATGACTTCTTTCGTGGAAGGACTCAATCCTCCTATTGATGAACTTTCAAGAAGGGTATATGTCAGACTCTATAAAGAAGGTATTCAATGGCCCAAATATATACGTAAAAGACAATTTTCATATGGAATGTGTTGTACCCGACCGCCTTTGTGTGGCGGCGACTTTCTCGAAATCGACTCGACGTATTTATTTGTTAAAATATTTTTTAATTTTAGCACGGGTACATACGCAGGTACTGTCCAACAGGCGTTGAAATCAAAATCCTCTAATCAGAGTTTCAATTAGTATAAATTCTTGATTCAGTCTATCAACGCAATACGTCAGGACTTCGCTCGAGAGTTGACTCTATCCCCTAGAGATAGCATATCAAAAGAAGGTTCCATGTTAAAACTGTATAAAGATATAATATTTTCACGGCATGTGTCTTACTCGACCTTCATCTAACCGTAAATTTCTCGAAATCGCCTCGACGAATTAAAAAAAATCAAACAACTTTTTGTACTGTTAAAACGTGTACCTAGTTAGATAATATGCGGGAGATGTTGCAATCAAAATCCTCTTAGCGGGTGTTCAATTAATACAAACTATCGATGCAGTATATTAACATTTGCGTGTTGTTGTTTTTTGTTGGGTGTTGCAGGGGGGATACCAGGTACCCACAGTGCGTCCCTTATTGCGCTGTTTCCTCTCGACGATATTCGTCAGGACATTTTTCGTTAATGGACTTCTATCTCTTAGAATAATATGTTAAGGAAGGGTCTATGTTATAATTTTACGACATGTGTCGTACGAGACCTCCGTCATCTAGCAGATTTCTCGAAATCGGCTCAACGAAATTCCTCAGGACTTCTTTCGTGACTACACTTTCTTCTAGAGATAACATGCCAATAAGGGTCTTTGTCAAATCTCTTTAAAGGTGATACTTAACGACCAAACTGTATAAGTAAGATATAAACTTTCTGTGGCATGTGCTTTACCTGCCCTCCACTCCTCTTTATGTAACCTCAATTTCTGGAAATCGGTTACAAGTATGCTAAGTTCCCCAGTTCCAAGGACTTCAAGACAATATTCAAGTCAACTGAAGGCTTCTTAAACTCGTAAATACTCCACATAATTCTCCTTTAAGGACATGACGACCACACAAGAGAAATCTCCAATTTCACACCTGTATGTGTTGTTTTTTTTGGTTTCCCTTTTACTTGAGTCATTAGTAAGCTTTTCGAACCCAATGCTAATACTTAACGCCTTGCATCACAAGACATGACCCTAATGCCTAACATAACTAATTAATCCTATATCTTATTACTAAACACGTATTCCTATCAATATCCTAAACCATTCCTACATATAGTCCGTGATCTGTCTATATACAGCTTTATATAGCACTCGTATTTCTTCAGTCAGGTTAGAATTACACCAATGCATGCCCTAAAAAGCTTTCATCTGCATTAACTAAGTGGTAACTAATTGCATACTAAATTGTGAATAATGAATAAATAAAAAAAACTCGGTGTGAATTAGGAATAAGTATTCAAATGTAAGTGAAAATATTTGAATCGGGAATAAGGAATAAGGAATAAGTAACCAACTTGATTTCGCTTGATATTGGTCCTTTAAAATAAATTATAAAATGCATTGTACAGTTATGGATGTGGTTTTCTGTACGCTGAAATAAGATTTATAAAATTCATTGTACATTTTATGGGTATGGTTTTCTGTATGCTGGTAGGATACATTTCTTCAATCTTTGACTACTGAGGAAACCGGACCATAAAACGTTACATCAAAGCAACAAAAAGAAAAATAATTTGCCACATGATGTGTTTGAAAGGATTTGAAACATGTTTTTTAATTTCATTATCCATATAGAGAGTATTTATCAATATATTCACGCAAATCAAGAGAACATGACTGTCCGTTTTGGCAACACATTGAAAATGAACAAATCTGTAGTTTAATTTTTCAACATATTGTGCCCATGTATACTTTAAGACTGTGACAAAAGCTAGATAAAATGAAACACATCATACCAGAAACTTATGTATACCGGGATATCATCAAGACCTAAATTGTTATGAGTCACGAATTTTTCCTGTAGTATTAACATTATTTCCATGTAAACAAAACCCCTTAACTCCGAATAGAGAAACAAATTTAAAATCCCAAATCTCAGTTTTACCGTTAAATCCCTTCAAACTTGCAAATGCAGTTCGAAATTTTCGGTTAGCAAGTACCGTAGTAGGCGTATCTGGGAGACAAAGACACGTAAAATGTCACAAGGACATGCTAGGTTAAAATAATACTTGACACGCAATCCGACACAGCTTAGGGATGACAATTGGCATTGTTTTCATGCTTGCATGGAGACACACAAATCGCTTTTGCAATAGTCAGATGCATTCGATTGATTTTCAATGGGGAAAAAATCATTACATTCGTGTATTTAAGTAGCCATGACTTATTTGTCTTCACTTATTATTAAAATGTTAGAACGCCCTGCCACGTATCGTAGGATTGAACTATCCTTACAGGATTGCTCTCATCAGTGCGTATGAATATGTGTCAAAACATATATTGAAAAAAACTAGGTTGAAACATTCGGCATGGCAACATCTACTATTTTAGATATTCCAAAGCAAAAGGAATTTTGCAAGAAATAGTTTGAAAGCACAGTGACGGTTTAGCCAAGCTAAGACCCAAAACATTAAAAAAAGTCCAGTCTCAGCCCTATAACAGATAATCTCTCAACCCTGGTACATCTACTCTCTCTCTCTCTCAATACCAGTAAACGGAAGCCTCTCAGCACCAAAATTTCTTTCTTTTTCTAGTGGGGGATCTCAAGTATTTGCGTTTTTTTTAGTCTCAAGTAGTTTCGGTTTTGAGGGATGGCATGCATACGTACGATTTTTATCAGATATTATATGCATTCAGATTCCTACATATGTTGCAAGGCAAAGCTGAATAAAGGAAGAAATTGAATAAATTGGCTACTCAGCATTTTGTAACTTTTCTAATGATGGAATAGCTAGAACGGCATATATATATATATATATATATATATATATATATATATATATATATATATATATATATATATATATATCGGTTTATTTATTATTAGTGTTAAAGCTTAGGTGCTATAGCTTGGTATTTTACGAATTCTGATAGACAGTTTTAATTACTTGGTGTTACTGAAATACCTCGTTGATTTATAACACGCTATCGACCAATGTTTATTAAATACCTTTTTAAAGTGATACAATGCACACATTATGATCGTTGTAACTAGGTTATTCAATTTTTTCATTGAGATTTTTAAAAATAAAAACATGAGTCCTAAGTTACAAATGTTGTTGAAGTACATAACCAATATCTACAAAAAATCTTAAATAAGTAGACTTGCTAATACGTGGCTTGGATTATAGTTGATAGATCAATATATCATAGAAATCAATCACAATCAAAAGATCGATATTTCATAGAAATCAATCTTAATTTGAAGGACTTAGCCTTATTACGTTCACCGGTAGCTATATTCATTCGCTTATATCGCAATGTAAGAATGCAGATAGATATAACACGAGTTTTAGGGCAAATGTAAAAGCTTTCCCTAACTGATATACCATGACAGAGAAAATGGTGCGTGCATGTGGAAAACATTCTTATAATTTTGTATGAACAGACATTATCGATAATTAGACCCTGACATGCGAAATGTTTTTTGAAGTTCTTAATTGGTCTCTAAATGTAATACATTATTATTATCTGAAGTCGCAGATGTTGGTGAGGACAGAAGTACAGAGGACAGAAGTACTTTGCACCCAATTAACCAACATTGATGTCGTTGATAACTCAGATTCATCGATCGTATGGATGTTCAACATGTCATGATATACGGTGCATTATCAGCAGCCCTTTTCCTTCTAGATTTACTGGCAACATTAATGTAAACAACAAATTCTCATTGTTGTGGTGAGAAAATGAAGTGGAGAAAATTTGGGGAGGTAGATAAAAATGTTAATGATTTTGTTTTTCTATTCATTCTAAGTTTCTGGAAATACATTTAAGTCACCAATTATAAAGAGCCAATATATTCGTGGTACCCCTGTCACGTCTTTGTCCTGAAAATGTAAATACTTAAATATCCTTCCTCTCCGTGCTTTTCGAACAAATTTCGAAAAGTTATCCATCCGGCTGCTGCTGCGTGTATGCATAGTAACTCGGAACTGATTGTGCGTCGATTAGCACATTGACCTAAATTTTTGCAGTTTCATATCAATTTATGATTACTAAGGTGGCGCTATACAGTTTCGCATTTTGCATAGGGGTTAGGATTTTAAAGAAAAAGAATGTCCCTGGCTTTCCTCACTGGTTATACTGGCTATTTAAAAAAGACCTTGCATATCTTAGGTATAATGCAAAGAACCTTTAATTCCCTTTATTTTGGTGTATGATTGATGGGTGTACTATGGGTTATAGAGTATACAGCTTGGCCTTACTTCAAATGTGCATCTTTCAAAAAAGTGCTAGCTCTACTTGGTCATTTTCACTTCCTGAACTTCAGAGGTAAATTGTATAAAAAGGAGCCGATAACTCTTTTTTTACATTTTATATATTTGGTAATTCATTCATTACACTTTCAGAAGCTGGTATTGTCTAGTCTGGCAAAATTCATTTTCCCTATTTTAATAGCTGCTATGTATAGTGTACTTTAGACTAATTCAGACTGATTTTTTTAACGCAAGGGAGCAGTCATTTTAGTCAGCAGTGTGCTTAAATCATGTAAAATTTCCAAAAGTACAATATCCAAAAGAAATATCATCCACATTACATTAATGTAGCATAGAGGTATGCAAACATTCTCTCCACTGTGCATGTTTTAAATGCGAACTACTTCACCTTACATATGTCACTCTCTCAAAAGTACTTATTATCTGGTGAGCGCCACCTAAGTAATGATGTTGGTTTCTTTTGTGTAGTACAAATTTTCGTGGATTTCTTGGCTTCTAGATATATCAAACAAGGATCATGCTGTGCAAATAGTGTGACTCCTTTTCCCAATCTACAAACTTAAGTACTATCGAAAATGTTAATTTTCCCAAAGCCAAAAAGATAAAAATAATTAAGAAATATATTCACTGTAAGAGGTTATTCCGATGCATTATAAGGTTTATTATACGAAGAGTCGAATTTCGAATCTAACTATATACACACAAATCAGAAGGTTCAAAAGTAGATGAATGGTCAATACTATTGCAGGAACATGTTGAAGTCAGTCTGCCCGTTGGTGACAAATTTTTCTGTTCGATAATTTCACAAAGACTTGATGTATTGAAGCAAAATATTTTCAGACGAATGACGGTAACATTTGTACTAATTGGATTTTAAATGTTCACCATTACAATTTTATTTGTACTAATTGGATTTTAAATGTTCACCATTACAATTTTAATTGTACTAATTGGATTTTAAATGTTCACCATTACAATTTTAATTGTACTACTTGGATTTTAAATGTTCACCATTGCAATTTTATTTGTACTAATTCGATTTTAAATGTTCACCATTACAATTTTATTGTACTAATTGGATTTTAAATGTTCACCGTTACAAGTTTATTTGTACTAGTTGGATTTTAAATGTTCACCATTACAATTTTAATTGTACTAATTGGATTTTAAATGTTCACCATTACAATTTTAATTGTACTACTTGGATTTTAAATGTTCACCATTACAATTTTATTTGTACTAATTGGATTTTAAATGTTCACTATTACAATTTTATTGTACTAATTGGATTGTAAATGTACACCATTACAATTTTATTTGTACTAATTGGATTTTAAATGTTCACTATTACAATTTTATTGTGCTAATTGGATTGTAAATGTTCACCATTACAATTTTATTTGTACTAATACTGCACGCTGACGAAGACCATGGCATACATACGCCATATCAGAATCAATAAGGTCTGAATTATTTATCAAACAGGCTTCCGACAAATTTGTGAACTGTTGTTGGACATCCGTTCTAAATGAAATAGTTATAGTCAATCTGCACACCACTACCACTACCATTACCACTCCCTCCGGCATCTCCACACATCACAGTACCTCAAAATGTTGCCTCTTTGGTCTTTTATTGAAGGTTTGTAGTAATTAGACTGTCATGGATTTAACAATATATTTGAAATCTGATACATTCCTTTAATTATTTTAAGTCGGTAATGTAGATGTCAGCTTCATATTAGTTAGATATTTGTATTGGCCATTGTCATCATTGTGGATCAGAACCATTTAACTTGTGGGGGGTGTCAGGGTTGATGTTACAATAAAAGCTTGCTATTCCCTGGTTTTTCTTCTTCTTTGTATTAGCACAAATATATAGTTATCAACATATATTACAGTTTGTGCCGTCATTTCTGATTTTCTTTCTCATGTCTTGTTGACAATGATTTAACTGTTTGTTTAAAATTCGCCTATACCCAAACTTGGTTCAGGCAGGTTCCTGGTCCTGGTAGGGTATGCATTATACTGATTACAGGAGCCCCAAGGTAATTTCACACATGTTGAAATGTACATCTTGCATACCAATACTTTGTATGGGTTTTCAATTTAAAAAATTGCTTGTGAAGTCTGAATATGAGTTTTCACAGCTTAGCAGAAAGTCCCGATTTGCGATTTTGGCATTTTATCAGTCCGTGAGGAAATGCCTGCAATGTACCAGTTTGGCAATTTCCGCAGACCTACAGTCAATGTTTCGATATTTGGCAACACGTCGGTTTGTGATTTTGATTGTGCCAGATCAATATCAATATAGCCACCACTTATTTCAGCAAGCGTATATCTAAACTTAGCAAAATCTATTTTGTCTTCAGTTGGCAACTTTATAAAGTACGCAGGAGCAGCTGCAAGCTTGTTTATGAAATACAGGTTGCGGTCTTTGTATCTTAAGATGTGAAAGTATGCATCCGTGTATTTTTTTACCATCTCTGATTTTTCAGCTGCCTGAAACCTCTCTATTTGCGGTTGCTCTAGTTCATCAGTTGCTTTTTCAGGCAATGCAATCACTTGCAATATCGTGTCTACGCGATCAAAATGTTATCTGATTTTATTCTGCAGTTGCCACTTGCTTTTAAGAGGGTTTCTCCTGACATGTTCATCCTTGTATTCCGAGTCATTTATGTGATCCCGATCTTCCAACGCTGACATTTTCTGGGTTTGATTTTTCTTGTCATAATAATTGCATGGAGACTAGACCAGTGCATTTTAACGATGATATTGTTTACTAGCAGCTTTTACATCTTTTTCCAGTGACTGCCTCATACTTGTCAATTTGATTCAAACTTTTCTGCTTGCAGCTGAACATCACCTCTGCAAGGTCTCATTTGGATGAGCGCTAGCCGGTTCAGCCTTAACATAAGTAGTGAATAGGGATAGCATAGGGTCTATGGGACTTACCATTAAAAACACCCCTGGGACAATATAGGGTCTATGTAAATTTAACATGGACAAAAACCCTGGGACAATATAGGGTCTATGGGAATTAACATGGACAAAAACCCCTGGGACTGTATAGGGTCTATGTAAATTTAACATGGACAAAAACCCCTGGGACTGTATAGGGACGATGTAAAATTGAAACAGAGAGGGGTCTCTATATTTTTAAAAAAAATAAAAAAATAAAAAAGGGGTAGGCAATTGAAAGTCTATCTCTTTTCGAGAGATTGGAGTGGCCCTGGAAAGGGCTTTTGGTTTTCTTCTTCTTCTAATTTCTTCTATTTCTCCACCAGCTTCTTATTTTCTGTCCTACACTTTTTCTCTTCTTTTCTTCCTTCTTTTGCTTTTTTCTCTTCTTTCTGCTTCTCCTCCTCTTCTTTCTTCCTCTTCTCATTTTCTTCTTCTTTTTCAATTTTTTCGTTCCATACTCTCATCCTTATCCTTTCCTCTTCATCCTCCTTCTCCTTTATTTCTTTTAACAGATCACTGATGATGTCCTTTAGTTTTCTTAAATTGTTGATCTCCATCTTCACTCGATGGGGACTATAAGAATAGTGATCCTCGTTTAGGTTAACCAACATTTGCTCCATCATACCCAAATTGTAGAGGACGTCTTGCAATTTTTTCATTTTATCAAGGTGGTTCGAAGCCATCTTCTTTTTATTCTTTGTAGAATGGTGTGAACGACGAATACTGTGGGTTCTTATAGTTAAAGCGCGGACGTGATGGAAAACATCCCCCTAAAGCCCAAAAATTATATTACCTAGATCATCACTTAAAACGCGCGGACGTGAAGGAAAACATCCCCTACTTTTCTCATTTCATATTATCTACTATCCACATACGTGAAGCAGCAATAAACAAACCCAAAATCTAGTATTCACACACGCAAAGCAATAAAATCAAACCCAAATCTACTATCCACACAAACCAACTTAAGCTCTTACAAAACCCAATAATCTACTATCCACATAAACGTACTTGAGCGCTTACAATCACAAACACATACAATCACACCAGGAAAAAAAAGAGTCAGTGTTTATATTCACACTACTCTACATACACACATTGGCAAATTGATTACTATTTCTTTTCTAAAGGTTTGGGTAGCCCTGAAAAGGGCTGTTTGTTTTGAACTCCAGGCCACCTGGTTAATGGTTGCACCTTCCAGGCCTGGCACCACACACACATCTCCTACTCCAATCTCCTTTCACTCTTTTTTGGGGGAGAGCAGAGGCGGAATGAATGGCTTCAGAATCCCAATCTTCTGTCTCTGGGATTCTGAAATTTCCTTCTTGTGTCTGTGGTACAGCCATTCTTCTCTCCTTTTCCTCCTCTTCTTTTTTTCTTCTCTCCTCCTCTTCATTTTTTCTTCTCTCTTCCTCTTTCATCCTTCCCTCTTCGACGATGGCCTCCGCAGCCAGTTCATTTAGTATGAACCTGACATATTCCAGGTGCACATGAAGTTCCAACAGTTTCGCTAGCCTTCTGCTCATTCTCTAGTGTTGATCAATCAACAAGGGTAGCTAGACTGCCGAGCGATTTTTAATTTATACAAAAAGCGCGGACGTGAAGGAAAACATCCCCTAAGACAAAAGTTATATTACCTAGATCATGACCAAACAACGCGCGGACCTAAAAGAAACACTCACTCACATTTTTTGCTATCCATTACTAATTTAATTTTTTTTATTAATCACTTCAATATACTATCCACATACGCAAAGCAATCAAATCAAACCCCAAATCTACTCTCCACGCACGTCAAAAAGCAAAAAAACATTATCATTATCTACTATCCACACAAACACATACACTCACACCACAAAAGAGTCAGTGTTTATATTCACACTACTTTACATACATACATTGGCAAATCTATTGTTATTTCTTTTCTAGAGTATTGGGTAGCCCTGAAAAGGGCTGTTTTTTTGTGTGCGAAGTTGAAGCTAGGGCGATCTTTTAGTTTCTAAGAATGCGACGTCCTCTGACGATAGACTTTCTGACGATAGGTCTGCTTCTTCGGAAAGAGAAGAAGAACTCTTTGGTGTCGATACGACAGTCGACAAAGCCTTTGTCAGGTTCAGGTTGCTGCTGCTGCTGTTGTTGTTGCTGTTGCTGCTGTCTCTGCTGTTTCTGAAGTCTGTACTTCTCTGTCCATTCTTCTTTCTCCCTGTTCATTTCTTCTCTGAAGAGCTCTTCTATCAGGTCTTCAGTGACTTTTAACATTCTCACATTCTCAGTCTCTTCAGGCTTCGGTATCAGACTGTGTCTGACCCTATGCAAATTCACGTAGGCTTCGTTTAGCTTAGCTAGTTTGGAGCACATCTTCGTAGGAGGATGAGTCGACAATGGATGGTTAGACTGGAAACTACCCCGGTTTTTAAAGTCAAAGCGCGGACGTGAAGGAAAACATCCCTACACGGTTTTCGAGTCGGACCGTTCAATGAGTGTCATGAGAGGGATAGTAAGAAGTCAAAGAGCATGAATCAAGATTCCTATAGCCAAACAAACCACAAAGACATTTTTTTTCAAAACACAACATTTTTTTATTTAAAATCAATTAACACTAACAAACAACTCTAACATTTTTAACAATAATCCAACAATATAACATCAAACATTTTTTTCAAATACCAAACATTTTTTGCAACTAACACTTTATTTTGGACAGGGTTGACAACGTTGTGAATGAAATTGTGATTTCCACTGTTGGAAGTCATTAGGCCATTAATGGACACTACGTTTCCTAGCTTGAGACAAAAGACCAGTATAATGGTCACAAAACCATCGATCTACTTTCACATCGTTTCTTGAAGAAGAACGAGGATCAAACTGAGTCACTAAATGTTCTAAAGAATAGCCCCGACTGCGATGATGCAGAAAATACACACAAGTGTCCACACACCAAGGAATCTGTGCCTTGTAATTTCACATTATTGAATTGGGTGGTCTGAGCATTTCTTCTCATAAAGTTAATGATATCGTCTTCCAAAGGGGGCAATCCATACGAATCGAAATATTCCACACATCCTTGTTGAGGAAAGTAAACGGCTACCCAGTGGGTTCCTGGGAGATGACTGTCGTCCGTGTTGATCACATAAGCTTGATGGTCTTGAGGTTTGCGATGAGGGAGTTCATCTTTAGCACAGACGACAGGATTCCAAGAAGCCGTGTACGAACTGTGGTTCAAAAGGTAATAAAGTTCCCAAGTATCCATTTATTTGTGTGTGTTTTTTTTCTTTTTCTTCTTCACAGGTAATAATAAGTGATCAATTCGATCCTGACTTTTTGCTTGAAAATGTCTGACAAATAACCGTTTCTTCGCTTCGTCTCCCCACTCTGATTCAGGAGAGTTTCGATACGATGAATCTCTTGAGTGGTTAATGGTGGACAAGAATGTTCACGCAAGTCTTTATACCACTGATGCAACACGACTTCGTCCGAGATGAGACTCCAAGCTTCGTCCAGATACTCGTCCAATTTTCTTCTTGACTCAGCATCAGGCATTTATCGTGTTGAATTTGACTGGGATGATCGTTTTGACATCCACAGCAATCTTTCTTGATCAATTCCGTCATTTTTTCGACCACGTGTTTGGCAAAACAGGAGACTAAATGGGCTTCTTGTTCTGGCCATCTTGACTTCATCATGATAACTTCTTCTTTCACGGTCTCCTCACATTCCATGTCCAAAGTTTCTCCACTAGGTAAAGAGGGATAACAGTCTTCCATGGTTTCTAATAATCTAGAATGACTTCTCTCAAACTGTTGATTTCTATGGTATTGTCAAATTCTGCATACAGAATGACGTTCACCGTTACATCAGGGGTTCGGTCTTTAAACTGAATTTCTACACGAATCTGGCCGGATTTTATAGGGTGGAAATGTCCTTCGTCGCTGCCTTGGTCTGGAGTGAAATCGAAAGCCCACAAAGCATAGCCTCCTGCATAATCGTCGTATGTAATGCCATGACTGGTGTTGGTTCCTAACTGTCCGGTGGCTTCGTACAGGGACAAGTACGATCTCAAATAATTCTTCGCGGCACCAAAGTTAGGCTCAAAGGGTCGGGTACACAAGGCCTTGCCGCCGCGACTGACTTCAATCTTGGACACGCCAAAGTGTCGAAACTCAAAAGGATTTTCGTTGTGAAGTCCATTGAAAGCTGAATTCTTGAGGATACCAACGATCAAACGTTTGAGTAACTGTCCTTGGAACAGATGATCTTCGATCATGGATTGCTGTCCAGCAGGAATGGTGAACGTTTTCACTTCCATGCGTCGTATCGGATACTTGGCGGTCGTTCTGCTCAACGTCTGACTGACGTCGTTTCCCACTTTAGGTAACACTGCCACACGTCGTACGTACAGCCTGGCTTCTTGGATGACAGTTTTGTATTCGTTGTTATGGGCCATCAAATGGAAAGCAACAGTGCTACGATTCAGTCTCAGGCGGATATCCACGCCGTTTAGCAAATACTTTTCTTGCAGCCACATGTCCAAATGCAAACAATCCATCAGTTCTAAACTTCGCCCTTGCAGAATTTTATTTCTACGTGTGTTAAACCCCACATTGTGAGCATTCCCATCTTCTGCCAGGGCTGTATTGATAAACGTGTTATCACCCGCTGTGTCAGGTTTCCATACCACGCAAGCATCCAGATGAGTATTCTTGGCTTCTTTTCCGTACGTCAAGAGATTTTCCAGGTAGGCAAGATACGGGTAAGTATCCATGCTGCTGCTGACCAGTTTGTTATTCAAGTACAAGTCCACTTCACTGAACAAGGAATGCATGAAATTGTTGACAGGAGCTACTCTATCATTGGCTCCAGGATTGGTGTTGTCCGCCGCTTTGATCACTTTGACTTTCAAGTACAGGTAACTGCTATTCAGATCAATGTAATCTTCGGGCTGACCTTTGATATCAAACTCGATGGGAGCTGAATCCGTCAAAGAGGAGACGGGATGAAATTCCACCCATTGGGATTCTTGCATCGTCATCATGGTGGGTGGCATGGCAAACAGATCCAGTTCCGACTTGGAACAAGCGCAAGACTCTCGGTGCATAATTTTTTTTCTGTGTCTCAATAATCGAAAACGTCTAAGTATCGAACGGTTCTTCTTTTCTTTGTCTTTCTAGCTTTAGACGTGTGAAGTCTGGTGAAAGGGTGTTTTCTTCTTTGTCTCTTTCTACCTTGTCCTTGCTGAATGCCTGACTTGGTAGCGTGCAGAGCATTTATAGGTTTGTCTCGTCGATCCAAAAGGTCTTTACCCGTTTGCAACAAGACATTTTTGCCTGCCCTTCAGAAAGCTTCTTTGGGGTGTTGTTTGTCGATGATGACATTTTGGAGAAATTCTTTGCCTTGCGTCAGTGCCGCATCTTTCAAGGCGTGCAATCCGCGTGTCACCATCGGTTTCAAGACTGGGGCCACCGAACGAAAAGCCGAATTTAACATATCTCCTAAACCGTGCCCTCGCTGTCGAGCAACCCCTCGGTACACTGGATACATGACTTACAAGTCGTGAGAGAACCGTTTTCGAAAATGGAGTTTCACCGTGACTTTTCCTTTGGTGAATGGAATATTTTGTCCCAGATCTCCTTTTATAGCAATGTTTACCGTGTCCAAATACGACTTACTGACAGGCAAATAGTGAGGATGTACAAATTCGCGGTGGACGTGTTAAGTGTTTCCACCTTCTTCGTCAGCGAGGGTGACAGAATCCACTTTGAAAGGAATGACACGCAGTAACGGTACAGAGGTGTGTCCTACCACGTTATACTCCACCACATCGGAGTACACAAAGATCAAATTCAGTCCTTGGTTCAGTTCTACCGGGAAACGAAATAACTTGCTTAAAGAATCGTTGTCGGAAATGACTGGCAATTCGTTTTTCTTGATCATGGCCATTCTCATGTCCATGTCCCCGCCCAACATTTCAAACAATTCAGGACAAAATATAATAGACATGATTTTACCTCCGTCAAATTTCATCAGGATGCGACGAGCTGCTTTGTGGTACTCCAGGGTGACACTTTTTTTTGACACTTTCCAA
Source organism: Sinohyriopsis cumingii (assembly GCA_028554795.2). Taxonomy (NCBI): domain Eukaryota; kingdom Metazoa; phylum Mollusca; class Bivalvia; order Unionida; family Unionidae; genus Sinohyriopsis; species Sinohyriopsis cumingii. The sequence goes on from CM068838.1 coordinate 49,367,408, forward strand.
AGCTTTGAGAAACACGACATTAAATCTGGAGGTAATGGTGCTGACCAAATGTTGACCACTAAAATAATAGCCTGGGGGAATAAACAAGTGGTAGGACCACTTTTGAGTTTTGTCATCATAGCTTTTGTGATCATATTTGACATGGGTATTCAAGTACTTTTGCATTGGCTCGTCATGAAATTCCACCGTAAAAAACTTTGATTGGGAAGAACATTGAGGACTTGGGTCGGGTGAATGATTTCTACCAAAGCCACTTCCCAATGGGCTTCGTGATCTAATTGGATGGCCTGAGGTAATTTGGCCGTGTAACAGCACAACGTGTTTTTGGGAACCACCTCCATGGAACTGTCACTGGGTAAGGTTAAGTAAAATTGGTTTTGGTGACTCATAATTCCAGAGTTCTGTGGCTGTCCGAGTGGTTACTGGACGTCAGAGGCGTGTCTCCGCTCAAAATGGGATTGTTGTTGTTGGAGTGGTGACTGGCACTGGCACTGGACACAAGGTTCCCGTTGTTCCCGTTCGAGGTGGATTTCAGGGAGGGATTAGGAAGCAGGTAACCGATGCAACTGCTCAATAAAATGGTCCACAATTGTTTGTCTCCTTGTTGCAAACTCAAATTGGCAATGGCTGCCCCGATGACACAATACACCACGAAGATTTGGCAGAAAAAGACGATTTGCGTTTTAGGCACACGTTCTCAACACCACACCCACAAGGGTTGTTTTTGTAAATCTTGCAGAGAAGAACTGGGTGAAGGAGTGGTCGACGTAGCTGCATCTGTGTGAAAGGGCATGATGGTCACTTCTTTTTATAGTCAATGACTTGCGAAGCGTCGATCCAAGAATCAAAACTGGGTGGATATCCTTTCCAACGTACTTTGACTTCTTTGACACGTCGTTTGCCCACTTTACGGGTTCTGCGTTCGAGAATGCTTTCGATGTCGTACACGTCGTCTTCTTTTTTGGTGACACGTTGTAATTCGGGCAAATAAAACGTTCCTTTGAGCACTTCTCCGTTCATGTCTTCTAATTTATAGACGGCAGGATGACTGCCATGCACTCGTCCAGTGACACGAAACAATTCGGTAGTCCAGTTAGGTAAGTAACCTTTGTCAAAAGTGCGTTTAGTTTTGTCAGTACGCACCCAATCTACTACGGCCAACACTCCACTTTTCTTGGGGACAGCCCTCGTCGGGGACGTACCAAACAGGCGCTCAAACACCAACACTTCGTTCTCGGGAATCACTTCTTGCGGGGCATGTCCGATGCTTCGATGGTAAGATTGGTTGTACGCTTGCACCAGGTGCGGTAAGATGTCGATGTACTTCAGAGTGTGGTGATGCGTAAAATATTTCCACATGCGTTCTTTCAAGGTGCGTTGAAAACGTTCCACGATGCTGGCTTTGGTTTCAGGATTCTCGGTGGTAAAAAAATGAATGTCACGTTTCTTTAATTCGTTTTGGAAAGCTTGGTTCAGAAATTCGGTACCTTTGTCCGTTTGCCATCGAAGAGGGTGACGACCGCTTTGTTTCAACACCCGTTGCAGGGCTCGCACTAACTCGCTGCTCGATTTGGAAGTCAAGGGCACGACCCAGGCAAATTTGGAAAAGACGTCGATGACACAAAACAAATATTTCTAGCCGCGATTGTAGCTGGCCAAATGAGAGACATCGGCTAAGTCGGCTTGCCATTGATGATCGATGCCTTCCACTCGGGTGCGACTTCTGGAAAACTTGCGTCGAATGGGTTTGTGTAAAGTGTAAGTAGCTTGTTCTTGTAACCATCGTTGTACTTGACCCAGAGAAATCTAACACATTGATTAATTTTTTTCACTTTCCTCTTGTGAATTTCTCGGCACAAAAGTGTTACAGTCACCCATTGAGATTTCACTCTGACAAACCCCTGCCAAACTTCCTTGTAAATCTTCTCTTGCAGTTCTTTAGGTAATGTTTCAATATCGTTTTTGAAATGAAGTTTAAATACTGGTCTCGGTGATGTCCAACATTTGACTCCTAACCAATTTGGTTTCTTCTTCTTCAACGAAATGGTAAGTTACTTCAATGTCTCGGTCCCACTAAGGGTAAATAATGACAATTCGGTGACCAACGAGCATGTTCTAGGTAGGCCGAATCTTGTGGTTCCCAGTGGTGAAGTGACACACCGCAACTGAAGCACTTGACTTTATCCCCTTCGCCCAAGTAGAAAAATCCAGCCCTGGCTAATTCTTCGGGGGTCGGTCCTCCCATTTACTTAGGCCATTTTCCTTTGAACGATTGAAGACGATTTTCAAAGTCGCAGCATTCCGACAAACGCACAGGAAACGAATATTCGTCTTTCACAGGTTCGTTTCGATGAGGGTCGGGTGACATGGACAGGAGTTTGCTCAGGGCTGGATGACATCCGTAGGGGGGTAGACGTGAAGGTGGACATTCCCCTTTAAAACGAAACACAGTAAAGTGTCCAAGAGGACGAGCGGCATCGCTTTCGCATCCCTCAGGTTTGACACGCACAGCATCACTTTCCATGATAGGGGTAGTGAGAACAAAGTTTCCATGATGCTTTACGGCATCGCTAAGGTCACAGCGTACAGCATCGTTCCCATCGCAAGGCTCATAATCGCATTCCACTTCAGAAGCCCCAAACTTGAATTGTGCCTGTCTGAACTTGTTTTGTGTTTCTCTGAAAGATTTCATCTTTTTCGCTTGGTCTTGGTAGTCACAATGAACTATCGATCTTGCCTAGGGTTCCTTTTTATATACAGACCAATACCGACGTGTCCATACGGTAAGGTGAAATGATTGGGAAGTCGCACTCGCTTCTGGTACACGATTTGATAGACTTTTTCCAAGGGTCGACTGACGATGTGGTGGGTGGGTAAACGTACAATTTTGTTGGGTTGATAGGTGATCACTTTAAAGTGTTCATCTTCTCTAGAGTGCAAAGCTTCTTTCAATACGTCAAAGTTGACCACACGACTGGTACGATAATTCAGAGTCAATCCTTTCACTTTACACTTCGTGTGCACTTCTCCTTGTTTGTCCCGGTATTCGTAGCCGTAATTTTTGGGACCACCACTGACGAAACATAGAATCTTGTCGTCGGGGTGCTGGTCTGTCCAGGCTCCTAAACGGTCTCCTTCGATGTCAGGGTGCTGTTGACTCGGGTGATGGATGTAAATGCAACTGTCCGTGTCAAAGTACAGGACGCGTTCCCCTAACAGTTCTAAAGCTTCGTACAATTTTAAGCGAGCATGAGCTGTCACGTAAGCCGCAATGATGACATTTCCAAAGGGGTCGTCTTGTACAAAGTCCAGATCTTCGTCGTAATTGACCAAGATCAAATTCTCGCGAACGACGTCCACGTGTTTCATGAATTTGGTTTTGTCGTGAATCATCTGGAAGTAGCGGGAAGGTTCTGTCAAATACTCCGTCTTGGGTAAACACGGTCGTTGTGCCATTTTACCCCACCGGCAGTTTAACATCACTTTGGCAAACGATCGCCTGCCTTCGTTTTTCTCGATGTGATCTAAAGTGATGCCTTCTTGTGCCCAGTATTTCTCTTTGAATGTCTTTTGGTCTTCGGGAGTGTGACACCAGGAAGGATAGCCACTGGCTTCTTGCTTCAGTTTCAAAAAGGCATCCACGTAGTCGGCGAAAATGCCTTTCTGCGTGGGGTCACCCTTGTGGTATTGTTGTGTCTTGGGAAAGTGGCAAATTTCGTACACTTCTAACAGTTGGCATCCCATGTCCAAAGCTTTGAACAATTCTACGCTGACCCACGTCCCCGTCAAGGCCCGTTCTTCCTGGGTGTGATGACAAGGTTGATCTTGGTTGCACGTTTCGGCACAAGTACGGCACAAAGGAAACATCAGTTTGCCTTGGCAATGGTGAGGTAAGACGGGATGGTACAAGTCGGTGGGAGGCAAAACTTTGCACTTGATCAAGCCTTCGTATTGTCGAATGTTTTTCAGGTCGATGTGTTCGGTGAACAATTGTGGGTGCCCTGCAGGAAAGCGACAATATTTGCACACGTAGGGATACAGCGAACACACGTCCAAGTATTTGATTTCTTCTCCTTTCTCTTCGTCGGCTTGGTACAGCAAACAGGTGGCATTGGTCCTTCCTCCGTACAAACTATCCCTCGGGTTCAGCGGGTCCATGAACTGGTAACGTTCCACGAGGCATTTAAACTCGGGATCGGTTTTCAAACGGTGATCGTATTCGTGTTCCCACATTTCCACCACTTGGTATCCTTCCTGTTCTAACTTTAGGCGTCGCTGACAAGTGACCTGGTACAAGTCTTCCATGGTTCGTTGTAAAAACTGATTTTTAGTGCCACGATCAGGGTAACAGACGGGACATCCGTGAAATAAGCAACCGTTAAACTCGTACACGATCTTGGGGTTTTCTAAATCCCAGCCATCGACCGAATGCGTTCCGATGGTCTTTTCGCCCCCTCCGTTGTGGGCATGCTGAATCCATTTGTCTTCCTTGTCGCACAAGTAACGTAACCAGCGTAGGGCTTTGACCGAGTATTGACGTTTGACATAGTTGGTCGTTTGAGGACTGATGACAGCCACGGTGTTTTCAGTCATGAATCGTTGGCGGTACACTAAGGAACACGCTTTGGCAATGGTGGAAGCTTCTTTCAAAGGATCGACCCCTCCGTGTTCCATGAACAGTTCTCGAAATTTTCCACAGCAACGCCGTAAAATGTCTAAGTCGGATCGACAATACTTTAGCATTTCTTCCTGAAAGTCGAAAGGGTCTGAGGCGTGAGCCTGGTACCAAGCGTAGAAAGCGTCTCGTTGTTCGGTACGCATGTTGTCAGGGTCGTAATAGTGAGCCTCAGGCAAATGGGGTAGAACGGCATGTTGATTGGCTTCGGTATTGAAAAAGTGTGGAAAGTACCCTTTAGCCATTTCTGTCATTCCAAAAGTTTTAGGCATTCGACTCAAAGGCATGACCAAGTAACTCATCGAATCTTTAAACTGCACTTGTCCCACTTGCATGAAAATGATTTTGGCTCCGTTCAAAGTGACTTTAGGACGCTCGGTGCCTTGTTCCGTATAGTATCTGAGAAGAAACTGTCCATCGTATCTGGAGAAATTGTGAGCCATTACCGTGGCATGACGATGACAATCTCCGTAACGTTCGATGTCCTCTTGGCTCCATGTCTTGTCGATGGGATCTAAGACCCATTGTGCGAAATCGGCTAGCGTCTTCGGTCCCCGAAAGATTTTTTCACGTCCTCCAGGAATCTTGCTGCAGTGAGGGCAATGACTGAAAATAGGTTCTTGAATGCACTTTTCGCACGCTCGATGAGCCATGCAGAAATTAGGAATGTGAATGCCGGTCTCTTGCATTCATTCAAAATCGAAAAAGATGAAATTGCCTTTCTTCTTGTGTCCATCCTCTTTCTCTGGTTGGGGTTGGTATTTTTGCACGTAGCATTGGTGTTTCAAGTCCACGATGTGATGACAAATGTGACATTTTTTCTTTCCTCGACATACGTCTGCCTTGACAGTATTGTTACATATGCCTTGTCCACAGGTAGGGCACAATCTCAGCAGTTGACAAGCACATTTCTTCTTTGAACCTTGCGTCTTCAAATGTTGTTGGTAACAGGCAGGGCTGACAAACGTGCGCAGACAAGTTGAACAATGCACTGGTTCTTGTCCTACGCTCAGACAGGGTTGAGAGGCCAAACATCCTGAGCATTTCGATCCGCAATGTTTGTGTTGCTCTCGATTATTATAACCATAGTCACATTTCTCACAGTAATAACCGTTTCCCAGGAATGCGGTAATACTGGTAATGGTATCGAAATGGTCATCGTGATGATAGAGGTGAATGTATTTTCTATCTTTAAAGTCTTGGCCTCGAAACAACAGAGGCCCACGCACTTCTTGAGGGTGCACTTTCAAGGTGTAGCGTGGAGCTAGGACATCTTGCAATGTTTGCATCTCAGGAATGCCACAGGGTGTGTCTTTGGACAGGCCGGCTTGTTGTAACAGGAGTTCTGCTTCACTTCGTTGTTTGGCTCGGTCCGATTGTCGAATGTTCTCCCAGTCTCTTTTCCATTCTACCGTGTCGTTCTTGTTGGTATAGGTTCGTCCCACCACAATAGCCCTGGCTAAACACATCTGGTCTTGAGAATTGTGAATTTGGACGAGGCTACGCTTAATGGTGCGAAGGCCGTTCACCAATGACATCTTTTTGCGTCCAGTCCCTTGAGGAGGAGACACGTGGGTCATAAACAGTGTGGCTTTTCCGTCGGTGATGTCAAACTGGTCATTGGATTGTTGTACGTGTTGAATTTTGTCCATGACTTTGGAAGGGGTCAATTCTGCAGGGCTGCTAAACTCGATCCAAACAGGGGATTTCAAGCCGTCGTGTTGTATGGAAAGTCTCAAGCGATCGTCTTCTTTGGCTTGACATTGTCGCTTGAGTGTGGTGAGCAAAGAATCCCACATCTCGGTGATGAACCCTTCTGCTTTCTCTAACGGTACGTCGGACTTGAAATCTTTAAACTTCACCCTGTACGTGTAAGCCGTGGTTCTAAATTTTCTAGAGGAGCGCTTTTCTGTCTCTCGAATGTGATAGTACTTTTCAGGGTTGACTAAGGGTGGTGAACTTTGTTTAGAGGAAGACTCGCTGGGTTTGAATTCTAGTTCACTCATGTCCTCTTCAAAATCACTGGCATGAATTTGTGCCAAGACTTCAGCTATGGTACGAGGCGATAGATCACGTTTCTGCCTCTTACTTTCTTCTTCTTTCTTCTTGAATGAATTGAATCGTTTCATCTTGACTGCAAAAAGTCAAATGACTAAAATTTAAACACCATAGGTTACTTTATAGTCATGGCAGACCAGCGTATATAAAGGGTATGTGTCTTGTCCTTTCACTATTCATTTCACTCTCAAACCGAGCACAACGATGGAAGAGACTGCACAAATCGAACATTTCATCAGAGCGTTGCGAGGGGTCATTAGAAAATTTTCTTCAGACCAGTCGTTGGACTTCTCACCTTCCTTTCGAGATAAAAGTCAAGATACTTGCTATATCTGTCAGAAGAAAGGGCATTGGTCTTCAGAGTGTCCAGACCGTCAAAAAAGAAAAAAATGGGCTAGAAAAGACAAAAGTCAAGATACCTGTTATCATTGTCAAGAAAAAGGACATTGGTCTCCAGATTGCCCGAAAAAGAAACAAGAGGAGTCAGAAGAAGAGAGGGAGTCTGAAGAGGAGTCAGAAGAAGAGAGGGATTCTTCAGAGGAAGAAAGCAGACAGGTGAAGAAAAAGAAACAGGAAAAGAAAAGACGGGAAGAAAGTGAGGAGGAAGAGGAGGAAAAGACTGTGACGGTGAAGAAATTTAAAAAACAGAGAGACTAAACAATGAGACAGAAGAAGTGTATGAACTTTTTAAAGTCTTATGTTGTAAATTGAATTGTAAAATTTGTACCAGAATACAAAGTCTATAAAACGTAAGTGTCTTTGAGTTTTGATTTTAAAATAAGAACCTACACTCACGCACACTCATACACATGTAATATAGGGGTAAAATGTTTGTTTTTTTTTCAGTTATTGGCAATTGATAGTCTATCTCTTTTCGAGAGACAGGGTGGCCCTGAAAAGGGCCTTTTTTGGTGTAAGGGTGAGTTTAAGCAATCAACTTTAACTGTCTTAAGCCTTTGCCTCGGCCAAGGCCTACTTTTGGACTGCGTACTGTTGATGATGATTTGGTTGAAATCACTAAGGGTGGCACGATAGGCTTAGTCACAGGGTTGGAGTGTTTAGCTCGGGAAGGTCGTATTCTCTTCGGTCGTGATAAAGAAGTCTGATACATTTGTTTCAGACTCCTTAACTCCACTAAAATGTCTAACAGTACCGTGACCGTTTGATTTTCACACCCTTGTTTCTTTGCTACTGCTACTTCTTCTTCTTCTTGTTTTTTTCTTACCTCTTCTTCTTGCTGTTGTTGCTGTAGGAAAAAAGCTTGTTCCGCTTCCTTTTGCTGTTGTATAAATTTCTCCAATTCTTCTTTCTGTCTCTGTCTAATATCCTCCACGTGCGGTAATGAAGGAGAAGGTGGCGAAAGTTCCGGAACAAATTCTTGCGAGGTAAGAAAATCCACAAAATCCCAATTCACCTCTTCTAAAAGTAAGTCCGGGTTCCCTTGCGCGCTCTCCACTGCGGGTGCACCCCAATTTATCGTTTTCTGAATTTCCGTCATGTTGAAAAAACTGTCGCATGGATTGACTGCACACAGGCGATAGCGAATCTATATAGACCACGTGACGTCACAGACTGCTCTCTTCCGATTGGACGTGGGCTAACTGAATTTTGTAACGCGTGTTTGGATTGGTCAATGAACTCAATCCGTTTCAATCCTTCCTCTACCAATAAATAAGCGCAGTTCACTGCATTCATTCACCTGTTCTCGGCGCCTCAACATGTGGACCGACGTTCAATCTTCCACCCTTGTGTCAACGATGATGTTCAGGACAGACATACCACTGTATGTCCGATCCAAGTGGACAGTTGTCCATAGGAGCGACACCAGCCTATGGATACGTAGGATTTACGTGGAGAGGCAAGGATGCCTCAAAAGAGTGCTAGTTTATGGACCTACAGTGAGACGAAGTTTAAGGCGAAGAAGATGTCGCAGATGCCCTTTATGTTAAGGGCATATTAACATAAACCCAAAGGTCCTTTTCAGGGCCACTCCAATCTCTCGAAAAGAGATAGACTTTCAATTGCCTACCCCTTTTTCATTTTTTTATTTTTTTAAAAAAAATAGAGACCACTCCCTGTTTCAATTTTACATAGACCCAATACAGTCCCAGGGGTTTTTGTCCATGTTAAATTTACATAGACCCTATACAGTCCCAGGGGTTTTTGTCCATGTTAATTCCCATAGACCCTATATTGTCCCAGGGTTTTTGTCCATGTTAAATTTACATAGACCCTATATTGTCCCAGGGGTGTTTTTAATGGTAAGTCCCATAGACCCTATACTATCCCTATTCACTACTAACATACGTCCAGAACCTTTTCATATAACCAAAATTATTGTAACATGCTTTCTCAGCCACGTTTACTGGCGGGTTGTCATTCTTTCCATCCACTGGCAGCGTGTGAATTTCTATGACCATTCTGACAATCCCAGACATCTACAGACATTTTAAACAAGATAATCAAGCGTGAAAATTTGAAAAACGAAAGGCCCGGATCTGCCTTTTTGTAATAAAATCTGAAGTACCTAAACTTTAGCTGTGTTGATGTGAGGATTCACTACAGGAATTTGTATTGCCATATGCATTTTGTTTTGCCAAACTTCCTTGCTTCAAATCAACATTTCATTGTTATTGAAGTATTATCTGCTCGTCCGCGCATGCGAAGTTTCCATATGGCTACAGCTATAGTAACAAATTATCGAGGTACAAACCGCGCAAGTAGACGTGATGAGACAGATCCCTCAAAAGCCGTCTGTCTCCAGTTTTCCTGGATTAGAAGAGATGGCGCATAAAAGAAAGATGTTTTCATGACGGGAAAAGAAGATGCTATAAACCTACTATATGAGCACGAGCACCTTTTAAGTCAAACGCCAACTGAGAACATACTTAGATGGACAAAAGTGCAGGAGAAGATAATTTAATAATAAATGGGACAAAAGAAAAGATTATATTCCTGTAATTATATCCCAGCTGTAAAGAACAAAAGAGCGAAATTAGGATATGCAACAAGTTTAAAAAGGACCTAAAGACTGATGGAGGAACTACGCATGATTAAAGCTGCAACAATGATAGGTGAGTTTGCACCTCAGCAAGAAGAATGGTCTCACTATTCATAAACACCGCAGGTGACTTTAGAACCGTATCCAGTCATCTCCCTGAAATCATCTTAACCTGTTGCGAGACCAAAGACAAAATCTTCTATGCGATCAGCACTTTCTTGTGTGTTTCCCCATGCTAACAAGATGATCAAAAACGGAAAGAAGAGACAACGGGCAAAGGAATCAAATATTACAAAATTCCACTGGGCTTGTTTCGCGTCTAAAGCTGCTTGCTAGCAAAGCAAAAAAGCTGGCAATGTTGGCGCTGAGATCAACAACAAGATTAAATAAATGCTAGATTACCTGCTCCAAGTTTGTTTGGTTACAAAGATTTGATGTAGGCAAGATGTCGAAAACTAAAAGTTGGCATAAGGAAGTAGCAATTATTTTACCGTGAAATATAACACACCAATAAAGGTTTCGCAGAATATGGCTATGAAACAACACTGATTTCTACAGAAATATGTGTGTGTGTGTGTGTGAGTGTGTGTGTGTGATTTGGATCTTTCAGTCATATCGCTACGATGTCTGCAGTGTGGCAGTTTTTAGTGATGTCTAGCACTGGGGCATCATGCCGCAGACACGTGGCATGATGTCCCACCCAGTCACATTATCCTGACACCGGGCCGACCAGTCCTAACACTAACCTCTTAATGCTGAACGCAATGCGAGGCAGCTGTTAGTACCATTTTTGTAAGTCTTTGGTATGACTCGGCCAGGGATCGAACCCACGACCTCCCGTATCCGAGGCGGACGCTCTAACCACTAGGCCACCGGAGCGGAAATATGTAACTAAGTTCATAATATTACACCCCAAAATAACAAGTCGTCATATTTTATCTTTGCTAACGACACCATAACAACATTAACCATAACGCATGCTGATGAGATAAAAAGATTCATGTAAGAAACTAACATGCAAGAAACAAAATAGAAAGCGTTCAAAATTATTGTAACTTAAAGAACCATACAATCCACGAGGATGCTACAATTATGTGACTTAAATATGATCTAAACATGCCACCAGAGTCGCTCATGACAATAAAGCATTTAACGTCTATTTAGTATCTAATCAACAACGTTTATAGCGTTTCAGATGACACGATGTCAATAAAGGCTCTATCGGGACCCAATGTCAACGTTAAGAATGAGCGAGTGACATTTTATTTTCATCTTTGGTCGCTAGCCAGAACTCTGTAATATGTTTGTATAAATATAGTCAAGACGAGGTAACAGTAGGAGTTTTATAAATGTTGTTCTAAGGTCTATTGAAAGCAGTTCCACACATAGTTAAACGAGTTGCTGTTCTTGCCCTTGAGACCACACATACTTATTCAAAGCTCTTAACAGATCGTCTTCTCCAATCTGATTATATATTATATCAGATACACTTGTCCCTATTTCAGACGTAACACTCAACTGAAAATCTCATAAGGATTTGAATTAAATCTCACTGTGACCAAGCCGTTCAATAATGCTTAGAGCATATTTTTCTCATTGACTAGCGGCTAAAGCTATTAAACGAACTTGGTCGAAATAATGCCTGCTACAGTGATGATCTCGTCACACAGTCTCCTTTATCAAGTAGCATACTCTCGTAACGATGATTGGAACAAGCAATGAAACATGTGGATATGATTATATACCATGAAGACAATCACGAGACGCACACAATACAAGCAGGCATTTTCTGGCTAATACAGACCAATTCATGACCATCTTTGACTTGTTGCTAGAGCTTCGCAGAGTAATGAAGATGATAAAGCCCGAAAAAAAATTGTGACATACATTTCTCGGTGACGTGCGAAACAAATGTAAATTTGCTTTAAATTCATAGCGAGACCGCAGATGGTCACTATTGTTGGATGAAAATGACCACCTGCTATATTTTACTGAAGAAAGCGACTTCATGGCTTTGTAACCGAGAACCCAGTTGTCTGGATTACATTAATACCACACGATCTGTTATTACAGGCAATTACAAAGTTATTGTAGTGTTTGGAGACTTTTCCTATTGCAGGCTGCAACGAAATCCATATTTGCTGACAAAGAGCGTTTTCATGTTCTGAATATCTAAAAAAACAGCCAATATCGTGATGAAAGTAATAAACTGTAAACAGACAAGTTCAAAGATTATATCTTATCTGTTCCCATAGCAGAGTTTGTTGAACTAGATGTTCAGTATTAACCACGCTCATGGTGGCGCTGAAAACCCCGCAAACGAATGAAGAAAAACGTCGTCAAAACTACTCTCATAACTGATGGATTATTTGAAAGCGTTAGCTGGAGAAAATTATTATGGGACAACGAACACGAACATTCATGTATTGCACACGGTTGTGTTAAAGAAAATAGAGCTATATGCGTACGATGACATAATGCATATTTTGGATGATGTCACTAACATTTTGGTCTATGGTCATTTCAGGATGAAAAGAACTCGCATACCTTTGCAGAGTTCAATAAAATTTAAACTACAAAACAAAATGAATCAGGCACAAGCGAATAAAATACTTTTATCCTACCAGTACAACGATACTGAATAGCGCGTTTACAAAATCGTATTGGGTTTGATATTGATGAAAACGTTTCTTGCTCTCCTGTTGTATTTGTTGCAAAAACTGAACGAGCTTTTTCAGAATTAAAACTATCGCCAGTATTTGCCCTTCTGCTATTTTCCTTTGAGGTAACTATCTATAGGCTGGTAATTCCGTTACCGGTTTTGTTGCCGTGATATGATGCTAAACAAGATTATTTGGAATTATTCCATAAAAACATTTCAATTCAAAGAGGCGTGCAATGACTGACCTTTTCCAAGCATCGGTGCCTGAAACGTCCACAAAGCAGTAGCTATTGTTAGTAGGTCGCTGGGAAACAAGTTTCCTCTTACATTATGTCGTACATCTGTGTCTTCGTTTGCGTCATACATATTGTTCATGAGATATGTTTTCCAATCCATTATAAATTTTTCTCGTATAAAACACACAGACTAATTAACGGGATCTGTATAATCCGATCAGAGGTATATCATTACAAATAAAGTTTTCTGTTTGTATTTAATAGAAATCTCTCTTTGATATTATATATATATATATATATATATATATATATATATATATATATATATATATATATATATATATATATATATATATATATATATATATATATATATATATATGTGTGTGTGTGTGTGTGTGTGTGTGTGTGTGTGTTAAAAACACGTTTAGCCAGGTAGTCAATCGTACACATTCTTGCATACTTACACTATGATGCACAACGCAATATTTCGTTTATCTAAATATCTCTTAAACGATACCTGTATACTTGTTTCAAGAGTTGTATGCATGCTAATATCTATATATTAGGTAAGAAACGTTTATTACGAATAAAATATCATTCATGAATATTCACAAGAAGACACATACTGCCATCATCTGTATACATGTAACTTTTATTCCGTCGAAAATAATTGGAATCGTTTCAGTGCGATGATTATGTATACCAGAGCCCAATGTTTGTGCATGTGTATACTATATAAGCTGTATACCCCGAGATGTATACAATTTTCATTAACACCAAACGAGTCTTGCCGGATTTCCTTTTAATGAAACAATTATTATACAATGAGTGGTATATCATTGCTACAGCGTACATACTCTACTTATATTTTATTTATTTCACATACAAATACACATATTTGCTCTCTGAACGGTATCCAGATTGATTTCAGGCAACTGTAGATTGACCGAGTGAATTAACTCCTCATATCCCTGCACATTATGTATGTAACAAATTGTAGTTCTGTGCCTTTTGTGGCTATTCACCATTTCATATTGATAAGTTGATTATTTTCGTTTTTGCGTTTCTGTTTCTGTTCGATTAAATCAGTATAAGATACACTTATGATTTAAACATGAAAGATGGTTTTAATAAAGAAAGTACAGCACTACAAACACATGGTTAGCTACTTAAACACTGAACGCTTAGCCATTCACGTACATGCGCATGGAAATATGTGTAGCATAGAAACGAAGCGAAATGAGGACAAGAGGCAATTAAAATATTTTAATATATTTATAGTTTGTCCAAGTCATTATTCTGCTTTAATTAACATTACTCCCGGCTATAAAATGCTCTCTCTCTCTCTCTCTCTGGTGCGGTTTGACGTAACTTTTCCCATCATTCGTGGGTCTAGAGACATCGTCGCATGACACAAGGGACAATCATCTACTCTCGTCTTTTCACGGATTTGAGCTTCATCTTGCTATGATAGTCCAAAGAGAGAGAGAGAGAGAGAGATAGAGAGAGAGAGAGAGAGGCGACCTTTTATAATAATTAATAGTAATTGAATTTCAGAAATTGTAATAGGTTTATGAAAGTGCCTTGTAACAAAGAATTTATTGTATATTGTCAACAGTCTATTTCAACTTCGTGTCATTGATTATATAAACAAAGTAGATATATCACAAGGAAAATGTACACATACTGTTACCACGAACCATATTCCTGTAGGTTGCTTGGTTTAAGTTCAGTTTCAAGGTTTTCATCCAGTCCAAATTCCTCGTCTCTCTTACTCCAGATTTCTGCTTATGTTCTCCCTTATGCATGAAAAAAGAGGGGAGAATGGAAAGCGGGAAGGATTGCGATGAAATTGTGCACCATATTAAATGCATTTAGAAAACGGTGATTATAAAAAAATTACCTTTATTTTCATACGTCACTAATGATTAATGTATGGAAATTCATCACTGATCTATATGCATAGACTCAACAGCACACAGTTGCAACAATGTTTATATATGCGTATTATTGCGTCATGGGCTGATCACAATTTTATATAGCAATATTATTTTCGAGCTATCGTGAATTATTAAAAAGAGTCAAGACTGTTGACGGACCTATATATTCTTGGACCTGAAACTTATACGGAACATTTCATTCTTGTGGACTTTAATAGAACATTTTCAGGATCATTTTGAATTCAGTTCATACTACTATCAGTCCCTCTTGAAGTTTCATTTTGTAACATTGATAATTACATTGTTTGCTAAGTTTTACAAAACTTGTTGGCTTTTGTGATTCTTTCTGTTACTTAGTTTAGTACTCAATATAGCAATTTATTTTTACTTCCGCTAGCTATTTAAAACAGGTCTTTACCTTTATGGATCATGACTTTCATTAGCTATATGGCTATATAACACTAGAAGCTGTCTATGGATCATGACTTTCATTAGCTATATGGCTATATAACACTAGAAGCTGTATATGGATCATGACTTTCATTAGCTATATGGCTATATAACACAAATCTTTACTTGTTGTAGCTACACAACAGAACACTTTACTTGTTGTCGTTATATACCAAAATTCTTTACTTGTGTTAGCTATATAACAGAAATCTTTACCTGTACTTGTTATACAACACAGATCTTTAATTGCTATTAACTACAAACTACATATCACTCTTAACTTTTAGTAGCTCTACTTGCATTTACCTGTATCAGTTGCTAATTTGCACCAGTGTAATTGTATTTATTTTGTGTTTGTTAATGAGTTTCCAAGAAATATAAAGGATATATTTTGAATGAAAGGTGCGATATTTCTTTGGGACCATCTCTTTCAGGGAAAAGATTTGTTTTGCTTCTTGATCCTTTATTTCCGATTCTTAATGAAAATGTACGTGATCACGTACCTCCTATTTAATTAGCCGAGTAATGACTCTTCCAACAGTAATAAGAGAAAATTATGTCTGCTTAACAAAGCGGATTTTGAAAAATGCAATGATTTTATATCAGGTATAGACTGACTGGAAAACTAATTAGCTGCTTGAGGTTATGTCAGAGGTTTGTCGTGAATTCGATTTGCTAAATATTGTATATAATTTCGCACAGTAACACGAACAAATGTTGGTGGGAAAATACAATACTCAGAACAAGCAGGAAGAGCAAAACCGCATATTTAAAAGAAATGTCATTGTGAAAGTAATACAAAAGGTAGGCAACCAAGTCAATAATAATAAAAACGAGCGAAGGAAAATTTAATTTATTCGAAATTGGAGAATATTGGTTTTCTTCGTGCAACCTTGAAACATTACTAGAAGCTTGTGCGTAATTTGCTAAAGAAAAGTTGTCAGCCTCGTTATCTCCAATAAGGAGCATTGATGGGAATGGTTGTTTGCATGTAGCGTTTTCAGTATTCTTAATTCCTGTTTCGCTGCTACAGCAAAGGTTGATGACACCAATGTTATACACTTGAAAATAGTAGGCTAGCTAAGCTATTTATAGTAGAACACGAATAAGTAACTATCGAAGTTTTTCAATTCACTGACTACCGAATGTACCGATAGGTCTCTTGTAAACTGTTCCTCTGACCTCCAATCAAATAGAAACCAAACAGTTTTTTAAATACAGCCGAAACAAGTACCAGTGTGTGTGGTACGACTGTCGTACCAACGTGCTGTTTTAGGTCCGCTATTATTTATTGTGTTCTTTAGCGATATAGACGACAACCTCATGAGTGCAATGAGATTATTTGTTGATGATAGCTCGCTGCTATATTCTTTTCGGCGTGACTATTATTATAAATGGCATTCCATCAAAGTTTATGGAAAACCGAGAAAGCAATGTCAGTGTTTAAAAGAGAAACGTGCCACTGATTTTTCAAATTAAAGACCCATTTCGTTATTGAGTTGTTACTGGAAAGATATGGAAATAATTTTGGTTAATCATCTCAAAAACCACCTATAATCAAATGATCTTATATTCAAATATCAATCTGGTTTTACCAGTAGTTCTACAATATTTTTGGCTCATGGATATGTATCATAGCATATGTGCTGCACTTGAAAACAAGGATGCCATGTGCATGAAGTCGTTGGAGATGTCTCCAAAGTCTTTCATCGAGTTTGGCATGAAGGTATAATACATAAATTAAAGAACAATGCCATTGCTAGCTCTTATTAATTGTCTCCCGGACTACCTATCTAATAGACGCCAAACAGCTTTGTAAATACTGTGGAATCAATTAGCCACTATGTTGCGATATGGCTGCCACCGAGCTCTGTTTTAGGTTCGTTATTATTTACTGTATATATTAGCGACACAAACGACGACCTCTAGAGTGCAAAGAGACTCTTAGTTAACGTTAGCTCACTGGCTTATTCATTAAATGATACTTATGAATTAAAATATGTACTGAATACAGTTTTATAAACCAATAACGAAAAATCAAGGCAGTGGATGGTTGACTTCAAGCAAGCAAAAACTAAGGTAAAGTTATTCTTTCGTGAGCTAGAGCCAGGTTTTCCTGGACTAAAACTGAAAAGCTTAATCAATCAATTTGTCGAGTTCGATAAACATCATGTTGTAACTTTGAGTACTCTTGACAACTGGATCATACATGGTGATAACATATTTACGTGGACCTCAAATTGACAACTGTTTTGAAAATACGTAAATATAAATTGAGTTGAAAGAAGGTAAAGGTTAAACTTTACATGATCCCTCCCTAAACTACATTACGCTTATGTTGTATGGTATGCTTACTCATGTAAAGACTATCTTAAAGTAGAAAAAACTACAATCTGAAGCAGGGAGAATTGTGACTAATCTGGAAGTGCTTTGTGTTGATGAAGAAAATTATGATCTGCATTGGCATATTAATAAAAGTTTCACAAACTCTGTTACTTTCAGAAATTGTTATCTCTTCTACTTATATTTATGACCTTCTAGCACAGCTGGACGGTGAGACAACCAGGAATAATCTTAGAAATAGGAATAATTTTAATTAAATTATTGCCATTCTCGTAATAAATAGAAACTCGTTCCTACACTCTTGTATTCACGTTTAGAATTCTCCAAAGTGCAATAAAAGGTGAAAATAAATATTCTGTCTTCAGAACTAAAATAAGGTTAAGACAAGACAGGTACCTGCCCATTTTGACGTTGGTAATAGGAAACTATCTATTATGCATACTAAAATTAGAAATAATTGTAGTTATTGACATATTAATTTATATCATATGAGAGAAAATCCACTGTGCGCTTGTCGTGATGATTTAAAAAGCATGCAATTACATATTTACTTGCAAATACCACACTGAACACCGATGGAAATTGCTTCAAAACTCTAAATCATCTCCGAATACAAAACATTTGTTATATAGATCATCTAATTTTAGAGCGAACGTTATTATTCTCGTGTTTCAAACATATATTAAAGACACGAAACCGTTTACATAATTAAGGAAAATTCCATTTCTCTATTCAATGAATTACTGAAATTTTGATTAAGAATACATGATGTTCTTAATTATAACCATTCTCTTTCTTTCTCTCTCTCTCTTTCTTTCTCTCTCTCGTTCTCTCTCTCTCTCTCTCTCTTTCTCTGGTCAAGTCAAATTAGTATGGTAGACTGTGTTAAACAAAATTATTTATTACTGTTTTAAGCTCTGTAATATCTTTTGATGTTGTGTTCAGATATAATTTACGATGAATCATTTATTTCTAAACAATTCATTGAAATTACAAAGTGCTCATCGACGTTTTAACTAAAACACTGTTTTGGAATTGTTGTTAATTCAATCAAAGCCAATGATACAGCAAGACTATTGGTACACCAACAAATTCAAGATTATTAAAATTCGTTCGGAACATTCTAAAGGTTTGGATTTGTGATAGAACATTAAAGGTTTTTGGGATTTAATTCACAATACTGTAAGTTCCTCTTCAATATTTACATTGTAACTTAGAGAAATAAGTTATTTGTTAATTGTAGTAAACATGATGGGTTCGCTTCTTTCTGTTAGTTTAATACCATAGGGTGGTAACATTACATATAAGATTATGAAATCTTATTCACTGAGTGCCCCTATGCAAATTTCTTGTCTACTGTAGGGGAGGGGCTTCTTCTAAGATCTGTGAACTTGTAATTTGATCCCATTTGTTAACATTTATGGCAATACAATGTTTAACCTAAACGATCCTTTGACGTAGTTCTCAGCTGCTTGAAAGCGATACAGGTTGGAAGTTGACTTATGAGAATTAATGTTATCTGATATCGCGTGTTAAAGAGCAGCGCAACGAACGAATGAATACTTTTCTGCCAGTAACGTAATTCTTTAGCTGATTATTTCAATATCTTTCAGATGCTTGAGAGATTGGCTGCATTATCCACAAATCTGAAAAACCGATTCTGTGATACCATCAGCAACTTAAGCTTGGCATTCAGAATGAGAATTTTGGGATCTCATAATGTGTCATTGAAAAGGAGTTAATCATGAAAGCATCAAAAGAATGGGTTGAAGCCGGAGTCTAGACAAAGGTAAATTGTGGACGTATTTTTATTATTTGAAACAAACTGTGCAAGAGACATTGTGCAACGAAAAGAAACTAAAAACAACAATTTTAGAAATGCTAAAAATATAAACATACAATCCAAACATAATGATGATACACATTTTCTCTTTTAAAGAAATATAATACTTTCAAATTAATTACAATTATTTCTCTCAAGCTCTCCCTTTTGCTGCGTGCTTGCTAAATTAAAAAAAGCAAATTAGGGTGGGTGGTGGGTGGCAAGAAAGTGAGTCTGTTAATGAATGATTTTGCACATTCACACTTACTTTGTAAAAGACAAATATATAAAATCAAGGAACATAAATACAAAAGGTTACAATGTACAAACGCCTTCGTGACCCATTCCCTTGGGGCGAAATAAATGGGACACGCAGCTTCAAATTTCATTTCTGGAATAAAGTCCGTTTCCGTTACCTAAGTTAGTATAAGAATTCTTTATGTCACGTATTTCGTTTGTCACAATCTGCTTCATAAGCAGTCTATGATGTGTGCAATATTTTATCCCCATGAAAATTACTGCTTAAATACAAAATATACACTGTTGCTCGTAGTTAGTATAAATCTCATATCCTCTGGGTCATCTTAAGGTTACTCTCGGTGAACTTTCTAGATGCCCATTAAAATGTCAATGTAATTAATCATATATTTAGATGAAACTCATGATAAAAATACACGACAAAAATAAAAATCAAGATAAAACAATTTATCGATTCTGACTGAAATAACAACGGCAGCTATAAATGTTAAATGTGCAAAATGTATGGCAGCTATTGTTCTATACATCGAAGGAACATAACGACGTTCTGGAAACATTATTGATGTATACACGCACGCTCGACTCGTTATCTAATTTGCCTTAGTGGAGTGCAATTACTTTGTTCGTTAACATGCACCGGACACATAGATAATCGTCAGTCGCCTTTTTTAAGAAAAATAGTTTCATATTATCAATTAGTTCAGATATTCCTTTCAACTTACGTTCAAGTCAACCATTAAAATACCTACACTTGATTTATCATGTTAAAAGTGTGTAGTGTCAAATTTATTCTCATCAACAAAACAGTTAATGCAATCAATTAGACATGTTATTGATTTGATGCTTTTTCTTACAAGTTAATGATGGCAGATAAAAGCATAAAGACATACACGAAAGAGGAAATATGACGAAAAGAACATGGTGAAACGTATGCATGAGCATCCATTCCAATTTAAAATGCCACATATTATGTGCCTGTCGGTAAAATATTGGCCGAGGAGCCAATATTTTCCAGAATCAATTTTAGTTTAAAGTTGCGCTTCAGAAATTTAGTAATGTCCGTAGGAAAATTCCGCGATTCTCCAGTCTATCTTGCATGTTTAATTTTTTACATGGGTTAATGCAGAGTCGGACATACAGGCACTCTCATCTTTCCGGTTTTATAATCTAGTCACTTATTGCTATTTGTGGTTGAATACAATTTATGAAAAATTACTCGTGTTGTAAGAGTTAAGAAAATAGGATTATGCAACATTTAAATGAATATATACGTCTTATTATTTCATATTATTTTAAAAATTTGATTTTATAATTTCTTACACATTGCGTTTATGAGCTTAAATTTCATGCGATTATGTCTTGCATGAACAATTATACCAGATTGTTTTACACTGGGCGAAGCGGTCACACAATATAGTTCCCATGTAGTCTCAATTCTTATTGTGGCCAGATAGATCTCTAATTATGATTGATGAGATCAATTAAATTCCAATTTTCAATTGAAATGTTGATATTTAAAATGGCAGTTCTGTGTAATATTTGGTTATTTGATGATATTGATGTGACAGTAATCTAACTTATCGGACCACTGATTTAACAAAAATGTTTTTAGTGGACTTTGATGTTACAAAGCGTAGCTACATATGTTATAAAAAAGTAGTTTAGATCCATCTAATCTTTGAGCAAACTGCTATGTGAAATAGAGGAAACTGGAAAACACGAAACAATGACTTGGTCGATACGAACAATAAAAATAAATCAGACCTTTAAAAAAGGGATTGAAAAGGAAATTAATTTAGATATGTTGGATGATATTTCTTTACATATAGTAAATTATAAGTAACATTCAACTAAACTGCATTTCTTCATGCGTTAAATTCACATTTTTGCTACATGCTGGCATTTCTTCCAGTTTATCGTTAATGTATAACTGCTGTCATTCTCATCATACGTTTTGCGAAATTCAACAAACAATTTATTCCCCTAGAATACAAAGTCAAAATGTAAAAGAAAAATAATTTACGGTATTGCGAATTAAATCCCAAATCATTCATGAATTTCTAACACTACGATTAATGGTTAATATTTTTTAACGAAATTAATGGTATTCCAAAGTAAGTCCAACGCTAGAAGCGTTTATCTGTCTGTAATGTCTTGTCTCGTGGCGATGAACCAATATACTTATGTAGGATAACAATAATACAATCTAAAATATATCTTTATAAGAATTTTACTATAAATCCAAGTCGCTATGTCCACGAATATTATTTTTGAATGTTTTGCATGTCCAGAGAAGAATAATTGAATTGAATAATTTCACTCGAATGAAAATAATGCACAGCAAAATATCAGCTTGATTCTGCTGAGATATATCGCACGGATGACTAATTTTCCAGTAAACAAGATGTGTATATATATATATATATATATATATATATATATATATATATATATATATATATATATATATATATATATATATATTAAAGAACCTAAGACATAAAAAGAAAACCATGAATACCCTGATGAGGGTCAAAAGGAGAGCCTTTTATCCCAGACAGCATTACTTTATACTGATAAAGTCCATCTGGAGTTCCGAATACCGAAATTACTTTTCCCCTTTCCGTCACTGGAATTTGCCTGAATCCTTTTTAAAGGTAAAACAGATTTTGCATTTCCAATTTGGAAATGAATCTATTTTCGCCACTACAGTCACTTTGCTTTAGTCGGTGAATATGCGGAAAGTATTATCTCATTTCGGTAAAGTATACATATTAAAATCAAGTCACGTTTACTCGGTTCTATTAAATCATTCTCAGCAAATACTGAATTTCTTTCCTTTCCTTCTCGACAACATTTCTCTTTCAGAGGCTTCATCTTGTACGGATGCTTTTTACAGGTATGGAATCTGCAATTGCAACGTCATATAAGATTTTATTTGTTCTTGCTGGAACATCTAGAAACAAGTGCTCATATTCAGGTAATAGCTGTGTTACTTCATTCTGATCTTGATACTGACGATTAAAAATTTTATGGTCCATATTATTCATAATTTTGGAATTCTGATGATTGATTACACCAAAGGCATTACATTCCGAAGTCATTCCTTCGCACAAAACCTCGCTGTAGGACAGGTACAGCTACATTGATTGCATGATAGATATCAACATACTATTTTAACATGTTAGTTTTGTTTTCGCCTGCCAGAAACATTAATGACATACTTTAAATCACTTACTTTCTTTTCAACTATGTACTGACCATTGAACTTAGCTTGAAGAATATTTTGAGACAATTGCAAGAGAGACAGAACCCTATTACTAGGCTCAAAATTCTTTTCCTTTGTATTTTTGTCATACCTAAGAGAGATTATAGTGCTGATTAGCACTAGTAACCTCACAGTCCATTGACAACATATACCTGAAATAAGAAATATAGTCAAAAAGACGGATTTCCGTATCTTCATTTAAAAGAAGTTTCTCTTTAAATAACTCAACTGGTAAGCGCACAGTATGTCCAAAAGCTAGTTTAAAGGGACTAAGTCAAAAAGATTATTTAACGATTAAAGGCGATTGACGATTAGCTATGTGTCCGGTGCATGTTAACAACCAACAACAGCAAATGAACACCTTCGTCCCAATCTTTTCTGGTATCAAAACAATTATGACCGAATCATATATTTCAAAGTTTGATGAAATCTTTCTAATGCTTCTTGGTTTTCAGGGTGGTAGGCAGAATACTTGAATTGGTGGTTCCTAATTTATGCATAACCTGTTTTAAAATTCCAGACATAAAATTTGAAACCTAATCAGGTTGGACAGGGTAGGGAAGGCAAACAAACATTTATCAAATCTTTTGCTTATGTTTTAGTTTTAATATTTCTCAAAAGAACTGCCTCTGAAGATCTTGTAGAATGCAGAAATATGTTGCAGATTAGCCTTTGTTATCTTCTGATTGATATCATTTGACAAATGTAACAATATCTACAGTGTTTACAAACATGACTTTTACTTTATGGCCAATAATAATGATTAAAAATCTTAGTGAACCCAAAACGACCAGTCAAAGGTGTTTCATGGACTAGACAAAGAATGTGTTGCCTATACAACTTAGGAACAACAAATTAATAGCTCACTGACCATTCATCACCAGCAGTTGGTGGTCTCCATGTTCTCAAAACATCCTCATTTTTGGCCCAAAAAACAGATATTTGCGTGGCTTCTCTAATAGCTCGCAAAAACAGGATATATCAGGATTGTTTTCCTTCTCTTCGAAACGTGATTATCTTTTGTCATCCTGATTAGAATAAAGACAATGAATATTAAAAATAGATTCAGTGTGATTCATACCTTTAGATCGATCCAACCGAGGAACAATATTGACCTCACTTACAACCTGACCAATACACAAGTCAGCTAAAGGTATAATTTCCTGATCAACACCATTCTCAAGAACTTTCTTTGCCATAACTCTAGTAACTGCACAAGATGGTTTTAAATCGAGGGTTTCATTTTCAAAAGGATCGACTTCTGATCCAAACACGGCTTGTCAGCTACAAGTTGATTAACCACAACGTTATCTCTAGCTAGGCCAATGCCTAATAATTAATGAATAACCTCAACAGGCAACGATGTTTGTCCAGTTTATTTCCTCTTGTTAAACTTGTGTCGATAAGCCCCATGTAAAAACTCATAATCCTTCAATATACATTCCTTAACCAGAGCATACTCAGCTCTTTGCTATTCTGACAGCGTATTGTGTATGTTATGAGCTTTGCCATAACATGCATTTTGCAATAACAGATACCATGCTCCTAAACCATTTCAAATTGTCAGCAATTTTTTCAAAAGAAGAAAACTATTTTCTACTTATTTTTCCTTAAATTTTGGTAGCAACCTAAATTTTGGTAGTAACCTAATTTTTTTAGTAACATCAAACTCTGAATTTGTGATTAAAGTGGGGACGTGCGTTTCACTTGCCAGCTAGAATATCTTTAATCAAAACCGAAATTCCTTTTCGTTCCTTTCTCTTTCGCTCTGCATCTGCATTTCTCCTTCTCCCTTTTGTCTTTATATCTTTGTTTGCATTGACCTATCTTCGCTTTCCCTGTCTTCTTTCTGCAGCTGCTGTTATCTTTCCTTTCCCCTCTCTGTAATTACAATTCTCTTTTTCGTTTTGTAGCTGCATTTATCACTCTTTCTCCCTATTACCCAAACGCATTTGTTTTTCCTCTTTCTCTTTCTGAAGCTTTCTTAACTCTTTATCTTGTATTTCAATTTTAGTTCTTTTAACTCCATGTCACCAGATAAGGACTCACTAATCAAACATAAAACACTTTTATCCAAAAATTATTTTTTTCCCTCCAAATATTGAATCGAAAAATGTTTGATTTCTTGCTTTTGCCTTTGAGAGATCATATTTTCTAGCAAGCTGGAATATTTCATCTTTTTTCAAGGACACTAATATTTCCAGGGTAGGATAAAAATAAAATGCACAACTTTAGATGATATTGTGAAAACTTGTTGGTGTCACTACCTGATTTCTCAAATACGTAAACTGATACATGGGAATTAGACATTTCCAAAACAAGTGATTCAAAATTTCAAAAACAAAATTTTTTCTGAAGTATTTTAGAGAAATTTGTATCTTAAGGATAAGTCTCCAAGTTTTTGTTACGACTCTAAGTCTTAAACAAAGTAACAGAAATGAGTGAAAGCTAACACGTTTTGTAAAATTCGACAGACTATTTATTCCGTTAGAATATAAAGTGAAATACAGTAAAATAACTTACGGTATTGCAAAAAGAAAAACCCAATTAAGCATAGAATTTCTAATACCAGTCTAAAAGATTAAAGTCCTGAATAAATTTTATTGGTGTTACCCTACCCCCCAAAAAAATAAAAAAACAAAGCTAGAAAATTTTATATGCCTGTGATAGCCTCTGTTATCGCGATTTGCGATTAATTTTCCCTTAATCAAGATTTGTAAACTACGACATAAAAGGAAACCCCAAAGAGGGTAAAAATTCATTGTTCTAGAAGAATCTAGTTATAATTAGAAAGTTTGTTACCAAAACCATAACAAAAAATGTGACAATCACCACGCAGAAAAGATCTAGCTATTCGAATTAATTCAGATGTCGTCGATGCAGCTTAACATCCTAATCATTAATCATAATATTTATACTCAAGTCAGAAAAAGGCAAAAAATACTATTAACTAAACTGTTTTGTAGGCCATCTGCTAGATACAAATTTACATGTCCTTAAGCATATCATAGAAACATTAAAAAAAACCTACTACAACAGCTGCCTGTAGTAAATCTTAACTCCCTTCTATGGGCAATTATATGCATTTGTATGTGACATAAATAAAATATATGTATATTATGTACGCTGTATCAATGAAATACCACTCGTTGTATAAGTTTTTCATTATAAGGAAACTCGGCAAGCCTCGTGTCCTTGTAATGAAAAATTTATACATCTCGTGGTATATCAATGAGAGAGAGAGAGAGAGAGAGAGAGAGAGAGACTGTGTCATCTGGCTAAGCAAAATGTGATCCGCATATGGCGCAATTATTATGAATATATAAACATTCTTTCAACTGCAGGCCTATAGATCAATGATAAATTCTACCCATTCGTTAATCATAAATGACATGAAAATAACGATAGAAGTATTAATAGTCCCTTCAATTTCAACGTGTTTTACCCCACTTACAACATGAAGGAAATATGCACAAACTTCCATGACTAGTATACTAGGCTGCTGAATCATTCTTTGTTTCCGGAATAAGGCGATTTACAGACAGATACATGAAAAACAAGACAATAGAACATATAAACCACATATAACCAGAGTACTAATATGCAGTGGTTAGCTTATTTGATGAAAAGAGATTAAAATAATATTTAAGCCACAAATATTAAATTATGAGGTAAAGGTGAAGACGATGTCTGGAAATGAGCAGACGATCTCTAAACATCCGTTCATAAACATATATATGACCAAGGAGTATACACATGCGCATATTAACGTTCAGATTTAATATGCAACACTACTGAATCTACGCTCTAAAGCATTAATTTTATCCGGCAAGTGGGGTACATAACTCCAAGTGCCTAGTGAACTTCTTTACTGCGTAAACTGTACAAAAATGTCACCTGTGATGAAATTAGTGTTACAATTAAGGTAATGAAAGTATACTTTCGATTCTAATAATGAACTGAAATAAACTAATACGAAATCTGTAAGATAAATGTCATCCAGGGAATTGCCAGGTGTAAGAACAGCTGGTACTCGTCACTACTTTGGCTGCTCCCATGGTCAAATAGCTTGAATATGTACCCGTGAAAAGCATTGGCTATCTGCCTCATACAAAAAGCATGATGTGACAATATGTTGAAGTAGGTCAGTATACTAAAGACCGCATTTTGGACAGATAGAGACGCTGTGACTTTGGTTGTAGGACAGAGAGTGACGCTGTGACTTAAGACAGAGACGCGGTGACTTTAATTTTAGGACGGATAGAGATGCAGTGGCTTTGGTTTTACTACCCACAGGAACGCTATGAATTTAGTTAGCTATAGTTCGTATTTGGTCCTTAAGCAAAATAAATGATGAAGAAGAAGAAGAAGAAGAAGAAGAAGAAAAAACCTAACAACCTATAAATAAAATTAAAATCATCGAAGAAGACGAAAATCAGGGCAGAATAATCAGGGCGGGAGAATTTACAGAAATCTATACAAAGGCAATTAACTTATATAAGCGGTAAGAATTTCGGAAAGGGAGTTGAAAAACTACTAAATAAAATATAAATAAACAATGCAACTTATACGGCAAAAGAAGATATTTTAAATAGTATTTATCTATATTACAAAGAGTTATACACCACACAAAATATAGTTCCTAACATAATTGACAATTATCTAAAAAATGACGACTGCGAGATGATATCAACAGAACACAGAGACATGTGTGATGATGTCATCGCAGATGAAGCGATTAAAGAAAACATCGCTACACTTACGAAAAGAAAATCGCCAGGGAAAGATGGACTCACTGCGGAATTCTATCAGAAATTCCACGGTGAACTAACGCCGATCTTGAATGCGCTATACAACAATATATTTTTAAGTAAGAAACAAATGTCAAAATCCATGAAAGAAGGAATTAAAAACTGGAGACCAATATCACTTTTGAATACGGATTACAAAATTTTGAGTAGGATCTTAACAAATAGGGTAAAGGGTCTGAGAAATAAAATAATAAATGTGAATCAAACTTGGAGGAAAAGGGCGAGATATTCAAAGCAATATTGAAACATTATAACAATAATATTTTACATAAATGAAATAGGCACGAAGAGTGCTATGGTACTCTTTTCCAGGAAAAAGCTTTCGATCGATTGGAACAAAACTATATACAGAATGTACTTAAAAAAAATTGGCTTCGGACCGAACTTCCGAAAATGGACTGAAATCGTATGCACAGGGATAACCTCATGGAAAATGCACGAAAGATTTCGATATACAACGATCAGTGAGGCAAGGGTGCCCACTATCAATGCAACTATACGTAATGGCAATTTAAATTCTAAGTCATAAGATAAGAAACAACCCAGAAATACAAGGAATACAAATACCAAACCTAAACGAAGGATTTAAAATGCTCCAACATGCTGACAATTTTTCGAACTTTATAAGAGAGGGAAAATTATAGAAACACCTGGAAGAAGAATTTGATAAATTTGGAAAAGCGTCGGGTTCAAAAATAAACAACGACAAGACTGAAATTCTTAAAATAGGCAACTGGAGAGTATTATTTTTAAATATCTACACAACGCCTGGCTTACAGGCGAAGAAGCTGTCGAACGTCGTATGATTAAGATATTACCGTAATGATCTTTATGTAAAACAGCAAACTTTACCAAACTACATACGATTGCCCAATGTGATTAAACAAAAACATAATAGAATACTACTAATTATGGAAATATGTAAAAAATACAAAAAAGAACCAATATACTATATATATAGATGTGGAGCATGAAAATAATGTGGTCTTAAAAATAATTGATTACATAATAACAACAATGCTTTCCTGTGGCCAGGTGATACAAATTATAAAATAATGGATGAAATTACAAACTTCTTGTTTAAAAGACCTTTTTAAGAAAATCTTTTCGATACAAAGTGGAAGATGGGGGAAGATTTTCAGTAGTACTGTCCATTAGGGGCGAGTAACGCAAAAGCGAGCTGGAGCCCGGCCCGCATCTCTCACCTCATAGTATCAAAATTACAAAACCGAATTACTAACTCGTTTTTTAAATATCAAATAAAATAAAAAAATCTCAAAATAGCACCATACTGGGCGGGGGGGGGGGGGTTTGGTTTACCGCCCAAGTAGGGGTGCGTACCGTCAAGTACAGACTGGAGCCTCGATCTCACCTCTCACCTCATGGAAGACAGAGTAGAACTTTCTACCGGGACAAACAAAGGATCACCAGTGTGCGGACTGTCTTAACCGAAACCCCCAATTCGGTTTTAAAAAAGAAAAAGAAATGAAAAAGTGAAAGAGAGGAAGGGGAAAGAAAGATCTATTTTTGTATCTTTAATTTTGTTTTTGTTTTTGTTTTTTTTTAAATTATTTTTTTAAACTATATAACATAGACTAAGGGTAACAGGGAACCACCATATGGGTGAGGTAAGTTACACAGACGTCGCAAGGCTATATCACAAGGCGCTACGCGAAGTGAAAAGGCCTGCGAAAGAGCAACAGAAAACCCATATGGTGGAAATGGACAAACATAACAAAAAACAATAGGTGAAAAAAACTCACAGTGAATAAGAACCTATCAATACTAACCTGAAAGGATTAACGTTAACTAAAAAAAATTACTTTTGAAAATTTAAAAAAATTTTATAAATAAAGGAGATGCCTAAATCTGCAAAAAGAGAAATATTATAAAATAAAGAAAAATGTGGATCCTTGCTCACCGATAGCCTCTTAGTCTAAAGAAATTAAGATACAACGAGAAAAACGACACACAATGAACACTCATTTAAAACAATAAGTTTCTTTATAAAAAAATTATAAATTACGTCGTTTTCTCCACAAAATTCAAACTGTCTCTGTAAATTAAGTCAAACTAATTTAAATCATAGTAATTTTCAATATTTTGGAAAAACGTCCAAAACTAAAACTATTACTATATGATAAGACAACTTGGGAAAAATTCAACAAAGAAAAATATAGGACATTTACAATATAGCAAATACATATAGCAAACACGAGACTTAGGAGATCTTTGGCAAAGATCACCAAACAAACAAGAGATGGAATTACGACACTGGGGATTAAAACTCAGTGTCGGATGAACAACTCTATAGATCACACTAGGGATATAAATACCCCATCAAATTTTTTACATTTTGAAATTTTCTGATCAAAATTCTATAATAAAATATACAAACACACATATGTTTGAGGGATACACAAACATATAACAACACTTTTAAAATTCTTTTTGGAAATGGGGGGGAGGGCATGAGCCCTCGCCCCCCCAAAAAAGCAATTGGTCCTTACAGTGCAATAAAGAAAAGAGGGAATCATTCCGTAAGCAGCAGAGAGGGCGAACATGCTCTAAATGGGTCACTCGTATTTTCGCAAAATAAGCCTTCCTGGGAGATAGCAAAAAATCGCGATATTTTCTAAGTATCCGCGTTGAGTCGACTTGTTCGCCGAACTCAGTAGACTCCAACCCCACTTAGTGGTTATCGCGACCAGCGATACATCAAAGGAAATACGCGATTTGTTAGTGACAATTGGGAGGTGCGCCTTCTCTGCTGCTGTCAATTAATTTTTTTTTATCTAACCCGATTCGATACCGTGTTCTAGGATCATGTAAATTTATCGTGATAAAACCATGCGGAGTAGCTTGTGCTCGTGAAAAGAAGTTTCTAAACTTATTTATGTCCGTATCGCCACTGCACCAAGTCCGATGAATATTCCGCAACGTGTGAGTATAAACTCCGTTAAACACAGCCAGAAGATTACAATTATCTCTGATCACTTTAGGAATCTGTACATATCTTTGAGTAACATAAATCACGTCAGTGTTTTTGTGTCTACCTCTGGAAAATATCCTGGCATTATTGGGCTGCTTATCCAGCATTACATCATCGTAAACAACTAAATTATTAATAAATCCGTCAAGATCTTCTACAGATGGCGCTTCATTAAAGTCAGTTATAAATTCAACAACATCATCTCCGCTCTCATTTAACGATTTTGCACTTTCATTAAAATCTTCTAACACTTCGTAGCTTAGTTGATCATCAACTGACGGGGCTACCAAATACAACTTGTCCCACTTCATCCACTTCATTATTAAATTCAACAGTAATTGTGTTTTACCACTCCCAGATGGTCCAATTATAATCATACGAATAGAATTTGGTAGCGCTGCATGATTCTTAACTGGTTCTCGTTTCCTTGTAGCAGAAAAGTCAGTGATTTCCATTAGATATAATATAAAATAAGATGGATTTATATTGTGTGAAATGCAGGGCGCGTACCCCAACAGGTGATCTAACAACTATTACAACAAAAAATAACAGATCAGCACTTACAGGCAAGTGTGAACGATGCGGTACAAAGAAATTTAAATTTATTCCCAAATAAAGTTATAAACCAAAGACAAAGATAAAGCCAAGTAAAAAAAAAAAAAACACGGAGGTGACATCGCAGCAAAATTAACAAAATTACCTGGGACTCCGTGGGCTAAATACCCAGGAGAAAAACACCTCCCAGGATATAATTACTGTGGTCCTGGAACCAGACTTGATATCAGACTTGATGACCAAGATCAACCAAAACCAGGTGAGTATCCGATAAACGCTATTGATAAGGCGTGTCATGCTCATGATGTAGCTTATAAAAGTAAAAATCTACAAGATAGGCATATCGCAGATGTGAAATTAATTCAAGCGCTAAATTCTATTACGAATAAATCTTTCAAAGAATCATTAGCTAATTGGTTGGTTAGATCCGGAATGAAAGGTAAATTAGCGCTAGGTGCTGCTAATTAATTATAATGGAGTCGATTTATTATTCCCCATGAGGATATTGGAAAGGTAACGCAGCGATTAGTAAGCTCGCTGAAGCAGCAAAAGTTACGCGTGTTACTGCTAAAAAGTGGCTATCTAAACAGGCAATATGGCAAATTTACCAACCACCGCCTAAACAAATTCATTTTGCACATTTCAATGTCAGTGTTCCTAATGAAGTTCATCAAGCTGATATATTATTTCTGCCACATGATACTATTAAAATCCGAAGACGTCAAATAATATACAAGTACGCGCTAACTGTAGTTGACGTTGCAAGTAGATATAAAGATGCAGAACCGTTAACAACTAAAACAGCATCTGAAGTAGCTTCTGCGTTTGAACGAATTTATAAACGAGGTGGTCTACGATGGCCACAGCTGTTACAAATTGATCCTGGCAAAGAATTTCAGGGTGCAGTATCATCGTTGATGAAACAACATAATGTCACCATCAGACAAGGACATACTGAGATTCATCGCGATCAGGCAATTGTTGAACGATTTAATCGAACACTTGCTGAGCGGTTATTTGGATATCAGTACGCGAAGGAATTCATTCAAGACAAGAGATCTCGTGAATGGGTTGCAAGATTACCAAGCGTGACAACTGCATTAAATAATGAAATTACTCGAACAATCAACATGAAACCTATTAACGCAATTGCCAAAAAGAATATACCCGTACAACGACGTGATTTTTCAACACAACCGCTGTTGGGTAATGACACTGTGAGGTATTTATATGAACCAGGTGAACTTGAAGGTGGTAAAAGAGAGCGACTGATCCTATCTGGAGTATTACGACGCACAAGATATCTAGTATAACTAGATCTACTGGTAGATCAGCAATCTACAGACTGGATTCAACTGCTCCTCAACGTGGATTTACACGTGAACAATTACAAGTAATTCCCGAAGACACACAGTTACCACCCAGATCACCTAACTAGCGCCAAGGGTGCCAGCACCCCTACGCCGATTACATTCAAGACAGGTCAACATCACATTTTACCGTGTATGACCGCGACTGTTATCTTTTCTGTCTACTGTAAATTGTCTTGGATTATTACTGGAGTACTGCCACAACATTACACACACAGTTACAGCTCGCACAGTGATTATTCTGCTGTTGTTTCAGCGCGTTAATAAATTCAACATCAAGATCAAAGTCGCGATTATATTTTTTGTTACTTTGTTTATAACCAGCCAATCTTTTTCTTATTATATCGTTGTCAATATCATCATTAATGGTTTCTGACGAGTCCATGACGATTCTCCGCAAATGAAATATATTTCTAACTCGAGACACTGCAAGATAAACTAAGTTCGACCATTCGATGCGATCATCAACAATCCAAACGACTGTATCAGTAATAGTCAGTCCTTGAGATGAATGAATCGTCATTGCGTATCCTAGCGTCCACAGAGATTGGTCAGCGTGCAGCGCATCTTTAACAACACTGACGTCAACTGCGACAATATCATTCAACACAAGATTCTGCTTCCTCCTTGACTCTGTCAAGGGTCCTGGTATATCAACGTCAATATTCTGTAACCGCGAATCAGCTGGTCTATAACACAATGGCACTGGCAGTGTTGGGAATTTTTTCTTGTGTAACTGAAACAACCGCTGTTGAAGTGTGTCTCTGACTATCTTTCTACTTGCCACTATCAAATCGTTTGGTTTCCACGTTTCCCAAAAGTCGTTCAAGGAAGTTTCTGAAATCACCTTGCGCATTATTTCACACTGAATTTTGTTCGGTTTTAGTCTGATTAATTTCTTGAACTCGTTTAATTCTGCATCAAGAGATCTGTAATCATCAGTTATTTCCGAGTAACAATCAACAAAATTCTTCAACCAATCGTGTGGAGATGGTCCAACAATCGGAGGTGGCTGACCGTGATCGCCGCACATAACCACTGCAGTATTTTTTGTTAATAGCCAATCAAGAAATGTTTTTAATGTTTCCAACGACACTGTGCACACTTCATCCCAAATAATAACTTTTGGAATATATTTCTCTCCCATTCGATCTGGAGTCCATGTACCACCACTGTATTTGAAAAAGCTGTGATAAGTACAAGAATTGACTCCTCGTTGGTGTTAGCACAATCATATCTGAATTCTGTTGAAATAATTCGATCACTCGAGTTGTCTTACCAGACCCTCCCGGCCCGTTTAAATAAACAGCTTTGTGTCTGGATAGTGGATCATACACGGATGGCGCAGACGATAATTCTGATATCTGATCGCTGCAATAACTATCTTTAACCGCGACAACAGCGGATTCACATTAACAATGTAACATTTCTTGTTTTATTCTCCACGAACTCCATGATTCATCATTGCTTGTGAAACGAGCCAGTAATTCTGAATATCTTTTATCGATATAAAATGAATACGTAGCAACTCTAACTGCAGTGTCAGGAAATCTATTTATCATCGAAACATAAGCAAGCATTGAAGATCTTAGATGTGTGTACTGAGGTGATTCTCCATCAATGCAACTAACAATTGTGCCCAACCGTGTTTCGTCAGACAAGTAAGCATCTTCCCGCTTACAAAGTATATTTCTCGCAGCGGCATCAGCAATTATAAAATCTAATTCAACATCATCCATAATCAATCTTGCGTGATGCCGTTTATGATCATATGCACCACCCTGAGTAAATTTACCGATTATTCTTCTCCCGAGATCCTTCGCTGTTTTTTCACTGTTGCTGAGCTTAATCTTAAGAATATTAGGAGCATCATTAACAATGACATCAACATGAGTATTTGGACATTCCTGCTTGTATTTTTGGATGACCTCATCTACGCTGATACGCTCCTGTGTTGGTAACCAAACCGAAGTCTGCGGCCGATATGATATAATTGCTTCACTGACAACCAACGATATCAATATTTTACTGTCAAGTATATATCGTAATAACACTATTGGTGCCCAACGTTTCTCCCTGAAGTGTCTACCAAACCAAATATAACAACACGGATGAAGATTTTCAGCGAATTCAAACGACACTACACGAGCAAATCCTGTCAGATCAAAATTGGGTAATGGACCATTAATTGATACTCTTACCATCTCATGGCAAGGATGACCAAATCTTTTAAAATATCCAGCGCACTCACCCATCCCGAGAAAACTTCCCGGATAACACGCGACCATGTCCACGGAAATGACATCCTTGTCGTTATATTCGGTATTCCACAAACCGCCATGTCCATATTCGATACAACTCGCCTGAACATCTTCGAGGAACTCAACGCGTGTTGGTCTCCAAGAATTTTTCTCTCTCGTGGCGTGGGCAGCAACTGACGAGACTATAAAACAATTAGTTAATAATTGCTCAGTATTTTTTGAATATCTCAGTGCGAGTTTTCTCATTTCTTCATGCAGAGATTCTTTACGATATAATTCACCGTTAGGTCTTACAAATTGATCATACTCGCCATCTTCGGAACTTTTAAACAACCACACTGACACGGGATCGTTTCTGCTTATCCGGTTGATAGCATCAAATATGTTTTCCCGGGAATTTTTCCCAGAGTTCTCTGACGAGTAATATCTCACAACACGATCTCGTGGAAATATTGTTACTGCACTGGTCCAAGCGTGAGCGTTATGGTCAATAATTTCAATTGGTGTCCCTCTCGACTTATTCGGTGATTCATATAAAAGCTCCCCCGTTAACGTTTTTACTACCATTGGAAATTTTAATTTACCTGATAACTCAGCGACATCGTTTATTGACGCTGCTGTATCCTTAACCAATTCAGCTCACTTCGCTATTTTTTCACGTCGCAGATCAGTTAAACCGTTTCCGCGCTTCGCATTTGTAAAATATTCCATTACTCGCTCGACTACACAATTCAGCTTTGAAAATCTCATCGGGGCAAGATCATTAATGTTGGGTCTATCATTTAGCTGATAAATTCCATAAACAACCGCGATCACAGGATACGATTGAGCGTAATATGGTCTGTCAATCCCAGTTAGCATTCCTGGTTTGGAATCTTTACTTAACACGGCGGTTTTTCCATTAGCATGGACAGGGTCACGTTTGTCACGGATAATCCATGTATCGGAATCTGTTTGCACAATAAACTTTATTCTGAATAGATATTTCTGACTGAGGTAATCGATAATTGTTTTCGCTCGTGCATCGTTCATTGTAGCATCAATGACAGAGTCGACACCTTCGTCGTCGTGTACACTTTTGAATGTAGACCACACGTGAGATGCCCCATCATCACGAAATTCTTTTTGGGCGCCTCTGATAATATCAATCAGATCAGTCAAGATCGAATCTAGAAGCCTTCCAGGGCTTGATTGCAGATAATCTCTCAAACTCCTCCATATTATATTTAAGACAAACATTTAAATAAAAAATATTATATATATATATATATATAATGTCTCAAACCAATCAGTGTAAGTGGTTTAAAGTGGGATCTGTAACACCTTGTAATAAATCGCGCAGAAAAGAATTCTGCGGGGAACATTCACAAAGTATTCGAAGAGGGAGTTTAGGACCAATACCATGCCTGCGATGTGGTGTTGGAGTCAGGAGTAAAACACAGCTGTGCGCAAGTCGCTGTGAAAAAAGATACCATGAACTTAAGCGATATTATGATAAAAAAAATAACAATTATGCGCTGAAATGTGAGCGCGATTATATAACTAAGTTTTCAGACAAATTATAAATTACACAAATGACATTATTGTATAAATGAGCCAAGAATTTGTCCCACATCCTATTATCAAGAATTATGAAGCGTCTTGTAATGGAGTAGTTAGACATTGTCGGCTGAAAAAACCAGTTGGTGCTGTTAATAATCATGGCTATCTAACGTTTGGTGTTGGGAAGAAAAATATTATTGTCATCGTTTCGTATTCGAATGTTTCTTCGGAGAGATCAAAGACGGTCTTGTGATCGATCACATCAACAACGACAAACTCGATGATTCTTTATCCAATCTGAGAGCTGTCACGCTAAGCCAGAATTGTAAGTCTG
This sequence comes from Sinohyriopsis cumingii, assembly GCA_028554795.2. NCBI lineage: Eukaryota > Metazoa > Mollusca > Bivalvia > Unionida > Unionidae > Sinohyriopsis > Sinohyriopsis cumingii. The sequence goes on from CM068838.1 coordinate 49,403,989, forward strand.
GCAATACTAGCTGTAGTGATAGGAGCGCCAAAGCAGTTGTATCCATAAATTTAGATATTGGCGAAGAGAGAATATTTCAATCGATGCATGCAGCTGGCAAATATTTTAGCATTTGCATACCCTCAGTACGAAAAGTCGCAGAAAATATATATAAATCCGCATTCTCAGAGAAATATAACGAAAAAAATATTTTCAAATATCATTAAGAGAGAGCTATGATGTAGCATTCACTAACTACCTATTTTTTTTTGGTCAGAAAATTCTATTTACATACCGCTCATCATAGCTACTGTTTATTTTTGGTCTAAACTATTTTTCTTTTAAATATATAATATCGGTATATATAATAATATGAATTACGAAAATATCAATGATGTAATTGTTGCTATTAAAAAATTAGAACATGACGGTATAAAATTATCTGATGAATTAAATCCTGAAAAGATCATTTCTGATTTTGAAACATTGCAAGGGGCTAAATGCGAAGGGCGGTATATTTTGCAATACAGATTTATAAAAAAGATTCAGACGGCTATTATCAATTGCTAGCTACGGTAGAAGAAGCACAAATAAATGAATTTGTTTCGTTGTCTCGTGCAATTAAAAAAATTAGATCACATTTATCTCAAGAATACTAATAAAAAAATAATTTATACTCGCGTAAGGGAACTAAAATTATTTATGTCAGATTGTGAAACGATCGAAAAGTTAGACCCCTTGATTTCATCAAGGGTACTTGGAAATGAAGTCAAGTACGTGGAAATGAAATCGAAAGTAAAAAAAAATATTTTTTACCGCATCAATCTTATGAGTTAGATAATATTTGTTTTACTTGTATCAATCTGATGAGTTAATATTTTTTTACTTATATCAATCTGACCTGCATCAATCTGATGAGTTAGATAATATTTCCTTTAGTCGATCAGATTTAATGCAAGAGTGCGCATAATTTAGAATCTGATCTTTATCACACGTGACCATGGAAATATGTTCTCGCTGTAGTTTATCCAGATGCGATTGTGTCAATAAAAAATCCTCGGTACCGTACACATCAATAACCAAATCAACTGGGCTGACTAGAAACTGTGTAAATATTTTTTTGATGTAGTTTTCAAGTAATTGCTTGTCGTGTATGAAAACCTTCACATGTTGGTACATTATATAATACTCGCTTGATTAATTAGAAATCAGGGTCTGTCAGTAAAAAATAAATATTTTTGTGTACTTGCAGATTTCATTTTTTATTTTCGTTTGTGCACGATTTTGACTAGTAATTACTTTCCGTATCGTGCAAAATGTAACATCCGCCTGAGAAAATCTAATCTTAGATTTTTACGATAAAAATCTTAAAACAAAATCCTTAGGATGAGATCTTTACGATCTTACAAGTAAATTAATATGTAACGTTTGATTCCTCAAATGCAGAAGGTGGCCAGACTGGTCCGTTAGTTTGAAATTTATTCTTGATAACAGCAGATTATGACATCGTAGATTGACCGGATTGATCGGCTCTTGCACAATCATATATCCAGGTGGTATATCTTTCGCGGAGAATGAATAAAGAAAAATCCTTGCTGGGCTTGATTTGATACTGTCGTGTCCGTGCTGTAGCTGCCGTCAATGACATCACACACAAGATTGACCGCGACCACAGGGGTTATATTTACGATTTCCGGGGATACATGTCGGCCTTGCCCCGTTCGGTCATTGTTGTACCGGAGAATAGTTGCCGGTGGCAGTGTTTTTCTCCATTCCGCGTGTATATCAGGAAAGAACTCATCGATGATATCATTGACTGATTTTCTTAGCTCATTTGCGTTATACCAAGAAAGTTTAAAATTCGGTAGATTCGCCACTGGTATTCTAAAGAAGTCTAAAAATTATTGCTTATATTTGTATATGCCGTCAACATGATCGATTATCGCCTGAATTAATCGCTGGTTAAAATATTCCATATCGTATGCGAGCTGATTTAATGTCTCAGTTTGTTTAATAATTTTGCTACGTAAAGTTATATCATAAAGATGTTCTTGGAAAAGTTGCCGTAGTCGCCGTAGTTATCTTTCATGCTCTTGATCAATGAATTTGAAGTAATCATTGATCTCATCTAGGCGTATAGTCATGTATTTAGCTGTTCCTCTTTGGAGATCTCGTTCATGAGCGAAAAACCATTTGATATTATCCCTACTGTGAAATTCAAATATACTACCCAACGTTGCGCTTTTTAGCTGAAGTATATTATCCTCGTATAATGGTAAAATTCCGTGGTATGATTTATTTTCCGTGACATAATCAGACTTTTTTGGTTCAGGTAACGGTGGAGGTGTCGGTGGCTGAATTTCAGGCCATCCTAACACTGTTCTGATTGAACTCTGATATATATCCACGGCGTAGTCGGGTGAGTTTATCTCGATTGCAGAAGATAGCGTTGGTTCGTGAACGGTTATTGCTATTTTGGATTCCTTCCCGGTGATATTTTTTATTCGACGTTGTAATTCCTCATTAATTTCTTCGATGTGATAAGACCCGGTTGGTATTCCAACAACGTTCCAGTCGGGTGTACCATCGGGTCGGTTTTTATTTGCAAACACAAACGCATTATTCGCTGGCAATCCACCAAATGATTTTGATCTGATATTTGGCCAGCTGTAATATGCTCGTAATTGTGCTAGTGCGATTTCTTTCACCGAAATCGCAGTTGGAAAATTAACACTAAATTTTGGTTTAGTCGTGCTTACTGTTATCATTGAAATTCTCTTGGGGCTTGTATTTTCGGCTATCTGTTGAAGTAATTCCGTCGTTATTCATTTTTGTTGTTTTCAAATGGTGAGACTCGGACTGCTTGCAGTCTGCGTATGTGTTTGGCATGTTTGTGAATTCGGAACCTGATATTGTTTTGTCGTTGAGGCTTGATGATATCAACGGCGACAATTTTGTGTATGCTGCTGTTGCTGTGTTTAGCCGCGTGACATAACCGTGCAATTTTGTGCTCGTGCACGTTGATATTTTTTTCGCGATTATATTAAAAACGCCTGCGATTGCCGCTGATGATGAAACACATATTGTTACTGCGATTGCAGTTGCTACTGGCGTTAGCGCTGATAATACTACTCTAGTGGATGCAACTAACGCGGATACCGAGTATACTGCAACGTCTACAATGACTGCTCGACGCTTATATTTCTCTACTTTTGTTGTGCATTTGTCGATGAGGGTTTTTAACTCTGATTGCCATTCGCGTACTTGATCGTATCTATATTGCTGGACATTTAATGTTGTCGTCGTGAACTCTGTTAAGGGGGTCATTTATTATTTTACGCAGTAAACAATTGAGGTGTTTCAGCTACAAATTCCAAACACTACCAGTAAGATATTGCGTTTAATGTCTTATCGGCTGCATCCAGTATAAATTCTTCTTCGGTTCCGCTATTTAATATGATAGTCACAACCCCGGAAAACTTGTCCTTGGAATGTCGCCAGGGATATGTTGTGAAACTCTCAAATTTTGCAGCACTAAACACAGACGGCCTGTACACTCCTGTGACTGTTTGCGGTATATTTGATAGTGTTATTTTGTTTTGACCATGTTGCAAATCCAGATGACACCGTGTATACGATATTGGTAATGTGCCCGGGAGTAACTCGGTTGGAATTTTAATCAAACTGGTTTTATTAACGATCTCAGGAATCCCACCTACGATATCTTGCTGTGTTTGTTTGATCGTGTCAATATTGGTTTAAATATCAGAAAGTTTTGCGTCAACGGCGAGCGGAGTACCAAAGAATTTTTCATTAATTTTTCTAAAGTTTCTGCGAAGATTTGCAAACGCGTTTACGTGAACGTCATACTCGTTCCGCAACGTGGATATTTTATAGTCAACGACGCCGAAGTTAACGTCAACATATTTTTTCGTTGCGGCATCTTCGTCGGACGTTGGATCTCTTAAAACCACTATTTTGTTTCCGTTCATGTTGAGTTCACCTGTCATTGTGTCACCGGTATTTTTTAAGCGATTAGTCACACCTTTTGCAATTTCATCTCTGATGGTTGTAAACGATATACTTGAATCCCTGATTTTTCCGCTGTCAGTAAACACGGGTATGTCATCCGCGGTAGCTCCAAGAACCCTGCGAACTATGTCATTCCATTTGATATTGCTGGATTTTAGCTTGCCATGTCGGTCCTGAAAAATAACAACCTCATCTGGGTCTATCCCGGATAAAGTTAAAAGATTGTCGATTTCATCTTTGGTCGCATGTTTTTATAAATCTACATCGCCGAGATTTTATCTTTGCTTCGATGAAAGATCTTCCGTAAATATCAACCATTATTCTTTAGGGATTGTTTAAAATGTTAAATCGGTCCGCGGTATACTCGTGCAAGACTTTGTGGGGTGGTTTGGTTGATTTTGATAACGCATCAAGCACATTAATTACTTCACGGCCACATATTGGCGGATCGATTAATGTTTGTGTTGGTAGCGTTGAGTACCAGACTGAAATGGGAGTGCTTTGCGCGTATTTTAGAAATTCAACTGGCGGTGCTAACCCATACGAATCGAAATAGATAATTCCACGTGGATGTATCGCGTAAGCAACCCAAAGAGTTCCTGGACCATCGCTGTTATCGAGATTAATAATTCCAGTTTCTGGATTATTCGGTTGTTGTGGTAACTGATTCGCATAAAACACCTCTGAAATTTTTTATTTTAAGTTGTTTAGCAGCATCGAGCAAATCAAAATTTGACATCGGCGTGACTAAAACCGTTTTGGGTATCAGGAAGGAGGGGTTCTTGGAAGTCTTAGACCCTTTCCGTACCATGAGGGCGGAGTTCCTGGAAGTCTTAGACCCGCTTCCTTTTTTTTAATATCCCTTCCCAGTTGCTTTCGTTAATGCCATTCCAGCGGCGGTTCCAACAGCTCCTAACGCGGCTGCTTTTGCAACAGCTGGGGCAGCATCAGCTATTAACGCTGGTATTGCTGCGAGAAATGGAAAGATACCACCTGTTTTAACCATATCGCTGATGGCTTTTGGAGCGAACCTAAGTTGAACTCCAGTTTTCGCTTGCTTCGCTTTGTTGAGGTGATTTAGTTGAGTTTTAGTCAACGATAACATGTTTGGACCGCCGCTAGCGGTTTGATCCCGCGTTAGTGTTATCGTTGCCCCACATGTCTTTGCGTTTTTTGATTGTAATTTCTTCGCCTGACCGGGAGTCAGAGTGACATTAACGTGATTATATGGTATTGTTATAATTAACGAGATTGATCTAATTGTCTACATATTTTCCACGGAAGCGTCAACGACTCTCATTCGACCACTAGCACCTTCAAGTAACAATGCTTTGTCACTGAGGATAACCGCGATTGCTCTGTAAGGACCATAAACAATTGGCGGAGCAGTCGCGGTAATTGGCGGGGTACCTACACGAGCTCGGAAGTGTATATCAACGACAGATTGTTTTGATAAATCAAGATGCTCCAGTGGAAAGTAATAAATCAGGTACAGATTTGTAAAATCAAACTGCGATATTTGCGTCCCAGTATCTATATTTAGATTACGCGCCAGAAACGTCAGCCAGCGATTGTATGCACGCGCTACATGATTATGTTTAAAACTTAATGATATATCTTCAGACGGTTCTTGTTGTCCGTTTATTCTCAACGAAACCTCGGTAACGTCAAGTTTGTGAAATATCATATACGAGCGCTCCTGGTTATTCTTCCGACGAATATCTTGCAGCGCAATAAAAATATGTCGTGGCGCAGAAACACCCTGCTGTGATGCTATATGCCAAGTAAATATATCTTTGACGGAACTTTGGATGGCGTCTGTGGTTACTGTTAACCACGATAACAGTGATTTACCGCCTTGATTCATAAAAGAGAATAATCGCGGTTCTTCCGTGACCGACGTAGTTAATACCGGCATCCACAGTGAGAGTTTTGTTATTTTTACCATACCAGCATCAGCAACACCAGCTCCTCGTCAGATTGCATCATTGTCATCACTTTTTCTTACGAGCACAACTCTGTGTTTAGCTCCAAGGATGACCTTTCTAACATCCCTGCAAAATCCAAAGATGTGAGTTAGTGGGATTGCACATGAAAAACTTCTTTGTTTTTCTGACAACATTCCTCGGCGTGTTAAAAACCCCAAGTTGTAAGTCTCGCTAATACTAATAACTACCGGCCCCATATCTGTGTCATTATCAGCGTTAGAGGTTTGTTTTGGCGTTCCTATAACATATTGAATATGATCGGCGTTGTCGCTAACATCTTTAATAATCATCATCGATGGGCCAGATGATCTTGCGTTTATCATCAGAATATCTTGCTAGACCAATTATTGTTGTAGCAACATCGACATCATTCTGAATGGATTCGATATTTTTTCCATCGGTCATATATGTGGCGCTACTAAACAGTGCAATAATCCCATTATTGACAAAACCAACTCGGTCATTGTCGCCGTAGTCAGTACCATCCGCCTTTACAAGTTCACCTTCTACTTCAATAAACGCCTCACAGGGCAGGAAATATCTACTTGTATCATGAACTTGAAGTTCGATACGGCCCCGTTGATTTGGTTTGATTGCATCATAGGAATAAAACTGATAATCACGCACTGAGTTATCTCGCTGGACAGGCGCATCTATGTCAAATGCTGAATCGGATACGTGTTTGAACATGTTATACAATTGCCTCTTTTTCAAATGGTGGTTATTGTCGTCGCACACGAAGTCCACTTCCTGCTATCAAATTCGCTGTTATATTTCTTTCTGCGTCAACCCCTTGATCTATTAACGCTGCTACTTTTTGATTTGCAGCTTGATTTATCACCTTACTGACATCCGCGGGCATAATTTCAGTGCTTGGTAATTTCACCGGTGGTGATTTTTGTCTTATTAATCGCGTTAGTCTTTCTTTGATTGCCGAGAACACCTTACCAGCAACGTTGGCAACTGCACGAGGAGCTTTTTCACCAACAAAATTAATAGATTTCATTGATAATTGTTTTGCAAGAGGGCCTACTTTTGGTGCTAACCCCGCAAATAACCCCTGAACAACATCACCGAGTCCATCTCCGTAAGTTGCTCTATAGATTGGCAATCATGAGTTTACTGCTCTGACCTGCATGGGCGTATAGTGTCTATTGTATATGACCATGTTATGTTATTTGCTATTGTTTATCTAATCGCTGTAATCATCAACGAGTTCATCAATGAGCTCTCGGTATATACTAATATCCATGACACCGTCTTAAAATAATCGCCGACAGATATCAGCTGCTTCATTAATTATTTCCGGTGAGTTATTTCCAGCGCGTTTTCCTCCTATGAGAACTTCTAACCGCGAAACGTCATTGAAAATATTATCAGGACAAACAAAATTATCTCCCAAAAAATAACCAGAAGCAACGAATACTTTTTCTTGAGGTTGATAATGTTTAGGAGCTTTGACATCTTTTAGAAATTGCACAAACTCCGGATTTTTTTTGCGTCAGCATCTTTTTGTCTAGAAGCAGCGTATACTAAACCATACCATTGTTGTTTTTTTTTTTTAGTGGGGCGAAGTTAGGTTTTATATATTCAGAAGTATAACCCTGTGCAGCAACATCGACTAATTCATCCCAGTCCATATCACGAAGATAATCAAGACTTTCTTCGATAAGAGCGTCTGAAGCATCCGCTGATTGGTAGGGATCATAGGTGAGGAGTTGATGTTCGGGGTGAGGTTCTTGTGGTTCTATTTGTTGCAGTGGCGGACGAAGTTGATAGGAGGGGGGCCTTCCTGGTGTTTTTTTTACTTTGTTGTTTTTCTTCTCGTTGTTGCTGTTGTTTTTCCTGCGCTTTTTGTTTCTTTTCTTTTTGCTTTTGTTTTTGTAGTTGTTTTCTTTCTTCTTGTTCTTGTTCTTTTTGTTCTTCTTGTTCCTGTATCATTTTATTATGTTTGTCTATTCCTGATAAATATATCTTATAAGATTGTTCTCGTTTGTTTATTCGACCAATATTTCGGTTTATATTATACACCCAACCAATCCATTCATCACGACCTGTAGTGTTAACATATTCGGGTTTTAAAAAATCTTTTTTTAAATTATAACCAGCAGCAACAACCCACCAAACTCGGTTATTTGATTGTTTTTTAGTGGTTGAATTTTTTTTATTGTTGCTATACCCGATTCAGTAAATTTTTCCCTAAAATCAACCCCCCTTTTTCCCTTTTTTGGTTCTTCACCAACAGCACCCTCAGGTTGAGGTTGTGCGGCAGCTATTTTTCCAACAGTTTCTTTTAATACTTGAATAAGACTTTCTTTTTTCTCACCCGGTTCCTTTTTAGGTCCCTTAATGGCAGTTAAAACCTTTCCAGTAACCGCAGTGACGGGTTTAAATAACTGTTCCGTTTCCGCTGCGTACTCAACTTGTGCTTCCTGCCGCGACCGAACGTTATTTTTTTGAACTGATCTTTTACAGGATATATTTTTTAAGTGCTTCTTCTCGTTCTCTTTCTAATCTAGCCGTGTAAGATTCCAGATGCACCATATTATTATACAACAATTTTTAATTCATAGCAGTAGAGAGGGCGCGCCTCCCAATTGTCACCAACAAATCGCATATTTCCTTTGATGTATCGCTGGTCGCGATAACCAGTAAGTGGGGTTGGAGTCTATTGAGTTCGGCGAACAAGTCGACTCAACGCGGATACTTAGAAAATATCGCGATTTTTTGCTATCTCCCAGGAAGGCTTATTTTGCGAAAATACGGGTGACCCATTTAGAGCCTGTTCGCCCTCTCTGCTGCTCCGTATGAAGTCGAAATTGAGAGAACTCGTAATCACTACTTATTCTTTCTCGCCATGTAACTTCTCTATGTTAGTGAATATCCTTGTGAACGATTCTCTTCTTTGGATATTTGACTGGGAAGCATGACTGACCCATTATATTTATGAAGAAGTCAGTTATGTACACCATCTACTGGGAGTGTTAGAGGTGGGGTGATGTGCGATCCCCTCTCTTTTTTGGTGTTTGGTTTTTGTTATGTAGGAGATGATCGACCATGGTGTTATTGCCCCGATAGGGTAAACAATACAATAATATACGAAATTAATGGATGGAATAACAGATCTGTGCAGAAACATAGGATAGTACAACACGAGCCCCCGCATGTAAAATAAAATAATTTAATCAATTAAATAAACAAAATGAAATTGAAAGAAAATTGACATTGGAATGTTTCACTTTCTCTCTAAAACAGAGTTACAAAATGTATGCAAAATTCAAATAGCCGTTCTGTTACACCTATAAAACAGATTTCATCACAGTATCAAGGGACTAATCGAACTCAAATTGCCGGCATGTCAGCATCAGTAGGTTGCTTCTGGTCTTTTCCAAATATTGCTTGTGATAGGTCGTCTTTGTCTTATTTATTTTCCTTCTCTCTCCTCCTCTAGCTGCTTTGTGTCACCAACCGTCTTGATTGCAGACTGCGCTCTTTTCAACTGTGCAGTCCATTCACTGAAATAAAATATAGCACCAAACATAAATACAAGTAAGGATTTTTCATATGTGATCAAACAATATTCTTACTCTTTTTTACGAAAGGTATCGTCTTATCATAATTCAACAGAACTAAGCTATGGCCAGTTCGCAACCTGATACTGATACGCAATCAGCCTTTTAACGTTAACTTACTTCTAAGGGCAATTATATGCATTTGTATGTGATATACATAATATATATGGATTTTATGTACTCTGTGCCAATGATAGACCACTCGCATTCCTAACTGCAACCATGAAGTAATTAGACCACTTAGATAAACCATTACACCCCGCTGTGGACTGTACATTACTAACTGAACTATTACAGTCAACATTGCTAACAAAACTGATTCTCGGTTGAAAACATTTCATTAATTACATGATTGAGACAAGGGGTAGCACACAACTTCGATGGACTCATAAATAAGCAATTTTCCAGTGCCGGTCAGTGTTTGCACAAATACCTTTCACTCAAATACACCTGTAATGGCTTTCCCTCTGGTACATATTCATACCTTCGATGTAAAACTTCCAAAGTATCCTTTTTAGGTCAATTGACCCCACCATTTTCGGCCGATGTACAAATGCACCACGCTCTTGGTTTGTCGACAGTACATACTAAGGGAGGCAACTCATGAAATCTAATGTCGTTATAACAAAGCAGTAATATATATGTTCGATCAACCAAGGTTTAGATGGCTCGAGTCACACTTGTTAAATAACTCCTTAAAAGTGTTACTTGCTTTGTGATTAGAAAAATGAAATTTTATGCAACGACAAAGCAGAGAAGCAACAGTCCGTCCGTCTGAGATGTGAGATGGTGGGTGGGTGTCAAAGTTGTGATCTACTATTCAAACAGGTTCTTGTCATATTTAGTATTCATTAATGGATACTCAGTGAAAGCGGTTTCTGAATTTTAAAATAAATCCATTGGATATGCTGCTGAAAACTAGGATATGTGCAACTTGAAATTACACTTGACACTAATGAGAGTAAATATTCAAAAGGTCTGCATCGCGGCATAGTAGCTTTTATAAAGGGTCTTCAGCATCCGCTTATGTGCATGAGAGGAAGAGCTATCCTGGCGTTGAAGTTAGCCGAAACTCGCCGGCCGCCAGTACGTCAACAAACATGGGGCCTACATAGCCGTGGGGCAGATCCCCACAAACTGAAAACAATTCTGCGTTATTATAAAGACAAGCATCAGAAAGAAAGCAAAATGTTGGATCTCTGGCTGAGGTGGTTGTACTGTGAGGTAACAGGAGCTTGAATGTCATCAACATACTCAAATACTTTATTGTTTATAATATTTCTTGACATATAATGTGATTATTTTCCAGATTGTTTGCAAAACGAAGAGTATACGGAGTTAAGGAAGTAAATAAAGAAAATATTGGTCATGAGCAGATGAATAGCCTGTCACTCAAAAAGGTATGAGCCGCCGATAGTATTACAAATTGACTGACGCATGAAATATATATATATACTTTTCCTAAATTCCATTGAACGCTGGAAGGGCATTGCTTATGAATTTAATTTGTCGACGGATGATTAACAATATTAATATTCGAACCATGTCCTCTATATAGTTTTTTAATGTATTATATAAAGCTAGAAAAGTTTTATATCTATAGAAGAACGCATTCCATTCAATATCCCATTTAGACATTTTAGATTTTATAGCAAAATTTTGAACCCAGTGAAATAAAGATAATTATAAGAAATCACTGAGTATTAATATCACTCTTTTGTGTCATACATGCTGGGTAGGCGTGACTAGCGTACCATGGAACAGTGACGGTCAGTTGCTGTACTAGTTCAAGGAGAGGCTGGAAAATGTAAATAGTATTATTGCCATTCGAAACACATCGCATTAGCCACACATGTTCTGGACGCCTAAATTTAGACTGACAGATAAAATGCAAGCGCACTTTCGATGCATTACATTAAGTATTGTCTCTAAGTTTGGAGTAATGGTGTAAACAACCCTAATCGGATGACAGCATTCATCTGGATTCTTGAGAAGATTATCGATGAAATTTCCTGTTTCCCTGGCAATTTACGTCATTTGAACAACGTGATGTTGACACGCTTCTTAACAAAGGGCAAGTTTGACGTTGCAACTTTAAAGCGTATAGACCGGAAATTGATTTTTCATACTTATCTAAAATCAAAGAAAACTAGAATGGTGTGATAGTAAGACCCCTAGTCCTTATCACTACGTTCTCATTTTTTCCATTATATAGACATCAAACCACTGTGAATCAGAGTTATTCGTATGAAGGAGAAGAATGAAAAGGAAAATAGTCGGGAAATATTATATAAGTAGTATAGTGGGACGATAGGGGACACTGGAAAATCCAGTCAAAAAGGTCATGGGACCTTAGGGGGACAAGATTTATAGGGACAATGGAAAATCCATTCAAAAAGGTCATGGGACTTTCTGGGGACAATGGGACTTATCACTAATATAGGGAAAATATGAATGAACAGGTGAGATGACGTCACGGTACTGAAGATTGGTAACAATGTTGAAAGGAGCTGACCTCAATCTGACCAAACAGCGGTAAAAAACATTAGAACGCTTGGCGGGAACGGGACTGGCGGGACATACACATATATAACACGTACAACATACAACATACAAACAACTATACAACCGACTAAAAATTTAGGCAAGAAAGCAAATCTTTTCGAGGCATATGCTTGGCCCTGAAAAGAGCATTTGAGTTCTGCTTCTTCTAATTTCTCCAGTTCTTCCACCATTTCCTCACTTTCTCAATAATTCCTTTCTTCTTCTTCATATCCGTCTCTGGCATCCAATCAGGATGTCCCATGGATCTACATTTCCTCTGCACCTTCATCCAGTTGTAATTCAGTCTTTCAAACTCCTCTTTTTCATTCTATTTGCTTTGTTCTTTGTGTTTTCTTTTTCGTTTCTCTCTTTTGTCCAGGTATCTTTAATCTGTTTCACCTCTGCTTTCAGCACCTTTCTCATCATTTCTTCTTCTTCTGCTGGTCTAGTCCCCACTTCACAAATGACCACTCTGTACAATACAACGTGTCTTCTAGAAAGCACCTGACTTTGATTACACCATCAAGTGCCTCCTTCAAGCTTCTTTCTCTCATATTTTGGTTTAATGAAACCTCTTTCAAGTACAAGTAACTGCTATTCAGGTCAATGTAATTTTCGGGCTGTGCTTTGATTTCAAACTCGATGGGAGCTGACCCTCAATCCATGACAGAGGAGACGGTATGAAATTCGACCCATTGGGATTCTTGCATCGTCATCATAGTGGGCGGCATGGCAAACATATCCAGTTTCGACTTGAATCAGACGCAAGACTCTCGGTGCCTCATTCTCTTTCTTTCTGTCTGTGATTTTCTTTAATAATCAAAAACGTCTAAGTCCCGAGCAGTTCTTCTTTTCTTAGTCTTTCTAGCATTATGAGTGTGAAGTTCTCTGGAAGGGTGTTTTCGTCGTCTCTTTCTTCCTTGTCCTTGATGTGTCATCAGGCAAGCGGGAACGCCTGACTGGGCAGATTTCAGGGTATTTATAGGAGTTTCTCGCCGACCCAAAATGTCTTTGACCGTTTGAAACAAGAAATTTTTGCCGGCTCTCAAGAAAGATTCTTTAGATTTTTTGTGGCGATGACGACATTTTTGGGAGGTTCTTTGCCGTGCGTCAATGTGTCATCTTTCAAAGCGTGCAGTCCTTGTGTCACCATCGGTTTCAATAAGGGAGACACCGAAAAAGCCCAATTTAAACATATATCCTAAACCATGTCCTCGCTCTCGAGAGACTCCTCGGTACACTAGATGCATGACTTACTACTAGTTATAAAATCGTTTACAAAAACGGAGTTTCACCGTGACTTTTCCTTTGGAGAATGGAATATTTTGTCCCAGATCACCCTTTATAGTCATATTGACATTGTTGAAATACGACTTACAGACGAGTAAATAGTGAGGATGTAAAGAATTTTGGTAAATGTGATAGGTATTTCCACCTTCCTGGTCATTGGCTGTGGTAGAATCCACGTTGAAAGGAATGACACACAGTAACGGTACGGAGGTGTGTCCTACCACGTTTTTCTCCATCACATTACAGTACAAAAATATAAAATAAAGTCCTTCGTTCAGTTCTACAGGGGATCCAAAAGCCCTGTAAAAACCCATATTACTGTTGATCTTTGGGCTCAGATTCTGTGCTACCATCTGTGGATATCCACCCAAAATTTCAAACAAAGTACCATTAAACCTGATGAACAAAGTCTCCGTATCCTGACATGTTATCAGTAGGCGAAGAGCTACTTTATGATACTCAATCTTAACATTTTCTTTTGGCTTTGTTCAGGGCTTTGCCAAACGCTACCTGGAAGCTGTCAGCAATTGTGTCCACCAAGTGTTCACCGCTAAAATAATAGCCTGACGAAATTTTCACAGTGTAGATGGTGAATGATGGATTGCTTGCTGACTTTATGTCACTCGATTTTATACAGCTCTTCTTTCAATTGGACGTTTAGGATTTTGACGTGGAAAGTGTTTTGTTTTTCAGTGATGTTTCTGATATGTAAGGGGTAAATCATTTCCACCAAAGCCACTTCCCAATGGACTTCGTGATCTAATTGGATGGTCTGAGATAATTTGGCTGTGTAACAGCACAAAGTGTTATTAGGGAACACATCCACGGAACTGTCACTAGGTAAGGTTAAGTAAAATTGATTGTTTTTGTTCATAATTCAAGAGTTCTGCTGTCCGAGGGATCACTGGAAGTGAGAGGAGTGTCTAACAGAGGATTATTTTGGTGATTATTATTGGAGTGGTGACTGACGTTAGACGCAAAGCTCCCGTTGTTTCCGTTCGAGTAGTATTTCAGTGAAGAATTGGGTTGAAGGTAACCGATGCAACTGCTCATTAAAATAGTCAACAATTGTTAGTCTCCTTGTTGTAAACTCAGATTGGCAATGACCGCACCGATTACACAATACACCACAAAGATTTGGCAGAAAAAGACGATTTGCGTTTTAGGCACACGTGCTCCACACCACACCCACAAGGGCTGCTTTTGTAAATCTTGCAGAGAAGAATTGGGCGAAGGAGTGGTCACTGTGTTAGCTGAGGCTGTGTTGAAGAGCATGATGGTAATTTCTTTTTGTAGTCGATGACTTGCGAAGTGTGGCTCCAAGAATCAAAACTGGGAGGATATCCTTTCCAACGTACTTTGACTTCTTTGACACGTCGTTTACCCACTTTTCGGGTTCTTCGTGCGAGAATGCTTCCGATATCGTATAGTTCGTTTTCTTTTTGGGTTATGCGTTGTAACTCTGTTAAGTAAAACGTTTCTTTTAACACTTCCCCGTTCATGTCTCCCAATTTTTAGACGGCAGGATGACGGCCACGCACTCGTCCAGTGACACAAAACAATTCCGTGGTCCAGTTGGGTAAGTAACCTTTGTCGAAAGTGCTTTTGGTTCTGCAAATGTGCACCCAATCTCCTGCTGCCAACACTCCACTTTTCTTGGGGAGAGCCATCGTCGGAGATTTACCAAACAGGCGCCCTAAAACCGTTTGTTCGTTGTCGGGAGTCACTTCTTGGGGGGCACGTCCGATGCTTCGATGGTAAGATTAGTTTGTACGCCTGAATCAAGTGCGATAAGACGTCGATGTACTTGAGAGTGTGTTGATGCGTACACTATTTGGACAAACGTTCTTTCAAGGTGCGTTGAAAACGTTCCACGATGCTGGCTTTGGTTTTGGGATTCTCGGTGGTGAAAAAATGAATATCTCGTTTCTTTCATTTTTTGTGGAAAGCTTGGTTCAGAAAGTCGGTGCCTTTGTCGGTTTGCCATCGAAGAGGGTGACGACCGCTTTGTTTCAAACATTTTGATTGCTCGCACTAATTCACTGCTCCATTTGGAAGTCAATGGCACAACCCATGCAAATTTAGAAAAGATGTCGATGACACAAAACAAATATTTGAAGCCACGATTGTAGGTGGCCAACTGATAGACATCGGCTCAATTAGCTTGCCATTGATGATGGGTTTATGTAAAGTGTACGTGGCTTGTTCTTGTAACCATCGTTGCACTTGAGGTGAACGGCGACTTTTCAGACGGATTTCTTAACTCATCCGTAACCTGGATGATGTGATGGATCGTAGTAAATGTTGTGCAACACGTTCGCCATTTTTTAATAAGTCACCCAATCTGCGCTTTTCCTACATTCGACGGGGCGAGATGGTGGTCTGGATGAGCCACGGAAGTAGAAGTCGGAGGTAGTGGTAGTGGTGGAGGTGGTAATGGGATGGCTTCTACCCTCTTTTCTTTTCCCACTTCTGGTATCCCTTCTTTCTTTTTCACTTCTGTCGAAGGAGGAGTGGACATCATATTTTTAGTTCTTCTCGTTGGGGTGTGGGAGAAGGGGTCAACATGGACGCTGCAAAGTTACTAGGAATTGGAGATGTTGGCGGTGTTTGAAAGACTTCTAGTACCTCTTTTTCCTCAGGCTTGCATGGGGTTTTATCTGTCGTGACCACTGCGGGTGGTGGTAGTGGTGGTGGTGGTGATGGTAATAGTGATGGACTTTTCATCAGGGTCTTATACTATTTCAGAGTGGGCAGAGCTGTTTCGTCTAAAGCTTTCTGTTGAAAGAGTCGTAGTCGTTGCAAGAGTTGACCAAACTTTTGCGATTTTCCTTTTTAGAAGAAATTGTTGCGATCCATCAACGAATGCAATTCGTCATGTAACTTGTAACCGTTGTTCTTGCCAAATTTAGTATTCCATCGATTGTTCGTAAGTCACTAAAGTCAGTTTTTGTCCTTCCATCGGATTTTAATGGTCACATAGGAAATTGTTGGACACTAGAGGTACCTTTTATCTGCTTGGTCCTTTTTATCTTGCTCCCATAAGTTCTCCCAGCATTGGTTCTAATACTCCTTTCAGCAAGGGTCCTAACAACAGAGGCAAAATTCCTCCGCGTTGTATCTTTTGACGAATGGGTATTTTCTTTTGAACCATTTGGCGAAGAACATGATGATGCTTTGCTAAGCATTTGTTCTGACGTTTAGACAAAGGTATTCAAACAACATTCGCACACGGTATCGATGACGTCCTTGGGAGGCTGTCTGAATGAGTTTTTTTCGCATGGGTGGAGAAGCTTTGGACAGGACGGACAACATGACCCTATGTTTGACTAAACGAGGAGGTAGTCCTTTCCTTTTCTTTCCTAAGGGTTAGAAGAGGGGTGACTTCTGGGGGCGACATCTATAGGTGTTTAGGAGCACAAAAGCACTGATTTCCATGCTTTTCCTCAGGTCTTTTTTTATACTGAAACGAGACGCCACTTATTGTCTTTACGTCGTATCAACTTGATGACAGGCATAACACGTCATGTTCGCAACGGACTAAATCGGGACAGTTCATGCTTGGACAAATCCAGTAAACTCTAACATGCCCGATATCTCTTCGACTTTGATTTTGGGGGAGGTACTTTGTGAGCAGATGCCACTATAGTTAAAGAGGAGGAGGGTGTCACCTCTGGAGGAGAAGATCTTGTGGACGTGGGTTTCCATTGTTTCATCAACTGAGGAAGTACGGATGTGAAATTGGATTTGGCAGGCACCACCAACCATGGAAAAGTGGAAGAACCTGAATTTACTGGAGACGTGGTCACCGTCGCTGCAGTTCGTGGTTTGCGAATGTAAGGTTGCATACTGGTCGAGATGTCTCTATTGTGGGTAGAAGCTGTTTTCTGGGGGCTTTTCTTTTTCTGGTTACCTTTCTTTCTCTGGGGTTGTGACCTGGTCTTTACACAATTGCTCTTTTTATGATGACAACTCATATAGAACCACTACCTCCAGGTTTCAAAATGATTTTCTTTTGGTTTGAGTGTCGATGCGAGGATCTGCCAGTTGCGCCAAGGCTACTTTGTTTCTCTTAAAAAATAGTTTGGTTTGATGAGGAATGTGAATGATACCATTGCAGTAATTGACGTGCTGTCACCGTAAATCATCGTAAGACTTCTTTGAGATTGGCTTCTAAGACACGAGCACGTATTTGTGGATTGTTTTGCGACTGATTCCGTACAAGGCACGAATCCATTTGACGGGAAGATGAGACTGAAGGCATCGCTCTCATCGCAAGGTACAGCATCGCACTCCACTTGAGAATCACAGAATTTGAATGATGTCTGCTTAAAAGTATTCATCTTTCTCGCCTGGGTTTGGTAGTTACAATGAACTGTTAAGGTCTTGGACATTGACACTTTTTACATGCTGACCAATATCGACGTGACCGTACGTAACGTGAAGTGGTTTGGAAGTCACACTCGCTTCTGGTACACGATTTGATACAGCTTTTCCAAAGGTCGACTGATAATTTGGTGAGTAGGAAAACGTACAATCTTGTTCCGTTCGTGGGTGGTCACTTTGAAGTTTCCATCCTGTCCAGACTGCAAGGCTTCTTTCAATACGCCAAAGTTCACCACTCGACTGGTGCGATAATTGAGAGTCAATCCTTTCACTTTCACTCGGTGTGCACTTCTCCTTGAGGGTCCCATTATTTGTAGCCGTAATTTTTAGGACAGCCACTAGCGAAACTTAGATCTTGTCATCCGGGTGTTCGTTTGTCCAGGCTCCTAAACGGTCTCCTTAGATGTCAGGATGTTGCTGACCCGGGCAATCGATATAGATGCAACTGTCCGTCTCAAAGTACAGGACACGATCAGTTCTAAAGCTTCACACAATTTTAAGCGAGCATGGGCTTTCACGTAAGCCGCAATGATGACATTTCCAAATTCGTCGACTTGTGCAAAGCCCAGATCTTCTTCGTAATTGACTAAGATCAAATCCTCACGAACGACGTCCACATGTTTCATGTATTTGGTTTTGTCGTAAATCATCTGGAAGTATCGAGAAGGTTCTTTCAAATATTCCATCTTATGTAAACACGGGCGTGTGCCATTTTACCCCACAAGCAATTTAACATCACTTTGCAAACGATCACCTGCCTTCGTTTTTCTCGATGTGGTATAAAGTGATACCTTCCTGCTCCCGGTATTTCTCTTTGAATGTATTTTAGTCTTCTGGAATGTGACACAATGAAGGATAGCCGCTGACTTCTTGTTTCAGTTTCAAAAAGACATCCACATGGTCTGCAAAAATGCCTTTCTGAGTTGGGTCAACCTTGTGGTACTGTTATGTCTTGATAAAGTGGTAAATTTCGTACACTTCTAACAGCTGGTATCCCATGTCCAGAGCTTTGAACAATTCCACGCTGACCCACGTTCCCATCAAGGCGCGTTCTTCCTGGGTGTGCTGACAAGGCTGATTTTGATTGCAGTTTTCGACACAAGTACGGCACAAGGGAAACATCAGTTTTCCTTGGCAATGGTAAGATAACACGGGATGGTACAATTCGGTTGGAGGCAAGATTTTGCACTTGATCAATCCTTCGTATTTTCGAATGTAAACCATGTCAATGTGTTCCATCAACAATTGCTGGTGCCCTGCAGGAAAGCGACAATATTTGCACACGTAAGGATACAACGAACACACGTCCAAGTATTTGATTTCTTCTCCTTTCTCTTCGTCAGCTTGGTACAGCAAACAGGTGGCATTCGTCCGTCCTCCGTACAAACTATCCCGCTGTTTTAGTGAGTCCACCAGCTTGAAACTTTCTACGATGCGTTTAAACTCGGGATCGGTTTTCAAACGGTGATAGTACTCGTGTTTCCACATTTCCACCACTTGGTATCCTTGCTGTTCTAACTTCAAGCGTCGCTGACAAGTGGCCTGGTTCAAGTCTTCCATGGTCCATTGCAAAAACTGATTTTTAGTGTCACGTTCAGGGTAGTAGGGGGGACATCCGTGAGATAAGCAACCGTTAAACGCGTACAGATCTTGTGGTTTTCTAAGTCCCAACCATCCACCTAATATGTTTCGATGGTCTTTTCGCTTTCTCCGTTGCGGGCGTGCTGCATTCATTTGTCTTCCTTGTCGCACAAGTAACGTAGCCAACGTAGTGCTTTGATCGAGTACTGACGTTTGACAAAGTTGGTCTTTTGAGGACTGATGATAACCAGGGTGTTGTCGGGCATGCATCGTTGGCGGTACACTAAGGAACACGCTTTGGCAATGGTGCAGGCTTCTTTCAAAGGATCGACCCCTCCGTGTATCATGAACAGTTCTCGAATGTTTCCACAGCAACGTCGTAAAATATCCACGTAGGAACGACAATACTTTAACATTGCTTCCTGAAAGTCGAAGGGTCTGATGCGTGAGTCCAGTACCAAGCGTAGAAAGCTTCTCGTTGTTCGGTACGCATGTTGTCTGGGTCGTAGTCGTGAGCCTCAGGCAAATAGGGTAGAACGGCGTGCTGATTTTCTTCGGTATTGAAAAAATGAGGAAAGTAGCCTTTGGCCATTTCTGTCATTCCAAACGTTTTAGGCATTCGACTCAACGGCATGGCCAAGTAGCTCATCGAATCTTTAAACGGTACTTATCCCACTCGCATGGAAATGATTTTGGATCCGTTCAAAGTAACTTTAGGACGTTCGGTGCCTTATTCCATATAGTATCTCAGAAGAAAAAAGGAATGTGAATGGCGGTCTCTTGCATGCATTCGAAATCGAAAAAGATGAAATTCCCTTTCTTCTTGTGGTCATCATCTTCCTGTTGGGCTTGGCATTATTGAATGTAACATTCGTGTTCCACGTCCACGATTTGGTGACAAATGTGGCATCCATTCTTTCCTGAACAAACTTGTGCCTTAGCACTGTTGGTACGTATCCCTTGTTCACAAGTAGGGTACAATCTCAGCAGTTTTCTTCTGTGAACCGTGCGTCTTTAGATGTTGTTGGTAACAGGCAGGGCTGACAAAAGTTCTCTGACAAGCAGGGCAATGTACTCGTTCTTTTTTTCGTCCAGATAGGGTTGAGAGGCCAAACATCCTGAGCATTTCGATCCACAATGCTTGTGTTGTTCTCGATTGTTATAGCCATAGTCACATTTCTCACATTAATAACTGTATCCCAGGAGTTCGGTGAAATTGGTAATGGCATGGAAATGCTCGTCGTGATGATAGACGTGAATGTATTTTCCATCCTTTAAAGTTTTGCCTCGAAACAACAGAGGTCCGCGCACTTCTTCAGGATGCACTTTCAAGGTGTAGTGTGGAGCCAAAATATCTTGCAATTTGTGCATTTCAGGAATGCCAAAGGTGTGTCTTTGATAGCCCCGCTTGCTGTAAGAAGCATTCTTCGTTGTTTGACCCGGTTCGATTTTCAGGTTCTTTTCCATTCTACAGTGTCGTTCTTGTCGGCATACGTTAGTCCTACCACAATGGCACGGGCTAAACACATCTGGTCTTGAGGGTTGTTCATTTGAACGAGGCAAAGTTTTATGCTACGAAAGCCTTCCACCAATAACACTTTTCTGCGTTGTCCTGTACCTTTGTCGTTTCATTGTGCTTGACAAAGAATCCTACCCCTCGGTGATGAACCCCTCTGCTTTCGCCAATGGTACTTTGGACTTGAAAACTTTAAACTTCACTGCGTAAGTGTATGTCGTAGTTCTAAATTTTCTAGAGGAGCTCTTTTCCGTCTCTCGAATATGATAGCACTTTTCAGGGTTTACTAATGGTGGTGAACTTTGTTTGAGTGTAGACTCTCTGGGCCTGGAATCTGGCTCACTCATGTCATCTTCAAAATCGCAACTACTGTGCGAGGCGATAAATCACGTTTCTGGCTCTTACGTGTTTCTCTTTTCTACCCGAAATAATGCGATCGTTTCATCGTCGCTGCAAAAAGTCAAATGACTACATTTTAAACGCCATGAGTCCCTATATCCATGTCAGACCAGTGTCTTCCCTATATAAAGGGTCAGTGTCTTCCCTTTCAGTATTCATTTCACTCTCAAACCGACCAGAACGATGAAAGAGCCCACACATATAGAACGTCTGAGAAGAGCTTTGCGAGGTGTCATAAGAACGTTTTCTTCAGACAAGCCGACGGACTACCCCCCCCCCTCCTTTCGAGATAAAAGTAAAGAGACTTGTTATATCTGTAAGAAGAAATGGCATTGGGCTACAGAGTGTCCCGATCGTCAAAATAGCACGACAGGTGTCAGAAGAGACACAGTTACTCTCCCCAAAAGAAGAACCCCGACACGTTCTGAAATGAAAAAAGAGAAGAAAAGAAAACGAGGAGAAAGTGAGGACTAAGAAGAGAAAAAAACTGAAAGTGAAGAAATTCCAAAAAAGAGAGTGAACAAAGACACATAATAAGTCTTTGAACTTTTTAAAGAGTTGTGTTTTGAATTGGATTGTAAATTTTGTACCAAAATATATCAAATAAAAAATGTAAGTGTCTCTTGATTTTTATTTTTTAGAATATGTATCTACACTCATGCACTCACTCACACGCGTACATGATGGATCAAGAAAGGGATCTTTTTAGCTTTAATTGATGTTGGCAAAATGAAATATATATTTTCAAGAGAAGTTGGTGGCCCTGAAAAGGACCGTTGGGTATTTGTTTTTTTAAAACAAACTCAGGAACGGGACATTATCCACTTTAATTGCATTAATCCATTTCCAAGGCCAATGTCTACTTTTGGACTTGCTCCTGTCAATGATTTGATAGAAATCACTAAGGATGGTATCTCAGGTGTAGTAACAGGTTATGACTGTTGGGCTCGGGAAGGTATTTTTCTCTTGGGTCGTATGAAAGAAGTCTGATACATTTGTTTCAGACTCCTCAACTCCGCCAAAATGTCTAAGAGTACCGTTACCGTTTGACTTTCACTGTCCTCTTTCTCTCTTAGATCTCGGTTTTTCTCTGCTGCTTCTTCTTCCTGACGTTTCCTTCATGCATCTTCTTCTTGATGTTGCTGTTGAAGAAGAAAAACTTGTTCTGCTTCTTTCTGAAGTTGTAAAATTTTCTCCAATTCTTCTTTCTGTCTCTGTTTAAAATTATCGACATGTAGTAAAGATGGAAAAGGTGGCGAAGGTACTGGTACCGGAATAAATTCTTGCGAATAAGAGAGAAAATCCACTAAATCCCAATTAAAATCGACCTGTTCTGGAAGTAGGACTTTGTTGCCTTTGGTGGCCGCTGCTAGACCATCGCTTCTCGTCTCCGCGGCCGGGGCACCCTTATTCATGGTCTTCTTAGGTTCGGTCATGTTTGAAAGCTATGTCGCATGGATTCACTGCGAACAGACGCTAGCGCACATATATAGGGAATGTGACGTCACATGTAGCTCTCTTCAGATTGGAAGACAGACTCCACACTGTGACTGAATTTTGTAACGAGTGTTAGGATTGGTGAATAAACTCAATCCGCTTCGATCCGCTCTTCCACTATAAACAACCGCAGTTCGCTGTATTTTCTTCACATATTCTCGTCATAAGATATGGACAAACGGAGAATCATCTAATTTCGTATCGTTAATGCTGTTCCGTACGAACTTACCCACGTATGTCAGATCATCATGGACAATCACTCGGATCACCGATACGAGCGTTTGGAAAAGAACAATTTATGTGGAGTGTCCAAAAGTCAGTTAAGTTTCAGGAAGAGAAGAAGACTTGTGCGTTGCCCTCTATGTTGACGGAATGATGTTAACAACAACAAAAAAAACAAAACAAAAAAACAAACAAACAACACAACAACAACCCTCCAAACAAACAAAGGCCCTTTTGATGGCCACTCATATGCCTCGAAAATATTTTCTTTTTTGTCTAACTGTTTTTTAGTCGGTTGTATAGATTTTGTGTTTGTATGTTGTATGATGTATGTGTTATGTATGTCTATGTCCCGCCAGTACCATTCCCGTTTTAGTTTTTTTTGCCCCGCTCTTTGGTCAGATTGAGTTCAGCTCCTTGCAACATTGTTACCTATTTTCAGTACCGTAACGTCACCTCACCTGTTCCATTCCTATTGTCCCTTTATTAATGATAAATCCCATTGTCTCCAGAAGGTCACACGACCTTTTTGACTGGATTTTCCATTGTAATTATAAATCTTGTCACCCTAAGGTCCCACGACTTTTTTGACTAGATATATCATTGTCCCCCTATCGTCCCACTATACTACTTATATACTAAAACTTGCTTCTTTCTAATTAAGTATACGAGATTTCGTCACTTATGTGAATAGTCAGAGAAAAGTGAATATTTGTCAGGTTAATTACAAAATGAAATAAAAACAAAATATTTTGTTAGTCTAGAGAGAGAGAGAGAGAGAGAGAGAGAGAGAGAGAGAGAGGGAGAGAGAGTAAACTTTGGGCGTAAAATTATATAAGAAGTTGAAATAAAGTGTACAGAAAACCCAGATGTTATTCACAAAGTAGTTATAATTTGCCTTTCACATATTTTTTTCTGTGAATATTTTAATGAAGATAATTGGACGGATTCATCTAGCAGCATTAATTCACGCCTGTTGATAGCCTATAGTCTGAAGGTGTTTTGACAGTAGATACAAATCTTATGGCCGCAAACATACAATAATGATGATGATAGCAATTAGGACAAAGGCGTTTTTAACAGTAGATAAATATTCCTGCTCCGCAAAAATGTAATTATACCTCTCAACGTTGATTACATAATAACCATCAGATTTATTCCAAAAAGATTAAAAAGCTGTGTTCCACATAAAAGTCAACATACTCAATACTCAATTATATATGAAGAAAAAGAAAACGTATTATTTTTCAAATGAAGCGTTTGCTAGCAGTATGTAAACCAGTCTGAAGTAGTAGATTTCATTCCGGACAAAGTGCGATGTCAACGGTTTATAGTTTGTGTCTTACTGGAATTTGTGAATATTGGCACAACAAAATATAGAGAACAACATAATTATCTTTTCCAATTAACTTGCAATAACACACTAAGTAATAAGGCACCTTGATGGATTTGAACAAAGATCAGTTTTCAACAGAAAGCGGCTACACTTACTGCTAAACTACGCAAGCATATAAGAATAACTTCAAATGTCTTGGTCATAATGCTAACAGTGGCTATTGACAGGTAATTATATACTATATTATTTCACTCCAGTGATGTTGTTGTTGCAGGTTTAACGCCATTTTTCAGCACAAGATAGGCTATACATGGCGGTCGGTAAAATTGGTGGAGGAAGAACCCTGGAAAACCCCGGGAAGAACCACTGACGAGCGAGAAGCTACTGGCAAGCTTGCTCACTTACCCACGATAGCCGAGCCTGAGAATCGAACCCATGCAGACATAGGTGAGATAGCAGTGATTCGGAACGTTGAACACTTTAGACCATTCGGTCACTCGGGGCCCCACACTCCAGTGAATTATCAACATTATTTTCATCCGAAAATACAGGAATTCGCTGCGTAGCATAATAGATACAGAGGACATTTGTTTGAAATGAATAACCAATATCATATATTTCACTGAATGGGTGAAAATACTTAGTTTCTCACCTACGAGCTAGCGAGCGAGCGAGCGAGAGAGAGAGAGAGAGAGAGAGAGAGAGAGAGAGAGAGAGAGAGAGAGAGAGAGAAGTGTCTTTTGGACACTTTCATATTTAGTTATTAATAAGCGATTTTGTAGAACATTATAAGAGGTTTACGATAAAAGCAACAACAAGAATAAAGCGTTAAATACGTTACAGTATGTGTGCCTCGTAACCGACAAATTTAACTTCTAGTGTAGACAAGCTATTGCAACTATGTATCATTGATAGTATGAATACTGTAGACAGATCCCAAGGAAAGTGTAAACCTACCGTTGCGACGAACCATATTCTTGTAGGTTACTTGGTGCAAGTTTCGTTTTAAGGTTTTCATCCAACCCAAATCGTTTTTCTCCCTCACTCCATATTTCTGAGTATGTTGCCCCGGAAAAATAAAGGATTGAGATGAAATTGTGTACCATGTTAAATTCATTTAGAAAACGGGGATTATTACTACTTGTTATCGTTATTTTCATACATCATTAATGCTTTATGAGTGATTATTCAACATTGATCAATAGGCCTGCAGTTGAAAGAATGTTTATATATTAGTATTACTACGCCATATGCGGATCACAATTTGATATATCAAATATATATAATGTGGGTGCTCTGCAAATTCGAACCTTGTAAGAAGTTTTTTTTTAAAGAAAAAGAAGTTCCCAGAATTTCCTCACTGGTTATCCTGGCTATTTAAAAAAACTAGTATATCTTGGGTATTGTTAAAAGAGTTTGCAATTTCCATTATTTTGGCGTACGATTGATGGAAATAATTTGGGTTATACAGTTTTGGGTTATATAGTTTTTGGGATACAGTTTTGGGTTATACAGTTTTGGGTTATTCAGTTTATAGATTAACCGTACTTTAAATATCACCGTTCACAAAACTGCTAGCTCGGCTTGGTCATTTTCACTTCTTGGACTTAAAGACAAATTGTACAATAACGATTTGATAATTTTTTTCGCTGGGGAAGCCATTTGATTAGATGTGTGCTTAGATTATGCTCGATTTACACAACTACAACAAGTTAAGAAATTTCAGCCACATTACATGAAAGTAGTATAGAGTATGCCAGCATTTTATCCACTGTACATGTTGCAAATGCAAACAGCTACACCTTACACTTGTCACTCTGTAGTGGCTAATATCTGTGGAGCGTCCCTATATGAGCCAGGGCGATGGTAAATGTCCCTTTGGGTACCAACTGACCTATTTGATTATATGTATTCCGAAAAGGGCATTATTTTCTGAATATATTGCTGTATATCTGACACAGTTATTCTGCATGTTAAGAGATGTACCAGTTATAATGTTGTTATGTATATCTTTATTGTGGTGTTGATATGTATATCTTTATTGTGGTGTTGATATGTATATCGTTATTGTGGTGTTGATATGTACATCTTTATTGTAGTGGTGATATTTATATCGTTATTGTGATGTCGATATGTATATCATTATTGTAGTGCTAATTTGTATATCATTATTGTGGTGTTGATATGTATATCTTTATGATGGTGTTGATATGTATATCGTTATTGTGGTGTTGATTGTGGTGTTGATATGTATATCTTTATTGTAGTGGTGATATTTATATCTTTATTGTGGTATCGATATGTATATCATTATTGTGGTGTTGATTTGTATATCATTATTGTGGTGTTGATATGTATATCGTTATTGTGGTGTTGATATGTATATCTTTATTGTAGTGTTGATCTTTATTGTGGAGTTGATATGTATACCTTTATTGTGTTCTTGAATCGTTATTGTGTATATATTGTGTTATTATATCGTTATTGTGGTGTTGATATGTATATCCTTATTGTGGTGTTGATATGTATATCGTTATTGTGGTGTTGATATGTATATCCTTATTGTAGTGTTGATCTTTATTGTGGAGTTGATATGCATATCTTT
Source organism: Sinohyriopsis cumingii (assembly GCA_028554795.2). Classification (NCBI taxonomy): domain Eukaryota; kingdom Metazoa; phylum Mollusca; class Bivalvia; order Unionida; family Unionidae; genus Sinohyriopsis; species Sinohyriopsis cumingii. Next base: position 49,430,936 of record CM068838.1, read on the forward strand.
ATTGTAGCGTTGATCTTTATTGTGGTGTTGATATGTATATCTTTATTGTAGTGTTGATCTTTATTGTGGTGTTGATATGTATATCTTTATTGCAGTGTTGATCTTTATTGTGGTGTTGATATGTATATCCCTATTGTGGTGTTGATTTGTATATCATTATTGTAGTGTTGATATGTATATCGTTATTGTGGTGTTGATATGTATATCTTTATTGTAGTGTTGATCTTTATTGTGGAGTTGATATGTATATCTTTATTGTGTTCTTGTATCGTTATTGTGTATATATTGTGTTATTATATCGTTATTGTGGTGTTGATTTGTATATCGTTATTGTGGTGTTGATATGTATATCGTTATTGTGGTGTTGATATGTATATCTTTATTGTGTGCGTAGCGTATGCCAATGACTGTTAAGTATACTTTATGATAGTGGCCACTTGTAACAATGGTGTTTAATTTGTGAATTTTCACCATGATTATAATTTGTAAATAACATGCTGACATGACTTTTTTTTAACGTTCAAATTATTCTAGAAACAGAAAATGTTTACAATAAGAAATGATGTGGATAATCCAATGTGATATTTTTCTATTAAACTTAACAAATATCTGAGAAATGGTTTCATATTGGAAGAGGAATATTCGGTTTTGATATTGGCCATACAACGTCTTGAATTTTATATTAGTTCAACTCATTTTCTGATTATTGTATTCAGTGATCACGATCCCCTTACTTCCATTGACAAAATGAATAACAATAACCAGCGACTGTTGAGGGGAGTTTGAATACAGCATTGACATTAGACACATCAAAGAAAATATAGCGTGATTGCAGAGACAACATCATGTGTATACAAGTATTATATTGTTTTCTTTTGTGTATTTTTTGTCCAGTTAAGCCGAATGTCATTCATAAGACATCTTCCGATATATCTATACGTATTATTTTATCATATCCTTATTTGATAAGTATGTAAAAGACAACTTTTATTGCACAGATCTTTTTCTTCATAAGTGGTGGTTTTGTACATATTTAATTTATGTGGTTTGCTTCCATTGTTGTAACTTGTAAGCGATATGTTTACATAGCTAACCTTTGTTAAACGTTTCAAGTTGGAAACAACTTGTTTACGTATCAAGAGCTCAAGGCCAGTCATGTTTACCGTTAGTCTTGGTTTTTCTGTGGGAAATCTTAACGTTCTATTACGGTATAGGTCAAGTGAAAATGCGTATCAATATCGATTTGAAAAACAAACAACTCATTCCTGTGTTAGTTAAGTCTTTGGGAATCCTTTCGGATCAGAATGTACAATTCTGTTAAGATGTAATTTGAAAGGAATTATTTATTTACATTATTCATTGGAATTATTAAGTGCTCAATCAGTATCGCGGCGATACGCTTGAACCATTATATTTCTGATGCTGACAGCAATGCACTATCTAGCATTCAAAACTGTTTTCAATTGTTAACGCTGTTTTATTTAATATCTATAACTTTTCAGATTTAATAGCTAAATAAACAGCTTTACACCTCAACCTATTTAATACGAACATTATCTTAGGTCGTAAACCGAATTATGTCTTGATTAGATAAGAAACGCATGAACCTAATTTTTGTTGACTGAAGCACGTTAAACACCCATTTTCTCTACTAACACTGTCAATAACACAAATTCTTCGGCGCAATTGGGCAGCTGACCGACATATGTGATTTACAGTTACTGTGCAGTTATCAAAGTTTGTATTACAGAGGATGACTTTAAAAAATTCTTAGTGATAAATTTTGAACTGTTTTTTTGCGGGGCATTGCGAGAGACTTCGAAAGGAACCTAACATAATTATGACAACAGTATTAAAACAGTGATTTCTAGGGAAAATTGTTGAAATTGGGGCTGCTATTGTAACCAGCAAACCTCGAGGAAAATGTAGTTTCAGCCTCGTTATCGATTATTGTGTTCGGAATAGGAAAACATTAGTATCGTTTCCTACTTCCTGAAAATGACGGTACAACTTTGTCTTTTGCTGATTAAAAAATTAATTAGTATGTTTTAAAAATATATATTTATGGGATCTTGAGTACAAGATCATGTCGAGTTATTAACATCAGAAAATGTGAATTATTACGGGATGCGAAGAGTGGAGTAGATACGGAGTTTCTGACAGTAAAACGTGATCTAGCAATCATGATCGAATTACTATAATAATGATATTGTTGTTATAAAGCTATACATTTTCAGATAAATTAATAAGATCCAGAAACGAAACTGAAGAAAATATATTGATTAACATTTGAACCTTTCTAATACGAGATTCATGTAACGTCTTAAATACCAACTTTCATTTTATTCAACAGCTGATATGCGCATGGACGTAAGTTTAATGAATGGAGCGTTTGTAACACAGTAACTCATTTTCACTACTATCAATGTTAAAATAAAATTAGTTCTTCTAAGCATGCGGCAGCAGATCCATATGCATGATTTACAGTTATTTTGCAGTCGTCAAACTTTGCATCACGGAAGATATCACCAGCTGAATAACTATGAAAGTTTATATTCAATACCCGGCCGATCGCGTTTGAAATGTTTCTAGCCCGACATTGTGAGAGGCTCCGATAGGGACATGGTATAAAAATGCATTATTTTGACAGTTATTTACAGCGGGACTGGAACTTGATGATACCGGTTTGTTAATGAAAATGCCACTCATATCCATTTGTATGTCAATTGACGCTACGATACTGTTCTTATTGACGCTCGTTCAGTTGTAACCAGGAAACTCAAGGCAAAAGTATTCCCGGCCTTGTTAGAGAGTATGGTAATGCAGAGTCAGATCACGACAATATTATTTTCCTACTTTTCGGATTTGACGGTAAAATCATGACTCATTCTTGGGTAAATTTTACGTTGGCTTATAGTAACAGCAAATATCTTCTATATATTTTCACATATGAAAAATATCCGATTTCCCATCGTGACATGCGACGCTTCATTGTATGGCCTAAAAGAAGTGATGAAAATCACACTACTTTTCGGGCATGGAAATTCTATCTTGCTGCAGAAATTCGGGACGTCATCGGATGCATCTTTATGAAGTTATTATCAGCTTGATAATAATGTAAAATACCCGTTATGTCACATCGCTTAGTATGACTTTCTTTTTTGATTAGATAGGATACAATTGTTTGCAAAACTTAAATATGTTATGTGTTGCAGCATATCAGTTAATCTTAAGTCAACATTTATCTCATATCGTTGATATTTGTAAGATCATGCGATTACAATTTTAATGAACTTACTAAAAGTATGTGTTTGGGAGGGCGAGTTTTATTTTAGAAGGTTTGTTCAGAAGCATGTTTGTTGTATTATAGAATTTGTAACTCTCATATACTAATTCCTGATATATATAATCTTTTGGTACAAACGAAGCAAGGGGGCCCCGAGTGGCCGAGTGGTCTAAAGCGCTCTCCGTTACGGATCACTGCCATCTCACCTCTGTCTGCGTAGGTTCGAGTCTCGGATTCAGCCAATGTGGGTATGTGAGAAAGCTTGCCAGTAGCTTCTCGAGGGTCGGTGGTTCTTTCCGGGGATTTCCTGGGTTCTTAATCCACCATTAATACTGGCCGCCATGTATAGCCTATCTTGTGCTGAAAAATGGCGTTAAACCGTACAACAACAACAACAACAATAACAAAACGAAGCAAGAAAAAAAAAAAGAAAGAACAAGCAAACTGCCCTCCACCCAATAAATTACATATTGTAAAATATGGCTTCTCCCCTCGTTAAAATTTGTACCTCGTGATGAAATAAATTTGGTATTAACATAGGGAAAGAAAATATCTATGTGTATTTTTATTTAAATGCCAATTGGCAGATAACTCTACTTTGTAATTTTTGCAGTGTGATTGAAGAAATGAGCAATCGTCTTTACTCGGGATGTTGACATGTTCAAGATTTTGGGGGTGAATTTGAGAGTTATGGCGAAATTGGTGCCTCGATCAAATCTAGAATGGAACTAATGTCTAGCATACGAATGCATTTTTGGTGCGATGAAGGAGGGAAGCTTATAGTAGTCTGTTTTTGTGCTCAATCATCTATAGGGCAGGAACATTTTGATGGCCTGATTTTTCACTTTTAGTCTATGGAAATACATTATTTCTTGAACGTTACTAAACTTGCTAGTTTTCTTTTTTATGTTACTTAGTTTAACATCATAGAGTCGTAACAGTCGGGACTCTTCTGGGACACCGCGGTAGTTAAAGTAGTTTGAAGACCTTCCAAGCTGTAGATGGCAGGCCAGGTGTCTGAATTTCCATCATGTAAATTGTTTACATGACGAAGAATGTTACCCATTTTGAAGATGACAGTGCGAAATTTCATCGAGCTATGTTTTGATTAAAGCGCAGTGAGATATAAGCACACTTTATTTGAAAGCAAAGGAAAGTGTTTCTTCGTATGAAGGCTTTTCTTCCTATTTTTATGCATACATTATTTAACTCCACCGTGAAACGAAGTTCAAATGAACAAACAGAACTGCTTAACATCTAAGGAGGCCAATGAATATTTTCACATAATTCTAAGATGCACATTTTCATCGTTCATAAAAAAACGTGTCATAATGTCATCTCGAACCGTTTAAGTAAGAAATACCTTAAGTTAAATTAAGAATTCTAAGCTATATTCTCCAAAATCTGTATTAAATGATTCACCGGAGAAATGAGGAATTAAAGTTCGTCTTCAAATATTCTGATCAATAATAGGTATTGCGTAATTCCCCGGACATGGATTTAAAAGGAATGAAATTATTTAAAGCAATTTCGACACTTACTTATATGATTTCATATTCTTTGCTTAAATATCAAAACAAAATTAACCGTTCTAAAATAAAGAAAGGAAATTGCTGTATGAAAACTGCTCTTTTTCGTTAAATGCTTTCTCTATACATAAGACGTGTCTTGTTTCATCACCATAATGAATGTTCATGGATGTCTCGCTTCATCATGATCGACAGATTAACAACTTGGTTTCGTTTCAGTATAACTCAGCTAACTGTGTAATTGCAGTATTCCAATGAAAACCTAGGCACATTTGCATTCAAACATTGGTCACTCTGAAGGGCTTTCGTTATTCTTTACAACAAATTCGTACATGAGCGTGCTTTTACGTAGGTTGCGTAACTTAGCTATTTTAGTCGTGTTTGCGTTCCAAATATAATCGGTAATACATTGGTTTTATCATATATTTCTAGAATTAAAGTGGGGTTTTATGTCTTCGGAAATAAGTTAATTATTTGAATCTTACGATTTAGTGCATTAAAACGAAATAGAAAAGAAATCAGAACCGACAAAGTTAATCCCCTCACCATCTGAGTTCTACTCTTGGTTTTTATACTTAAATGACTCTCTTTTAATCAGAAATCAATATTAAAGGCGGAAATATAAAGCCAGGAACACGCGTCGAAAATGGGTGAGTAGCATATTTTCTCGACCACGAACACTTAACGGCAAATTTAAATAGCATAAAAGTCGCAAATCTCTATATAAACTGTAGGAACATATCGTTGTCTGCAGGATTCTTAAAGACGTGAGAGCGAGGATTACTTCAAGCGTCGTTCATGTATGCGGGAGTGGAGAAGCACGGACTGTTGAAGTGGTTCAAAACATTTTTTCAAGTGCACCGTGAATTCTCTATAACCATTGTTCTCCATCAAAGTTGAGAGGTTTATTTTAATCATAAATGTACGACTTCAGAAAATCTTGAGCACCAACGTGTAAACGCAAACGAGCATCTGAGGAACTTGTAATGTATTCTACACTGAATAGTATATGCCGCGGTGTATAACAAGCTTCATTGAATAAATGTGAAATTGTTCAGATCATGGTCAGACACTAGCGATTCGTCTTGAATGGGGATTTTACAGTCATATATGCATGACTTGAGGTAATACTGTACCAAATTATAACGAACAATAACCATCATATCGAATTATGAGTATTTCGGAACGAATGTTAACTTGGCTAAGGATGACTTTCTGAGTACTGGGGAACGAATGTTAACTTGGCTAAGGATGACATTATGAGTACGGGGGAACGAATGTTAACTTGGCTAAGGATGACATTATTAGTACTGGAGAACGAATGTTAACTTGGCTAAGGATGACATTATTAGTACTGGAGAACGAATGCTAACTTGGCTAAGGATGACATTATGACTACTGGAGAACGAATGTTAACTTGGCTAAGGATGACATTATTAGTACTGGAGAACGAATGTTAACTTGGCTAAGGATGACATTATTAGTACTGGAGAACGAATGTTAACTTGGCTAAGGATGACATTATGAGTACTGGGGAACGAATGTTAACTTGGCTAATGATGACATTATGAGTACTGGGGAAGGAATGTTAACTGAGCTAAGGATGACATTATTATTAGCGGGGAACGAATGTTAACTTGGCTAAGGATGACATTATGAGTTCTGGGGAACGAATATTAAGTTGGAATTTACCATTACATTTTGGGTTGGAATTTACCATTACAGTTTGAGTTGGAATTTACCATTACAGTTTGGGTTGGAATTTAACATTACAGTTTGGGTTGGAATTTAACATTACAGTTTGGGATGCTATGGAGTCTATGGGAATTATTATCTAGTGTCTTGAACAGCATGGGGTCAATGTCAATTTAACAATAGCGTTTGGACCGATGTTATGCTTATGGGAATTTGACATTAGCTATTTATATCCCCGATAGGACTTGAACACGAGCAGTTGATAGACCACCACCCTGGGGATGTAATAATGAACCATTATGGGAATTAACACATGTTTCTTGCTGTTTTTGTCCACATATTACGTCTTTGGTGTTTACGTATCGCTGAACGTTGCACTGACGATAGAAATCTGTCCAAAGTTTGAAAATTTTCTTTAATTCAAAAGCACTTTTCTCTTTGTTCGGAAAGTTTCAGTTATGTCAATCGTAAGACAAAAAACTTAAAAATAAGGTTCAACAAATGGAATAAAATTTGTAAGTGAGCTTTCAAGGAATAGAGATTTGTTAAAAATTCTTGAATGTTCTACATCCCCTAAGTCACCACAGTTTCGTTGAGAATCCCACCTTGTTTTGAAGGGATCGCTGTTTCTCTTAGTCGACGTGATTGGCGTGATTGTCTGATTTTCGCCCATAATCGCTTCTTTTTTAGCGCATCAGTTTGTTTGCTTGATCTCTAGATAAATAGATGGCACAAGTCAAACACACGTTGTCTTTGTCTTTGGCGATCTTGATGATACTTTGTTTGGTGTTCAATAGCTGTCCCAAAGATACAACTTAATGGCCTAGTCCGCAGCCTGAAGTAGATGAAACGTGAATAGCATAAGTGTTCACTTTTCCACCGGTCGATGATTTGTTGGTGGTAAATTTCAGCAGGTTCGCTAAATTCGATCCAAATATCAAAATAGGAGATTTCAAACTGTCGTCCATGAATTCAACCCGTAGGCGATGTTTATCTTTGACCCGACATTACCATGACAACTCGAACAACATAGACTCAACTATGTCAATAAAAAACGTGGCCGTTTCCTCTGTGGGGACTTAGGAACTTAATTCCTTGAATCTGATAATGTAAATGTAGGATATCGTTTGAATGTTAGTTACTGTATAGGCTGACATAGAAAAGTATGCTCTGGGGCAACAGAACGACTTCCACCCTTCTATAATCTTGACTTCTTTAGTCGAAGCTATGGTGGCAGTGGTGAAAGTGCTGATGATGGTGATGCATAGGTACAGATCGTCTCATCGCAAAGATCTATGGAATAGACTTCAGCTAGAACTTCTTATCTCGTGCCAGATGAAACAGTAAGTTTGAAAGAACCCGATGTCCCTTTCAGTACAAACTGTAAATTTGTAAGAACATGTATTTGTTTCCATGTGTGTGTGACCCTAATTATGACCCTTCTCTCACTTTTATATATATTAAATAAAAACAGCGTTCTTAATTTGTAAGAACGAGTATTTGTTTGTTTGTTTGTGTCTATGTGTGTGCGAGCGCTGGCGTGTGGGATCCTATTATGCCCCTTCTATCCTTTTGACTCTTCTTAAGAAGATTGTCAAATAAGGGACTTGTAAATTTATCTTTGTAGTAAAGAACAGCTTTTAGTCAGTTGCAAAAGATCTCGTTCAATCAATATATGCATTGATTTGTTATAATATGTGTTTGCCAGTCATAATATGTATTAGTCAGTAATAATAGTTATTCGTCAGTTACAAATGGTGTTGCTCTGTAAGTCACGTTACATTTCTATAAACCGAATAGTGTCATACGTAATGTCAAATTTCCATTGGGGATCAATAGTAAAAATCCATATTTTTAAGTTTATAATGTTGGCTATAATCCTATGCTGTCGTAATATAATATTCCCATCTATCCCATGAACTATTACCAAGACTGTCATGCTTGATATTTTACTTTGTACCTCTCGGGTCGTGGAAATAACCCTTTGACATTTATATTTCACTGTGTTTGGTCTTGCAATGACTTGATTGCTCGATATGGTGCAAACAGTGGTTAAAAGAATAAGTATATTAAAAAACAACTAGACTTTCAATATTTCATCTTGAGAAGTTTTATGTGTACGTTTCTGCAGTTTAATTTGGAAATATTACACAGAGTTCTCTACCTCCGCGAAAAGTGAATAAAATATAAGATCAAAAAAACAAACAAACAAATAAAATCATTTCCATAATCTAAATCATGACTCGATTGAGATTTTAGTATAGTGGCATTTTCTTTTATATAGAAATTACAATCGGAACAGAAAAAATGTTATTCCCCATCAACACATAACATGCCATTGTTGTGTGTTGACGACAAGTCGCGATTTTCAGACGAGGAACTTTAAAATCTAGAGTTAATCATAGGGATATTAGATTAAATAAGTAGTATATTTTAATTAATTATATCCCTATCTCGGTCACGGAGAAATTAACAAATCTATGTATCAAATCTTGTAACTGAATTAATTCTACTTCTTTATCCTTTCTGTCGCCTAATTACTAGAACGATCGAGTGTGCTAAACAATTATGATATTCCAAGTATCCTATATGGAAAGTTTTTGGCTGACCTCGTGAGCGGATGTAGAACACATTCAATTTTCTGAATTTGATTTATTTTTCAGTTAACTTGATGAATTTAAGAATGGTTCCATACTGTGTTTTACTCGACAACAGTCAGATTATTTTTATCTTTTATTTACTAAGTTAAACGTGGAATGAATTGCCCACTGAACTTAGACACAAAGACACAGTGATCACATTTAAGAGGGCTCGCAAAACGCACTTATTTCGACTGCAAGAACAAACTTAAAGACCTAATAATGTTTCCTATCATAAACATTCTCAGCATGGTTTTTACAAATGTTTTCCAATTTCATGGTGTTTGATTTTATAATCATATAATTATACGTTTTTTTTTTATCGTATAGATGTTGTCGAATGTTGTAAAGCGCTTGGAACTTCTAAAGATTAGGCGCTATACAAAGTCCTCATTATTATTATTATTATTACTGTTAACTTGCAGTTCAATATGGAAGTGAGCTTTGGCAGGAAATATATATAGGTGACTACATGATGTTGTGTTATACATGTCCACTAACCATTTCACCACTGTTACCGTAGTTTACATCTATTCGCTTATTCTTGTCTGACAACAGTCGTTTAGTTTTAAAAGCCACCAATCCATTCATACAGCTGACGACTTTTCCTTATTAGCTTTAAAGTTTCAAATTAGTGATATTTTTATTTCTAAATAGGTAAGTCATTGACCATTATTTGCTCTTGCAATCACAACCTTTCTAATATTAAATCGACGGTGTTTAAAATTTTTATTCTTTATTTTGGTACTAAACCCTGTTGGGAGACTTATCATTCAATCATATTTTAATATTGGTTGACTGAGAATAGACATTTGAAGGTTAGCGTGTTTAGTCGATCTTGATTTGTTCAAGTTCGTGCAGTATTCCATCCAAAAACTCTTTCATATTTTCCCATACAAATGCAGTGACCTATAATTATTAGACATCCAAGGCAATCCAATCCATATTGTTAAATATGAAAAATTATTAGACATTCAAGGTCGATACAGCATTAGACTGCGTAGTTCTCAGCAGCTATTTAATATTACATGTCAGCCTAACCACCTTACCACCCGCCTTATTTCCTAACTACCTACCTGCATATGTATGTACATGCATATATAAAGACAAACAATCAAACAAACTCCCCATGACAAAGAAAAGTATAACCTAATTTATACCCTTGAGATTGCAATGATCAACAACCTTCAAACGACTAGTTCCGGAAAAAAGACCGATAAGGATAGGTTTTTGACAGAGTATTTATAGGTTACTGTATTTGTATGGGAAAATATTAACGAGTTCTTTACGGATTGAATACTGCACGACCTTGGGAGAGCTGTATAGCCATCCGACAATACGTATACATTTTCCCCCATACAAATGCAGTAACCTTTTTATTATATGCCCATTTTCTTATTCTACTTAAGGCTGAATTAGATAAACAAAAATACACTACAAGAAACAAAGTAACTTTATTTATACTGTATTCCAAGCTAAATACATTCGTTCACATTTTCCCAAACAATTGCAGTAACCTATTAATATTGGTACATATGCATATGGCAAATGATGCCCGAGCATGCGGGGGCATCCTACGCCGCATAAACGAGGGACCAATAGTTTTCAATACTCAGTCAATAAACTTCTTAATATATACTTCAAGCAATCATATTAATTGCTCTGTTATATTAAAAAATAATACAATTGAAACAATATACTTATTTTGTTTTATTTCAATTCATGAATTATACCTGTGCACCGCACATTAAAATGCACTTTTTGTTTTACTACTATGAACATACGCTTCAGCAGGGAAAAAATCGTAGCTTGCTAAAGAGAATGGAATGTTATGTAGCCATGAAGAACAACGAGGCATTGATACGAAAAACAACTGATACAACTCAGCAGGAATGGGTGATGCGACCAAATGGTGGCCACAGGGGTTGACAAAAATGACGTAAAAATACATGGAACCGTTGGAATGACCAACGTATAGTAGCATAAGCTATATGTAGCACATATGTTTGTTTTTTATGCGCTATAATATGTGAATACATTTGTTACCAAAAAATTAGCAACGAATCCTAGGCAAGCAAGTGATCTGACCAAATAGCGGATGGGTGTGTAAAATAAAATACATGGAACCGTTGAAATGACCAACCAACAGTAACACAAGCTATATGACACATCGTGATACTTTTTGATGTACTATACAATGTCAATATTATTATTCGATGTGAGGGACATGGGGGAAGGGGAGGGGAATATGGTGGCCAGGCCAAGTGCAAAAAATGACGCAATTTATTAGCATTTTTGCTTTAGCGCTTTATTAGCATTTTTGCTTTAGCGCTTTATTAGCATTTTTGCTTTAGCGCTTTATTAGCATTTTTGCTTTAGCTCTTTTATGCTATTTTAATGCTCTTATGCCTTGATACGTTTATTAGCACTTTTGGAAACAAAAATTCAGGCTCGTCGTCCAAGCTCTCTACGGTCAGGACATTCACTGATAATTTATAATTGTTTCACCCCTACCCCCAAGAAATTCCCAGGCTACAAAATCCCAACCCCTTTCGGCGTTGAGGCTAACTATCAGTTATCAGTAAATGTCCGGTTAACCCTTCCGGTTATCAAACACACGAAGTATACTAGTAGTGGTTTGGGAATCCAACGACAATACCACAACACCACCACGACTTCCAAAGGTATCTGTTAAAATCTCATATAAATATCTGCTGCTGACGATGAATCAAAAACGTTTCAGATGATGAATAATTATTCTGTGCTGTAAAATATTCACTTGAAATAAAATATATGAATAGTGTTATTTAAGAAAAATAGCATTCGTACTACGTATATTGCTGAATGGGGACAACTATTGGTATATTTTGTCCACATGTAGAGTTAGTCAAGCGAAATAGGTTTATCACAATACTCGAAACAGCCTGTGGGTGGTTTTTACATATTATAAATAGTGTTATTTACGAAAAATACAGTATATATCTAAATTCGTCCTCGTATGTGTAGTCCACAGATAGAGTTAGTCAGCGAAACACGTCTGCCACCAAAATGCTATGGAAGGTTTATTGATAGCCTACGGCAAAATAGGTGTAAAAGAATAGCGGATAGCTAGTTTTAGCGCAACCACGTGACCTAATGCGAAAATCCCAGTGTGGTATTAATATTACAGTCACATGACCGTGGCAATGTCTAAGCTGTGAGAATAATTGAGATCAGATAATCCATTGAAGTCGAAAAATAATACATTACGTTACTGGATATAAAGTGAGCCCATGTGTATCTTCTGACTTAGTGATCTGTATTTAAATTTTTGTAGTAGCAATACTAATGAGTGATTCCGTGCTTGCCATGTAATCCTATACAGCTAAATTAGTTCGACAGCTACTGGATATGATTAAAAAGTATCTTCCAGTCCGTGATTCTGTCAAGCAACAGCTGCAACAACGCTAGGATGCTCCTGTGGAATTTACTGAGAGTGCAGAACAGTTATTTAAACCATCACAAAAGCCACTAAAGATCTTCTTCCATCGTTGGAACAAACGGGTAAATCAATGGAACAAACATCTTAATCAACCGAAAAGATAGCTGAAAGAACTAAAATCCCAAGAAAATTATCAAAGACCTCCCAGCTAAACTAGTTGCTGCTCAACCACAATTAAAGGACGAAACAGAGGAAGCGATTGACAGAATCGACGGAGATCGAGATGAAATCGCTGAAGTGAGCGATAGTGTTACATAACTAAAACAATCTGATAGAAAACACCTACCGAATGTACCAAAAATGGTATTACGATACTTCAAAAAGCCCTTTAATGGTTGCTGCAGTAGGGTATTCGATTCGCGATACATTATTTGATCCATGTACCTCTGATCTTTCAGAACCAAAGTGGGTTCCTTTTAAGTTTAGAAAATACAATGGTATAGCTAAAATGACAAACAGATATAAATTTTCATTTGAAACATTTCAGTAACTAGCTAGGGAATCTGCTAAAAATCCATTGCTTGGAGATATTTTATTTTTGCCCAAAAGATGACAATGTGGACCAAGAAGGAAGAAGAACTAAATGAAGGAGCAACCGGATGTGGCCTTACCACTCGCAATAGACGTCGTGGAAAACGCGGTGGTAATATGATAGCTGAATCGCTGGTGATTCAGGATAAACTTTGTCCCAAAACACATTCTTGCTGATGTTGATCGACGAGGTATTCTGATTTGTGGAAGACGAGCCGGTAACAATTTCCACGAAATCATGAGGCAGTTGGTATTTGTCAGCTTTTATTTACCGGTGGCGTCACGGACAGTGGAGTATATCGGGCACTGATCGATGAAATAACCGACGTTTACTACAGTGAGCGATCAATTAGCTCGGCGATAACAAAGTAACATAATTATACCCAATGCTCAAAGCAGACCAGGATGTATCAGGGTGATAAATTCACAATTACCGGTTTATAAAATAATCTACGAAGATGGACTCGGCGATGTCGTTCAAGGTTTATTCAGAAGGATAGGCCCAAAAGCTATCCCGATTGCAAAACAATACGATGCCATCAAGTGTCAGCAAAACAATACATCAAGCTGCTAATGAGCAGTTGAAAGAATTAGCTCGAGTGCCATCACTGACAAAACAAGTTTCAGCTGAGATAGAAAAAAAAATAACCGCATACCCGATAGAGATTAGTCGTAAATTATGATATTGACGTTGGTGATATTGATCAGTGTTAGAGTGTTGTTTTAGACAACAACGAACTATAAGAAAAATGGTCTAGCGTGTATCTGATCCAGCATTTGACATGGATGCACCAATCCTCAAAGATTAATCTGTACGTGATTATTAGTATTATTCTTATGAAGCAAGAGAACCTGACCAACGTGCACGAATCGAATTACATGTCTAAGATACATCAAGGTATTTCTTGCCCACCGAGACAGCACCGCTCCGGTGGCTTAGTGGTTAGAGCGTCCGCCTCGGATGCGGGAGGTCGTGGGTTCGATCCCCGGCCGAGTCATACCAAAGACTTACAAAAATGGTACTAACAGCTGCCTCGCTTGGCGCTCGGCAATAAGAGGTTAGCGTTAGGACTGGTCGGCCTGGTGTCAGGATAATGTGACTGGGTGGGACATCATGCTACATGTCTGCGGCATGATGCCCCAGTGCTAGGCATCACTGTAAACTGTCACACTGCAGACATCGTAGCGATATGACTGAAACATTGTTAAAGCTACGTTAAAAATCCATATCACACACACACACCCACCGAGACATTTATTGAAGTATATGGTAAACGTTTGTAAAATGATGGCACCGCATATGCAGCAAATGAATGATGTTTCGTTAACTACAGTAATATGGTATTTGATAACAGTGCGAGATATATAATTTATGGTAGAGAAATCGAAGCATGCATCTATAACGTTGATGTTGCTACAAAATCTCAGTGGTCTGAGAAGAGGCATGTCACCTTTGTGTTTAATTTCCTTCTGTTAATAGCCGGGAAAATAGTTAAATTAAAATAATACCATGTTATATTCATGATATTAATTGGAATAAAATGTATTTATCTTTAGCTAAAAGAAAAGAAAATATTTCAGCTGAAAAGAAATCACAGCATCCTCATTAATATTAACTGGCCAGTACCTCCTTGTCTTTTCTTTCTTGAATTGTTTGTAATTGCTTTCGAAATCTCATTTGTTTATTGACAGCTCAAGCTTAGCTTGTTTCAGTTTCATTTAATTATCTAAATTCTAAATTATTTCGCTTTGTTTCGGTTACAAATCTTTCTTACTGTCCTTCATACTTTCTTCTCAAGGTTGATTTTATTTGTCGATTTTTAATAGATTTCTTTTTTAATCTATTGTCCATCTGTCTGTGGTGGAAATTACAATTAGCGGAAACGCCGGATGTGAAATGCATGTCGCGGAAATGATCAATGCGGAAACGCCAGTCGCGGAAAAACAGGCATATCGTCAATCTCAGCTTTGAACCCGAATGTGTTGTAATTTTATGATCATTATTTTGACTGAATTAGCTGGCTTTCGACGCACAATTTTGTAAGTGCGTACGATAGAGGATATTTCAAACTGAACTTTACTACAATGTGTTTTTTTCTTCTTCTGAACATAAAGCGATATTTTCACATGGCTTATCAGTGGCGTGCCTAACACTTACTCTGCACTTTTTCTAAAGCTTGACACTAACCTCTTTAAAAGGGGAAAATCTTCTGTTCAACATATTTGAATAGCTTGCCGCATATGACCTTTTCGATTTAAGCATGCATAATACAACCATTATCTTCAACGTGCAATTCTTTTAATACTCCTTTCTTTCAAAATCTCTACAAAAATAAATGTCTTGAAATAACACATTTTCTGAACAATGTGCAATCTGTTTGTTTTGTGTCTCCATGCACCGTTTTCTATTTCATAACGAAGCCTTTTTATATTATCGGTTAAGTATTAAATATAAATAAATAAAAATGCATCAAAAACATTTTCATTATGAAAAAGCGGTCTGTTAAATCATTTCAACTAAGATGAAAAGTCTGTGTCATTGGCAGCAGGGTAAACAGTACCAAAATGAAGGCCGCATGATCAATTCAGAAAAACCCCCCATAAACACCCATAATAAATGCAACAACAAAAATGCCACAAAACAAACTACCAAACAATCTTAAACAGTGATTATTGACAACGGTGTGAGCTCCTATATAGTTTTATTTCATATCTACTTTATATGGTAATTTATAATAATCGTTCTTTTGTCTTCAACGGTTTGACAAGAAACAATGAAACTTATTTCTTGGTGCATTTTTATTTATGATACGCTTAATTTGATCACAAACTTAAACCAAGCATGTGATATAGGACAAGTCAGCGAATTCGCTAAAGCTAAAGCTTTTAATATTCCAGTAAAATATGAGATTGACGATTGTTTCTCGGAGAAAAATGTTGTCTATCATTATATTAATGACCAATACTGACTTATGTACATGTGTTTTATCTTTGCGTCGTAACTGATAACAAATTCACAGTTCCTCTTTTCAAACTAACGGATCCGGTGATTTGAGGCATGCTACAGACACTCCTAACACAAACATCGCCATCAAACGTAGCACACGTGACTGTATGGTAGCGTTCTTGCGAACACAGTCGTAAATAGTGGAACAGATTTCGAATAATTTAAAAAGCAAGCAACCCAACCCGGAAACACGCTCACTCCACCCCCCCCCAAAAAAAAAACAACAAAACAAAACAAACCAAAAAAAACAAAAAAAAAAAAAAAAAAAAAAAAAAAACACACTCAAATCATCAAAGGAAATTGTTTGCTCAATATATGGTCCTTTCTACTTTTGGTTTCAAGGGCGTGTACATATTTTATGACGTGCCTATCCGCCATTAAGGTACAAATTTGCCAGTGCGATTAGTCTGAGAGACAATTATTTCAACGTGTTTATTCTGAATACTTGTTGTTGCAGTTCTTGTTGTAGTGTTTTACGCCATTTTTTAGCGCACGATATGCTATACATGGCGGCCAGTATTAATGGTGGAGGAAGAACCCGGGGAATCCCCAGAAAGATCCACCGACCCTCGAGAAGCTACTGGCAAGCTTTCTCACATACTGACATTGGCTGAATCGGAGACTCGAACCCACACAGACAGAGGTGAGATCGCAGTGATCCGTAACGGAGAGCGCTTTAGACCACTCGGACACTCGGGGCCCCGATTCTGAATACTAGCAATTATCTCAAGCAGTCATGCTAACAAAAAAGCCGAGTACGAGAGAGATAAGTGATATTTTGCAGTATAATGGATACAAATAATTTCAGACTACAAAAGATTACAGGTAGCATGATCAGAAAGTTTAGAAAATATAATCCCTGAGCAATACCGATTAAGTTTTCTTCCTATTATTCCCATTTTAGAAGACCAGATCCAGTCCGGTCTTAAATTTCAGACATGTTCAACTGTCTTAAAAAACAAACAGTCGTATCACTGAACGATCAGGTAAAGCTGCTATTGGATATACATAAAAGAAATTAACGAAATGTTACATCTGTAAATGAGAAATGCCGAATATTTTTACGCATGCTCCAGATATTTAAATTCTTAGTCAATTGATAGTCTTTCAGATTAAGCTCACCTATCACCACAAACTTGCAAATGATGCAGTTTGTTTGCTTACTTGAAATTACTCCTTGGATTGAATTACAACTTTACTAACATACTGGTGCAGTGTGAGGTAGAGAGCTAATGCACACATCTCTCATTATGTTTTTTCTTTATCCTCAAGTTAAAAATGAGTGTTTAAGTTTAACGGATCTGTTACCATAAAAGTTTGCATTCACTGTTACCAGACTTAAGCAAGCGGCGATATTGCTAACAACTATCGGCGAGGAGGAGACAACCATGTTAACACCATCTACACGAAATGATGAAGTATCCTGTATCCGATATATTGGACGGAGATTTGGGGTATTGTATTTTTCTTAGTAGATGCTAGTCTGGTTCAACCAGACCTCTCGTGAGGCTCGTCATAAGAGGGTCTGACAATAGTACAAGCAATTTCAACTCTAAAAATGATGCTTGCCATAAATATGGTAGATGACGATAAGTTGGCAAGTTAATAAGCTTTCATAAAAAAAATTTTAGTTCATATAAATGCATATTTTTCATACTGTTTTTATCTTTTGGATCGATAACTAAAATATTTATAGGTCACACAAGATTTTATTTCTGCATAAAGATATTGTCTGTATGTGTTTGCCAAGCATGAATATTTTTATTCAAACCTTATTAAAGAAAAAATAGAATTTCCTGATCAATAGCACAATTAATTACTTACTACACGGACGTTCAAGATTCTGGTAGACTCACTAGTCAGCAGGTAAAAGGCAACTTTCTTGGAGTCAGCTGGATAAATTTTATGATTTTATTACGTTACAATGAAATATGATTAGATTCCAGAATGCATATAATCTAATTTATTTGTATTATTGAAAATCGTCTTACAATGTAACATTGTTGATTATCTTGCAATGTAGCATTGTAAATTATCTTGCAATGTAACGTTGTAGATCATGTTGCAAAGTAACATTCCAAATCATCTTGCCAAATAGCATTGGAAATCAGTTTGCAGTTTTACTTGTTCAGATTCAGACTCGTTTCGAGCGATGTTTCAAAATGCCGAGTAAATTAAATGGAAAGCGAGGAATACAAAAAGGAAGACAGCTCTAAGATTAACAAAGAATAATGGAAATAACACCACAAAAACCCAAATAATTGTAGAGATAAAAATAGTAGACAAGTTGATAAACTTTAACAATACATTTAAAAACGTTAAAGTCGTGCGTTTAAAGAAATAACAAAGTGACTACAATGGTTTTAAGAACAGCATCACAACAGGATACAATCATTCAAAGAAAACAAAATAATGAAAACTCTACCAGTATCAATAGAACCCAAACTCGAACAATGACATTGGAAGTCAACTTTAGCAATAACAACTAAACTCAAGCTGAACAAAATGCACTGAAACACAAACTCTAACAATGCAATGAACTCAAACTCTAACAACTGCAATGGAAATACAACACTAAAAATAGCAAATATCTCACGTTCTAACAATGGCAATGAAACCTAAACTCGATATATGGCAATGGAATCCAAACTTGAGCAATGTCAATGGCACCCAAACTCTAACAATGACTATGGAATCGAAACTCAGTAAATGGCAATGGAACACTGAACCTCTAAGAGTGGCAATGAAACTCAAACTGTATAAATGGCAGTGGAACCCACACTCTAACAATAGCAAATATCTCAAGCTGTAGCATTGACTATGAAACCCAAACCCTAACAATGGCAATACAATTCAAGCTCTGTCAATGGCAATTGAACCTAAACTCGAATAATGGCAACGGAAGACAAACTCTATCCATGGCAATGGAACTCAGATGATAACAATGTCAATGAAACCCAACTCTAATAATGACAATGGAACCCAAAACCTCTAACACTGACAATATAACTCAAATTCAAGAAAGTCAATGAAACAATGGAACTCAAACTCCATCAACGGCAATGGAAACCAAACTCTATCAATGGCTATGGAAAACAAACATATAATGGCATGAATCCTAAAATCTGTTAATGGCAATGGAACTCTAATTCTGACCATGACAACAGAACTCAAAGTCTAAGAATGGCATGAATCCAAAACTCTAACAATGGCAATGCATCGCAAACTTTAACAATCGAAATGGAACCCCAATCCCAACAATGGTAATAAAACTCAAGCTCTAACTATGGCAATGGAACTTAAACTATAATCATGGCCATGGAATCCAAACACTATAAATGGCAATAGAACCCAAACTCTAACAATAGCAAAAACCTCAAGCTCTAACAATGGCATGAAATCAAAACTATAACAATGGCAATGGAACCCAAATTCTAACTATGGCAATGGAACCCATACTCTAACAACATAAACAGCTCAAGCTCTAACAATCGCATAAAACCATAACTCTACAAATCTCATTGGAACTCAAACTCTTATAATGACATTGGAGCTCAAACTCTAATTATGGCAATGGAATCCAAACTTTATAAATGGCAGTGGAACCCGAACTCCAACAATGGCAATGAAACCAATACTTAAACAATGGCAATTGAATCAAAACTATAACACTAGCAATACAATTAAAGTCCTAACAATGGCAATGGAAATCAATAATCTGTTATTAGACAGATGGTGGTAAAGCTGTTTTATGTATTATATTCATTTAGAAATATAGATGTTTCATTACAGTCTTCAACATTCTTTAGTAAACATGACTGGATTTAGCGACAAACAACAAACGGAAAACACATCAACACGTGTCATCTAGTGAATAACGTTTTGAAGAAACGAAGAGTTTGTTTACATATATCACAATGCCTGAAATGCTGCAGAATATCTAATGATCGCTAGAATAATACTAGATAATATTGGCGGTATTTAGCGATGGTTCCAATAACCAATTTCTATTTGACCCGTAACAAAAGGTTATGTCAGTTCATACAAGGGTTCTGTAATAACACATCTAAAGCAGATATTCATCTAGAAGTGAAACGAAATTGTCATCGATGTTAGCATCCGATGTTAGTTGGTAAATTCTGCAACTTCATCAATGGGGTCAGAATCCATTTGTTATATGTAATGCTAAACTTAGTCTTGATCTCTTTCAGCTAATGATGTGTAAGAATTTTAAGCATCACTGTCCGGCTTGTCAATACTTTCTATTACTGGTACAAAAGCAAAATCAAGATATTCCTTGTCAGTTATCAACAGTTCTGATAAAGAAATATGATCACGACTCGAGTACATTTACGATGTGATATTTATGCATAACAAGGTAATTTTTATCAAGGTAAACTAAGATAAGTTGAACATTTGTTATGGTTAAGATCCTAATTTTTCGTATCCTTTCTTGAATAATATACCCATAATTATGCTCCACGAAGTTGCTGACCGTGCTGGTGGGATTTTCTTTGCATTTCCAATACCCACGCGAACTGTAGAATGTTTTTGATACTGTGCGACTTCTTGCATCTGTTTTAGTTTGTTCATGTCAATATTATTTACGTTTGATGGTCACCACCCAAGACAATATTTACTTTCATGCCTCCTCAGCTAGTCCATTTAGCGATTTTTTCTGTGAGAGTTGGATTAAGTGCGTTCAAGTCATCATTGAGACCCATATCATCACTTTGATGTGTATGGGTATCTTTCGATGGCTGGTACGCAAGGTCATGTCATATGATTTACGGGTGCTTCACCACGATTAGGTTGCTTGTTAAAATAAATTCGTATATCCAGCCGTGTACCTGGTCTACCATTCATGAATCTGTTTCTGACCATAGTATTTACTCTATGGTGTTCCTGGTCATTTTCTAAATTCAGAAATGATATCACCACCGATCTTTCTAAAACTGGAATATTTTAGCATGACGGCTTTGCCGTAAACTGATACACCTGGAAGGTTTAATAAACGTAAATTTATTTTCTCCACATTGAATCCAAGTTCCAGTAATCGCAGCTCGTCAATTACGTGTTAGAGATCGAGTTGCATTTGTAAAACGTGTTTTGGCTACATTGTAGACGATATGAATATATAATTGTATTATATACTCTATTATTCAATAGCATCACGAAAAGAAAATACTGACGATGCTATAGACCTTTCCGCCCAGGCAACATCTTAACCATCCAAGTATGGTGATACAGTTGCAAATACAGTTCGTGCTGAATCAGGACAAACTAAATTATCGCTGAATATTATTTTAAGATATCAAAAGAAGAATCGGTTGTACGTGAATGTGACGTCGGCTTATCAACCGTGTTTTGATGTTTTGAAAGATTTTCAAAAAGTGTTGAGTAATAAAAGATCTTTGTGAAGTTCTAACGTCGGTTTCGTTTTTGCCATCGATGAACCACCGACCATTGATGCAAATGATGTTGTTGTTGTAGGGTTTAACGCCATTTTTCAGCACAAGATAGGCTATACATGGCGGCCAGTATAATTGGTGGAGGAAGAACCCTGGAAAACCCCGGGAAGAACCACCGACCCACGAGAAGCTACTGGCAGGCTTTCTCACGTACCCACGCTAGCCGAGCCTGAGACTCGAACTCACGCAGATAGAAGTGAGATGGCAGTGATCCGTAACGGTGAGCGCTTTAGACCACTCGGACACTCGGGGCCCCCAAATGAAAATAATCTTGTAGTATATGATGATGTGGTGCTTGAGCATCAATCAATTCCGTGGAAATATTTTCATGGGGGACATAAAAACACAGACGCAGTTTATTTGATTCAACGATACGCACATGTGCCTAAAATAATCCGTGACAACTGTAATAAGTTAATGATATTTTGTGGCATTGAAGCGCATGGTCTTGGAAAAATTCACTGGACTTTGTGTGCCGCTGACCACTCGTGTAATGAATTTCGTGACATGTTTGCGTGGATCACTAAGGATCTGTAAAGTTGTCTCACTGTTGATTTGACAGAAACGTCCAGTCTCAGTGGAAAATATCAAAGGTGTTTGAATGAGACAATTTAACGTTCATAATAATTAAAATAATATAAAATGTCTGTCAGTGATGACAATGAAGATTATCAAAAGAAATGCAGTAAAGCCTTTCGTGAACACCAGGAATTGAATTGTAACCTAATAGAAGGCCGCAAAATATCAAAGACATGTTACAATCTTGACAGGCTGCACGAGAAGACCTCACAGTTTGCTTTGAACAAACATTTCCACAGATGATTAAACCAACAAATGAAATTGCGGAACGTGCCAAGGATATCAAGAAGGCAACATGAGCATCTGCAGCGACTATTAGATACTTACCAGCCGCAAATTGTTACAGGAAAAAAGAGGTTCGTAAAATTGGGGAAGCAGTTGGTGTGCTTGCAAAAGGCACCCGTATATTGCATGAGTACGTTAGGGAGGCAGTTACCAAACAGATGTGGACACCCGTGTACGGGTCAGCACTGCAAACACCAAAGCAACATTTTAATGGAAACGGTCGCCAGTTTATCTTTGAAAACCCATCCATGCCGACATTTATTTACAAGCCCACCCCAACTGGAACTATTTACTGAGTAAAAATCCATCATTGAATATAAAAGATGTGTGGACCAAATAGGTCTAGAGGGAACTTACTGGGTTTAAACAAACATCAGGTAACCGGTTTGATGATTGTATTCAAATATTTACTATGACTCCAAAGAGAAAGCATTCCCAGCAAATGAAGTGATAGAACATTTTGAAAGACAAGTACCACAACCAATCACAGGAACAGGCAGACGCGACAACTCTACCTGAATATACAGAGGAATAGTCGGTTCACGCTGTCACGGAATTGTATAAATCCCTTTGTATTTATTAAATACATGAAATAGGGTTTCATTTTTTGTGTACAACAATACCCGACGATGATTTATGTATATTGTACAATATTTCGAACCAATGAGTTCGGTTCATCCTATGCTGCACGTGCGAAGTGCTTTCGATGGGAAAAACCGATATTCATCAAGCGCACAGACGATGTAGGGCTACATTGTCTGTGTATAAATTCCTCACCGTAGGACAACATTTTTACATTACGGAATGTGTTGTCAGTGAGCAGTCTGCTTAAGGATTTGCACATTTTCTGCCGTAGAGGTATGTGCGTTATTTATTCATTTCTTGTGTATATTATAGGTTTTACCTATTGTACTACCACGTTCATATTTTGCATATTTCCTATGTAGTTCCGGCTTGCCTAGTATAATGCAAATATTTTTATTCTTGTATGTGACTTAACAGGAGATCTATATTAGCAATACAGTTGCATATTATTAAGGAACGTTTATTACCATAGGGTTCTTATCGGATACAGATAGGTTCACTTCTAAACCTGTTTATTGCTTTGTAATGTTGTGCCGATAATGTAATTTGTATAGCTTACCTGATATAACGTAATTACGTGTTATCGTATATGCCCGTGTCATTCTTAGTACACGGTGTTTGATTTATTTTCAGATGATCAGAGTCGACCGGGTACCTTCTGTAGAGCTGACCATATATGTTGACCATGTCAGCTGTAAAGCTGACCATAGCAGCCGTAGAGCTGAATGAATATCGTGTTACTGGTTGAGAAGCAGGTGATCGGGCGTTGCTGACCGATTGGTAGGCGCTGATTGGTTAACTGGCCAAGGAATTGTATGATGTCGGTGACTACCTGTAATGCTGACTCCTTGATCGACCAGTGTGACTGGTAGCCAAGTATTCTGGTGACGGAGTGTTTTGTGTAACTCCATACACGTAATCTTTTAGCCGTGGGCTAATTCTGGATCTTGTTATACCCAGTGTTTTGGGACTGTAAAGATATTTTGTATGATATCTGTCCCATTGTTTCATCATTTTACTAGCTGAGTAAAGTACCTCATTTTCCACTATTTGAGTGAATATATTTTGCTATATGAGTAAGGTCAATACTTTTTACTAATTGAGTAAAACACCTGCTTCATTGTGTCGTATGAAAATGCCAGGAATCCTTTCTTACTATTTGAGTAAAACATTCTCTTTGTCGTGCACAATTACTGTGAATCATTAAACATTGTCCTTGTACTGTGTAAGGTCATTTACTTGTATTCACATTTATGTTATATTATTAGGTTTGTGCGGATTATGTTAATTTGTCCCATATCTGGATCTTATACACGCACGTATTAATCATAGTTCTTTTCTCATTCAAGTTATTCATCAATAAACATTGCATTTGTATCACCATCAAAAGTGTTGTTATAAATCCGAAATCCAACCGGTTTATATTGTACAACAAGCATATGCAGTACATCAGCAGCACCAAAAAGCAATTTCTAAGAGTTGCAGCACGAATGCCACAAATAAAAGAGTCAGATGTGCCTCCACCAGCAAACCAACTTGTATATGAAGAATGATATAAGCATAGAAAACAACATCCACGACATATACCGACTCTGTTTCAGCGATTTACTACATCCTATTTCCCCTCAACATCGTAGACATATAAGTCGGCTTTCTGTTACGGCGAAATATGCCACTCTCTTCTCTATACTTTTAAGAAAGATAATCAAACTGAAGCCTAAAAACTACAAATCATGACCTCTTATAATTTTGGTTAGCGTAAAGATGGAGCCATAAAGCGTCCAGTCTTCTTAAGACTGGGTTCTTTATCACCATATTAAATTTGAATTGTTTCGATAAACTCCATGTATCATATCAAAGTTTGGATGATGCGTTTCAGCTTGTATGTCATGTTCAATACGGTCTCCGAAATAACGGGTTTGTCGATAATTGAAAAGAAAGTCACACAATATTTATGTAAAAGATTGATGTATATGCTTTCATACTCAAATCAAATCTAAATTTAATTGCTTTCACAAATAATAATTATATGTTTAAGCACTGATTTCGCAGAATTTTTTTTTAATGTTTTAAATTAGATGTTTTGATACTTCCAAGGTTTATTATTCCTTAAAAAGATGGACCCACATTGTCAAACATAGGCAGGGAAAATGAAATCTGGAGAATCTCAGATCAGTATCTTCGCAGCTTACTCGAGGCTACATGCACATGAAATCCTTTACACAGTTAATTGTAACTCATCGAATGATGACCAATCAGCCAAGTTATGTGTGCCGTACAAAATGGCATTGCATTTTATAGTGATACTATCGATCTATTAATCTGCCAATAACAGAGACTGATGTTGCCATAACAGTGATGACTGTTGAAGAAGGCGTAAACAAGATCACCTGCAGGAAAGTTCAATCATCAGGAAAGGAGATGGACGCAGCTGACATCACTAACTCGCTACTGTAAAAGAAGCTTTTCTCGGGAGATTTAATGTAGCACTGAGAACATTAAAGACATGGTAATACAAGACACGTTCGAGGGCTGTACTCATAAGCGTGGAATCTCCTGAGTGAAATATTCAGTGATGCCGATGTCTAATGCTGTCACTAAGCTTTCCCGAGATTACAAATTATTAATGCCGGCTGTTCAGTACATTGTTTGTGTTGGGTTCGTGTTTCTCTTATTGAGGGAACACAACCTTTGACATAGCCTTTCATTATATCCGATATATCCGATCTTTTTTCATATCCTGCTCCGTTAATCCATTGAGATTTCGTTTCGTAGTTTTGTTTCGCACAGATTATATTCTATGCAGGGGGAAAACAACTCCATAAAGTCACACTGAGGAAATGTGTTGAGAAAAGATACTCCATAGAGTCAAACTGAGGGAATGTGTTGCATCATTGTATCAAAGGGCAGGCATGACATCCAGATAACTGAGAGTTCACTTGAAGCCATTTAGATTAAATACTGACTTATTCGGTATAGTTAATTTGCTCATGTGATATTTATAGAAATTTGCATTGATTATATGCACAAGGCACTTATTGTGTGTGTGTGTGTGTGTGTGTGTGTGTGTGTGTGTGATTTAGATTGTTAACGTAGCTTTAACAATTTTTTAGTCATATCGCTACGATGTCTGCAGTGTGACAGTTTATAGTGATGTCTAGCACTGGGGCATAATGCCCCAGACAGGTAGCATGATGTACCACCCAGTCAAATTATCCTGACACCAAGCCGACCAGTCCTAACACTAACCTCTTAATGCTGAACGACAAGCGAGGCAGCTGTTAGTACCATTTTTTTGTAAGTCTTTGGTATGACTCGGCCAGGGATCGAACCCACTACCTCCCGCATCCGAGGCGGACGCTGTAACTACTAGGCCACAGGAGCGGTCTAGGCATTTATTAACCAACTGGATAATTTTTATAAGCTAACTTATATGCGATTTCTTTCTCCAATCAAATGATTTCTATTACGACCAAATTAGTAGTCTTCAGTGGCAGAAAATGTAACTTGGACCAATGTTTAGGCTTGTCATACAAACTATCCTAGACCAGACTCATGGCAGAGACCATATTTGAAAACACAGTAAAGTAAAACGCACAAGGCCGAATAATTGTGATTTACATTGAATAAATTATTTTCAAACATGTTTGATGGCATTTTATTACAAAAGCATAGTGAAGTACCGATTAGGTCCCTGAAATCAAATATAAATTTCTGTGAGATTAATTCGGTTATAAACTAATTCAAAACAACTTCATTCACATTTGCACCCATAACAAGTCAAATATATTTTCAAAATTGTAAAGAACTTGAGATAAACAAACTTAGTTTTTTTCTTCTACGACTGAGCCAAACTGTGACTTATCCTCACACACCTGGAATACTAAATACAGTCTTTACATTATAAGTAGAAACGGAAAATGGGTCAAAAAGACAAGAACGCTGAAATTCACATACCATTTTATATATATTTCGCTCCCTATCAGATCAACAGCACATAATTGATGCGTTCTAACCCACCAACCCAGTTCCTCCATTATCTTGCTTCTGACATCTTAAATGATTCATTAGGCAACAAAACTGAACAAGGTCCGTGGTATTATTAAAATACTTATCTGCAATTAGAGTAAGAGACATTTCTTTCTCCAAAGAATCATTAACCATTTTCCTGATTATAAAGACAAGACAAATTGCAATGTACAGTGTTCTAGATATACATTATGGTCAAATCTTTATGCATCAAAATTAGACGTGACGCTTTTAGACTTTGCCAATTTTGTGTAACGTTTTGAAACGAAAATCGGCGTTAGATTGATTGTAGTAGTGCCAGTCGGTTACTATATATTCCTATTTGTTATTACATTAATGATATATATGTTATTCTGTTATTGAAACTAATTGCAACAAGAAAAATCGCAGAACTACATTTTGTAGCGGACGCACTCGCAGAGATGTGAGGAGTTCATTCACTCGGTCAATACTCAGTTGCCCGTAGTGTATCGAGACTCCATTCAAAGTTTAATTATGTGTTTTGTATGCGATATAAGTAAAATCTATGTATAGTATATAAGCTGCATCAATAACATACCACGAGATGTATATATTTTTCATTAAAAGGAAACTCGGCAAGCCTCGTTTATCAAAACCTGAGTGCATACTTTTCCAGTGTCCACTGACAGTAAAATACATTCTTATAAATTACATCAGCTTTCACTTCATGAGAAAGAAATTTTATTTAGTTGTGGTCAATGATGAGAATGTTTGATGTTGTACCACTGAAGAAAATTATGAACTTTTCTTTTAAGGAAACAATTGTGGTTTAAATAACATATTTTCAACCTATATTTGAAGGATTTTATATTTGTTTGGATTGGTTTATCCTCCTAACGTATTTGCAATATGTACCTTTATATTGTTAGAACAACTTTTAATTGATAATGTATGTACTGATGAACCATTAAAACGTGTACACACACACACACACACACACACACACACACACACACACACACGCACCCTTCTGGCCAACATTTTACCTCAGATTTGCAGGTCAGAAAAACAAGTAGAGTTTACAGACTAATTTTTATATAAAATAGATAAGTTCTAAAACACTTCCAGCTATTACCTAGACAAATATTTCGTCAGTGATTTAAATAATTGAAGATTTGTTTGTGGTCAAAACCACCTAGTGCCACTTAATGTAAACAATATATGTCAATGCCACTGCGTAACAATTGTGTCAAAATCATGAGGTTAAAGCTGTGTCAATAGGGGATAGTATCATTTATACACAAAAGAGCCGTAAATATTTCTACTACAATGTACTACTTAGCCACTAAAATACACACAGTGTAGGCATCAATAGCAAAATATCTCAAGTACTATGGTTTTAATTATAAGAAATACTGATATGTATAATGCAACAACAAAACATTTAATTAAAGCAAGCACGTGTCAAGTCGGCCTTAATTCATGTAAGAAATGGTATTGCTTTAATAAAAATTCATAGTTTCAGTAATTCTTTATAACATTTACAACTAACTGATTCTTAGTACATACCTGTTATGTACGTACCTTCTACTAGAGCCTTATTTGTTGACGAATAGAAATTTGCGATCTTGGTAGACAAATGAGGAACATTTTTGAGACTGAGAAAATCACACTGATTATAAATCTCATCTTAATTGACACAGTACGAAATGATGACCAATGTAATATAGTAAAACGTTGTACATTTTGTTTAGCTTCCATTCAGTATAATGATGATGTAGATCACACAATAAAAAGCAAATCGGTAATTTAAAGTGTATTATGGAAAAGAAACGAAAGGCATTCATATCAAGAATATCATTCAATGTTGTTTGTAAAGTCCTTATTTGAAGTGTTTGTTAGAAATTCCAAACGTTATAGGCATTGTTAAAATTCATATTATTTAGTTAGTAGAAAAAACTGAATCTCGCATTTGCTTTAGAGTAATCGATTCATAAAGAAACTGTTTCAGGTGGTACCGCTGGGAACGATTTCTAAACGAACAGGCACCGTAAGACCTAGAATTATTTTTACCGCAAAGCAAGGCTGTTAGGACCATCAAATTATAAAGTGACATATTAGCCATACCACCAAAGACGATTGCAATGCAATGTAGCTACAAACAATCACAAAGAAAGTTAAAGTAGTACGCATCCGACAAAATGATGATACAGACGGAAGTTTCAGAAAGTAATCAAAAACTAAATTTTCCAAATGGTATGCTTTCTCTTTTGATAGTTACCGTGAACCCGTCAATGTCCTTCTATTAGCAACGTGATCGCGATGTATAAATTGCTCGACAGGCTGACCTTGTTCAGGAGCAACACGCACTTGTAACCAGTTATTCTTTTTTTTGCGGATACAGTTGCCATAGAATTAGGGAAAGTATCCACTTGAGGAATATTTAAGTCTCCGGCGATTGTGCGTTCTTGGTGTCAAAGTACCATGTAAAGCCATACATTAATTGTGCGATTGATTCATGTCAGAAACGATCGTTCTTGTTTTATTGCAAAAACTATTACAGGGACTTGTGGTTATTTATTAAATA
The DNA here is from genome assembly GCA_028554795.2 of Sinohyriopsis cumingii. Classification (NCBI taxonomy): domain Eukaryota; kingdom Metazoa; phylum Mollusca; class Bivalvia; order Unionida; family Unionidae; genus Sinohyriopsis; species Sinohyriopsis cumingii. The sequence continues at coordinate 49,460,601 of CM068838.1, forward strand.
ACAGTCGAAATATTTATGTTCTCAGTTGAGTTGATGTTGGTTCAACATAATGTACGTGGAATGCAACTGGAGTTAAATTGTTGTTGAACTCGTTAATCGTTGCAGAACATAAATCTGAATGCTTTCACACCAGATGTGGTCAGCGACCGGATTTTCATGTATTAACAATGCGACCACTCCAAGATAGCCTCGCGTTGGTATTGCCCTGTCAGGATTATCTCTACTGTCGATTTCTCTTTGGCCCTTCACGCGATTATATTACACTACAGTGTGTACTTAGGTGGTGTGTTAAGACCACTCTAACCCAGATATTCCTCTACAATTGAAACAAAATCAGCAACGATATTAACATTCAGTGTTACCGACCCAGCATCTTGTCGCTAAACTCCGCAACAGCATTATCACGTTCAGAATCCATTACATGTAAGTAATTTGAGGCGACTGGGGGCAGATGAGACATTTGGGGGATATACGCGAAATCCTTAAATATTTCCTTGGAGTTAACATGCGGGAGACTCTATGGGTCAAAAAGGTTTATGGGGCAAAAGGGTTTATGGAGCAGAAGGGTTTATGGGGTAGAAGAATTTATGGAGAAGAAGGATTTATAGAGTCAAAGAGTAAGGATAGTGGTAAAGGCTTTAAATAGTTTCAGTCAACATAAACACACACACACACACACACACAACAGCACAGACAATTTTTTGGCAAGATTGAAATTGTGTCATTTTCAGAGAGCTGAATGGCCCTGGGGTTGATAACCAAATCGAATTAACGTACGTCGCATCTCACCGACCTTCTTTTCCACAACCTTTGTCTCACAGTGGTTCCGTCCAGCAAGACTCTCTTAAGGCAGCTCAGACTTTCCACATAAATCCTTCTCTTCCAAATAGGTTAGTCCGAAATCGTGGCGATGAACAATGGAGATTTACATACATTACATAATTCGGGTTGAACAACATTCACGATATGAGCATGGATGACTCCATACTTGCTAAAATGATATAGTGCTTGGAGTCTTCACTTGGTAACATGGTTTGCATCTTGTTCGCGGTTGAGAATATGTGAAACCATGAAACGAGTCGCTTGTATTTACATACTAAGATATAATCGAACCAGTTTGAAATGCTTCTCCAAGACAGAGTTGCGCTACGAAATCTAGGCCGAGCGTGGAGTCACTCTTCCAATCATAAGAAAGCTTTGCATTCGTCACATGCAGAAATAAAATGCGTCAGCGTTCGTACGCCGTGAATCGATTCGATAAAGTTTAAGTATGGCTGAAACTAGGAAAACAATGATTTTGGACTGCGCCTGTTGCGCCTACTAAGACCACGGTCACGCTTCAAAAGAGGAATGCTTTAATTTCGATTTAGCAGATTTTCTCTGGTCTTCGCAAGAACTTTTACCGGCATCACTGCCTTATCCATTATTTTTCAACGGCAGACTGACGTAGAACAATCATTTGCAATTGAAAAACACCAAGACGACGAAAGGGGAATACGAAAAGAAGAAGAAAGCTAAAAGAGAAATTGTGAAGGTAAGAACAGAAAAAAGCGACGAAAGCTGTAGATTGTCTGCTACAAGGTATTTTGGTTGATTTAATATATCCGAGAGAAATATATCATACTTCATTACCTCGACGCAAGGAAGCGAGACCTTCAGAGGCCAAGCGCTCTAACCCTGCCATCGTTGCATCTGCGCTCACTATCACTAAGATGAAGGCATCAACATTGACTGCCAAAACGTCCACATTAGCAAGAGAAGTAAGGGCAAGGATTTTGCGGTGAAGAACTGCACATTCATTACCTAGAGAGCAGCCAAGGCTGTTTAGCGATTAAACCCTGCATTCCAGAAGGAAAAGAACGAATTAATTCTTCAGCTTGCAAACGAACATTTTTCAGTCTTAAGGAAGGCCACGTAACTCATGCTAATATTTAAAATGTACTTATTCCACTTTCATGCAGGTGAGTCATAAAGTCGCTGGGAAGAATTACTGATAAATAGAAGTTTTCAGGCGATCCGCTTCAGTGATTTTGCTCCTGAAAGAAAACCCTCAAGAAGCACACACCTTTCTCCTACAAAGCTATGTAAACGAATTGCATCGTGCTGCATAAAACAAATTGCAATGTGTGTTTTCCCCGTGTGAAACGATGGTTAAAAGAACAATCAACGTACACGTTATACATGTCCACTGGACAAAATTTTCCCAGAAATCAAACCAAAGACTAAAGCACAGGTTCCCAATCATCAATGGCATGCCGATTCAGTAGGTGTCTCTCATTTGGACACTTACAATTGTGGTTACAAATATTTGTTTTGTGTCATCTAAGTCTTTTCAAAATTTACTTGGGTCGTGCCTATGACTTCTGAAACGCACTTAAAAGAAGGCATGTGAAAATATTTTACAAGTCAGCACACTCTCAAGTACATCAACGCGTTACCACATCTGGTCAAAGTTAACAATGAATATTACCATCGGAGCATCTCATGCACCCCGAAAAAGTAAACCCAGATAACAAAGTGACTGTGTTTGATCGTTTGTTTGAAACGTCCACTACTGCCCCCAAGAAACATGGACTGTAATGGACGGGAGATTGTTTCTTGTCATTGGACGAGTGCATCTATAAACAGGAAGACATGAACCGTGAAGTGTCAAAATGAACTTTTTACTTGCCCGAGTTACAACTAGAGACCAAAATAAAAGACAACATATACGACATCGAAAGCATTCTCGATCAAAGAACACGTAAAGTAGGCAAACGCCGAGTCGAAGAAGTGAAAGGATATCCACCGAGCTTTTATTCTTGGATTGCAGCTTCGCAAGTTATCGACTATAAAAAGAGGTTACCATCATACATCCAAACACAGCAGAGACCATTCCTTCATTGAGTTTTTCACTTCACGATCTACAAAAGCAACTCTTATGGGTGTGGTGTGGAAACCTTGAAGGCAAATTGTCTTTTCTTATATAATCTATTCTGTAATGAGATCCGCAACAAGGAGACCAACAATTGTTGACCATCTTGCGCAGCAGCTGAATCATTTAGCTCCTTCCCAATCTTTCTTTGAAATATTCTAATGACAATAACGGTACTTTTTGTCCTAGGTGTATTATAATTTGGGTAGAATCTCTACTATGACTCCCAGGAAAGACATCGACAATGTTGTGTAGTATAACAATGTTGTCCTGGTATAAATACCCAGTGCAATTGAACGAAAGAATGAATCTGATGCTGGTGTACTCCGATGTGGTGGATTACAAGGTGGGAAACCCAGCCGCGTGACACCACTTTCAAAGTGGTGTCACGTTTGCTCAGCCCCAGTTCGTACATCGTGTATAAACTAGGTTATTATTACAAGCAATGGTTTGATGTCGAATCTCTTAAGAATGGTTACCGTGACCAGAGAGAAGACCCGGCATCTTGGATCTTCACAGGCGTTAGATCGAACGACTTCCCACCTATTTGTTACAGCTTAGTCCTAAGATCAGAGGAACCGCGAGGGGGAACGGGGCATCTTCTAAATCCATGCCCACGTGGACAGGCAACTAGAAGGACATTCTCCGCTAAGTTTGATTAGTTCGGGTCACAGCGACACCCAATCGAAATTGAGATTGAGGGTGTGCTAACAATTTCAATCCGAATTATAACTTCTAACTAGAAAGGAAAGGGTCAGTTACGTCTAGAAAGTTTCCTAAGAAATATGGTTACTTACTAGGAAGCCACTTGTAATTTGGCGGTAAAACTTAGAGAGGAGATTCTAAGGAAAGACAAAGCTTCGGAAAGGTCAGTAAGTTATTTGTTCGATTTTTGCAGAATATTTCGGCGTTGTAAATGTAATTATGCGTAGTAAGTATACTTAATTCCTAGGATCGTTCAGTACGTAGAATTACCTTTGTAGTGTTTAATTTACTTGCGTATTTGAGAAATGAGCTTGAATATTATGTTAGGTTGTTTTCATAACTGATTTTGTAATTTGCTATTAGTAGGTTACTTCGTAGTAAACTAGTGCATTTATTCATGTGATATGTTAGAATTTACACATTCTTTAATTGTGGATTTTGAAATTTTTTGATGTGTGTAAGATTAGTTAAAATAGAGATATGGATATATCAGAGCATGGATATTTGAATATTTGTATACTTTGTATGAGGTGTAATTTAAAAAAAACTTGTCTGACTGCTGTGATATTGTTTGTATAATGAGCTTAGGAGTATGTACTGATGTGACGCAATGTATTGATGTATGCATGAGAAGTAATCGATACCGTGCTTTTATTACGACGTTGTTTTACCATACAGGACCTTATCACTATCTCGATGTGAATGAATGAAGGACCGAATACATTTAGTAGCCTTTATCGGATGATGGGCTGGGTGTAGTGTGGGATGAGAAACTAAGGAAATTATTGTACCGTTCTTGTGTTTTCACAGGAAGATTATTGTGGGACAGAACTTCCGGTTCAGTTGAGTCCCGCGTCTCTAAGAGGGGAGATGAAAGTGAGACTAGCAGAGCAGTCAGAGTTGACAAGTCTAGTTGGTGGAAAGAGTCGAGGAGAAGGACGAAAGGAGTAGAGGACGCGAAAGTGGAGCAGGAGGAGGATTACAGAGAAGTCGAGAAGAGAAGACATTTTGAGAAATGCAGGTGGAAGACGAGAAGGAATTGGAGGAATAGGAGATAAGAATACACAGATGAGTATAATACAAGGACAGGTGAAAAGCAATCTCACTCAAATGGTGCAATAGGCTATCACAGGATCGAGCGGAAGGAGAGTACTTGATGCAAATTGTAGTCATCGGTCTTTTGAATTGTCATTGAATTGTTATTCGTTGAGTTTCACTTTTTTGTACATTCAGTCATTTAACCGTCGGTATTGCTGACTGGGGATTCGGAGCTGTACATCTATCTTTCACTAATTTAACTTCCAACCAAAATCGAGCCTGGGTGGGACTTCCATAATAGTTTAGATATTGCTTCTGACAGTGGTGGAAACACTTTTCACGTCCACCGTGAATTGGTACATATTCCTTATTTGCCTGTCAGTATATGGTATTTTGACAGTCAACACTGGTATAAACAGAGAAGCGGGACAAAATATTCCATTCTAATAAGGAAATTTCAAGGTACAACTACATTTTCGAAAACGATTCTAGAGCGACTTGTAGTTCATGTATCCTGTGTACCAATGAGTAGCTCGAAAACGAAGACATGGTTTAGGAGATATGCTTCAATCCGCATTTCGTGATAGCATGCAAACATAAGTTGCTTCAAACTGGAAAAGGCCTTTAGGCTTGCAGAAAGACCATTATAAACGTGTTGCACTCTTCTGGCCAAGGCATTCCCTCCACTTCCACGCAAAAGCAAGGACAAGGCAGAAAGAGACAACGAAACCCATTTTGATCTCATAAACACGTTGCGAGAAAGACCAGAAAAGGAAAAAGAGCCTGAGAATTGTACATCATTGATTACTATAAATGATATACAAAGATCCTTGCGAATGTTCAATGTTAGAGCTCAATTTATCTGCCATGCCACCTGCCATGATGCGATTCAAGATTCACAATGGGTAGAAATTCATCCCGTGTTGTCTTTTATTATCAGCTCCTGTACTGAATTTGAAATTAAAGGATAGACCGAAGATCACATCGTCGGTTATCTGAATATGAAATTCAAAGTTCTCAAAATGGACAAGACCAATGCAACCAGAGAAGCAGATTTAGCTCCCGTCGAGAATTTCATGCATTCAGTATTCAGCAAACGTATCAGTGTATCTAGAAAATCTCTTGTCTGATGGAAATGGAAGCCTAGAACACACGTCTGGATGCTTCCTTGGTATGGTAAACTTGCGTGTTAGAAAAATTTAACGACACAGACTTAATGAAAAATGACAATGCAGACCAAAATGTTGTCGAAACAATCAAACAAAGGTGCAGTTTCTAACTATTGGATCAATGCGGTCCATTTGATTTCTAGTGCTAACGAGTACAACCCGTCATCGAAAAAGCCCAGCTATACGTGTGCTGTGTCAAAGTTTTACTAAAAGTGGGAAACGGCATCAGTCACACTTTGAACAGAACGACAGCGCAATTTCCAATGCGATACATAGAAGGGGAAATCTTCACTATGGCCGCTGGATTCCCATCCAAGATTGAAGATAATCTTATGCATGAACAATCACCAAAACTCAATCATCGACATCAACGGCAATGCAGGCCTCGATCCTTTCGAGTGTCAGCACTTGAAAGTGTCCTAGATATAAGTCAGTCAAGATGGCCAGACGTTGCGCACCAGACCTTTGAATCTAACTTTGCCCAGGAAAATGTACCTGAGATTTTACATGTCCCTGTATGAAGCTATGGGACAATTAGGTACCAAGAGCAGATACGGTATTTTGTACGAAACTTAATCAAGGCAATATGCTTTTGATTTCACCCTTCCGGTAGCTTAGTGGTTAGAGAGTCTGCCTCGGATGCGGGAGGTCGTGGGTTCGAACCCCAGGCGAGTCATACCAAAGACTAACAAAAATGGCGCTCAGCATGAAGAGGTTAGTGTTAGGGCTGGTTGGCCTGGTATCAGGATAATATGACTGTGTGGGACATCATGCTAGATGTCTGCGACACGATGTCTCAGTGCTAGACATCACTATAAACTACCACACTGCAGACATCGTAGTGATATTACTGATTTGTTTTAAAATATACGTTAAAAGATCCAGATAACACAGACACTTTTGATTTCACTCCAGGCCAAGGCAGCAATGAGGGACGTTTCCATCCCATAAAATCCAGCGAACTTCTTGTGGAACTTTAATTTGCAGAAGCTCTAGCCAACACGATGTACGTCGTATCTTGTATACAAATGTGACAAAACTCTGGAAGTCTGCAAATTGAGAGAAGTGATTCTAGACATTTAGAAGCTACGGAATACGAAATATTCCTGGATACATGTGGGCGACGAAGATGTATGTGAGCCAATACAAGAAGAAAAAACAAACACAAAAGAAAAGGATAAATATTTTATCATGATATCAAGATGGCCTAATTAAAGAACAACATTTAGTCTCGTGTTTTGATCGGATCAGGCTGACAGAACAGTGTTATGGGTTTCAAATCTCTCATCCGAGTCAAAAGCAACACAAATGTTTGACGATGGGATAATTTGGAAGAGTATGCGGATGAGGTTTGGAGTCTCGTCTACGAAGAGAAAGTGTTGAAGAAGTGTAATAAAACAAATTGCGTGACCATTACTTCCCTCCATTGACTTCTCTGGTGATCCAATGCATCTAAGCTCTCGTGCCGCATAGTACAAAGTCAAGGCGTAAGTACATCGATCTACTTGACAGGCAGTTTCATGGTCAAATGTCAGGTTTAAGTTAATGACTTGTCATTGCCTATGAAACAAGGATGGATACCTGGGAACGTCATTACCTTTTGACGCGCAGTTCGTATACTGCTTCTTTGAATCCTGTGGTGCTCGCTCAAGACGAACTTCCTCGTGTCAAGCCTAAATACATTAAAGCCTGTGTCATCCACACAGATGGCGGTCATCAACCCCGAACCTCTTGGGTCACCGTCTACTTTCCCAACGATCACAGTATCGATTATTTTGAATCTTATGGATCACCGCCTTGCAATCTTTGACCTTGTGAGAAGAAATGCCGTATCGACTCGGTTCACTAATGTGAGATTACACAAAACAGATTCCATGGAATGTGGACAATATTGTATGTATTTTATTCATGAGTGTATTCTTGGATATTCCTTAGAACCGTCTGCGACTTTTTTTTTAATAGTGAATACTCTAGGAACGATGATAAAGTAGTACCATGGTTTTGTGGACATTATGTTATCTTTGTCTTAAGCTAGGAAACGTTGTATGAAAATATGGTCCAAGGTCATAGGTCATTTGAAGTCACGTTTGACTCCACAGCGTTGTTAACCCTGTACATATGTTCTCGATTAAAATGGTTGACTTGCTGATTTGTATTTTATGCTTAGGAAACTTCTTCTTGTCATTAAAACATGCTAATGTTTGAAACAAATGGTGTATGTTGTTTTTGATAGAAAATGTATGAATATGTTCTTTCCCCTTAAACTCTATCACATTATCATTCAACTTCCCAAAATGGCATGGGTCTTTTCCATCGCATCAGTGCATGAAGCGTATAAAGCTGTGTATTTGTTGTTTGGCATCGTTGACTCTTCAACAAGCAACATGCCTTGAAAGTCAGCAAAGCTGAACAAAGCCTATGTGCATTTGCGCCGTTTCCCGTCAACGTAAATTGCACATGGGAAAGTAGAATGTAGAGTGGATACAAAGGAGTTCTCCTTCTCCTTCTGAAGAAACAGGCTAAAGCGTACCATGAGACGTGGTTGTTATAGCGGAAGCTAAAGACAATGAAGACAAATTGCCAAAACATAACAGTCCTTCTTAGGGCGACACAGATTACAAGAACAGGGACTAATCAATTTGCCAAAAATGTGTTTGTGAGTTTGTATGTTTAGTGTTTCTGTGTTGTCTATCCCCAAAGAAAAACCCCTTCCCTTGTCCAATGTGTGTTTGCATGTAAGAGTATAGTAGTGTGTCTACAAACAACCACTTGCTTTGTGTGATAGTGTGTTTTGTATATGTATGTATGTGTTTGTCTTCGTCTTTTCTCACAAAAGAACTTCCCGTTACCAAGTGTGTGTTTGTATGGAGTGTAATGTGTTTTTATGCAAACGGTTGATAGAGTTTCTTCGTGTTTTTGATGCTAGGATCTTGTATGTGGTGTGTAATTTGTGAGAGGGATGTTTTCCTACACGTCTGTGCTTCAGGCATATGAAAGCGACCCGTTGATTGGTCTGGACAGCATCGTTGACTCGTCAGAAGTCAAAATATTGAGTAAGTCACAAAACCTTTTGAAGCATCGGTACGCTTAGAACTTGCCCGACACCTCGTGGACAAACTGGTCATGGAAACCCTGAAGGCAGAAGCAGCTCTAGAGTCCCAGGAGAAAACAGCATCCCCAATCACAGTTTCGTCATGCACATAACACAACCTTGAGAGTCTCTCAAACAGTGGATTGAGGCTCTTAAACCACCAAATCACCTTCATCATTACCCATCTGCATCAATCAATCGAAGTACGTGGGTGGCACTCTCCATGGGAGGTATGAGCACTAGGTGCGCTAGAAAGACAAAAGGCCTTTTCAGGGCCATTGATCTCTGTAGCAAAGAGATACTAATACTTTTGCATCAAACGTTGTTATTTTTGAGCTTGTTTATTTCTTTATTTTTGTATGTGAGGATTTGATGACTGTGGTATTTTTCACAACAGAAACGCCTGCAATAATTGATGTTATATACATATTAGCAGTGCAAGGAGGGAAGCAGCTGCCTTACAAACAGTTGAGAACCGTGCGATAAATGAAATGGAGGCGAAATAGTGACTACCTGGACGAAGGAGAGAAATAAATCACAATAAGAAGAAATAGAAAGACTTGAACGGCCAGAATGTTAGTTGGACAAAGGCTCAAGAAAAATTAGGAAAATGGACCATCCAGACTACATGTCTGAGAAAGATAAATGGAGAATGAATCTCATAGACTCTGTAAAGAGATGGTGAAAGACGTGCGTATCAGAGAGAAAGTAAAATAAAACCCCGATTATTCTTTTCAGGGTCAATCAGCTCTCCAGAAAAGATAATATTTTACTTTTGCCAAAAATGTGTGTTTCTTTGTTTGTTTGCTTGTTTGTTTATGTTGACAATGAAAAACTTAAATCCCTTTGCCATTATCTTTCCACTTTGACCCTATAAATCCTTCTACCCCATTTCACCTTTGTGCTTGTTGAGCCTGTCCCCCCCCCCCCATGGAGCATTCTAATCCACAATTAATGATACCACGCCGCCGAGACATCAGAACTGCCTGTTTTCTATGCTGGTCAACAAAACGCTCAATCTTGAGCATGTTTAGATATTCGTTTCGCATAAATGCCTCTTTTCCAAAGGAACAAATTAAAGGCGATAACGAGTTCTTCAAACGTTTTGAATATGTTGTCAGAAACATAATTAGAAAATTCTGTGTTGCCAAATTTGGGTTCATATTTGTGTTGTCAATGGTAGTCTCTATGATATTCCGCAGCCTGTAGACTTAGCCCATTTAAAACATGGGATGTTATCAGTTTGTACGTTATCATTGTGGCATTGGCACATACTGTATTGCTGAAATATAACTTGACCCAAGAAAAGGTTTGTAAGGAGAAATATAAAGCTGATGTTCCAAAGATCTGGGCGCCATTCCTCATGAACATGTTCCGGAGTATTTTTCCAACTTCTCGACCATCTTTACTCAACATTTACCAATTTCATCATGCATTGTCTCCGTGCCTTAATGGTTTTACATTACTTCGGTACCGCTATGAAGCCACGGCTGTTGTGTTATAGATGGTCGAGAGCCGTCTCTGGTTACATGACCAGGTATGGTACATTCTACATTGAGAACAGTCTTCCTTGCATGATACCTTTTACACGAAGCTGTCTCACAGTTGGACGTGGTTCAACTGTATCCTATTAATGCAATTTCGTATTTCTGAATTGTTATTCCACATCTCGTAGGTATTGCTTCTATTGATTCACAGTATATTTTGCCGTTAAAACGAATAAAGTTATTCCACAACCTTACGTGACTGATCTACAAGTCCTAATAAGATAAGTATATATGCCTTTCCCATATTACTTGGTATAGTCATTCCACGCAATCCAGTAAACTGTTTGAGTTGATTCACATCATACATATCTTATTATATGGGGGAAGGTAATGTCTAGTTGTTTATTGCGTAAATACATTTTTTTAAAGAGGATCAAACGCCGTGATAGTTTCCGCCCTGGATATTATTTCAGTTTATTTTGTATCTTTTTCAATCGTGTCGTCAGATTTTTCCACGGCAAACTGTTTCATATTTATGTTGGTAAGTTTATGTCTAAGAGTATTCGTGTATGGATCCACATGGTCGACAATATTCGTGTATGGATCCATATGGTCGACAATATTCGTGTATGGATCCACATGGTCGACAATATTCGTGTATGGAGCCACATGGTAGATCCACATGGTCGACAATATTCGTGTATGGATCCACATGGTCGACAATATTCGTGTATGGATCCACATGGTAGATCCACATGGTCGACAATATTCGTGTATGAATCCATATGGTCGACAATATTCGTGTATGGATCCACATGGTCGACAATATTCGTGTATGGAGCCACATGGTGGATCCACATGGTCGACAATATTCGTGCATGGATCCACATGGTCGACAATATTCGTGTATGGATCCACATGGTCGACAAAGCTGCATACATGACTATACTCCTCTAGCACATTTAAGTCATATTCGAGCACCAAGGCCAACACGTAACTCGAGCTAATGGATTTACAATCAAATTAATTAAATCAATCCAATCACTTGATTTCAATACTATAGGCCTCCGGTCCATACTACAAAATTATATTAAGATATACACATTTGGAACGCCGCATGTTCTCGAATACAGGTGAGATATAAGTTATTGATTTACTTATATTTACTTATATTTCTACTCTAATTTACGAATAGTAACATTTTCACATGATTTTATCCTGATGAAACTAAATGAGCCACTCTCGTTGCAAGTATCATGATAAACTATACGGCATAACTACATCACTGCTAGTCATAAGGAGGCAAATTTTTCAACGCTTGATTGTACATTATACATATTTTTAGACATTGTCTTCTAATAATAAAATTGTGGGCAAATTCAAATAAAATGTAATTCATAATCTATTCGGTAAATATTTCATCTCCTGTACAGTTCACAAAATCTGATTGTTCTTTCAGGTTTTCCTTCTTCCAGTTTCAATCATTATTTTATGGCTTGAACACCTTCGTTGCACTAAATATTTTCTAAAATATATATTGTATGAGAGGCATTTCTAACACTGTTATAGGATTTTATACTGACTATAGTAATAATAGTCTTAGGAATCAGCAATATACCCCGGCCAACTTTGAACTGCATTGTTTCTAATCCATAGTGTGTTCTTCGAAATAAATATTTTTTTTCATCGCCAACATCTAGCGTCATCCATACATATCCAAAAACATATTGATAGAGCATATCTTTAATCTTTGTAGCCCACATGACTATTAACTTCATCTAGCTTGTTCAGCATAACATAACGTTGATGTGGGTATCTATCATCCGATAATTGCATAATTGTTATCCAATATTTGATGCATCTTATCATAAGTGAGGTAAAGAGCGGGAACTTATTGAATTTCCCTATATACACCAATTATTTGTGGCAATATCTCTTTCAAACTTGAAACTGCACTTGCTCAATATCGTTCGATTATTCAAATCCACATATTTCATCTCCATAACATAATATAGGTTCAGTAATTGAGTCAAATACTTTAAATATATCTCTTATATGAAATTGCCCGAATTGCTTTTAAAAATATAATATTCGATTCGTGCCACAGACAATTTGGCTTTTGCAGCTAATATCTGTTTAGTCACTGACAATTTCAACTTCGGTACTATTTATATTCATTTATCATTAAAATATCACGTTTCCGTTCTCTTCATATATCCCCAATTCCCAAATAACAACAATTGGATACATATAATTGGAATCCTATCTGTCCAGGAGTTTTGTTTCTCACTGAATTTAAACTGGTTATTATCTTTTGATCCGTTATTATTTAATCTAAGATATTGTCAGTTTCCGACACGAAATCATCATCATCAAGATTACTATTCACAGGGTTTTCATAGCAGAGGAGATTTTTAAAATGCTCGTCTCAAACCATGTGCCCGTTTGAAGGTGGTTGTTCTGTTCTTTATTTGCTTCTCACTTTGACCTATCTCACAGTAGTTTTTTTCTTTAACTTACACAATAATCTAAAACTTTTATGAACTCCTTGTAATCCATCAGACAGTTCTGGAACTAATGAGCGGGAATCTACGTAATCGTTATAGGTTGGAATGTACGTTTTTACTTTCTTACATGTAGCGGGATGGCGCATCTTGATAAAAATGTAAATTGTTTCTAAGAATCATTGACGTTTGCATTTAGCGGATTAGTTAGAGTCTCCTTCGTCGTCTGAAAGCTTTCCTTAAATAGTTGTTTGAAAGCCCCCTTGTGCTCATTTTAACGATTAAAATAAATCCAATTGCACGCTTAATCCGTAAGAAATTGATTAATGGTTCTCCATTTGCCTCTGTTGTTTGCAATTTCAAAGAGCAGTACAATTTAATAGTTGAAAAGTAATGTTGCTCCCCAACTCCAAACTTTGTCACAAAATCAAATACATTTGTAGAACATATCGTTTACTCAACTACATTTTCCACATTATAAGTTATGCATGTAAAATTGCCAGCAATATTTTCATACAATCGGCCGTTCATAATACGCATGTCGAATACTCTACACGCCGACGCTTTTCTTCAGTGGTGAGCATCAGTTCGTATACTTCATGGAATCCAGGTGTGTATACCATTGCTGTATAATGGGCAAAAGCATCTTTCCAATTGATTTATTCATAACTATCTTAGCTGTCACTTGTGTATTCACTGGTCACGTCAATATCTTTGACTACTAACTCGCTTTACGACAGCGCCTTAAATCTTTTCTTGCACAATATTATACAAATACTTTTCATGTTCCTTGCTATACGGTTGATCGAGTTATATACTTCTTGCTCCAATATAATCTTAACTCGATAAAGTTATCAAAATGTATTGGGTATGTATTTGAAAAAATCATACATCTTTTGAGTCTCTTGGAGAAAACAGTATGACGTATTTAGATTAAGTGGCAATTTATTCTTTCTATCTGGCTGTACAAAGACGCCATTGCTCGGGCAATGTTATTCCCGAATTAGTCATGTTCATATGTCCAAGATGAATAATATATTCTCACACAAGGAAAACAATCTAAGCAGAATATATTATAGTAAACTAGCGAGCAATAAGACCTTTGCTTAAGCAGCATACTGGTCTGATATATTTTCACACAATCATCCATGCAAAATATATTTTATACAGTGTAGGTTAAGGTTAGGGTTAGAGTTAGAGTTAGTGAAATAAAGGTGAGATCAATAAAAACAGTGGTCGGTAGCTTCAGCAATGTGATAGTATTATTTGTAATTAAATATTAATTCTGCCTACTATTATCAAGCATTTTTGTATAGAATCCAGGGATAGAATTTTCCTTTCTGTCTGGTGTATAGTTATAATTCTCTCTCTCTCTCTCTCTCTCTCTCTCTCTCTCTCTCTCTCTCTCTATATATATATATATATATATATATATATATATATATATATATATATATATATATATATATATATATATATATACAGAAATGTAGTAGTAGTTTTTATAACGGCATTAAGTGCATAGAAAATCTTAAGCACAATCTTAAACTCAGTCTAAGTTTTAACTTAAGCATAACATTGTCATCATCATAGACCGAATTTAATTCCTCTATCCCCCGGAAGAAATAAGTAATTTTGTTTCCGATCCGGATTGATATTTGATATTGTATGTGCCCACTATATTTGACATTGTATGTGCCGACTATATTCATAAGCAAAGTCAGAACTTTTGGACTCAAAAGTTAGCTTAATTTGGTTCAAGATTAATTTTTAACTTAAAGTCTAAAGATAAACCGCTTGCGCAAGACAATATGTTTGAAAATACAATAATATTTCCACCCCTTGAAAGCTTAATTATAAACATGGAGGGAGATAACATTTTACTGAAATACAGAACTTGCAAGTAATGCGCACAATATCGCAATTTTGGAATCCAAGAAAGGTATAAATTTGATCGAATGCCATAATAAATTACACGAGTTTTGTATTTAGTTCCTTTATCATTAAAATATTGTGACGCATAGCGTTTGACGTTGTTGATACTGTTTCTTAAAAATAAGATTATCATACTGAGTAAGATGGTCTGTTTAATGTTGACCTTTATTCCAATCCCCGGTCTGCATAACAACTGACCTGCTTCCACACAAGAAAATCTCTGATTTAGAGAAGATACTCAACTGCAAAACAAAATGTGTCTTTGACGAATGCTCATTTAATATAACACCTCGAATATTATGTTCAGCCCAAATCTAAAATTTTGGTTCATTAGAGCTAGTGGAAACAACATCACATCATTGGTTCTGCAGGGCAACATTGTCGGTAGAAACCGGCTGGTACTCCCGTCCAGTGTGTGGGATACACTGTGTTGTGAAAAAGCTGTCGCACTTCTTTTCCACATGTAACAAATAAAGTATAAAAAATGCAAGTACTGCCAAAATATCATGATTTTATTTATACCGGTAAATTCATAACCAATCTTTTTCTGGACCGCTCCCGTGGTCTAGTAATTAGAGCATCCGTCTCGAATGGGGGAGGTCGTGGGTTTGATCCCTGGGCGAGTTGCAAAAAATGGTACTAACAGCTGCCTCTCTAGGCGCTCAGCATTAAGAAGTTCGTGTTAGGACTGCTCCGCTTGGTTTTAGGATAATGTGACTGGATGGGACATCATGCTACATGTATGCGGCATGATGCCGCAGTGCTAGGCATCACTATCTCCACTACCACACTGCAGACATCGTAGCGATATGACTGAAAAATTTTAGAGCTACGTTAAAAATCAAAATAACACACACACACACACACACACACACACACACACTATTTTTTGTGTGTATTGTCGTGCATGACTGGCACACGTATATCTACAAATTAACCCTTGTTTATGACAACAGGAGACAGACGGTTAAATGTTCAGTTCACCAACAGTGCATATAGCAATAAAATACTGCAATACAACTTGTGTGATGAAAATATACATTTTGTGTTCAGATTACATAGTACACATTGTACTTAATTAAATTTGAAATAGGCAATTCAATAAGTATCGGACGAAGAAAGTGTCATATAAATGTGTCATATAAATGTGTCATATAAATGCATCAAATCGGAAATAGGTTTTATTTATATACTAGTAGGTCTATGATACATGACATAGTAAAGCTTAGCCATATTTAACCATCATAGAACCATTTTGTTGGCAGTTGACAGTTCAACATGACTGACTGAATTTAAAAACTGATATTTGCAATATCCGGATTTTTTGGTGAAAGCTTAGAATTTCATAGAGATCTCTAAGCATTGCCTGGTTCACATTTAACTCATCACAAGCATTGACTGGTTCACATTTAACTCATCATAAGCATTGACTGGTTTACATTTAATTCATCATAAGCAATTGTATTGACAGTATTATAGATTCACACTGACATGCTAGTCCATATAACATAAAACAGGTAGCTGACTTGAACACATCTCTTAGCAGCGTAGTGTTCACGAATTAATCTTCTCGTTCAGATTGTCAAATCGCATGAATGATTGAAAATAGTTGCATTTATCTCCGTAGCTACGTTTTTGAGGCTTGGAATGATGTAAAGAGTATCTGTAACGTGTTTCACGTACACCGTGTCAACTCCCATTTGTTCTCTCAGTAAATCAGTATCTGGTTGGCTAGCACAGATGTTAAACATTGATCTGATGCGTTCTGTCACAATTTTCCTGGAATACAGCGCTTGTGCCTTTCTCCTCAAAATCCAGATTGAATTCAATATTCCCATTCATTTTTGGAAAGTAGATAAGGAGTATAAAAGTGCCCGTAGAAAGTAGTGAAAGTAGATAGAACGTTTATTCAATCCATCTTTATTCGATTCATCTCCACTGTTTGAAGTTTAGCAAAACACTCGAATGTAGTTAGGTTGACCACTGACTGGCCCACTAACACACTAAACAAACACCGAGTAGAGTTATAATGGTTGATTATGCAAATATTTCAAGCTCTTTTCCCTACATATACGTTCTTACATAGTTAACATTTTCATTGTTAACTATAGTTAGCATTATCAGCGATTACATGGGTATAACAAGATGGTTTATTAAAATTATAATTAGCATTGTCATCAACTACAAATTTGTCAGCAGATTCATGATGTATAACTTACTTTCAATTAAATATCGGTATAGTGTCGAATGTTGATAAGAAGACAAGTTTTATTAGAAATTAGTTGTAAGTTACATTCCATATATGATGCATTCGTTTCCATTTTTTCTTCTTGCTGTTATACCAATCAACGCGAGTGGCCGAGTGGTATAAAGAGCTCACCGTTAGGGATAAATGCCATCTCAACTCTGTTTGCGTGGGTTCGAGTCTCGGGTTCGGTCAATGTGGGTATGTGAGAAAGCTTTCCAGTAGCTTATCGTGGGTCAGTGTTCTTTCCGGGGTTTTACTGGGTCCTTCCTCCACTATTTATACTGGCCGCCATATATAACATATCTTGTGCTGAAAATGGCGTTAAACCCTACACCAACAACAACAACCAATCAATCAACGCATGCATACATATTTTGACAACAATATGTTCTAAAAGCGTTTAACAAATGCTTTTGAAAGAGCGATTCTGGTCAAATGTTTTTGAATGTGATGACATTCACGCGGTAAATCACAAGACAAAGTGCAGAAAAGAAACCCAAATGGAGTCCAAAGCTTACGAGTTTGGCAAATTGGTTCAGAACAGGAAGACAAATTCCAGTTATCATCCTTTTACCCATTTCTTCGCTGCAATTCGAAAACTCGATCATTACTTTGAACAATTGAAATCAAACTTGTTTTCAATCATTACCGTAACCTTTAAGTTTGAGCAGCCAAAGCATTAAAGAACGACTCCTATGTTGGACAATCAGAAAAGGGCACAGAAATATCCAACATTATAATGATCAGAATGTCGAAATCTTTATCCATTATAGAACATGGCAAAAACTATAAGACGACGTACCAATGTGCATGGATCTAACCCTCCCTCTCAGTCGAATTCTCTATTCACAGAAAACTACATGCTTCACTGTCTTAAACATATGACAACATTAAATTTTGACTACACAAGGTCAGTCCATTGTTTTTGCCTCTGACACCCTCCACCTGGTTGAGAACAGAAGCTGACCGAATCTCTCTTATTGACGCAGTTTACAATTCTCCTTGAACAAAGACATGCGATATATGGCAGATTAATTATTCTTGGAGATTTTAGCTTTCCTTTGACACTCGCATAAAACGTTCTATGTTTATTTTACGTGTTCAACTTCAAGCAGCCCGTTAGTCAACCCATCCATACATATGGTCACATTTTAGATTGAATTCTTCATTGTTCTGATAATAATGTTCAAGTGTTCATTTTTTATTCCGCGAAGTTATATGAGATAATCTCTGTGTTATATGCCATCTTGACGTGTCAGACCGTAATCTCCCATGTTTATTTGCTACTGAGATAAAACTCCTGCATGTCACATGTGATTATGAATTAACAATTTTACTTACTGTTTCTAGTTTATATATATAATAAAGCAACATACATAGCTAAATTGCACTATGTCCTGGCATAACACAATTTCATAGCTAATTTTATAATATCATCTCTCATGTTATAATTGTTATCGCAATGTAAATCTGGCTTCCATGTGTCATGTTGTTATAACATTATATGCTGTAGTGACGAAGAACATCCTCTAAGAATAAACTACAGGCTAAGGGTATTACCAATATGTATCATTTAATACGATATCATACATTATATGCAAAGGATATTACCAATATGTCTCATTTAATATGATATCATGCACTACAGACTAAGGGTATTACCAATGTGTATCATTTAATATGATATCATACACTATATGCAAAGGATATCACCAATATGTCTCATTTAATATGATATCATGCACTACAGACTAAGGGTATTAACAATGTGTCTCATTTAATATGATATCATGCACTACAGACTAAGGGTATTACCAATGTGCAATTAATATTATACCACGCACTACAGGCTAAGGTATTACCAATGTGCAATTAATATGGTATCATGAAGTACAGACTAAGAGTATCATCAATGTGCATTTAATATGATATCATGTACTACAGGCTAAGGTATGACCAATGTGTATCATTTAATATGATATCATGCAGTACAGGCAAAGGGTATTACCAATGTGCATTTAATATGATACCATGCACTACAGACTAAGGGTATTATCAATGTGTATAATATATAATACCATGTAATACAGGCTAAGTGTATTACCAATGTGCATTTAATATGATGTCATGTACTACAGGCTAAGTGTATTACCAGTGTGCATTTAATATGATGTCATGCACTACAGGCAAAGGGTATTACTAATGTATATCAGTTAATATGATATCATGAACTACAGGCAAAGGAAATTGTCACATAATAAGGCAAGAAATCACTTGGTTTCGCCTTAGAACGATTTGATCATTTTCGTCGTAAATGCGTGCAATTTTACCTAGGGTGAATAATTGTTTTTCTCGGTACGCGATTAAACTAGCTTGTATCTCGTCGTAGATTATGTGCGGCGAGAGAAAATAAAATCACGGTATGCACGGGTATTTTACCCTTTCTAATACGCACTCTCCTGTAGATATAAAGCAAATTATTTTCCTTCTAATTGACACACTGGTCTTTTAGATCTTGTCAAGGTGTGAACGTTCTCCATATTTGTTATACAGCCATAGGAGTAAGTGGTACACTTGTATTTTATTTGATATGTGAAGCATGTACAGTTTTCAATGTCGTATCGTGAAATGATGCCTCTTCTACTACGCGGATTTGAAAAGTTGTGAACTGGTGAATTGTTACAAGTTCTATTAGGTATTTTAATTTAGTAGCATGTATCAATAGATTTTAATTCTGTACCTGTTATTTTGACCAGTTTGGTTTTATAGTAGCTGTCTGCACGGATGTCTATACATATGTCTGTGTGCATGGTGGGTCCATGAAGGTTTGGTGTGGCCGATACAATTGGGCCAATCAAATTAAGGAGAATTTTGTGATGTCTGTGCGTATGTGTGTGCGTGTATATCAGGCAGTCTGTCTGGCCTTCTGTTATCTTTATGGATATGGAAGTTGATGTCCCCATCAATGCCATACAAAGATGAAACCGCCAATTTGTAAACTTCTGCGCATGGTGGCATGGTGGATCCAGGAAGGATGTGTGTGGCCGATACAAGTGTGGGCCAACCCAAGAATTTGAGAGAACTGTGTGGTTTGTCAGTGGACACATATGCAAGGTTTTACAAATATTTATGAATCATACGGCTGTACAAATGACCATGTCATATGTTTGTTTCAATTGATTGTTATTTCAAGTGAATACAGTTGAGTCATTTTGATTACATGATATTACTTGAATCTTACTTTCACCACGTGAAATTACGTGAATCTCACTTTCATTACATGAGATTATTGGAATCTTATTTTCATTCCATGAGATTATGTGAAATTTATTTTCATTTCTTAAGATTATACGAATCTCACTTTCGTTGCATGAAATTACATGATATAATTTGAATCTTACTTTTATTACGTGAGATTATATTAATCTTACCGTCATACATTTAAAAATGTGAATTAATTGTTCTTTATTTTCCTATTTGTGAATGTTTGGATAAGGTAAATGAATGAGACGTATGTTTAGGGCATGAAAGAATCACAGTATTTGTAGAGTATCTATTTGTATTAATTCATTAAAAAAAATTGCATCTTTCATTACATTGTGTTGTGTTGTCATTTGATCCAAGCATCCATTCAGATCTGTCCTGTTACAGGTATTACTAATGTGTATCAGCTAATATGATACCATATACTACAGACAAAGGGTATTACGAAAATGACTCATTTAATGATACCATGAACTACAAGCTAAGGCTATTACCAATATGCCTAATTTAATGATACCATGAACTACAGGTTAAGGGTATTACTAACGTGTATCAGTTAATGTGATACCATGTAGTACAGACTGAGGGTATCACCAATATATATCAGTTAGTATGATACCACGAACGACCGGCTAAGGGTATTACTAATAAGTATCAGTTAATATGATACCACGAACTACAGGCTAAGGCTATTACTAATGTCTGTCAGTTAATATAATACCTTGAACTATAGGCTTAGGGTATTACTAATGTGTATCAGTTAGTATGATACCACATACTACAAGCTAAGGGTATTACTAATGTATATCGGTTAATATGATTCCATGACCAACAGGCTAAGGGTATTACCAATATGTATCAGTTAATATGATACCATGAACTATAGGTATAGGGTATTACTAATGTGAATCAGTTAATATGATACCATGAACTACAAGCTAAGGGTATTACCAATATGTATCAGTTAATATGGTACCATGAACTATAGGCTAAGGGTATTACTAATGTGTATCAGTTAATATGATGCCACATTCTACAGGTTAAGGGTATTACTAATGTGTATCAGTTAATATGATTCCATGAACTACAGGCTAAGAGTATTACCAATATGTATCAGTTAATATGATACCATGAACTATATATAGGTTAAGATTATTCCTAATGTGTATCAGTTAATATGATACCACATACTACAGGCTAAGGGTATTACTAATGTGTATCAGTGAATATGATACCACCAACTACGGGCTAAGGGTATTACCAATGTGTATCAGTTAATATGATACCACGAACGACAGGCTAAGCGTATTACCAATGTGAATCAGTTAATATGATACCATGAATTATATCCTAAGGGTATTACTAATGTGTATCAGATAATAAGATACCATGTATTACAAGCTAAGGGTATTACCAATATTCATCAGTTAATATGATACCACATACTACAGGCTAAGGGTATTACTAATGTGTACCAGTTAATATGATACCACATACCACAGGCTAAGGGTATTACTAATGTGTATCAGTTAATATGATTCCATGAATTACAGGCTAAGGGTATTACTAATGTGTATCAGTTAATACGATACCATGAACTACAGAATTACTTATGTGTATCAGTTAATGCGATACCATGAACTACAGGCTAAGGGTATAATTAATGTGCATCAATTAATATGATATCATGAAGTATAGGCTAAGGGTATTTCTAATGTGTATCAGTCAGTGTGATACCATGTACTACAGGCTAAGGGTATAACTAATGTATATCAGTTAATATGATACCATGAACTATAGGGTAAGGGTATTACTAATGTGTATCAGTTAATGTGATACCATGTACTACAGGCTAAGGGTATAACTAATGTATATCAGTTAATATGATACCATGAACTATAGGCTAAGGGTATTACTAACGTGCATCAGTTAATATGATTCCATGTACTACAGGCAAAGGGTATTACCAATATATATTAGTTAATATGATACCATGTATTACAAGTTAAGGGTAATACTAACATGTTTCAGTTAATATGATACCATGTACTACAGGCTAAGGGTATTACTAACGTGTATCAGTTAATATATCATGTACTACAAGCTAAGGGTATTACCAATAGGTATCAGTTAATATGTTACCACGAACTACAGGCTAAGGTTATTACTAATGTGTATCAGTTAATATGATACCACGAACAACAGGCTAAGGTATATGATACCACGAACTACAGGCTAAGGGTATTACTAATGTGTATCAGTTAATATGATACCATGTACTACAAGCTAAGGGTATTACCAATATGAATCAGTTAATATGATACCACGAAATACAAGTTAATGGTATTACTAATATGTATCAGTTAATAATATCCCATGTACTACAGGCTAAGGGTATTACTTACGTGTATCAGTTAATATGATACCATGAACTACAGACTGAGGGTATGAGCAACCTGTATCCGTTAATATGATACCATGAACTACAGGCTAAGGGTATTACCAACATGCCTAATTTAATGATACCATGAACTACAGGCTAAGCGTGTTACTAGTTTGTATCATATAATGATACTATAAACTAGAGGCAAAGGGTATTACCAATATGCCTCTTTTAATGATACCATGCACTATAGGCTAAGGGTATTAACAATATGCCTCATTTAATGATACCATGAACTACAGGGTAAGGGTATTACCAATATGTCTCATTTAATGACACCATGAACTACAGGCTTAGGGTATTAATAATGTGTATCAGTTAATATGATACCACGAACTACAGACAAAGGGTATTACTAATGTGTATCAGTCAATATGATACCACGAACTACAATCTAAAGGTATTACTAATGTGTATCAGTCAATATGATACCACGAACTACAGACTGAAAGTATTACCAATATGTATCAGGTAATATGATACCACGAACGACAGGCTAAGGGTATTACTAATGCGTATCAGTTAATATGATACCAAGAACTACAGACTGAGGGTATTATCAATATGTATCAGTTAATATGATACCACGAACTACAATATAAAAGTATTACTAATGTCAATCAGTTAATATGATACCATGAACTTTAGGCTAAGGGTATTACCAATATGTATCAGTTAATATGATACCATGAACTATAGGCTAAGGGTATTACTAATGTGTATCAGTTAATATGATTCCATGTATTACAAGGTTAGGGTATTACTAATGTGTATCAGTTAATATGATAACATGTTGTACAAACTGAGGGTATGAGCAACGTGTATCAGTTAATATGATACCATGAACTACAGGCTAAGGGTATTACCAATATGCCTCGTTTAAAGATACCATGAACTACAAGCTAAGGGTATTACCAATATGCCTCCTTTAATGATATCACGAACTACAGGCTAAGGTTATTACCAATTTGCTTAATTTAATGCGATACCATGTACTACAGGCTAAGAGTATTACCAATATGCCTCATTTAATGACAGCATGAACTTCAGGCTAAGGGTATTACTAATGTGTATCAGTTAATATGATACCATGAACTACAGGCTAAGGGTATTACTAATGTGTATCAGTTAATATGATACCATGAACTACAGGCTAAGGGTATTACCAATATGCCTCATTTAATGATGCCATGAACTATAGATCAAGGGTATTGCTAGTGTGTATCAGTTAATATTATACTATGAACTATAGGCTAAGGGTATTACTAATGTCTATCAGTTAATATGATACCATCAACTACAGGCTAAGGGTCTTACTAAATTGTATCAGTTAATATGATACCATGTACTATAGACTTAAGGTATGAACAACATGTATCAGTTAATATGATACTGAGGGTATGAGGAACGTGTATCAGTTAATATGATATCATGAACTACAGGCTAAGGGTATTACTAATGTGTATCAGTTAATGATACCATGGACTACAGGCTAAGGGTGTTACTAATGTGTATCAATTAATATGATACCACGAACTACAGGCTAAGGGTATTACTAATGTGTATCAGTTAATATGATTCCATGAACTACAGGCTAAGGGTATTACTAATGTGTATCAGTTAATATGATCCCATGAAGTACAGGCTAAGTGTATTACTAATGTGTATTAGTTAATATGATTCCATGAACTACAGGCTAAGGATATTACTAATGTGTTCCAGTTGATATGATACCACGAACTACAGGCTAAGGGTATTACTAATGTGTATCAGTTAATGATATCATGAACTACAGGCTAAGTGTATTACTAATGTGTATCATTTAATGATACCATGAACTACAGGTTAAGGGTATTACTAATGTGTATTAGTTAATATGATTCCATGAACTACAGGCTGAGGATATTACCAATATGCCTAATGTAATGATACCATGAAGTACAGGCTAAGTGTATTACCAACATGCCTAATTTAATGATACCATGAAGTACAGGCTAAGGGTATTACCAACATGCTTAATTTAATGATACCATGAATTGCAGGCTAAGTGCATTGCGAATGTGTATCAGTTAATGATACTATGGACTACAGGCTAAGGGTATTACCAATATGCCTCATTGAATGGTACCATGAGCTGCAGGCTATGGGTATTACCAATATGCCTAATTTAATGATGCCATGAACTACATGCTAAGGGTATTACCAATATGCCTAACTTAATGATACCATGAACTACAGGCTAAGAGTATTACCAACATGCCTAATTTAATGATACCATGAAGTACAGGCTAAGGGTATTACCAACATGCTTAATTTAATAATACCATGAATTACAGGCTAAGTGTATTGCGAATATGTATCAGTTAATGATACTATGGACTACAGGCTAAGGGTATTACCAATATGCCTCATTGAATGGTACCATGAGCTGCAGGCTAAGGGTATTACCAATATGCCTAATTTAATGATGCCATGAACTATATGCTAAGGGTATTACCAATATGCCTAACTTAATGATACCATGAACTACAGGCTAAGGGTATTATCAATATGCCTCATTTACTGATACCATGGACTACAGGCTAAGGGTATTAGTAACGTGTTTCAGTTAAAACAATACCATGTACTACAGGCTATGTGTATTGCCTATGTGCATTTAGTATGATATCATAGGCTACAAGCTAAGGGTATTACAAATATGTCACATTTAATATGGTACAATAACTACAGACAAGGGTATTACCACTGTGCATTTAATATGATAGCATGCACAACAGGCTGAGGGTATGAGCAACGTGCATCAGTTAAAATGATACCATGTGCTACAGGCTAAGGGTATTACCACTGTGCATTTAATGTGATCATGCACGTCAGGCTGAGGGTATGAGCAACGTGTATCAGTCAAAATGATACAATGTACTACAGGCTAAGGGTATTACCAATGTACCTTTAATATGATATCATGCTCTACAAGCTACGGGTATTACAAATATGTCCCATTTAATATGTTACAATTACTACAGGCAAGTATATTGTCACTGTGCATTTAATATAATATCATGCACTACAGGCTGAGGGCATATATCAGTTAAAATAACACCATGGACTACGGGCTAAGGGTATTACTAATGTGTATCAGTTAATATGATACCACATACTACAGGCTAAGGGTATTACTAATGTGTATCAGTCAATGTGATACCATGTACTGAAGGCTAAGGATATTACCAATATGTATCAGTTAATATGATACCATGAACTACAGACTGAGGGTATGAGCAACGTGTATCAGTTAATATGATACCATGAACTACAGGCTAAGGGTATTACTAATGTGTATCAGTTAATATGATACCATGTACTACAGACTTAGGGTATGAGCAACGTGTATCAGTTAATATGATACCATTAGCTACAGGCTAAGGGTATTACCAATATGCCTCATTTAATGATACCATCAACTACAGGCTACGGGTATTACTAATGAGTATCAGTTTATATGATACCATGAAATATATCCTAAGGGTATTACCAATATGCCTCATTTAATGATACCATGAACTATAGGCTAAGGGTATTACTAATGAGTATCAGTTTATATGATACCATGAAATATATCCTAAGGGTATTACCAATATGCCTCATTTAATGATACCATCAACTACAGGCTAAGGGTATTACTAATGAGTATCAGTTTATATGATACCATGAAATATATCCTAAGGGTATTACCAATATGCCTCATTTAATGATACCATCAACTACAGGCTAAGGGTATTACTAATGAGTATCAGTTTATATGATACCATGAAATATATCCTAAGGGTATTACCAATATGCCTCATTTAATGATACCATGAACTACAGGCTAAGGGTATTACTAATGTGCATCAGTTTATATGATACCACATACTACAGGCTAAGGGTATTACTAATGTGCATCAGTTAATGTGATACCATGTAGTGAAGGCTAATGGTATTACCAATATGCCTCATTTAATGATCCGATGAACTACAGGCTAAAGGTATTACCAATATGCCTAATTTAATTATACCATGAACTACAGGCTAAGGTTATTACCAATATGCCTAATTGAATGATACCATGGACTACACGCTAAGGGTATTAGTAACGTGTATCAGTTAAAACAATACCATGTACTACAGGCTATGTGTATTGCCAATGTGCATTTAATATGATATCATGGGCTACATGCTAAGGATATTACCAATATGTCCCATTTAATATGGTACAATAACTACAGACAAGGGTATTACCACTGTGCATTTAATATGATATCATGCACTTCAGGCTGAGGGTATAAGCAACGTGTATCAGTTAAGATGATATCATCTGCTACAGGCTATGGATATTACCAATGTGCATTGAATATGATATCATGCTCTACAAGCTAAGGGTATTACCAATATATCCCATTTACTATGTTACAATGACTACAGGCAAGGGTATTGCCACTGTACATTTAATACTATATCATGCACTACAGGCTGAGGGCATATATCAGTTAATATAACACCATGAACTATGGGCTAAGGGTATTACCAATGTGCATTTAATATGATATAATGTACTGGCTTAGGGTATTATCAATATATTTCATTTAATGATACATTGAACTACAGGCTAAGTGTATTACTAATGTGCATTTAAAATGATATCATGCACAAGCGGCTAAGGGTATTACCACTATACATTTTATATGATATCATGCACTGCAGGTTAAGGGTATTACCAATATGTGTTAGTAAATATATCAAGCACTGCAGGCTAAGGGTATTACCGCTATGTATCAGATAATATGTTAAGTGAGTTTATTTGATATTCCTTTTCAACCGGGATGAGAGATTGTAATTTCTTTATTTTATCCCCAAATTCTTAAATTTTTCATTCATCAGAGTTATTTAAGTTATAGTATCTGTCAAGATAAAATCCTATAAATGTCACCTCTACACACACACACACACAGAGAAACACACACACACACACACACACACTCACTCACACACACAAACATATATATATATATATATATATATATATATATATATATATATATATATATATATATATATATATATATATATATATATATATATATATGGTATTGTTACTCTTTTACCATTCTTATGATTTATTTTGCAGCTAATCAAGTATTCTTTTTATGAATCAGCTTATATGATCTCTAATATTTGGATGCAAAATGATTTAAATTTTCTACGATGAGTTTAGTTTCGTGCTTGATTAACAACCTGACATTGAACACGGGCATTGACTGGCACATGACCCAGTCATATAACCTCTGGATCTCCCGGTACGTATTGAATGATCTGGACATTGTTTTGTTGTACTCTCCATCATGTTTCGTTGTACCTTTTGCTGGTGTTAGGTTCTCCATCGACATTGGAATCATGATTTGTTTTTACCGCCTCCATCTGATATTAAGGTAATTTCTCGTTTAATTCATGATCCAACAGGCTTTGTTCCCAAAATGGAAAACATTGAATATTCTTTCCGATTTCTACTAACTCAGTTTCTTTTCATATAAATCTGATGTCGTTATTCTCTCTTATCAGTATTCAATGTACTCCATTCAAAATTGTAATACATTGGTTATTCAGTTTACTTTGGTCTATTCAAAGTAAAATTTAAAAGAAAAAAGAACATAGATTTTTTGGACAATATTTATAAAACTCCCAATGTCCACATGATATTCTTGTAAATTTCTGAAAGGAAATATCAGATTTTATTAGTGATGATGGCATTTTAGCACTGTCTGAAGTTTTGCTACAATACCGGCAAGCAGCACGAGTTTGTTCCATCGGAATCATGTTTGTGTACAATATGTTCCCCAATATATGTTCTTCAGTATAGCTTGTTTGGTTTTATTCCCAGTTCGTTCGTTGAATGTTGGAAGAACATATTTTATAACTTCTATTTACTGAATCTTCTTAATGTTTCAATTATATCATTACATATTTTTACCGTTCATTTTCTGTCTTAATTTTTCCAATCTTGTGCACGCCATATTTTGTCAGACAGAGAGAATTCTTCCTCGTAAAATAACCCATCAATATTCTTTTCGTTTATCTGTCTCGATTTATGCACAGTTAACTAATCGAAAATAACTTGTCTGATTTTACAAATCTCTTTTCTTTGGCAAGAAAGATAAAATTTCACAGCAATAGATTTAATTTGAGATAGTAAAATCTCAACAACTGTTTACTGAGGTGATCCATAGTTAGTAGTTGTCAGAAAACAAAACACGTTATTCATACGGCCGGGTCTATTTGCTTCCCTGTTTGTTTCTATTAGAAGTATATTAACTGAACAGTGAATATATTTCTTATATTCATCATTATGTTTACGCAAGATATCTGCATCCTTCCTATTTTCAGTTTGAGTGAACTATTTCTAATTATAAGATTTATGCCATTCCATTCATCGATCTATATGTTTCGGGTGTTTGTATGGTGTCGCTCATTTGTTGTCATTTTCTTCTTTCATGTCTATAATGAGTTACATCTATTACTATCAAAATGTACTTGTATCCATGGTCCTATTGCTATATCAGTGAATAAAACATCTCTTTCTCTCGCCTTCCTGTGCACTTTGTAGCATGTTTATTCTGTTACGCGTTCTTTCAATTCAACTTTTTCTGTTCGTTTAGTTAAATTTATTCCCACAGTTAATTGCTATTTGTGCAAGCAGATTCGCTTTCAGGGTAATAATAAATATCCATTAAATACAGTTCTTCTCCGTTCGTTTATTTCAAAATTGATCTATTTTTGTTCACTGGGGTTTAACTTGTACACATATAAAATACCCATATATATATATATATATATATATATATATATATATATATATATATATATATATATATATATATATATATATTGTTAGCAAATTTTGTTAAGTGGAGATGACTCAGACCTACCAATGAATAACCTAAACAAATGCTTTCTCTCAAATAACATCTAAACACAACATTAAATACGTCCGAACCCTGAAGTTACAATAAGAACATAGGCAATAAGACTGACCAAAATTGTCCAGCTACAGGCACTTGTATACAAGTATAGCAGGTGAAAACAGTTTTGCTACTACTTGCTACATGACACATTGCAAATATTCGACATCGTAAAAGAACCCACATAACCGAACCCATCCAGTGGGAAATAACATAACTTTTCTAAGAACCCATGTGACCCCACTAGCTAATGAGAAAATAGCTCAAAGTTGTCAGCAAGCTCTATTATAGACTTGATAAGATCTATTTATATATCCTAAGCAATTTGTACTCGTATTATCTTAAAATGTTATACCCTTGTACACAGCTATGTAATATCTTCTGTTTAGATAATGAATACAGTTTTAAAGTAAAAACAATATCACATAATATAGGCACAGTCATGAACAAAGAGTTACAAAACAAATATACACACTTAACACCTTAACAGGTGATAAATCCAGTAAGTCATAACTGGAACAGTTATGTCACATGACATTATAGACACTCTCGAGGGTACTTAGATGGCATTTCATCACGGTGTGATTACTAAGCAGGAACTGACGTAAAATAAATAGTTTATCATTAGATGGTATTCAGTCATGGTTGGATCACTAGCATTGGGCACAGAAGGGAAAATATGATTCTAATTCATGCTGAATATTAATAAATCATAGTATTATCGCTGGCTCCTTCTCGCAGATATTCCGACATTAGCTAAATAATAAATGTCTTACATTGTATTTAATTTTATGTATTAAACGTGGCTCATTAATGCATGGATGGTTAATTCGGGTATCAGGGGTTTATTGATCGTGATGCATTGGTAGCACTGGGTTAAAATTAGATTCGTTTGTATTAAGAAGCTCTCTTGATTTGCAACGAATATTTTAATACTTCTACTGATAGATTGGTTAGAGTGAAAATTGTAAATTTTAAAAAGTATTTGCTTCTTTTGGAAGAATTCATCGTTGGGCTTGGTTCGACTCTTCGCTGCTTCGTAATTTCTGATGTGGTGTAAAGCAATATAATTCGTGTCCTTTTTATTGTTTTTCTTTTTTTCTTTTTTGGGAGGATGGTATACCTAATGACAGGGCAAAATATATTCTATATGTTGTTGGTGTTCTATAGAATCTGCAAAAAAAGCAAATTAGTAAAAAAGTTCTTCGATTATAAACTATAACTAATTTTGGAAGTCTTAAGCCCAGAGGAACCATAGAGGAGTAGCAGCGGCAACAGAAAATAAAAAATAATGCATCGTGATATATCTTATGGAGATGTTCTCTGAAGGTCATTTAAGTTCATGCTTTTATCACATTTATGATGATGCCTTTATACAGTGTGCACCAAAGTAAAGGTGTTTTGCATCTTTGTTATATTTAAGAAGAATTTATTCCTACATTGCATACAAAAATTCCGCTTTTTATTCTTTGGGGTAAATTAAATTTATGTTCGCCTTCGGTACGACCAATGTTCGATGCCTCATCCATGGTAAAGATTTTCTTCTTATTAACTTTTAATACTTTATTTCATTACTACTATTTTCTTTTCTTTTTTCTATATTTTGAATGAAAAGAAACAAAACTACACAATTATTGTCCAAAAACACAATCTCGTCGGCGTTAGCTAGGTCAGTGTAAGTTTAGCCATTTTCGTGTGCTAGTAGTACACGGTAAGCTCAGATGTTTTCCGTCAGCAAAGTGCTTACAGTATCGTCAGTGCTGCCATTTATTGCTTAACTTAATTAAGACCCTTAACCGAAAAGCATCAGCCCTTCATATGCGCAATAAGCCAATAGTTCAGGGAAATTTGAAGTTATGATTTATAATCATAATAGTTGTAGACGTGAAAGGTATTTTGACCCAAAATATATTTCTTAAAAGTCAAGTCACGAATTCTTTCTGAAACTGACTTGAAAGAAAATATGCCTCCTATAAAATCAAGAGCAGCAGCAGTTTGTATACATGCAGGACCTGGCTCTAATTTCTTTCCCTAATTTTAGCCTATCGTAGTAATGGAACAACTTAACAAGACCGGAGGTCCAGTTAATGTTATTATCCACCATGCCCAGGGATATTCTGATTCAATATTTCCGTAATCAATAAAACGAAATCTAACAATTTATATCTCGCTCGTCACGTCCTCTGATTGCAGATTGAAGTTAGATATACCTAAAAAAGTCTTTACTTTGCACAACAAAAGCTTCCTTCGATTCTTTCATGCAATGCGTTTTGATAGCAAATACTACCTTCTGATCATATCTAGTTTTATGCAGAAAGAAGCACATTTCGATCAAATATAAAATACTGCCTCTTTACGTTTCCACGTGGCACACAATACTGCAACCATTCCGTGCCCAATCATGATAATTTTATTTTAAACACACCCTTTTCTGGTCAGAAGGTTCTCCTGTCATACGTTTGAAAGAAAAACGTGTATAACACCTCTGTCAAATAGTTCAAGTTATGATTGCAGATGCTATACATCTATCATTGGACAGTGTTATATCATAGTGAGGACAAACCAGTTAATAATTTTATTATTTTTAATTATCTGTACTTAAGGTGTTTTTAGAAGCCAGTATAAAATGTTTTGTCTTTTGATGAAACTCTCGTCACTGCAAATAAAAACTTCGGTTTAAATGATATAAAATCACTGACTGATCTTGCTGATAATATAATATGCTTGTTCTCATACTAGGGTCGGTTCTGTTTGTGTGCGTACGTACGCAAAAATACAACTAGATTGGAACTAGACCTTGGGGATAACAAATGTAAGTTGTGGCTTGATAATAGTTTCTTTTTAAAACAAAATGAATGTTTTCTTCTTCATAACTGAAGATCTTTAAACATGAAAAATCGATAAATTATCAAGAGGTTCCATGGACACCTGTGTGTGTGTGTGTGTGTGTGTGTGTGATTTGAATTTTAACGTAGCTTTAACAATTTTTCAGTCATATCGCTACCATGTTTTTAGTGTGGCAGTTTATAGTGATGTCTAGCACTGGGTCATCATGCCACGGACATGTAGCATGATGTCCCACCCAGTAACATTATCCTGACACCAGGTCGACCAGTCCTAACACTAACCTCTTAATGCTGAGCGCCAAGCGAGGCAGCTGTATATACCATTTTTATAAGTCTTTGATATGACTCAGTCGGGGATCCAACCCACGACCTCCCGCATACGAGGCTGACTCTCTAACCAATAGGTCACCGGAGCGGTCCCATGGACACCTAACACATTCATAATTTGATTTTTAAGAATGCTAATGGGCAGTGTGTGTGTGTGTGTGTGTGTGTGTTTGTGTTTGTGTGTGTGATTTGGATTTGTAAAGAAGTTTTAATAGTTGTTTCAGTCATATCGCTACGATGCCTGCAGTGTGGCAGTTTAAAGTGATGTCTAGCACTGGTTCACCATGCCGTAGACATGTAGCATCATGTCCCACCCAGTCACATTATTCTGACACCAGTCCGACCAGTCCTAATACTAACCTCTTAATGCTGAGCGTCTAGCAAGGCAGTTGTTAGTACCATTTTTGTTATATGTCGTTGGTATGAATTGGCCTGGTTTTGAACCCACAAACTCCCACATCCAATTCAGACCCTCCAACTACTAGGCCTGACTATGTAAAATAAATAACTGAGTTGTTGTTTTGTATTTTAATTATTTAGTTTTCTCAACGCATGCTTGGTGTTAAGATAGGCATTAATACGTCGTTCCAAATTATGGCACATATCTGTATTCCACTATCTAGATAGATCAGAGACCATATGATTTAATTCGATCTTATACTTATCTATTTATGTTCATGGTGTTTTAATAAAATTATAAATTCAAGCAAGGTGATGAACTATGAAATCAGGGTTCCCCTCAATGTCGTGACGAAGTTTTCATTACGTTATCGATATAGCAATCTAGGTGGTTGTATTTCAACCTGAAGCACGTTGTGCTATTGAAATAATTATCTCGCTTCTTTCTAAATGCATGTATGGTTTTGAAATATGTATTACTAATTTGCTTTTTTCTAAATACATGTATGGTTTTGAAATATGTGTTACTAATTTGCTTCTTTATAAATGTATGTATGGTTTTGAGATATGTATTACTAATTTGCTTCTTTCTAAATGCATATATGGTTTTGAAATATGTATTACTAATTTGCTTCTTTCTAAATGCATGTATGGTTTCGAGATATGTATTACTAATTTTCTTCTTTCTAAATGCATGTATGGTTTTGAGATATGTATTACTAATTTGCTTCTTTTCTAAATGCATGTATGGTTTTGAGATATGTATTACTAATTTGCTTCTTTCTAAATGCATGTATGGTTTTGAAATATGTGTTACTAATTTGCTTCTTTCTAAATGCATGTATAGTTTTGAGATATGTATTACTAATTTTCTTCTTTCTAAATGCATGTATGGTTTTGAGATATGTGTTACTAATTTGCTTCTTTCTAAATGCATGTATGGTTTTGAAATATGTGTTACTAATTTGCTTCTTTCTAAATGCATGTATGGTTTTGAAATATGTGTTACTAATTAGCTTCTTTCTAAATGCATGTATGGTTTTGAAATATGTGTTACTAATTTGCTTCTTTCTAAATGCATGTATGGTTTTGAGATATGTATTAATAATTTGCATCTTTATAAATGCATGTATGGTTTTAAGATATGTATTACTAATTTGCTTCTTTCTAAATGCATGTATGGTTTTGAGATATGTATTACTAATTTGCTTCTTTTCTGAATGCATGTATCGTTTTGAGATATGTATTACTAATTTGCTTCTATTGTGACAAGGTTCTACATGTATTCTGCTTGTTGGAGCGTGCTTGGATCTATTCGAACCGTATTTATGAGTTTCACATTTGGCTGAAACAGATATTCCACTGATGAAATTGTGCATTATAAAGTAGTCTTAATACCATCGATAATCCAAAATCAGGTCTTGATACTAGCGATAATCCAAAATCAGACACTAGCAATAATCTTAAATCTTAAATCTAAATACACTCCTTGACAATGTTATGCATATTTGATTTAATTTATATTTGATTTAATTTAATTGTCTACTTGTAAGTTTTATTTTTTATTTTTTTAAAATTACATTACATGTCAATGTAATGTGATTTTGGTTACTAGGAATTTGATATTTTCCAGAAAATTCAGTTTGACCTGACCTTTTGATAGATACCTAAAAAAAGAAACGCTGTTTCTAATTTTGACTTAGTTTCCGACCTTGATTCAGAAATCATTGAGACAAGTAAATAACTTTCTATTTTTATTGTATTCTTGGAGTAAATTGATTGGTTTGTATCAAGGTCATATCAGGAGTACGTAAGTTTTAATATGTAAACAGCCCCTATTTCGCAATTCTGAGTTTTTCGAAATTGCGCAGTAGTTAGTTTTAATAGTGATGCTTAGAGAGATATTTCTCAGTTGGGCTTTTACTTTACACTCGAAAGTGTCTGTGACAGTTTGGAGTTATATTTTAATTTTTTATTCAAATTATTTGGATTCTAACATATTAATTCATTCTCCTGGAAATATTTGAGTGCTCATACCGAATTCTTTGACAAAGACATTTCTTTAAAATTTTATTCGGAAATTCAAACACCGGCATAATATTGTCTGTGGAATAACAAAGAACCGTGGACGCTACAGCACCATACTGACTGCAGTGTACGTCATCTTCTTCCATTTTGGATATTTCGTCGGGATTCGAACTTGAATTTATTAGAATATTTCATTACTAGGATGTTTAAAATTTAATTCGTGGATTATTCTTGGATTATTTTTGGATTTGATTTCTTCAAACTAATTTCTTATTTTTTCATTTTTTTCCAAGGGAATTAAATTGTTTATAAAAAATTTCAAAGCTTTTTGAATAATCTTTTTCTATTGTTACTGTTTATTAGAGCCTAAATATGAAACATAAGAACACTAGCGATAATCGATAAATCAATTCTTGACACAAGCGATAATCCAAGATCAGGTATTGATCCTAGTAATAGTCCGAAACAACAACAATCAGTATTTTCTTCTTTAGATCATTCGGATATGCAATACTGACAAAACATCAGATGTTTAAGTCTAAATACATCTTTTTGCCTAAAACGCAAATAAACAAAAGGGTATGCGAGCAGAGGATCCAGGAGTCTCTGATAATACCTGGCATGAGTTATTAATATATTGCTAGACGGTTACTTCACATGTTCTATTTTATAAAGTGGCGTTGTTGCACAATCCGGGGTAATGACGGATTTACGTGCATAAAGAACTGTACGTTCTACTCAAAGAGAATATTTATCAATGTGCAGGAGTTATCGAGACATTTTTCCTATGCGTCTTTCCTGCCAGTCTACTCAGAGGTATTTTTAGTATGTTGTAACGGAACCTTACGAAACGAATCTTTTGCAGATGATACATATTTTGTTATGGGTATAGTTTGCTTAAGGTTCCATGCACGATGTAAAGCCAGACATGTTTATGTGACATACCGTTCTAATTAATTCTCCTGCAAAGAAAACCATTATAGGTTTCCAGCATTTGCACTTGCTGAGAGATGTAACACAAGTCAATTAGTGACATAAAGTGAGGAAGAATGCAGATTAAGATACATCTCAGTATACATTGCATGACAAAAATCTTAATGGCTAATTGTCTTCATTATACAAGCGTTAGTTCATCTTACACGTATGCGCTATGTTTCAACAGGTGCTGACAATTAATAATATGAATTGTGCAACTGTTCAAAGCTGACTGATTATAAAACCGGCTTAGGTTTCTGTTTGTAAAGTCCTGTGGTATACCCATCCATCATGATAGTACTCGAGACATTAGACATTTATTTGCCTGTTTTGGTACCCAACAACATTTAGGCTTTTTCCTGTGTATTCATCAATTAATTTGGAATATTCAGTCTTTGCCAAAACAAAGATATTGAATACTTAAACTGTAAAGGAATCAATATAGACAATGGTATTATATTAAGGAACATTTCTTTAGTACATTAACAGTAACAAGAACGAATCCTGTTCTGCTTGCTCTCTCTCTCTCTCTCTCTCTCTCACTATATATATATATTTCTATGTGCATAAAATAGATAATACTTTTAACATGATTGCTTTGAACGATTCCGTAACAGTTTACAATTACCCCAATCCATTTCTTCGTATTCTTTAGATCATTTGGACCTCCTCTTGTAGCTTTCGAAAATTAAGTTATCTTCTGTTTGTTGATGGCATGGGATAAGACAGCGTCAGTGATCGGACTTGAACGGTGGCTGTAAACTATACAAATCCATGCAGTGAGACAATTTAAAATTACCTATTATCCATCTTTTCAAGAATGAATTTGAATTGGGACAAGACTCGGCAATATTTCTGGCTACAAACGTTTATGTGAAGCTTGGATGAAATTAATTCATTACTTGATTACTTAATAGATTAAATTTGAAAGAAGACATATAAACAAATTAGTAATATAGTTAGAAATGAAAGAGCAATATACAAAATTAAGTAAAGATATTATTCGGGAAGGTTTGCACGAAGATGCCGTTGATATTACTACTACTACTACTACTACTACTACTACTACTAATAATAATAATAAACGCGGAATTTATTACAGCATCTGCTCTTTAGAAGCTTTAAGAGGCTTAAATATTAGATAACACATAAAAACACATTCAAAGAAAAAATTACAAAAACAAACTAAATGACCTTTTAAAAAACCCACATGCTGACACGAATTTAGGAAATAAACATTAAGTCTTTTAGTCTGTTCTTAGTTTTATTCTCACAATATCGTAGTGTGTTCAGTGTGAACGTTTTCATTGTTACATGTTTCTTTCGTTTAAAATGCTCCGTCTTAAGGTAAGAATCAGCCTTGATTCTTAATACGTAACTAGATTAGTAGGTAATAAGAGAAAACTACATGGATTTACTTTTACCGAGTATCTTAGCAAAAGCCTTCGTGGTTACCTATATCTAATTAACAGAACTGTTGTGAAATTATAAATCCTGTGAAAGAACAAAATGAATTACTAACACCGTCTCCGGTATATCAAAGAATTTAAATGCCAACAAAATTTTATTTTTATTTTCACAATACAATGGTTCCAACCGTTACCCGATACTCCCCCCTAGTTTTAAAATGGCTATTCCGTGAAAAGTAAGTTTCGAGAAAACTGGCGTTATTTTAGTTGACTTAGATATAAAAGCTAGGGATATCAAATTTGTCCGGTAACATCTGATAGAACTATCTGGTTCTTTGTGCGGATTTTCTATGTGTGACAGTGTCAATGAGGTACGGGAAGCGCATTACTACTTTGACAGTTCTCTTCAACAGGGAGAGGCGATGAAATGCTTCTAAATCAGAATCCATTTAGATAATATCTGTTTAGAGGCTTTATTTGGCCATGCCAATCATTTTGAAATATTTCTTAATGGAACTGATTATGCCGTGGAATAATTACGATGGAATTCTTCTATATTTTGAGATACATTTCATTGTTGTTGTAAATGTAGTGTGTGGGAAGTTCACATAGAAAGCAAGTGTGTGATACGGTCACAAACTATGAATTGATTAACCCGGAAACATCAAGCCTGACCCAGTAGACGATGTTCATCAGCTAGTAATTGCAAATATACTAAAATTGTCTTGTTTGGTCTTGGTGTGGTTACTGCTTGCCCTTTGGAATCCAAGTATAATTGGAATGTTGTTCATTGTAAAACTTGGATATATGTATCAATGCAGCATATTGAAATAGTAATGACTGACTGAATCCTGCTACGGATTCGTAAAACTGATGGGTGCATGACTTTCTAAATCTCTCACACTGCTGGAGATATAAAGCTAATAATTCTCAATATTTTGTACGTGTTACAATTTAAACAACATATAATTTGATATCTTGAGAAAATAAATTTGAGTTTTCAAGAAATTTTAATTGGAAATTATAAACCTTTAAAATATTGAAATATATATAACTTGGTATCATGTTTTTTGTCTATGTATTAGGTTAACTGATAGTTTTCACCACTCATTTTCATTTTCAGTATACAGGAAGATATCTTTGATTTTGTTCCTGGGGGTTGAAATGTGTGTTTAAAGTATTCAGTGTACTCTTATACATACGACATTAACCTAGACGTCGGAAAACATAAAATGAAGGGAGTCTAATTCATAATGCATTTCTTTTTATTGTTGAATTCGATTAACACCTTGGTTGCCTAGGAGCGGCATTGATGTACATCATCATTAATCATTGTAATTGATAATTGTTGTTTGATACTCTTAGACACATATCAGAGATCTTGAAACTAGCAGTTGACAATATAAAGACCTCATCAGGAAATGTTCATTTTAACCAGCAAAAGTCCCAAAGATAGTACTATAAGTAGTGAATGGGGTGAGATTAGCGACAATGGGAATTAGCATTAAAAACACCCCCTGGGTAAGATTAGCGACAATGGAAATTTAACATTAACCACCCTGGGTAAGATTAGCGACAATGGAAATTTAACATGGCAAAAAACCCTGGGTAAGATTAGCGACAATGGAATTTAACATTGGAGAAAGGAAAAAAAGGAAATATCCATTTTAGCGACAAAGGCATTCGAACAATGGAAAAAAAATATCGATTCTAGGGACAAAGGCAATTGAACATGGGGAATAGAGTTTGGGTCTGTCTAGGGACAAAGGGAATTGAACATGGGAATAGAGTTTGGGTTTGTCTAGGGACAAAGGGGAATTGAACATGTTAGAAAAAAAAAACTACTTTAGGGACAAGGGGAATTGAACATGGGATTTTTTTTTTAAAAAAATTTAAAAAAGGGGCAGGCAATCGAAAGGCTATCTCTTTTCGAGAAATGTGGGTGGCCCTGAAAAGGGCCTTTGGTTTTCTTCTTCTTCTAATTTCTTCTATTTCTCCACCAACTTCTTATTTTCTCTCCTACACTCTTTCTCTTCTTTTCTTTCTTTTCTTCCTTCTTTTCATCTTCTTTCTGCTTCTCCTCCTCTTCTTTATTCCTCTTCTCATTTTCTTCTTCCTTTTCAATTTTCTCGTTCCATACTCTCATCCTTATCCTTTCCTCTTCATCCTCCTTCTCCTCCTTTATTTCTTTCATCACAGCACTTATCATTTCCTTTACTTTTCTTAAGTTGTTAACCTGCATCTTCACTCTATGTGGGCTATAAGAATAGTGATCCTCGTTTAACCTCACTAACATTTGCTCCATCATACCTAAATTGTCCAGGACGTCTTGCAATGTTTTCATTTTATCGAGCTGGTTCGAAGCCATCTTCTTTTTTTATTCTTTGTAGAATGGTTTGAACGACGAATACTGTGGATTCTTATATTGAAAGCGCGGACGTGAAGGAAAACATCCCCCTACTTTCTCATTTCATATAATATACTATTCACACAAGTGAATCAGCAATAAACTAACCCCAAATCTACTATCCACACAATCGTACGTGATCGGTTACAAAACCCAAACTATACTCTCCACATACGCTAAGAAACAATAAACAAACCCCAAATCTACTATTTACACACACAAATCATTAAAACAAAATCCATAATCTACTATCCACACAATCGTACGTGAGCGGTTACAAAACCCAAACTATACTCTCCACATACGCTAAGAAACAATAAACAAACCCCAAATCTACTATTTACACACGCAAATCATTAAAACAAAATCCATAATCTACTATCCACACAATCGTACGTGAGCGGTTACAAAACCCAAACTATACTCTCCACATACGCTAAGAAACAATAAACAAACCCAAATCTACTATCCACACAAACATACGTGAGCGCTTACAAACACACACACACACACACACACACACACACACACACACACAAGAAAAAAAAGAGTCAGTGTTTATATTCACACTACTCTACCTACACACATTGGCAAATCGATTGTTATATCTTTTCTAGAGATTGGGGTAGCCCTGAAAAGGGCTGTTTTTTAAACTCCAGATGCACCTATCTAATGCTGGCACCTTCCTGGTCTGGCACCACACACACATCTTCGACTCCAGTCTCCTTGCCAATTCACCCTTGTTGCTGTAAGCGCAGAGGCGGGTTGAGTGGCTTCAGTATTCCAATCTTCTGTCTCTGGAATAGTGAAGACTTCCCTTTCTCTTCTTCTATTTCTTATTCTAGGATGAATTGGCATCCTTACCTCCTGTTGTAAATGTGGTGTAGCTACAGGTTGGGGAGATGTTCTTGCCTTAGGTGTCACCTTGCACACAGGGTTCATCATAGGGTGACACCTGATCTCTCTCTTTCTTTCCTCCTCTTCTTTCATTTTTCTCTCTTCCTCCTCCTGTTCTATCCTGGCTTCTTCCACAAGGGCCTCCGCAGCCAGCTCGTTCAGGAGGCACCTGGCATATTCCAGGTGCATCTGGAGTTCAAAAAGTTTTTCAAGTCTGCTACTCATTTTTATTGTTGATCAATCAACAAGGGTAGCTAGACTGTCCAGCGAGTTTCAATTTATAGTGAAAGCGTGGACGTGAAGGAAAACATCCCCCTAAAAACATAAAATTAATCTTACCTAGATCATGACCAAACAACGCGCGGACCTAAAAGAAACACTCACTCACTTTTTTATACTACCCATTCCTATTCTAAAAAAAATTTCATTAATCACTTCAATATACTATCCAC
This sequence comes from Sinohyriopsis cumingii, assembly GCA_028554795.2. Classification (NCBI taxonomy): domain Eukaryota; kingdom Metazoa; phylum Mollusca; class Bivalvia; order Unionida; family Unionidae; genus Sinohyriopsis; species Sinohyriopsis cumingii. Next base: position 49,502,131 of record CM068838.1, read on the forward strand.
ATACTCAAAGCAATCCAATCAAACCCCTATATCTACTCTCCCTACACCTCAAACAGTCAAAAACATGATCTTAATCTACTATCCGCACCAACGTACGTGAGATGTTACAAACACAAACACACAAACACATACACTCACACTATAAAAAAGAGTCAGTGTTTATATTCACACTACTCTACCTACACACATTGGCAAATTGATGGTTATTTCTTTTCTAGAGTATTGGGTAGCCCTGAAAAGGGCTGTTTTTTTTTTTTTTTTTTTTTTTTTTGTTTGCTATGGCAATCTTTTAGTTTCTAAGAATGCGATGTCCTCTGAGGATAGACTTTCTGGCGATAGGTCTGCTTCTTCGGAAAGAGAAGAAGAACTCTTTGGTGTCGATACGACAATCGACAAAGTCTCTCTCAGGTTCAGGTTCCTGCTGCTGTTGCTGCTGCTGTTGTTGTTGTTGTTGCTGTTGCTGCTGTCTCTGAAGTCTGTACTTCTTTGTCCATTCTTCTTTCTCCCTGTTCATTTCTTCTCTGAAGAGCTCTTCTATCAGGTCTTCAGTGACCTTTAACATTCTCACATTCTCTATCTCTTCTGGCTTCGGTATCAGACTGTGTCTGACCCTATGCAAATTCACGTAGGCTTCGTTTAGCTTAGCTAGTTTGGAGCACATCTTCGTAGGAGGATGAGTCGACAATGGATGGTTAGACTGGAAACAACCCGGTTCTTAAAGTCAAAGCGCGGACGTGAAGGAAAACATCCCTCTACGGTTTTCAAGCCGCAACGTTCAATGAGTGTCATGAGAGGGATAGTAAGAAGTCAAAGAGCATGAATCAACATTCTTATAGCCAAACATAAGACAAAGGCATTTTTTTCAAAACACAACATTTTTTATTCAAAATCACTTAACATTAACCAAGAACTCTAGCATTTTTTAACAATAATCCAACAATATAACATCAAACATTTTTTCAAATGACAAACATTTTTTTCAATTTACACTCAACTTTGAACAGGGTTGGCAACGTTGTGAATGAAATTGTGATTTCCACTGTTGCAAGTCATTGAGTCATGGATGGACACTACGTTTCCTAGCTGAAGACAACAAAATAAGCATACTAGTCACAAAATCAACGATTTACTTTCTCATCGTTTCTAGAAAAATCACGATCAAAATAAGTCACTAAATGTTCTTTTGCTGATAATAAGTGATCAATTTCGATCTCGACTTTCTCTTTGAATTTGTCAAAGAGGGCATTGATGTAATGGATGTCTCGAGTCGTTAATGGAGGACAGAAATGTTCACGCAAGTCTTTATACCACCAACGTAACACGTCTTTTTTAAACAGACTCCATGCTTCGTCCAGATATTCGTTGAATTTTTCTTCTTGCTTGATGTTTTGACATCTATAGTAATCATGCTTCATCCATATCGTAATTGTGTCTGCCAGGTATGTAGCACAGTAGGAGACCAATTGCTGTTCTTGTTCTGGACATCTCGACTTGATAACGATGTCCTTTTCGTCTTTGTGTTGGGAATCTCCTTCCACGGTCTCCTCACATTCCATCTTCAAAGCTTCTCCACTAGGTAAAGAGGGAGAACAGTCTTCCATAGCTTCAAATAGTCTAGAATGACTTCTCTCAAACTGTTGATTTCTATGGTATTATCGAATTCTGCATACAGGATGACGTTCACTGTCTCTTTCAGTGGTTCTGTAAACTGAAGTTCCACACGAATCTGGCCGGATTTTATTGGATGGAAATGTCCCTCGTCGCTGCCCTGGTCTGGAGTGAAATCGAAAGCCCACAAAGCATAGCCTTCTGCGTAATCTTCGTACGTAATGCCGTGACTGGTGTTGGTTCCTAACTGCCCGGTGGCTTCGTACAGGGACAAGTACGACCTCAAGTAATTCTTCTTGTCAAAGTTAGGTTCGAAAGGTCGGGTACACAAGGTCTTGCCATCGCGACTGACTTCGATTTTCTTCACGTCGAAGTGTTGAAAGTTGAAAGGATTTTGAGTGAAGCTTCCGTTGAAGGCTGAATTCAGGACCATACCAAGGATTAAACGTTTGGGTAACTGTCCTTGAAACAGATGATCTTCGATCATGGATTGTTGGTTAGCGGGAATGGTGAACGTTTTCACTTCCACACGTCATATGGGATACTTGGCGGTCGTTCTGCTCAACGTCTGACTGATGTCGTTTCCCACTTTAGGTAACACTTCCACGCGTCGTATGTAGAGTTTGGCCTCCTCGATTTTGCTTTTGGGATTGCCACCAGTAGGAGCATCACCATCAGCCAACAAATGGAAAGCGGCACTGGTGCGATTCAGTCTCAAGCGGACATTTACACCGTTCAGCAAATATTTCTCTTGCAACCACATGTCCAAATGCAAACGATCCATCAGTTCTAAACTCTTTCCATTTAATATTTTGTTTCTTCGTTCTGGTGTCTGCTTTTTTTTTGGGTCTTCACTAATACCTGTTTTATCAAAATCGCCCGCCTCGTCAGGTTCCCATAGCACGCAAGCATTGAGATGGGTGTTCTTGGCATCTATTCCGTACGTCAAAAGATTTTCCAGGTAGGCATGGTAAGGGTAAGTATCCATGCTGCTGCTGACCAGTTTGTTATTCAAGTACAAGTCCACTGAGCTGAACAAGGAATGCATGAAATTGTTGACGGGAGCTACTTTCTCTTCGCCGCTTATAGAATCTCCTCCCTTATCTAGAACTTTGACTTTCAAGTACAAGTAACTACTATTCAGATCGATGTGATCTTCGGGCTGTCCCTTGATTTCAAACTCGATGGGAGCGGAATCCGTCAATGAGGAGACGGGATGAAATTCCACCCATTGGGATTCTTGCATCGTCATCATGGTGGGGGGCATGGCAAACAGATCCAGTTCCGACTTGGAACAGGCGCATGACTCTCGGTGCATCATTTTTTTTTTGTTGCTGTGTCTCAATAATCGAAAACGTCTAAGTCTCGAACGGTTCTTCTTTTCTTGATCTTTCTCGCTTTAGACGTGTGAAGTCTGGTGAAAGGGTGTTTTCTTCGTCGTCTCTTTCTGCCTTGTCCTTGCTGAATGCCTGACTCGGTAGCGTGCAGGGCATTTATAGGTGTGTCTCGTTGGCCCAAAAGGTCTTTACCCGTTTGCAGCAAGACATTTTTGCCTGCCCTCATGAAAGCTTCTTTAGGGTTTTGTTTGTCGATGATGACATTTTGGAGAAATTCTTTGCCTTGCGTCAGTGCCGCATCTTTCAAGGCGTGCAATCCGCGTGTCACCATCGGTTTCAACACCGGAGCCACCGAACGAAAGGCCGATTTTAACATATCTCCTAAACCGTGTCCTCGCTGTCGAGCAACCCCTCGGTACACTGGATACATGACTTACGAGTCGTGAGAGAACCGTTTTCGAAAATGGAGTTTCGCCGTGACTTTTCCTTTGGTGAATGGAATATTTTGTCCCAAATCTCCTTTTATAGCAATGTTGACCGTGTCCAAATACGACTTGCTGACAGGCAAATAGTGAGGATGGACAAATTCGCGGTGGACGTGATAAGTGTTTCCACCTTCCTCGTCAGTGGCCGTGGCAGAATTTACTTTGAAAGGAATGACACGCAGTAACGGCACAGAGGTGTGTCCCACCACGTTGTACTCCACCACATCGGAGTACACGAAGATCAAATTCAGTCCCTGGTTCAGTTCTACCGGGAAACGAAAATACCTCGCAAAATGCCCGTTGTTGTCAATGTCTGCTATGTGAATCTTTTTGGTCTGCTTATCCGTGACCATATTGAGGTCTCCACCCAAAATGTCATACAATTCAGGGCAAAATTTAATACGTATACTTTTTTCCTCACTTTCAAATCTGATGAGTAGACGGTGAGACAGTTTGTGGTACTCCATGGTGAAACGTTTTTTTAGTCCGGTCAGAACTTTGTCAAAGGCTGCATAGAATTTGTCAGCGATGGCCTCCACCAGATGTTGACCACTAAAATAATGGCCTGAATTAATTTTAAAGTGATAAATGTAAAAAGGAGGAGAAGTGTCACTGCTGCTGCGGGGTATTGGGGTCTTGGGAAGTGATTTATGTTGAGAAGTGTTCGTCATGGTTTGCTGCACTGTTGGGTCCAGAATTTCGACGTCAAAAGTGTTTTGAGTTTCAGTGATGTTTTTGATTTGTGTTGGGTGAATCATTTCTACCAAAGCCACTTCCCAATGGGCCTCGTGATCTAAAGGGATGGCCTGAGGTAATTTGGCCGTGTAACAGCACAACGTGTTGTGGGGAAACACCTCCATGGAACTGTCACTGGGTAAGGTTAAGTAAAATTGGTTTTGGTGACTCATAATTCCAGAGTTCTGTGGCTGTCCAAGGGGTTACTGGACGTCAGAGGCGTGTCTCCGCTCAAAATGGGGTTCTGGTTGTGGTTGGAGTGGTGACTGGCACTGGCACTGGACACAAGGTTCCCGTGGTTTCCGTTCGAGGAGAATTTCAGGGAGGGATTGGGAAGCAGGTAACCGATGCAACTGCTCAATAAAATGGTCCACAATTGTTTGTCTCCTTGTTGCAAACTCAAATTGGCAATGGCTGCCCCGATGACACAATACACCACGAAGATTTGGCAGAAAAAGACGATTTGCGTTCTAGGCACACGTTCTCCGCACCACGCCCACATGGGTTGTTTTTGTAAATCTTGCACAGAAGAACTAGGTGAAGGAGTGGTCGACGTAGCTGCGTCTGTGTGAAAGGGCATGATGGTCACTTCTTTTTATAGTCGATGACTTGCGAAGCGTCGATCCAAGAATCAAAACTGGGTGGATATCCTTTCCAACGTACTTTGACGTCTTTGACACGTCGTTTGCCCAATTTACGGGTTCTGCGTTCGAGAATGCTTTCGATGTCGTAGACGTCGTCTTCTTTTTTGGTGACACGTTGTAACTCGGGCAAATAAAACGTTCATGTCTTCCAATTTATAGACGACAGGATGACGGCCATGCACTCGTCCAGTGACACGAAACAATTCGGTCGTCCAGTTAGGTAAGTAACCTTTGTCGAAAGTGCGTTTGGTTTTGCCAATGCGCACCCAATCTCCTACGGCCAACTCTCCACTTTTCTTGGGGACAGCCCTCGTCGGGGACGTACCAAACAGACGCTCAAACACCAGCACTTCGTTCTCGGGAGTCACTTCTTGCGGGGCACGTCCGATGCTTCGATGGTAAGATTGGTTGTACGCTTGCACCAGGTGCGGTAAGATGTCGATGTACTTCAGAGTGTGGTGATGCGTAAAATATTTCCACATGCGTTCTTTCAAAGTGCGTTGAAAACGTTCCACAATGTTTGCTTTGGTTTCGGGATTCTCGGTGGTAAAAAAATGAATGTCACGTTTCTTTAATTCTTTTTGGAAAGCTTGGTTCAGAAATTCGGTGCCTTTGTCCGTTTGCCATCGAAGAGGGTGACGGCCACTTTGTTTCAACACTCGTTGCAGTGCTCGCACTAACTCGCTGCTCGATTTGGAAGTCAAGGGTACGACCCAGGCAAATTTGGAAAAGACGTCGATGACACAAAACAAATATTTGTAGCCACGATTGTAGCTGGCCAAATGAGAGACATCGGCTAAATCGGCTTGCCATTGATGATCAATGCCTTCCACTCGGGTGCGACTTCTGGCAAACTTGCGTCGAATGGGTTTGTGTAAAGTGTAGGTAGCTTGTTCTTGTAACCATCGTTGCACTTGAGGTAAACGGAGACTTTTCAATCGAGTTTTGGCAGCACGATACAATTTTTGAACTCCTGCGTAACCTGCAGGATGAGAGGGATCGTAGTAAATGCTGGCTAAGACTTTTTCCATTTTTTTTTTGTGTTTGTGTGTTAATAAGACACCCACTCTTGGAGGATGCTACTCTTTTTCTCTTGGGGTACTATCTTGGATTGTAATGCTTTGCGTGTGCGACCGGCAAAAGGTGTTGAAGAGGAGGATGTCTGAGCGGGGGATATCGGTTCTTGTTTCACTTCTGTCTTCACTTCTGTCTTCACTTTCTTTTTCTCTTGTGATGAAGAAGGGGTGGCCATCATCTTTTTAATCCATCCAATTCTGGAGGTAGGTGGTGTTGTTAACTTGCGTACTTTTTCTGGTGGAGTTTGAAACCCTTCTTCTTCTTCTTCTTCTCCTTTTTCTGTCTTGGTAGTGGTGGTACTGGTACTGGTACTGGTGATGGTGCTGGACTTTTCATCAAGGTCTTAAAATCTTTCAGAGTGGGTAGAGCTGTTTCGTCTAAAGCTTTCTGGTGAAAGAGTTGCAGTCGTTGCAAGAGTTGACCGTACTTTTACGAATTTTCTGTTTCGGACAAATCTTGGCGATTCATCAAGGACTGCAATTCGTGTTGTAACTGGGACATCTCACTCAAATGGGGATTGGGAGGTAAATGCGGGGTGCGTTGTTCTTGCCAACGATGGTATTCCATCCATCGTTTCTTAGGCACTAAAGCTAGTTTTCGTCCTTCCATGGGGTTGTCAGGGGTCGATTCTGAGATCTTGGGACTTCCGAAGGCCTTTTTATCTTGCTCCCACCAGTCCTCCCAACATGGTTCCCAAGACTCTTCAGTAAGGGACCTAACAAGAGGGGTAAAATGCCTCCACGTTGGACCAACATCTTCTTCTTTTGACGAATGGGAATTTTCTTTTGAACCATTTGGCGACGAACGTGACGATGTTTGCCTAAGCATTGTTTCTGGTGTTTGGACAAAGGGATCGTGCCTTTCAAGACGTTCAAACAGCATTCGCACACGGTATCGATGACCTCTTTGGAGGCCGATTGAATGAGTTTTTTTCGTAGGGGTGGAGAAGCTCTGGACAGGACAGATAACGAGGAGGCAGACCTTTTCTTTTCTTTCCTTGGGGCTGTTTAGAAGAGGGATGTTTTCTGGAGGGTGACATCTTTGAGTCTTCAGCACCAAAAACACTGATACCCCTACTTGGTCACAGACCTTTTTGATACTGGAACGAGTCGCCACTGATTGTCTTTACGTCGTATCAGTTTGAGGACAGGCATGACACGTCGTGCAGGGGTACGTAACGGACTAAATCGAGCCAGTTCTTGCTTGGACAAATCCAGTAAACTTTGTAACATGCCCGATCTTTCTTGGACTTTGATTTTGGGAGAAGGTACTTTGTGAGCAGCAGCCACTGCCACTAAATTGGAGGGTCCTGCCACTGGGGAAGTTCTTTTTGGGGTCATCAACGGAGATGTTCTTGGTGTGATCAACGTCTCCAAGTACTCTTCAGTTCTTGGTGTCATCAACGGAGAAGTGGATGAACGTGAGGCTGCCGGAGACGCAGTCACCGCCGTGGCAGGTCGTGGTTTGCGAGTGTAAAGTTTCGTCCTGGCCGAACAAGTGCCTCTCTTGCGACTAGTTTTCTTCTGTGGACTTTTCTTTTTCTGGGGGCTTCTTTTCTTTTTCCGGGGTGGTGGTGTCTGGTAAGAGGAGGGTCCCGCCACTGGAGAAGTTCTCCTTGGGGACCTGGTGTTTTTCTTCGTCTTGGAGGTTCGTTTGACTTTTTTCTTGGGGAGAAGTTTGGGGGCATTAGGATCCCATCTTAAGAGAGAGCGAATGATGACCCCTCCTAGAGTACCGCTTCCTCCAGGTTTCAAAATGATTTGTTTTTAGGTTTGAGTGTCGATGCGGAGATCGGCCAGTTGGACCAAATCGACTTTGTTTCGATCAATAAAGCGTTTGGTTTGATGAGGAATCTGAATGATCCCTTTGAGTAATTGACGTGCCGTCACCGTGAACCATCGTAAGACTTCTTTGAGACTAGCTTCTAAGACACGAGCTCGTATTTGTGGATTTTTTTCTCGACTGATGCCATACAAGGCACGAATCAATTTGACGGGAAGATGCAACTGAAGGGACGTCATGTTCAAAATGTGTGTGGGACAGACGAAAAGGGTCTGAGGTTTTTATAGATTTTTTTTGTGGAGTGAAATTATGTCGAGGACGGAGATGTGTACAGGACAGGCCCTCCGTCTTGGCACCAGTGGTGAAACAAGTGGGTACGAAATCGCAAATCATTGGGGGTCGTAGGTTTCAAATCGACGAGTAAATAGGCGTGTGGAGTTTGAGTGGCATCGTCGTACGCCTGAGTCAGCCAAGGCGTTCCTAACTGTTTGGCTAAGACTTGCACTTGCGATTTATCTCGAGGGCTTTTAAACAAGACCACGTAATGCGCATTGAGACTGATGGTGCGATGGGCTTTACTTTGCTGAAACAAATTTTGGGTGATATAAACGACACTGGCATTACGGTGATGCCCTCTGCGCGTGAACCACAGTTTAATTTCTTCTTCGTCTTCTCCTAACATGTCGTCAAAAATGACCAAATGGGTTTGACGGGAGTCAGAGACGATGCCGTCGTCTTCTTTAGGAATGCCTTCCACAAACACGATGGAATCGCCTTGACTTTCTCTCAAGAGGCTGTACGCCGATTGCCACTCTTTGTAACACCACATGATCCGCTGAGGAGGTCGATCGATCAAATGATGTTTATGTTCGATCAAACGTTTGACGAATTCGGTTTTGCCTGAACCGCTAGGTCCAGCAATGAGCATGTTAAAGGGATGGCGAAGATACAAAGCCTCCCAACTGGCACGATCTAAGTGTTCGTCGATGACTTTGACAGTAGAGGAAGAGGGAGAGACAGCAGAGGTAGCCATAGTGTCTGGAATGTCACTTGTGACACGAAAACAAACAAGACGAGAGTTTATATACTTTTTTCAGAACACGTTTATTGAATGTTTCAAACATGAATACGAAAGACAAAAAAATACATAAAAGCCAAAGGCTTAAGTACAAGAATAAAAGGCACATGATAACCATTAACGTGGAATAAACACAAGTGTCTGTACAACATGTTTTGGGTAATGTTCTGACCAGTCCTATAGGGGGTAAGGTCACACAAGTGTCCTCCCGAAAGGGTCTTTCAGGCCTGTCCACGACAGTCCCGTCCTGGGTGACGGGTTCTTCTGGCACCGTCACTAACACAGGTTGAAAAGTCGCAAGGCTCACAATCGCATTCCACTTCAGAAGCCCCACACTTGAATTGTGCCTGTCTAAACTTGTTTTGTGTTTCTCTGAAAGTATTCATCTTGTTCGCTCGGTCTTGGTAGTCACAATGAACTATCGATCTTGCCTAGGGTTCCTTTTTATATACAGACCAATACCGACGTGTCCATACGGTAAGGTGAAATGATTGGGAAGTCGCACTCGCTTCTGGTACACGATTTGATAGACTTTTTCCAAGGGTCGACTGACGATGTGGTGAGTGGGTAAACGTACAATTTTGTTCGGTTGATAGGTGGTCACTTTAAAGTGTCCATCCTCTCCCGATTGCAAGGCTTCTTTCAATACCCCAAAGTTCACCACACGACTGGTACGATAATTCAGAGTCCATCCTTTCACTTTACACGTCGTGTGCAATTCCCCTTGTGGGTCCCGGTATTCGTAGCCGTAATTTTTGGGACCACCACTGACGAAACTTAGAATCTTGTCGTCGGGATGTTCGTCTGTCCAGGCTCCTAAACGGTCTCCTTCGATGTCAGGGTGCTGTTGACTCGGGTGATGGATGTAAATGCAACTGTCCGTGTCAAAGTACAGGACACGTTCCCCTAACAGTTCTAAAGCTTCGTACAATTTTAAGCGAGCATGAGCTGTCACGTAAGCCGCAATGATGACATTTCCAAAGGGGTCGTCTTGTACAAAGTCCAGATCTTCTTCGTAATTGACCAAGATCAAATCCTCGTGAACGACGTCCACGTGTTTCATGTATTTGGTTTTGTCGTGAATCATCTGGAAGTAGCGGGAAGGTTCTGTCAAATATTCCGTCTTGGGTTAACACGGTCGTTGTGCCATTTTACCCCACAAGCAATTTAACATCACTTTGGCAAACGACCGCCTTCCTTCGTTTTTCTCGATGTGGTCTAAAGAGATGCCTTCTTGTTCATAGTATTTCTCTTTGAATGTCTTTTCGTCTTCGGAAGTGTGACACCAGGAAGGATAGCCGCTGGCTTCTTGCTTCAGTTTCAAAAAGGCATCCACGTAGTCGGCGAAAATGCCTTTCTGACTGGGGTCACCCTTGTGGTATTGTTGTGTCTTGGGAAAGTGACAAATTTCGTACACTTCTAACAGTTGGTATCCCATGTCCAGAGCTTTGAACAATTCTACGCTGACCCAGGTTCCCGTCAAGGCCCATTCTTCCTGGGTGTGCTGACAAGGTAGGTCTTGGTTGCACGTTTCGGCACAAGTACGGCACAAGGGAAACATCAGTTTGCCTTGACAATGGTGAGGTAAGACGGGATGGTATAGGTTCGTGGGAGGCAAAACTTTACACTTGATCAAGCCTTCGTATTGTCGAATGTTTTTCAGGTCGATGTGTTCCGTGAACAATTGTGGGTGCCCTGCAGGAAAGGGACAATATTTGCACACGTAAGGATACAGCGAACACACATCCAAGTATTTGATTTCTTCTCCTTTCTCTTCGTCGGCTTGGTACAGCAAACAGGTGGCATTGGTCCTTCCTCCGTACAAACTATCCCTCGGGTTTAGGGGGTCCATCAGCTTGTAACTTTCCACGGCACGTTTAAACTCGGGATCGGTTTTCATACGGTGATCGTACTCGTGTTCCCACATTTCCACCACTTGGTATCCTTGCTGTTCTAACTTTAGGCGTCGCTGACAAGTGTCCTGGTACAAGTCTTCCATGGTTCGTTGTAAAAACTGATTTTTAGTGCTACGATCAGGGTAACCGACGGGACATCCGTGAAATAAGCAACCGTTAAACTCGTACACGATCTTGGGGTTTTCTAAGTCCCAGCCATCGACCGAATACGTTCCGATGGTCTTTTCGCCTCCTCCGTTGCGGGGATGCTGAATCCATTTGTCTTCCTTGTCGCACAAGTAATGTAACCAACGTAGGGCTTTGACCGAGTATTGACGTTTGACATAGTGGGTCGTTTGAGGACTGATGACAGCCACGGTGTTTTCAGGCATGAATCGTTGTCGATACACTAAGGAACACGCTTTGGCAATGGTGCAAGCTTCTTTCAAAGGATCGACCCCTCCGTGTTCCATGAACAGTTCTCGAAATTTTCCACAGCAACGCCGTAAAATGTCCACGTCGGAACGACAATACTTTAGCATTTCTTCCTGAAAGTCGAAAGGGTCCGAGGCGTGAGCCTGGTACCAAGCGTAGAAAGCTTCTCGTTGTTCGGTACGCATGTTGTCGGGGTCGTAATAGTGAGCCTCAGGCAAATGGGGTAGAACGGCGTGTTGATTTGCTTCCTTATTGAAAAAGTGTGGAAAGTACCCTTTAGCCATTTCTGTCATTCCAAACGTTTTAGACATTCGACTCAAAGGCATGGCCAAATAGCTCATCGAATCTTTAAACTGCACTTGTCCCACTTGCATGAAAATGATTTTGGCTCCGTTCAAAGTCACTTTAGGACGTTCGGTGCCTTGTTCGGTATAGTATCTGAGAAGAAACTGTCCATCGTATCCGGAGAAATTGTGAGCCATCACTGTGGCATGACGATGACAATCTCCGTAACGTTCGATGTCCTCTTGGCTCCACGTCTTGTCGATGGGATCTAAGACCCATTGTGCAAAATCGGCTAACGTGTTCGGTCCTCGAAATATTTTTTCACGCCCTCCGGGAATCTTGCTGCAGTGAGGGCAATGACTGAAGATAGGTTCTTGAATGCACTTCTCGCACGCTCGATGAGCCACGCAGAAATTAGGAATGTGAATGCCAGTCTCTTGCATGCATTCGAAATCGAAAAAGATGAAATTGCCTTTCTTCTTGTGACCGTCCTCTTTCTCTGGTGGGGGTTGGTATTTTTGCACGTAGCATTCGTGTTGCAGGTCCACGATGTGGTGACAAATGTGACATTTTTTTTTTCCTGAACATAAGTGTGTCTTGGTACTGTTGGTACGTAGGCCTTGTCCACACGTAGGGCACAATCTCAGCAGTTGACAAGCACATTTCTGCTGTGAACCTTGCGTCTTCAGATGTTGTTGGTAACAGGCAGGGCTGACAAACGTGCGCAGACAAGCAGGACAATGTACTCTTTCTTGTCCTTCGCTCAGACAGGGTGGAGAGGCCAAACATCCTGGGCATTTCCATCCGCAATGTTTGTGTTGCTCTTGACTGTTATAGCCATAGTCACATTTCTCACAGTAATAACTGTATCCCAGGAATCCAGTGATAGTAGTAATGGTATCGAAATGGTCATCGTGATAATAGACATGAATGTATTTTCCGTCCTTAAAGTCTTTCCCTCGAAACAACAGAGGTCCGCGCATTTCTTGAGGGTGCACTTTCAAGGTGTAGAGTGGAGCTAGGACATCTTGCAATTTCTGCATCTCAGGAATGCCACAGGGTGTGTCTTTGGACAGTCCGGCTTGTTGTAACAGGAGTTCTGCTTCGTTTCGTTGTTTGGCTCGGTCGGATCGTTGAATAGTTTTCCAGGCTCTTTTCCATTCTACCGTGTCGTTCTTGTTGGCATAGGTTCGTCCCACAACGATGGCTCGGGCTAAACACATCTGGTCTTGAGAATTGTGAATTTGGACGAGACTCTTTTTGGTGTTGCGAAGGTCGTTCACAAATAACATCTTATTGCGTTGTCCGGTCCCTTGAGGAGGAGAGACGTGGACCATTTTCAGTGTGGCTTTACCATCGGTGATGTCAAACTGGTCATTAGATTGTTGTACGTGTTGAATCTTGTCCATGACTTTGGAAGGGGTTAGTTCTGCGGGTCTGCTAAACTCGATCCAAACAGGGGATTTCAAGCTGTCGTGATCTATGGATAGTGTCAAGCGATCGTCTTCTTTGGGTTGACATTGTCGCTTGAGTGCGGTGAGCAAAGAATCCCACATCTCGGTGATAAACCCTTCTGCTTCTCCAATGGTACGTCGGACTTGAAATCTTTAAACTTCACTGTGTAGGTGTAAGCCGTGGTTCTAAATTTTCTAGAGGAGCGCTTTTCCGTCTCTCGAATGGAATATTACTTTTCAGGGTTGACTAAGGGTGGTGAACTTTGTTTAGAGGGTTCGGATTCTGGTTCACTCATGTCCTCTTCAAAATCACTGGCATGAATTTGTGCCAAGACTTCAGCTCTGGTACGAGGCGATAGATCACGTTTCTGCCTCTTACTTTCTTCTTCTTTCTTCTCGAATGAATAGGATCGTTTCATCTAGAGTGCAAAACGTCAAATGACTCAAGTTTAAACACCATAGACTAATTTATAGTCATGGCAAACCAGCGTATATAAAAAGGGTGTGTGTCTTGTCCTTTCACTATTCATTTCACTCTCAAACCGAGCACAACGATGGAAGAGACTACCCAGATGGAACGTTTCATCAGAGCTTTGCGAGGGGTCATTAGAAAATTCTCTTCAGACCAGCCGACGGACTACTCTCCTTCCTTTCGAGATAAAAGTCAAGATACTTGCTACATCTGTCAGAAGAAAGGGCATTGGTCTTCAGAGTGTCCAGACCGTCAAAAAAGAACAAAAACAGGGGCTAGAAAAGACAAAACTCAAGATACCTGTTATTATTGTCAAGAAAAAGGAGATTGGTCTCCAGATTGCCCAAAAAAGAAACAAGAGGAGTCGGAAGAAAAGAGGGATTCTTCAGAAGAAGAGAGGGATTCTTCAGAGGAAGAGAGCAGCCAGGTGAAGAAAAAGAAACAGGAGAAGAAAAGAAGGGAAGAAAGTGAGGAGGAAGAGGAGGAAAAGACTTTGACGGTGAAGAAATTGAAAAAGAGAGAGAGAGTAAAAAAAGAAACAGAAGAAGTGAATGTAATTTATAAAGTGTTCTGTTGTGAATTGTGAATTGGATTGTAACTATGGAGAAAAGAATACATTAATTATATAAGGTAAGTGTCTTTGAGTTTTGATTTTAAATAAGAAGCTACACTCACGCACTCATACACAGACATGTACTATAAGGGTAAAAATTTTTTTTTGTTGATTTTTGAGTTATTGGCAAATTGAAAGGCTATCTCTTTTCGAGAGAAGTGGGTGGCCCTGAAAAGGGCCTTTTTTCGTAAAGGGGTGAATTTAAGCAATCAACTTTAACTGCCTTAAGCCTTTGCAACGGCCGAGGCCTACTTCTGATGATGATGATTGGGTTGAAATCACTAAGGGTGGTACGATAGGCTTAGTCTCCGGGTTGGCGTGTTTAGCTCGGGAAGGTCGTATTCTCTTCGGTCGTGATAAAGAAGTCTGATACATTTGTTTCAGACTTCTTAACTCCGCTAAAATGTCCAACAGTACCGTGGCCGTTTGATTTTCACCCTCTTGTTTCTTTGCTGCTACTTATTCTTGTTGTTGTTTTTTTCTTACCTCTTCTTGTTGCTGTTGCTGTTGCTGTAGGAGAAAAGCTTTTTCCGCTTCCTTTTGTCGTTGCATGAATTTCTCCAATTCTTCTTTCTGTCTCTGTCTAAAATTCTCCACTTGCGGTAATGAAGAATGAGACGAAGGTTCCGGAACAAATTCTTGCGAGGTAAGAAAATCCACAAAATCCCATTTCACCTCTTCTGAAAGTAAGTCCGGGTTCCCTTGGGCGGTCTCCACTGCTGGTGCACCCCAATGGATCGTTTTCTGAGTTTCCGTCATGTTGAATCACTGTCGCATAGATTGACAGCACACAGGCGCTAGCGAATCTATATAGACCACATGACGTCACAGACTGCTCTCTTCGGATTGGATGCGGACTGACTGAATTTTGTAACGCGTGTTTGGATTGGTGAATGAACTCAATCCGTTTCAATCCTTCCTCTACCTATAAATAAGCGCAGTTCACTGCATTGATTCACCTGTTCTCGTCGCCTCACGATGTGGACCACAGTTGAATCATCCACCCTTGTGTCTTCAATGATGTTTAGGACGGACATGCTCATGTATGTCCGGTCCAAGTGGACTGTTGTTGATAGGACAGATACTAGTCTATGGATGAGAAGAGTTTACATAGAAAGACAAGGATGCCTCAAGAGGGTACTTGTGTATGGACCTGCAGTTAGAAGGAGTTTAAGAAGAAGATGTGACAGATGCCGTCTATGTTAATATTAATATTAACATAAACCCAAAGGCCCTTTTCAGGGCCACCCACATTTCTCGAAAAGAGAATGACTTTCAATTGCCTACCCCTTTTTTTAAAAAAAATTATTTAAAAAAAAAAAAATCCCATGTTCAATTTCCCTTGACGCTATACAGTCCCACCCTGTTTAAATTCCTTTGACGCTATACAGTCCCTATTCCCATGTTCAATTCCCCTTGTCCCTAAAGTAGTTTTTTTTTCTAACATGTTCAATTCCCCTTTGTCCCTAGACAAACCCAAACTCTATTCCCATGTTCAATTCCCTTTGTCCCTAGACAGACCCAAACTCTATTCCCCATGTTAAATTGCCTTTGTCCCTAGAATCGATATTTTTTTCCATTGTTCGAATGCCTTTGTCGCTAAAATGGATATTTCCTTTTTTTTCCTTTCTCCAATGTTAAATTCCATTGTCGCTAATCTTACCCAGGGTTTTTTGCCATGTTAAATTTCCATTGTCGCTAATCTTACCCAGGGTGGTTAATGTTAAATTTCCATTGTCGCTAATCTTACCCAGGGGGTGTTTTTAATGCTAATTCCCATTGTCGCTAATCTCACCCCATTCACTACTACTATACTTACACAGCCTGATATATTACCTTACAACCTTTAATTAAGTCCTCATCGACATCACCAACACCACTGTTCAAAGAAGCGAAGCCTTTCCAAAACTGTATTGTGTTTTATGACAGAGCCACTTCATATGCCTGCTAATAATGGATGTTCACATTACTATGAGTGATTTGAATGTACTATTATCTTTAATTAAAACTGGCTGGAGAACTGACAATAAGCCTGGTGTATAGAATTTCATTTGTCACTCGTTCTTTAAAGCATACAGCTATGAGACAATTGAACAAGTTTACTGCAGTTTTCTCGAAAATCACACACACACACACACACACACACACACACACACATGTATTCAATGACTCTGTCAGAAGGTATGTTAATAACATGTGCCATTGATACTAATCCGATGTCTGATATTCAGACGTCGCATTGATACTAGTACGATGTCTGATATTAACATCTCTCATTTATACTAGTCCGATGTTTGATATTAATATGTCACATTGATACCAATCTTATGTCTCGTTTAACATGTGGCATTTATACTAATCCGATGTCTGATATTAACAGATCTTACTGATACTAATCCTATGCTAAATATTAACATATCGCATTGATACTAAGCCGATGTCTGATATTCATATGTCGCATTGATACTAATCCGATGTCAAATTAACATATCGCATTGATACTAATCTGAATTATGATACTCATGGTGCATTGATTCTAATCCGATGTCTGATATTCACGTGTCGCATTGATACTAATCCGATATGGCCAGATTATGATGGATCTGCCTGTAAATCAAATAACTAATCAATAAACAGGGCATCGATTGCTGCCTCCATAAGCAGTATTCGCACTCAACTTTGTGGCTTTCTTAATTTTAATTTAAACATAATTTGTTCCGAGATGCCTCAAATCTTTCCTTACCCACAAATGTTACTCTGTGCGTAAACTAAAAGGTATGTTTCTCAGCCTTTATTCAAAATTCTTTTCTCTCGTATTAGGTGTTCCATGCATCTCTGATAAACGTTGTTGTAGACCATTATCCCATTGCCCAATTTAAAGTTTCATTGGATTAAACAAATAACCATTATATATTTTTTAGATCAAATCTCAAAATAAATTGCCAATTTTAGACATTCCGTAGCTTTTAGACCTATTTATCAAGTTCGATACATCGATAGATGCCTTTCAGGGAACACATACTTGCTTGTTGTCGACATTATAGTAAATGAGTAACTAATTCTCCATGTCAATCAGTCCATTTCTATTTCATCCATTAGAAGGTTAATAACAACACAGAGAAATGGTACAGACGCGTGAATGACAAGGTCGTGACATACAGTTACATATATAAATCACAAACTCGTTTATATAAAGACAGTGATCAATCCAATATGTGAGATAGTGATGGCGTTTCATACAGCTAAAGGATCATTTCTATTTTCTCCAACTCAACATAATATATTAGGCACACAAAACAATTACAACAGTTGCGAACTAGGATAAATATTACATCAAAGGTAAAAACAGTTATATAACTAAGTAATCAATTCTGCGCAGTCAAGTTATCTGTGACGTATTCCAGCGTTATAATTTTGGATTAATTTAATTATGTATCATCATTTTATTAGTTAGCCATTTGAAGTTAAACAATCACAAGCAATTAGTTGCAAAATTAATTTAAGCTTCCTGCAGAAAATATTGCAGCTAACATAAAATTTCAATCGATTTCCGGGTCGTTCGGTCCACATGGTGTATTTGAAACTCCTACCCCCAATAAGTGCTTGAACAAACCATTCGTTAGATATATTATGAATATATGCAAAAACGTTAATTTCAAAATTATTGTTAATATGTGACAGAAATAGATTCCTCTTTCGTTGTGTTTTTGAACACGAGATAATCATCTGAGCAATATCATCAGTGTACGAAGCAGAAGTAGTGCAAGGTGAACAATTATGAAGTATTATACTGCATGGAGTGACCAAAAACCTCCTTGCTAACATTTTGAGCAGTTTATGCCTTTTGTGTTACCTAGATATTTGCCACAAAATGATGGGTTTAATAAAACGATGTATATTTTTAAATTTTTGAAAGGTGGAATCATTAAAAGCAAATGTGGTGTTCCATGCAGTGTGCTTCCGTTCTTTCCTTGCCGGAAAGGTCTTATTTTGTACAAAATATAATAAAGTCTTTCAAGTCGCATTTTTCAATACACATCAGTGCTGGAATACATATAATCTCTTAATGTGTTTCGATCCAATCTTTAGCCATACCTCACAACCATGAAGCGATGCTGGAATAACTAGCTTCTTATTGTTACCGGGTACAAAATTTGCAAACAATAACATCCAACACAAAGTAAATTCCTAACCATTTATTAATATTTACCCAAGCTAGGGCTCAAGACGACTGCCATTTACAGAGAACAGACTGGTTGTTTTACACCAGGGCAATAGTTTATGAAAACTACAGAATGGAGACAAAGTCAGGGTTCATTAACAGTATAAATTCTTGCTTTTACAGGCCCCAAGTCCTATGGGCCAGAATCTTTATTAGTATTAGATGTGTGAACTATGTAGAATTTGTTTCGAACATTACCATATCTGTCCGCTTAAAATCCTTTAAACTATAACTACCATATACACTCCTGTCTCTTGTCTTAATGATAATCAATATTTATACAATAAATTGGGGGAAATGTAAACCATTAATATGATGGCAACACTTATATATAAGCTTCTTTTGGTTAAGAGGTTTAATTTACATTCCATTTTCCCAGTCTCGATAGGGGTACCTGCATGTTCGGTAGTTCGGGAAATCGGAATAAAGTTTGGACCGATTTCCTAGTCTCCCTTAAGTCTGCTTCGCTTAAAGATTACAATGCGCTCTTATTTTCGTTGATATTAAAACGCTAGTTCACCAAGTGCAAGTGAGCGATTTCAATCAGTGCTTGCAAATGAGCAGACGTTTTCGTAATAAGGGTGATACAATCAGCTAACGCTGGGTTACCAGAAGGAATGGATTCTACCGTCACGGAATTGTGTATATTTATCGTTTGTGAATATTTAGAATAGAATGCACTCGGGTTTCGTGTCTATGTACAGCGTTACCTGTCGATGGTTTATCTATATCATACCTTATGTCGATGTAGTGAGTTCGGTTCACTGCATGCTGAATGAGCGAAGTGCTTACGATGGAGAACCGATTAACCTTGAGCGCACAGGCCATGGATTGCAACATAGCCAGTTTACATGTAGGCTCTTGGTAC
The DNA here is from genome assembly GCA_028554795.2 of Sinohyriopsis cumingii. Classification (NCBI taxonomy): domain Eukaryota; kingdom Metazoa; phylum Mollusca; class Bivalvia; order Unionida; family Unionidae; genus Sinohyriopsis; species Sinohyriopsis cumingii. Next base: position 49,521,121 of record CM068838.1, read on the forward strand.
ATTCAAATTTAACAGTAAGGAAAGTTTTCAGTCAGCTGTGCACTTTACAGCGCAATTTCTCCAGCCCTAGAGGTGTGTCAATTGTATATTCCTATCTGTATTATTGGATAAAAAATGTTTTTAATTGTTCAAATATTTATTGTAAATGTTTATTAGTTCTTAAGTGTGTAATGCAATGTTAGATTTTAATATAGTCTATTTTCAGGTTCACCAGAGTATAACTGAACAGAAGGATTGTATTCACATTAATGTTGCATGCATTAAGGGATGAGAGAATGCTACTTCATGTTCTCTAAGATTCTCCATCAGATACAGGTTCACACATGAACCTGGTTATTATGATAACCTCATACGGCAGTCCAGATGATATGATTATTATAAATATGATCAACTTCTCTTACGTACATGCAGCACGTACGTCATCGCATGTTATACATGACCGTGTCACTGATATTACACGGAATTAGACATTATATTTTCAGTTGAAAAGTGCTGAAGGGCTGAAGGTGTGACGGAGTGATAGAGCAATAGCGACAGGGATATGCTTTATCTTTGTGTCTGCACTGTAATAAGGTGTTCTTTTAGCCGTGGTGCAAGTTGGGTTGAAATGCACCCGGTGTTCTGCTGTCTGTGGTGACGTAGACTCCGAGGAAGATCGTGGTTATCTCGTGGGGAGGGACCGAATCTTCAGGACCAACGGGTTTCCAGAGAACAAGAGGTTATACGGATTCTAGGCAGACCGTGAGAAGCGGACCATTAGTGGTGACCCCTGGTCCGTCCGGCAGAGCGGTGGAGCTGAAATTAACCTTGTGGTTATAAACTGGACACCGCAAGACATGTCCCAATTTGTTTTAAATCCAATTTATTTTAAATCAGTTATCACTGAGTGAAAAATTGCCATTCTTTATATTAAACAGTTATCACTGTTTGAGTGAAATATTTTCATTATTTATATAAAACCAGTTGTCACTGTTTAAGTGAAACCATATCATTGTTTTGAAATGCACGTATCTTTGAGTGTCTAATTGTTTTCTTTTGTGCTTAATGTTTTATTTAATTTAATTTAATATAGTATTGTTGACTCTTCGTTTCATATTACATCTTACAATTCGTTCCAGTTAGGAACACTTTCATTTTACGTTATATTGTTTGAGTTTACCTTCAGTTGTTAAACTGCGCATCATTGTGTTACAAATCCAGTCTTGGAATTTATGAGCACGAATTTGGTTTAAGAATTTTTCTATCCTTAATAATCTACAAATAAACATCGTATTTCGTTTATTATTGTCAGTGTCTTCATTTTAACAATCGGACCCCAATCAAGTTGATCTTGTTGCACCTCTGATTATTCCTCTTTTGCAATTTTATAACAACTATAATACATCATTGATGTACACCAGGTAGAAAATCGTGTAAAGCACTGCTTATTGGCTGACACTTTGCCTGATTGGTATAGGTTCAGATTTAGTATCGTGTGTAGTCACAATGTTATAAATATTAGAGTATGATTCCTTAATGACTGTGAGGAGTTTACCAGTAGTTCCCAATAGGGAAAGCTCTATGAAAAGGCACATATGCCATACGGTGTCAAACACTATCCATATGTCCGGAAATGCGACATAGACCTTTGATCCTAATTCCAGTTTAGCGAACGTAGTTCGTATATTAAACGCTCATGTCATGCACCTGATTCCCATCTGGAAGCCCCGCTGTTGAGTGTTTCGGAAAATTTAGCATATTTGTTTTTTGTACCATTTTTTAAAGCCAATATATTCACATTTTTCAAAGAATTTCTACAAAACGGGTGGTAGGAAGGATACAGCCGTTTGGCTCTCAGGGTCATTTTTCTTTCCTCCAGCTCTGTAGATTAGTACAATTATGTCGACTTCCCGGTCCGATACACTATAACGATTTGTTTTTAATCGCATTGAATATATTTGTAAACTTTTGTATCAGTTTATTCCCACATATCTTGTCTGTCTGTTCTGAACGCTTTCTATCCCTGGCGCTTTACGTAGCTAAAGCGGTTTTAATGATGCTACTATTTTAGCGAATGCTAACGTTTCATTTATAACGGAATCTGTAAGATCGATTTCTTTGTTCACCATCGAGAAAAAGTAAACTTCTAAACTGTTTATCCATTTCATGTATTTCATAGACATCAGTGACCAATAAGGCTGTGTATGGTTTATGGCCTTTTTTTTTATAGAATATTATTAGTTGTGATATCTTTTATAAGACTAACTAGTTTTTTTTATTGAACAATTTGTTTTTAGTTAACGTGATGGAGTAAAATAATTCGTTAATCTTTTGTCAACCTCTGCTTGGTGAGATATAACGCTTCATGTGATAGCTGTGTGCCACCAAGATGAAGATATATAGAGACCTATCGACTGGGATGGAGAGATTTTAGTACAATACATGATACGACCCCAGACATGTATTTACGATTTGCAAAGACCTCGCAGTGATTTGTGAAGCGAAGCAAACGTTTGCAAACAAGAATAAAGTCTAAAGAGATATTCTACTAGGCTTACATGTGTAATCCAATCACTTGTTCTGTTTTGTCTTGTTTAGTTGCTGTTGTCAATAAAGTTGTCAGTAATTTGGCTTTTGAACAGTAACACCTTGAATGGTAAACTTCATTGTATCTAGCTCTAGTCCTCCACGAGTATTTCTTTGCCAGCGGAAACATGATATTCGAACATAGGCCTAATACTATCGATACATTATTGCTAATGAAGATTGCCATCGGCAAGAAAATAATCGACAAAATAGGGAAGTTGAGATTTTTGAGGTCCTGCTTAATTCATTTCCTACGATTTGGTTGTTACTACAAATCTAGTTGTTTGACAGAACAAGCAGGATTTTACTTACACGTCATATTATCTTTGGTGTATCTTGTATAGCTATCGTCTAAAGTATTCAAGAATTTATCTGAGTGGCTGCAATCTCAGTTCCGAATAGATCAATTAAATTATACAGAGTGCGGAAGACATTATGCCCTTTACGTTCCTAGTAAATAGGTTAAGACCATTATCAGGCATTGGCATAAGAACTAGAACAATTGATAAGCAAGTCCACAACTTCCTTGAATTTGAGTTAGCAGCAGGGTAACGCCGTAATAATACAATATTACCAATCACCTTGCGCATCTTCTGGGCAGGTGTGTCGCCTATTGAGAGTCGTAAAAGTCATCATACTTATTATCATGATCATCGATGTCATAGTCATCATACTTATTATCATGATCATCTATGCCATAGTCATCATAGTTATTTCTGTTGATACTTTTACCACACAAATGTAAGTGTCTGTCATAATAGTTATTGTAATCATCTGAACCAGCTGAACTCTTGCTCTAAATACTTTGTATGTCATATCTTGCAAGATGGTGTTTTGGCATCCACTTCTCACAGGTTATACTGCTCGGCCTGATCAAATACTGATTTGATACCATTCCCGACTCCTCAACAGGAATGTTTATCCTTACAATACGGTTTATATTGTTCCTCCTACGGAATATTCATATTGTTATGGGATGTAACCTTTTTTCCCCAGGTAAGATAATTCCCGAACGCACAGATCTGCTAACAATGTTTCCCAGGATATATTGGACAAATTTGCTTCTTGCTAAACAATAAAAGTTTATTCATTTCCTTCATCACGATTATTACTGATCCATATTTTTCCCATTTGCTTCAAATATTTGGCATTTCTTTTTTCTTGTTCTCACTCGTTTGTTTATTTTCTGTTACGAGTCTAGGCTCTTAAAAATGTAACACGAAAAATTGAAGACAACAAGCTTTGGAAAATTTAACAAATAAGTTATTTCTGTAGAATATGAAGTGAAAAATGAGAAGAAAAAAAACTTACGGTTTTACGAATCAAAGCATAAAAATAATCCAAGAATGAAAAAATAGAAGTCCTAGTAATAAAAAGTTCAGAATAAAACAGAGTATAATCCCGATGAAATCCAAAATGGAAGACGATGACATCTGTTGTAACTTGCAAAGTGCTGTTGGGTCAACACTCTCTTGTTGAATCACAGAAACTATTATTCCAATAAATAATGTCGAGCACTAGTATTTCCAGGGAAAATAATCACTTGAATCACTTGAATTCCAAATAAGTTGAAGAAATTAAAATAATTAGCCCAAAACTAGACAACATAAAACACATTTGTATGTAATTTTGTGCGTTCCGTTACCATTTTACTAGACAACATAAAACACACTTGTATGTAATTTTGTGCATTCCGTTACCATTTTACTAGACAACATAAAACACATTTGTATGTAATTTTGTGCGTTCCGTTACCATTTTAATTCTGGGTAAGACATACCAATAGTGATTTTCCTGTGCATTTAACTTGTATTGTGTGCTGACTTTACTTCATGGTCATATGTTATTTCAGACTTAGATTATATATATATATATATATATATATATATATATATATATATATATATATATATATATATATATATATATATATTCATTTGGATTCATTTGGATTGTGCGATTGGCCTTTATCCATACTTGAGGGTGGAAGTTGAGCGTCCTTGTCTGATGCCAAGTAGGAAAAACAAGTTTACTAAGCTTGAGTTCTGGATACAAATTTATTTCTGAACTCAAAAGTTTCAAGACAAAATCATTTTGTTTGATAGAGATTTCCATTAAGATGACATAGTAGTTGGCGTCTATATAAAATTGCTCATAATTGTGAATGTTATGGAAATGAACGTTTGACCCTCATCGTGGTTCTCAAATAGTGTCTCAGATTTTAATATTGAGGTTGACTATATTGAAATTATTAGTTCCAGCCATAAAATCGGAAGAGCAACGAGTTTTATTTTTGTGTTCAGATGTAAGTTGAGATGATGTATTGTTTTATTCAATGGAATTACAAAGTGCTCATCGGTAATTTCGGACTGAATTAGCGTTATGTGCTTAACATGATTTCATTTAAAGACAATTTGGATTATATCATTGTCATACATCAAGACTAATGACACATTAGCATATTCGAGGCTACTGACACACCATCACATTCAAAATTGGGATTCATTAGGAACTCTAAATATTTGGATTTCTGTTAGAACGTAAGGGCTATTAAGATTCAATTCACAATATTGTATGTCCTTTTAAAATTTAAAATTTCGATTCCTCTGAAATAAACTGTATGTTTAATTTTATAAACTTTGTTGATTGTAGCTCTTTTCTGTCACATAGTTTAAGATCATAAAGTCGTAACACTTGTTATATATTCTTGATTGAATTGCATATGTATGGTTACATCTATTCACAGAAATGTTAGTAATAGGAGTTCTATCCGCGTCTCGGCTTGTCCTTTCCCTTGGATCCATCAGCTGCGTGGAGGGGGGGGGGGTCAGCTGCATGGGCAACAGTTGATTCTCCATATCACCCTGCCCAGGCTTGCGCCCTGGAGAGGCCACTCCATCTTCGCTCCACAGCGTCGACACAACACGGGAAGCAGCAGTTTACCGGTTTTAAGTCACCGCTCGATTGGCGTAGAGCCAGGCGCCAGGGGTTGCTTCTGACGGTGGGAGAGACCAACATGTTTCACTGCACAGCTACCGCCCGCCTCAAACTGGGCAGCCCCCAGCCAATAAGGTGATGTCCCGCCACAGTTCGCCTGCCTTGCTGGGTGCGTAAGGCTTAAGGTACGCGAGTATCTGGCAAGCAGACTGCAACTACTGCACCAAGAAATAACAAATTAAAAATAAAAAAGAAGACTTCAATCCTCAAGCTGGGTACCTGCAATGTCCGGACCATGCTGACTGGGCTTTCAGATGATCTCCGGACAATCAGTGATGTTCATAAGACTTCAGTCATTAACGACGAACTTGCAAGGCTCCAGGTCGACATCGCCTCACTACAGGCGACACGACCACCAGATTCTGGGTCCCTCAGAGAACAGAACTACACATTCTTCTGGCAAGGAAAGAGCGCAGATGAAGCCAGAGAGTTAGCTGTTGGATTCGCTGTCAGGAACACTCTGCTGGGGATGATAGAACCCTGCCAACAAGGAAATGGAAGACTGCTATCCCCCCCCTCCACACCACAAACGGGCCTGTCAACCTGATCAGCGTTTACCCTAAACGCCATTGAAAACCTCCCTCTCATGGCCGAACTGGACGAGAAACCTACTGTAGACAAACTAAAGAAGGCCTTAGAGAAACTGTCCCTAGGTAAAGCCCCAGGGAAGGATGGCATCACAGCAGAACTCATCAAGTGCGGATGTAGCGTGCTGCTCACACACCTGCACGACCTCCTCTGCCAATGCTGGGACGAAGGTACAGTGCCTCAGGACATGAGAGACGCTAACATCATAACCCTGACAAGAACAAGGGCGACAGAAGCGACTGCAACAACTACAGGGGCATATCACTTCTCAGCATCGTGGGTAAAGATTTCGCACACGTCATCCTAAACAGACTGCAGACGCTTGCCGACAGAGTTTACCCAGAGTCGCAGTGCGGGTTCCGCGCAGAGAGGTCCACAACCGATATGATCTTCTCTGTCAGGCATCTGCAGGAAAAATGCAGAGAACAACACAGACCCCCCTTCCTGGCCTTTATAGACCTCACCAAGGCATTCGATCTGGCCATCAGAGACGGACTCTTCACAATCCTTGCAAAAATTGGTTTCCCTCCAAAGCTGCTAAGCATGATCCAGTCCTTCCACGATGACATGAAAGGCACAGTGCAGTACGATGGCTCAACATCCGACCCCTTTGACATCCGCAGTGGAGTTAAACAGGGCTGTGTCCTTGCCCCCACGTTCTTCGGCATCTTCTTCGCAGTCCTGCTCAAGCACGCCTTTGGGACGTCTACAGAAGGGATTTACCTTGCACACACGATCAGATGGCAGACTGTTCAACCTGGCACGACTGAAGGCAAAGAGCAAAGTGCGTGAAGTAACCATCAGGGACATGCTCTTCGCAGACGATGCTGCTCTAGCCACCCACACAGAAGCTGAGCTTCTGCACCTGATGGCCCGCTTTGCTAAAGCATGCGATGAGTTTGGGTTAACCATAAGCCTAAAGAAAACAAACGTGATAGTTCAGGACGCGGACCCCCCAAGCATCATCATCAACAACTACAAACTTGAGGTGGTAAGTCAGTTCATGTACCTCGGCTCTACCATTACCAACAACCTCTCGCTCGATGCTGAGCTCAACAAGCGGATCGGAAAGGCATCAACAACTCTCTCCAGGTTGTCACAGAGAGCGTGCAACAACAGCATGCTGACCATGAACACTAAGATCACCGTGTACCGTGCATGCGTGCTAAGCACTCTCATGTACGCCAGTGAAACCTGGACTCTGTAGCCTCACAAGAGAAAAGACTGAGCGTCTTTCACATGCGATGCCTCCGACGCATACTTGGGATCACCTGGAGCAATCGAGTAACAAACAACGAGGTGCTCGAGCGTGCCAGCATGATCACAATCCTCCGCCAACGCCGCATCAGATGGCTGGGCCATGCACGTCGGATGGATGAAGGACGGATCCCCAACGACATTCTTTATTCGGAACTCGCCTCTGTCAAAAGGTCGATCGGACGGCCACATATCCGCTTCAAGGATGTCTGTAAGCACGACATGAAAGCCCTTGATATCGATGTCAACACCTGGGAAGAGCTCGCTCTAGACAGATCAAGCTGGCGACATGCTCTGATAACTGGTCTGAAAGCCGGAGAGGACAAACAACACTTGATAGCTGATGAAAGACGATCGCAGAGGAAGAAGAAGCAGCTCCAACCAACACCTGACGCAACCTTCAAGTGCAACAAGTGCAGCAGGGACTGCCACTCCCGCATTAGACTACTTAGCCACAGCAGACGCTGCACAACCACCAACCGGGAAGTCTCTCATGGGCGCAGTTCCTTCGTCTCTCGAGACTAACGGATGCCAACACACACACACATCCGCGTCTAATGGCATGGTTGTCAAAATGAAATCACCTGGTTCATGTTGTGATTTTAAATCATCCACAATAGATGTGCATCCGTAGGAGAGGAATGTTCGACTTCACTGATTTGGACAGGAAAGATTTAGTCGTGTTAAGTTATTGCTTCCTGAGAGTCCCTGCCATCTGCAGGGGTAGCTCTATCTTTTGGTGAGTTTGCCACATCATTGGTTTGTGGAGAATGTTTTGTCATCGATGACATCTGAAACACTTTAAAGCACAGTTGTGAAATAGTTGTTTCCTTCCTTACTAAATGCTCATTGCTTCTAGCGTCTTTTACTTTACCGAGGTCATGACGCCAACCTGATGTCAGTTTCTTGAAAGCATCAATAACTCGAAGTTTGGCGTAGACGTCAGCTTTGAAGTTTCAAAAGTTCGATTTAAGATAGTCATTTTCCGTTTCAAATTTATTAATTTTATCGTCCCGCACTTGGATAAGTTTTATTGAGTTGACTAAATCATTTTATAGGTCACTCTTTCAGCAAGAAATTGTAGTTCAGCTTTACATTCTGCTATCATCAGTTCGTTATATGCAGATTTGCTACCACTGTTGCAAAGAAGAGTTGAAAGTACTCTTGATGATGTTGTTTTAAAAATATTTCTTCTAGCTCTGCATTGCCATCGTTTAAAAAAAATACAACGCGTAGCAATCGCTAGCATATATTTCCGCACTTACGCTATACATTGTCGTTTTCCTTGAAACTACCTTTTTAATGTCAGGACATAATTCGAGGCTTCGTGTTGAACTTGCGGGCACTAATCTATACCTCAAGTCCATATATTTTTCTCTAATGGATAATTTAAAAAAAATGCATGTATGATTGTTTTGGGAGTCGATGGAATTAATTGTCAAGTTGCTCAATAGTACCCCGGTCAAGGGTTTGTGAGCATCATGATTCAGAATTACAATACTCGTCGGCACTACTGCACTAACTGTAATTATCCTCATAATCGTTTGGCTTAGGTATGATCCGTATCTGTTGTTATTGATGCTTGAGTCTATCCATTCTTAGTGAGCAAAGACATTATCTAGGAACTAGTTTCCTTAGCGTGTGGGATGTTTAAGTCTGAAGACCGCACATGATGGGATACATATATGAACAAGTTCGCGTTGCTTACTGCTCGGTTAATGTAGGCTCGACACAGGGCACTATTATAAACATATAGAGTTCATTTGTCTAGGAGAAATCACTCATAATCTACCTCACGTTTCACATATGCTGAATCTTCCGATATGAAATTTTCGCTCTGCCAAAACTGAGATACTAATTTACCTGTTTACACTAATTTTCCTGTACTCTTTCAGAGATCACTAAAAACGACTTGACGTTCGCGACTTCACGACATTAAAATAATCAAGAGGTACGTTTTCGTGACTAATGATCTTGTTGAACGTGAAAAAGGACGTAAATTTATCAAGTTAGATACGTCACCAAATGTAGAATTAAAGTACGTGTGACGTGTTCTAGGGAATAGACTGCTTAATTGTTGTCGTTATAACAACATGGAGTAACTAATTCGCTAATTCATGTTCGTAATTTCCGATTTAATACCGATTTTGAAAGCTAAATATTTATTTAAAATTTAGATAGATTAGCCTTTTAAATCCCCTCTCTGTCAATCGAACTCTTCGCGGGTTTTTAAAGGTGTAACTCTGTTTCAAAGATTGTACCACTCTGTGGACGATGCCAATATCTTCCCGATAATAATTGCCTTTTTTAGCATGGAATAATCTTCATTTATGTGACTTCATATGATGAATATCTTGTGAAAATTGGAAATGCTCTGCATAGAGATTGACAACGTTAGCAAACATCTAATAACGTACGGAAATTATTTACAAGATATATATATATATATATATATATATATATATATATATATATATATATATATATATATATATATATATATATATATATATATATATATATATATATATGTATGTATTGGACTGTCTTTCCGGTGTATTAGGTAAACATTTGAGTAGGATATATATATATATATATATATATATATATATATATATATATATATATATATATATATATATATATATATGTATTGGACTGTCTTTCCGGTGTATTAGGTAAACATTTGAGTAGGATATATATATATATATATATATATATATATATATATATATATATATATATATATATATATATATATATATATATATATATATGTATTGGACTGTCTTTCCGGTGTATTAGATAAACATTTGAGTAGGAGAAATGATTGGCTACCCATTGGCCTCTGCGTGTAAACACATTTACTGTAGCATAAGCAAAAACCTAGAAATTTAATAGACAGTCCCGACATTATCTATTACCAAACAGTCTTTTTAAATCTTGATGGGTGATGCTATTTTAGAAAATACATATTAGCTTTTATTTCACATTATGTTGATGAGTGTCAATTATCCGTTTTTCCTGGTGGTGATTATCATAGTTAATCAGTTTTAGTACATTGCAAGGCTGCTTCAAACTCCAAAATTCAATGATGAAATGAAATATGATCATTCTATGGAAACCGTCTTGCACCCTGCTTTGTCAAAAATTCAAAAAGTTGTAGGTATTTAAATAACGTAAATTCCATTAATTCAAACACAGCGAGTTCATAGTTGTCTCTATGTACTCCACTTGCTATAACTGTTCTTATTATATGCTCATTTATTTCCCCGTTAACATTACATTGTCAGAATTGTTCAATATTACCCGATACCGAACTCGCGCGACAATACACATATAGCATTCACGTGCATAAAGGAACTACTTTCTATTGTAAACATACAATGGACGCAGACGCCATCACTTTTGATATGTACACAAATCATGTACACTCGCGTAAGAGGCTCTTTACGTTGTGGTTGTTTTTACGTTGTTTCTGAATCAACTAAAACATGTTTCGTGGACTGCAATAAAAACCCCAACTGCTTTGGCACATTCCGCGTTGATACAATGTTACGGACTTAGGCTAGCTACATTATATATCAGACGGTAGATAAGGTCCTTATAAATAAGATACAAGTGACAAGTCATATACTCTTCTTTAGCTGGTGATAAGAATGGCAAAATAAAATATACTTACAATTTTACATCCTGAATTTCCTCAAAATGTATTTTCTTAATTCTGCAAATCCGAATTACATGAGCCATGTCATAGGTTTTCAGTCTCGATTACACATTACGAAATTGTGCTGTAATTTCGTTGATAAGTGCAATTGCATCCTCCTTACTGCACTCAAAATGAAATAAGCATTAAATTCCATAGCGTCTTTTTGATAATTGCAATTGAAAGACTTCATATTTTCCGCACATTATGATTTCAAACTTTTAATGACAGAAACAGAAACACATTTGCTTCTCCCGCGCCACTTCAATCTGATGTATTTCACGTATAATTTGCACAGATGAATCCAGTCCAAAATCACAAACTTTTGTCGAATCGAAACAAAATGCCAAAATATATTCATTCCAGATCAAATGGAAAAGTTGTTCCAATGCGCAGTCATTCACAATATGACTGCAAATTTCAATTTTAACTAGACACGCCATTTTCTTTCGAAAGTTATGTCGAGCGCGCGACTAAGTTCAAATTTATTTGGGCGGAGCTATGTGCGCATTAATAATGATGTCATTGTGTAAATGACAAATCTGCGCTTGTGTATTTACTTTGGAATACGGCATTCATTCATTTACGATGTTTCTTGTAGTGTATTTTGTTTATATAATTAAACCTTAGGTAGAATAAAAAATGAGCATATAATAAAAAGGTTACTGCATTTGTATGGGAAAATATGAACTCGTTTTGTCGGAAGGATATTCTGCACTCCCAAGGTCGTGCAGTATTCCATCCCAAAACTCATTCATATTTTCCCATACAAATGCAGTAACCTATACATATTAACCTATTTTCTAAGGTAGAAAAACTCATGGGATCTATTTTATTTTCAAAGCTAATATAAACCGATCAATATCCATGAGCGCCAAACTTCAGTGTAACAAGTTTGAATAATAACCTCTCTTTTAACTTCATTCATTTAATTTACTCAGAAATTGTTGCAGAGGATGTATCGATACATATTCGATAAAATGATAGAATAGTTATTTCGTATCTTTAATTTAAGCCACTCAAAAAACTTTCACAATTTGCTGTTTTACATTTATAGAGAATAGAAGGGATGATTTTTAGGGTAGCAAGAATAGCATTCTTTTTTTTTAAAAAATATTTGTATTCTCACTAAAACATGAACCCTTTAATACTCTTTAGTTAGGAGATTGAAATATTTACTTAAACCTTTTTCAGTCAGCATGTAATTTGCTGTCATTTTTCTTTGCTTCCTGTGCAATAAAAATGTCCTTTACGCTGGGTAGTTTGTTGTGTACAATCCTGCTTACACCTCGTAAAAATCATACCAACATTACATACTCTAAATACATTGTCATACTGAGATTCCTAATTTAAAGCAAAATCAGTAATGCATTGAAATTTCTCAATAAATGATTGAGACAAACAACATTTTAGAATTACTTTGCTTAGGCAGTACAAGTTCTACTTAATATGGGCATAACATGTTTTTCTTATCATTTAAGCGACAAGATATAACACTTGAAGAAACTACATTTTGTCTCTCTATCCTGGGCTTACATTTTTCTTTCATAAACATCCATGGCCTTCAAACATTTGACTCTAAACGGTATCTTGGTCCAACTTTATACTGTTGAAATTTATGGCAAATAGGTATGCTAAAATGGCATTTTTCAAGACTGCATTGATAAAATTAAGGTCTTTGTGTGCCAAATACAACACTTTTGCTGTGTGCATATGAATGCCTACACTCATGTTCAGTATAAGCTGAAAGAAAGTTGAACGAAAAAAGGAATTAATGAACGGGAATGGAAAGATAAGATAAACTTAGATCAGCTTTAAAATGTGATGTTTGTTTCTTTCGAAACGAACTTCAAGCAATTAATTAATTAATGTTGTCGTTGTTGATGTCGTTATTGTAGGGTTTAACGCCATTTTCCAGCACAAGATAGGCTATACATGGCGGCCAGAACAAATGGTGGAGGAAGAACACGGGAAAATCCCAGAAAGAACCACCGACCCACGAGAAGCTACTGGCAAGCTTTCTCACGTACCCCCACTGGCCAAGCCCGAGACTTGAACCCACGCAGACAGAGGTGAGACAACAGTGATCCGTAACGGTGAGCGCTTGAGATTAATTAATGTAATAATTGATTAATTTACCTATGGTTTGCCAACAAAAACAATTTTGTCCAACAATTATGATAATTCCAGTGTGCTCAACTTTCATATCTGCTGTTTAGTCTTCCAACATATTGATATTATGTAAAGAAACTATCAAATCTATAAATATATTATTACGTAACACAACACACTTTTAGAACGCCATTTAATTTGAAATTCTTGTCTGCGGTATTTGCTAAATTTGCTCTCTTGAAGCTATACCATATAAATGTGTACCGCTCCGGTGGCCTAGTGGTTAAAGCATCCGCCTCGGATGCAGGAGGTGGTGGGTTCAATCCCCGGCCGAGTCATACCAAAAACTTTCAAAAATGGTACTTACAGCTGCTTCGCTTGGAGCTCAGCATTAAGAGGTTAGTGTTTGGACTGGTCGGCCTGGTGTCAGGATAATGTGGCTGTGTGGGACATCGTACTACATATCAGTGCTAGGAATTAATATAGTATATAAGTCTATAAATATATACATTTAAAGTAGAGTGACTAAATGGCTTGAAATAAAAATGCATATTGTGTATGAACTATCTTGAACACATACACACTCTTTTTCACAGCAAGAACTATAAAAATACAATCATGATAATATGTATGAATAATACGGTTTCGGCAATTAGTTCCGCAGCATCTGATTTTGATATCCATATGTCAGAGAACATGATCAGAAAACAATAATCATAATAAAATTGTTGTTAAAACAAAATAAACAAATTAAGCAAGAAAAAAAAATACATAAAACATAAATAACAAATATTAGTTGCTACAAGAATAATACAAATTGGTTTGGATGAGTGGATTAAACAAATATCTGCATTCCATGATATGTCATGCCAGTAGTGTTAATAGAGCAAAGCACAGTTTTAGATAAGTATCGATAATGTAGAACTGTTGCTAGAAATACCAGAGGGGAGAGTATTAGGGAAATAGGTGGTGGGAGAACACGTTTGTTTTTATCTAGTCTGTGTACTAAATGACGAATGTAGCAAATCTTGAATTAATGATGACAACTATGATGAAATTATGCATACATATATAATTTCATAAAATATCTTTATAAGCCATGAATTACTGACATTTTTGACTGATACGCTAATCACACGTACAACACAGAAAACGAAGGTACATTTAGTTTTATCATTTCACATTGTTATTTTGTGGATAAACAGATAGAAAAACATGTAATTCTGATGTGATTGCTCTAGCATATCAGACGTTTTGGAAGTCCATCAACATGATATTGTAACAAGAAAAAAAAATAATTTCTGCTAATTTCATCACTTCTAAGAGGAAGAATAAGTATAAGTGAACAATTTCATATCAACATGAACATGAAAAAAAAAAAAAAAACAAACAACGAATGTATTACTTGGAGATAGGCAATTGAATAGAGAATGTATATCCCTGAAATTTTATCATCGTTTTTAAAGATTTTGTAATATAATTGAATGATGTAACACACATATTTAATTTATAATTATATCATTATTGTAAAAACTTTTACCGCATTAAAAAAAATGATAAAGGCAAAAATGTGGACATGAGTTTTGAAATTAGCATTTATAAAATAACTGTTTTAGAAAACAAATTTTAATGTCAACAGTCTTACATAACTAGAAAGGGCGAGTGTATTTAATAAAGGTTTTGGATACAAATGACATAAAAATAATATTGTGAACTAACCACCAGTAATACCCTCATGAAATAAAGACAAATAATGAGTTGATAACATGCTGTCTTCATCTCAAGCGAGGTAAAGTTATCGTGTTATTATGTGCCTAAGAGCACGTGTGAGATTGTGCCAAATATTGCTTCAATGTTTTCCCCATTCTCCAATACTTAGACATTCTGATCAAACTATGTGATGCATGTTACAGAAATGATATATCTTGGTTACACGGGCAAAACTACAGTGAACGTCAATGTGGTTACATATACGCAATTATTTCATCTTAAATATTAATTGTTATTCTAAAATTTAATTATTAGTATAGTTTAACAAAAGCTTACTCAATCCTACCAAAATACTTTGTACCTTAACTGTCATAAATAAAGGTCATGGGGAACATTATTGATCTCCATGGACTTTTATAATAATGGCTATGTACTGCATCAGGAAAAATGTACCACTTTTTTAATCATCGTAATAATAGCTAGTATGAATTTTGTTTTACACGTGCGCAGCTTTCATTCTGACGTCACAGCGCGATAGTCAGTCCGGTTTGTACTGGATCACATTTTTATTATTATTTTCATCTCGTCCAGAACTATCTACGCGCTTTAACGTTGAGTTTTGACGAATATGTTTTTAAGGCGCATACATAACCACCTTTCACAGGAATATGAATATAGGAAGATTCAAATGCAATAAATAATCACCATTTAAAGGTATGTACAATCAACTTCTAACAACACATACATGCTTTGTCTAGCGAAATCACTTAACATAAGCTGATATGATGAAGTGTCATATACAACACTATAGTTCTATCTTTGTTTAGCACGTCCATTTTTGTCATCGAATAAGTGTTACGGCTTTTATCGTCGTAAACTAAGTAACAGAAAAGCAAAATCCAAAAGGTTTCGTAAAATTCAACAAATAATGTGTTTCTCTAAGTTACAAAGTAAACATTTTAAAGTAGATAACAGTATTGTGAACTAAGTCCCACATATCCATAAATGTTCTATCATAAGTCGAAAGGTGTTCCGAATAAATTCCAGTGGTGTTCAATATGAATTATATTTGTGAATGTGATAATATACCAATAGTCTTGAATTTGCCGATGTACCAACATTCTTCATGTACCACAGTGATATAAATCAGAATGTCTTCGAATGACAACTTACTTTTTTTAATAGTTCATTTGCATCTTTTTGTGACTTTTCTACACCTAAAGAGTAATTTTTTTTTATATCAAATAATCTGTCACCCATAATTGCACTCTCATTATCAAAGCAGAATCCAACATAACGTCTATTCTAATGAACATTAATTGCAAATACCATAGATTAAACAATAACGTTGAAGCAGACCTTTGAAAAGCTTGGATCAAAGAAATCAAAATGACCATGTAATCAGTATTGATTTGCAATCTATATGACCTTTTTCCGGTTTTCGAAATGTCAAGTTTGATTCGCTCAGTGAGGAACTCTTTATAGTCGTTCCTTTTAAAATCCAACATATTATAAAAAATAATGACTTAAAAACGAAATTCTACACTACAAGTATTGAAAGATGTTTCTAAAAAACGTATTCTCAGTTTTTGCAACAACAAACATACATTACCAGTTAGAGGAAGCCGATCGGAACTTCCTGTGTCATGTAATTGTTTTTCCTTGTTTTTAAAAGTAGACGACAGTCCTATTACTTCATTTGCATGCGTATCATATTGCTTGAGTCCAAAGTATGCCACGAGGTGATTGTGAGATATCCAAAATATTTTAGAAGCTGATGGTGCAGTTTTACAAAATCACACACACACACACATTATATATATATATATATATATATATATATATATATATATATATATATATATATATATATATATATATATATATATATATATATATATATATATATGAAGAATGAAGAATACAAGTCATATGGCTTATAACAGTCATTTTCATGTGCACTGGATCCAGCAAGGGATCACGTGTGTCAGGGATTGATTAAGATAAACGCAATAAACTGACAACGAACAGTGCGAAACTAGTATCTAACTAACCTGGGCACTTTCGACTCTTTAATGAGTCTTTTTCAAAGGCAAATACAAAACATAGACAAGACGAACAAATAAAACAGAAAAAATCATTGTGCTTGCATAACTTTACATAGGCTGTTTCTAGAGGAATTAAATCTTTAAATGTATTATGTTTCAACTAGTTTATTTCAACTTGGTGAGGATGCTGGAAATATTTATTTTGATCTTTTGTATGTAAATTTATGTAAATGCAAATTATATCCCGGATATTTCATTGTTATAATAGTATTTATAGACTACTAAGCAAATTTAGAGAATTATTTAAAAGGAAATGTGTCGGCTGCAAAAGGTAATTTTATTTGTGCATGGTTGTGTTTTTTTAGTCTTCTTGGTTTTAACCGCTTGGTTTCAATATTCTAAGGCGGCTTGTCGAGTAAGATTCCTTTTATTTCCTGGTTTCAGCCGACACATTTTCTTTTAAATAATTCTCATAATTTGATTAGTAGCCTATAACTACTACTGTAAAAATGAAATATCCGGGATAAAATATGCACTTACATAAATATACATCAAATAACATGCGTTGTTAGATCACCGAGGAAAACATGATGATATTAAGTATCACAAACTTTTACGCCAACAGCAATTTCACAACAAAACAAATTATAGCTTGAAAGGAAAATAATGAAGTTGACGTCATTGCTATCAGTACCGGATAGGAAGGAACTGTGGAATTCAAGCACAGTATGCTGCAATAAAAGCAAAACGCAAAATGGAAGTTCTCCAAGACAACGACGGCTGTAAGATTGAGCTTTCCATTGTTACAAAAACAAAAAAAAACAACAAAAAAATGATAATAGATTAGACACACGTGCGAAAATGGTTCCGAATTACTGGGAGCTCTGAAAGGCTTGTTGAAACAATGTGATAGGCACGTTGACAAATTGACAAAGGCAGTGAATTTCTCAATTTACCATTTTAAGAGGAACTGCAGAAAGGAGGCATTCATTTTTCACGACTGAAAATCCTAAAACCAGAGCTGGTGTGGTCGAAGGTTACAGAAGAACGTTGAACGAACATATAAGGAAAGATATTTTTACACATAAACACATGCTAAAATATGTCTCTCGAGTGCCTACAATTAATAAACCATCACAATATCGGAGATGATAATGAACAAATGACAAGCGAAAAGGATGTTGAAGTGTTTGCTCGATTTCTTTGGAAGCAGAGAGAAATCATAGAAAATATTCTAGTAGATGACAACGGCAGTCATCGACGTAGTCTTGTCTGGCATTAACACAGAAGAATGGGTTTGCGTAAAAACAACTTAACTCACTATCGTTTTAGTATGTTTACCCAAATGGACACCATAGTTGCTGTGTGTGACGGGACAAGGTAGTGGATATCACCCACCCTTATATAAATTACATGATATAAGAAGATAAAGTTTTACAAAAGCATTTGACGTTTATAATTATAAGTAGTGACCACAGAGGCTGCGATGTCTACGATACTGAAGGCATCATAGGCCAAATAATACTCAAAATTAGAAAATATATCAACAAAGACGTGAACGTTCGTTATCAGGTTATCTGCATAATTCGATTTTTCTATTTCAGCCTCGTCTTAAATTGTAAAAAAAGAAAACGTCCATGAAAATGTCATCAAATTTCGTTCCACGCACATCAGAATCATTACTGTAGCATCTACAGATGTAACGAAGAGAAGAAGCAGCACAAACAAAAACAGAAGATGTCGTTTAGTGTACGTGCATGGGTATGGGTAGATCAAATCATAATTTTCATTCAGATAGCTTTAGTGTATTGTGTATTTGAGCTGCTATTCGAACCAACAGGGCCATAAGCAACTATGAACTATGTTACTCGAAATTTGTTTGTGCCAGTCTTTATCCTAATCCATCACTGAAATGTCACAACCGTAAGAGTAAAAACAAAGACAGGTACAATTCCAGCTACAAAAAGATCAACAAAAGCAATATGAACAGTACACCTTTGAGATATGAATAATCATATGTACTTGAGTTTGTCCAACGTTAGTTCTTTGTATGTTTTCCACTAACAACTTGCTGCTCTACTGCGATATTACTCTAAACCATTCAATGTAACCACGAAGCTGACTGATCAGCAGCTTGCTGTAAAGAATTCATCAAATTAAAATGTTGAATATCCATGGGCAGCAAATAACGTTTTTCGTAGTGTAATATAAGATTAGTTGGATACAAATGAGTATAGCTTTTAAGAAGAGAGTACGATATAGAGTCATAACCAATAGAACGAGATTCAAAACAAACATTCATTATGAACATCATGCTAATACTCATTCAAGAAAGACAGCTCATCAAAAATGTGATTATCGATCGATAGAACACCACACAGGTGTCCTGGGAAGAATTTGCTGATCCAAATAGGACAAGAACTGTTTATAAACCCACACCACATCTGCGTCAAAGCAATTTGTTCGAACATTCCACGCAAGGAAAGGGCAAAACGAGGTGTAGACAATCAACTTCGACAAGGTGGGCACGACTAGACTAGTCGACACATATTAAACGATTTGAGTAATGTTATCATTAAATCAAAACTTTGATACACTAAGATTCTTGTTATTGTTCCATGATGGAACGCGATCTGTTTGACATGTCACCCTCGATATAGATTAAGCAGAATCCTCTTTTGATTTTCTGCACGGATACGGACAGTGAAATCATTGTCAATTGATCCTTTTACATTAAAATCTTTAAGCGTGAGTTGTCATAAAGGTTTCATCGATTAAGAGAATAGGTCAGTTCGAATTCGAAATAAAGTGACAAACTAAAGACTATATTGATTTGAACAGCAGATAAAGATATTTAAATAAACGTTATAAAAGCAGCAATACAAATCCAACCAAAAATGATAGAGTGAATCCAGTTTGTTATTAAGTGAACTTGATTTGTACATGAACAACAAAATAGTAATCAACTGCATAGTTATTTAATCATAACCAATCCTACCTAATCTATTCAGTTGTCGTAAAGAAGCCAAGAACATGCAGTTAGACGCTAGGCAAACTCAACGATGTGGCCTTGACTACAGTTTTGAAATGATGGCCCGTTTACACAAGGCCATGTGCATGCAAGAAATATGTAGATGTGAGATAGACTGAATCGAATTTTGATGGCCAATGTCATCGATTTGAAAACCAGTATCGATCAAGCAGCACTGTTCAAGCGACACTTGGAGACCTAACCTACAGTAGAAAACGAGATCAGGCAGAAATCAATCTCGAACAATGTTAGTTATTATGAGACTTAGTTTGATAAACTAATATATCTTTCTATGCTTCACACATGTAATAACACCTTATAGCGTCAACAACATAAATCGAAGGTATTATTTTTGAGGTATTCAATTGTAATTGAAGCTATTCGATCACATTTTAGAGTTTCTTTATAGTGAACACCTGCTGTGTTTAATTATCATGTAATAAATCTAATTTTACGTTTTTGCTTAGTTCTATAATATTTCTCATAGCCAGGGTCATTGAAAAATTTTAATATTACACCATGATCATTTTATTTGAAATAGGCAGTGATAAAAACCTATTCAACACATACGATATTATATAAATTTCATGAGCCAAATACCCGAAGGAGAATGCAACCTTTGCCAAAAATGTCTGTTAATGTCGTTAGAATAATGTGAATAATGGTACAGAACGTCGGAGATAGGTTCACGTTCGTAATATTTAAACATGCATGTTATGGAAAAACAACTCTTTCCTTCCACTTACATCCTTTTCAGTCATAATTTGTTGCCAGTGTTTTTTCTCCTATCCGGATGTTATCAATCCCTAACTTCTAGTGCGTCCATTTTCTAATAAAGGTGACTTTTTATAACACAGTTACATCTATAAAAGTTAAGAGATATTGCTTAACTGCCGGATGAAGTAACCTCTCATAATCGCTGTCCCCACTAAGAAGAACATCCATGAAGGGTTTGGAAATGCTCATGGTTATGTAACGGGCTTGCATCTAGAGGGCGGGTAATAACGTTTGAAAGGAAGTTGCGAAGGTGAAAGCTGTCTTTCATCATACATATACTCTTGTAGGAAGAACGGACATTAGGGTGCCGGACTGGAATAATTTCTCCAAGGATGTTTACTAATTCAAGAAACAAATACCGTATTCTTGTAAAAATAAGTTACCTTTTGGTTTTTTTTAAAATGATTGATGGCGATACCTGCTATATGTTCGTACATACGTTTTGAATAATACCTTCTTTAATAAAGTACATATTTTGATAGCTCGACATCTTTTGCACAAATTACAATTGGATTTGTTTAATTACACTGATGATAACCTCAGAAAACACTATTGATATCGAAGGCAGTGAGCTATAATAAAAATATGCTTTTTGTCCTGATGAATATATTACAGAGAAATATGAACTTCAATAGTGGGATTTCTAATCAGCCAGTCGATATGTACAGATCTGAGGACAGGCCTCTATCAGAATCACAATGCTAGTAACTAAACAGTCTGAGAGTTATAAAGAGACTTGTTCATCTCCGCCGTCAGTAAGAAAATTACACAGCTCAGCTAATTCTCGTTTTATATGTTGAGCGTTGAGCAATAAAAGGTTTGGTCACAACTCAATAACGTATTTTGCATTATTTTGCCCCAAAGAAGAATGAACTAGTGATTTACATGTACAAAGACGCCTTTGGTAAAACTTCTATTTACCCTCAAGGTAACTCCTGATAACCTTTTGGCAGTCAATTTCCGGTACTATTAACTGAGACGGCTTTCGTTATATAAAATATTGCTTCTGTCATTTCAAAATATGGATTCTGGCAAATATGACCGATTAGGGTTCGTAATATATTGGTGCCAAAACGGTTTAAAACATCGGTTACTTATTACTATATGGCATTATGTGTGGAGCTAATATATTATTTTTCACAATTGCTGTCAACCGAGGTCTATATCAACCTGCACTGTGCTGTCTGGACTTGTATATATATAAATTAGGAGTAAAACCATACCCATCTGAAAATTGGTTATATTGATCTCTGGCTGTCTTTCAAGAAATAATTTAATGATAATTGTAATGGCACAGAAAGTGATTATTATGCACACAGTCTAATTGATGCTTTGTCATTTGTAAGTAAATTGGAAACAATCGTGCCAGGTAATAATTAAAAACGGTGTAACTGATAATGATACATAATTATAATGACATATTAAAAATCAATTGAAACTTGAAGCGTAGTTATTATTTTGTTCGTGTGCTTTGTAATTTCTAATTAATTTGATTTTTAGTTTACAAAAACGAGAGATTTCTCGCATTAATACCAATCTTCTTTATGAATGATATATGGTTTATCACGTGCCGGGAGCAATTGTTATTCAATTGTTAAATTTGTGAAGTGAAAAATATGGTTATCAAATCTAGCAATAATCTATGATATTAAGCCCTCATTTTGATTTAAGTTATTGATATAACATTACTCTGCGGGTTCCAAGTTTGTATAATTGGTCCGACGTGTCCTCAGTACGTGTCGTAAGAGGCGACTAAGTAGAGGCAACCTGTTTGCCGTGAGTTGCGTCCCGTGTCGGGGGAGGAAAGGATCCTGGTAGATGAGCAGAGGCTTTGGCCTCTACTTCTTCTAGACGGGTGGTCGGGAGGGCCCGGTCTCGACAAATCGGCTGGTCACATCAAGCCCTAGTACGTCTTAATTTACGTGATCACTTTCTCTATTTTTCTCTATGTATCTCTCTTGATACCACTGTTGCCCGTACTCTCTACCCTTTTATTTTTCCTTTCTTCTACTTTCAGAAGACTTTCTAGAAGGAGGTGGCTTAACGGGTAGATCGGGAGGTAATCTTACCTACTGAATATACCACCTGTGTATCCCTGGCACCTGAAAAGTGTACCCTTGCTTGACTCTGTGGCGGGTGAGTCGCATGGGTGACGAAATAAAAAAAATAAAATGGAGAAGAGAACAAAACCTGTTTCAGCTCTAATGATGAGCCATGTAGCGTGGAATTTTTGCCTCGCTTCATGGTCATCGAGTCCAAGTCTAAACCACTAGCCGCACAATCGACATTTATAGTTGCAAATACTATAATTGGATTAGTATGCAAACCCAAAAGCGTTACAAAAATTAAATCAGGTGGTCTGCTTGTGGAGTGCAAACGTAAAGCACATACTGAGAACATCCAAAATATTAAGACCTTTCACGACATTCCAGTAACTTGTTTCGCACACACATCACGTAAAACATCAAAAGGCATCATTCGTTGCCGTGACTTGGCTGGAGTCAGCGACACTGAAATTATCGAAGGGATAAAAAATGAAGGTGCTTCTGCAGTCCGTAGAATTCGTATCAAATGAAACAACAATCTGCAGGACACCAACACAATTATACTCACCTTTAACAAACCTACAGTAACTAAATCCACTTCGATGCTTCAAATGTCAAAAATACCGCCATCATGAAGACCAATTCTTGAGAAACCAAGCATGTGGCCGATGGGGAGACCCTTTGTGCAAGCTAGAACATCTCTCCCTCGTCCGACCTTCTCAACTGTAGTTAAAAACAACCCAGAAACAATGAAGGACGCCCATAACCAAACAAACCCATCTGAGCCCCATTCCATCTCAAATATTCCACATTACAAACCTATGAAACATTAAATATCGACCCAAACAACATTCAACAACACTACACCGACAAAATCACCAAAGAGTAAAAAGAAATATCGAACAAATATGCGGCAAAAGGTGTCTGATGATCCTATAAAGCTGCACAACAGGTTTGGAGATTTTGAGGATATGGATGCAGAAGGAACTGCACCATGTCCTCTAGGTGGCTCTGAAGGTAGCTCCAGACGTACAAATAAAAAAGTAAAGTCTGTGCTTCCTCCAGAAACTAACCACACAAATTGCATCAGTGAATGGTCAAACCATCATACAATGGAACTGTCGAGGTCTTAAAGCAAATTATAATGATATTCTCCTCCCTTTAAACGAATTTGATCCTGCAGTACTATGCCTTCAGGAAACATTCTTGAAAGATACGGATAGCATTACACTTAAAACTACTCCATGTTTAACAACTACTCCCAAAATGTTGGCAGGGCCTCAGGAGAGGTTTCTGTTGTTGTGAACAATAGAGTCCCTCATAGGGCCATCCCTTTACACAAAACTGCAAGTCATTGCCGTAAGCGTCACTCTACATCGAGTGATTACCTTTTGTTTTATTTACTTACCACAGCAGTGATCACTTTTCAGTCTCTCTCAAGAACGCCGACGTTACAATTGACGAAGCAATTTCACAATCGAATTTAAAGAAGGCCGACTGGGCCAAATTTGAAACATTTTGCACAGCTAGGCTTAACAGGGTTACCGTTTTAAACGACAATAACCCTTTTCAGTGTTTTTCTTCTGTTTTAATCGATATTGCAGAAGAATCCATTCCCAAATCCTCACCAAACTGTAAAAGAACCCCAAAACCGTGGTTCACAAAAGAATGTAAAGAGGCTATTAGACAACGCCAAGAAGCACTGAAAAGATTTAATAATCGTCCAACGCCGAAAATGTCACTAAGTACCGTATTGTTCGGGGCGTAAACCCGCCGCACGATTAAAGAAAGTAAAAGAGCATCATGGAAAAAATATGTTTCAACTTTAAATTCTCGTCGCTCTATAAAGTTCGGGACACGATCTGCAAAATGAATGGAAAGGAAAAACACAATTCCTTTAGACATCTCAAACTAAGCAACAAGAATTTCTATTCCAAACTTGACATAGCTAGTATACATGCTGATAGTTTCTGTAACGATTCCTCATCGTCTAATTATTCAGAAGCCTTTAGAAGATTAAAAGCTCAAAAAGAAAATTGAAATACACATAGAATTACTTAGAAAGTTATACTCGACGGTTTACACTGTTTGAACTTGATGGAATCTCTGAATAAGGCCCACGATACATACACAGTGTCTGACGAAATACATTACCAGTTTTTGAAACGCCTTCCCGAACCTTTATTAACAGTTCTTCTGGAAATCTTCAATGATTTATGGATTGCTGGTAATGTACCAACAATTTGGCAAGAAGCAACAGTAATACCAGTTCCAAAACTAGGCAAAGATAGTACAGATCCTAACAGCTATCGACCTATTGCACTTGCAAGCGGTGTGTGCAAAACAATGGAACGAATGATCAATTCTCGGCTTGTATGGTACTTGGAAATTAACAATTTAATATCTCCTTTCCAAAGTGGCTTTCGATATGCCCGTAGCACCAATATCAGCTCGTTAGACTGGAAACATTTATTGGCGATGCATTTATCAAGAAGGAACATTTAGTAGCGGTTTTCCTTCATTTAGAAAGGCATATGACACGACATGGAAGTACGGGATACTAAATGACATGCATGATCTAGGTTTAAAAGGCCGTCTGTCCTCTTTCATATCTAACTTTCTTTCAGACAGAGAATTCAAAGTACGAGTGAGCTCTACCCTCTTAGATCTGCACGAGCAAGAGATGGGTGTGCCCGATGGCAGTATTTTATCTGTGACGCTTTTCAACATCAAAATTAATAGCATCACCAAGTGTTTGGGTCCTGGTGTGGATTGCTCGCTATACGTTGATGATTTTCTAATATGTTATCGATGAAAGCACATGCATACAATCGAAAGACAACTACAGCAAAATATAAGCATGATTCAAAATTGGGCCAGTACTACCCGTTTCAAATTCTCGAAATCCAAAACGGTATGGATGCATTTCTGTCAGTTACGAAGATATCACGATGAACATAAACTCACGCTGAACGGAACACTTACTGCAGTTGCTGAGGAAACAAAGGTTTTAGGTATTATCTTTGACAGAAAACTGACTTTTATTCTACATCTACAGAACGTGATAGCTAAATGCTTGAAATCTCTAGATCTTCTTAAAGTTGCAGCGCACACTGACTGGGGTGCTGATAGAAAAGGCATCCTCGGTGTATATATAGAACGTTTATTCATTCCAAACTGGATTGTGGTTGCGTTGTTTATGGTTCAGCTATGAAGTCATATTTGAAGATGCTTGACTCAATTCATCATCAAGAAATAAGACTCGCTCTGGGAGTATTTAAGACATCCTCGTGTAAAAGCCTTCTAGCTGAAGCGAACGAACCACCTTTATCACATCGAAAAGACATTCTTTCCGCACAGTATGCTTTCAAATTAAAATATAACCCTATAAACTCTGCTTTTTCGCCTGTTTTTGTACGAAAATAAACCAAACGCCATACCTTCCTTTGGCATTAGAATATCATTCAGCCTTGACAGTACACAAATTGATATTTATAAAATTCAGAAAACAGACATCGCCGACAAACCACCCTGGCTACTTAAACGACCAAAAATAATTTTTACGCTACGCGATGGAAAAAAAAATCCGAGACAAACCCTTCCATTTTCTACAACTCTTATCACCGAATTTAAAAACTACAAAAAAAAAATTATACCGACGAATCAAAGGACGAGGAAACGGCTGCTGCAGCCTTCGTTTGTGGAAGTCTCACAACACAAGTTCGCTTACCAAATGGCACATCAATTTACTTCAGGCGAAATCAGAGCAATAGATCTTGCTCTGGAATGTATCGAAAACAAACGTATTTTAAACAGCATCATCTTCTCCGACTCACCATCAGTACTTCAGTCATTGACCAATGTTCTCGTCAAAAATACTGTGTTGATTACCTCCTACAATATCGTATACTGCTGGTTACCTAGCCACGTTGGTATTAAAGGTAATGAAAAAGCAGATCGCGCTGCTGAAATGACCCTATCTCAGGAACCAACTTATTTTAAAATACCGTATCCTGATTTTAATCCTAGTATCAAAGATTTTACGTCAGAAGTGACAGGCATCATGGAATGATGCAGTGAATAATAAACTGGACGCCATCAACCCAACCCTAGGAGAATGGACTCCTTCCTTCCATGCATAGGGAGGAGGTAGTCAATGCAAGAATTCGAATTGTTCAAACTCATATAACCCACTCCCACATGCTAAAAGGTGAAGACCCACCAGAGTGCGTTTCTTGCTATGAGCCCATCACTGTTAAGCACTTTATGATAGAGTGTTTCGACCTGCAACCTACGCGCGATCAGTATTACAATGTGCATTGTGTGAAGGAACCTTTTGACCAAATAAACATCACGTGTAAGATAGAATTCCTGAAAGCAGTGAACATTTACTCTGAACTCTATTTTTTATGCCATCACCTAGAGCAGTTTTATGTAATATATACCGTCCTTTTTTAATACCTTTTAATCTGTCTTCATAAATATACACTATTTACGTCCCCCGTTGGTCGAGAAGCTTTATTTGTCACCGTTACCATCGTATCGTTTTTAAAGTAAACTATTTGGTTTTGAAATCGCTGGTCGATAAGAGGCTTTATATAATTTTTAAACGAGTATACATATAACATTTTATATGGCTCTATATAGCCTAACAGTGCTGATGCGTCCTTGTTATACCTTGATTGAGTCTACATGTATCTGAATCTGCAAGCTATACGTAATGAAAATCTAAAATACTCATCAATTATATGTAAATATAATCTTAGAATGACCCTAGCTTGTGCATAACCATATTGATCTTGTGTCGGAAAACTTTTTTTTTTAAATCACTGACACATAATTATGAAACTTTGGATTTACTAGTGTTATACTTTGAAAAATGTCGTTCATCGTATGAAATTGAAAGTAGACGGATGATACATTTGTGGCACAAGATGTTTGATGTTGCAGTTGTCTTTGGTTTAACGCCATTTTTCAGCGCAAGAAAAAGCATATACCGGGATCAAAATAACCGGTGGAAGACGAACCCGGAAAAGAACCGGTAAGATCCATCGACCGACGGGATGCTACCTGCAAGCTGTCTCACATACCAATATAGGCTGAGCCCAAGACTCGAATGCACAATGGCAGAGGCAGGATGGCAGTAGTCAGTAAATACGAAATGGATGACTGATTAATTCAAATGCCAGCTCTCCCATCAGTCATCTACACATTTCCAGAACAGGAAACAAAACAAAAACAAATAAAAAGTCGACCACTAGCATTACTATTGCATATAACATTCAACACACTTTTAGTTCCACTGGAAGTTCAGTGTGTGTGTGTGTGTGTGTGTGTGTGTCTTTATGGTATTGTATTTTGTTGTTGTTGTGGGGGTGTACAGGAGTCTTTTACAATATTACATGTACCTTAATATCAAATTACTACCGTCCTAACATGATATTTGAAACAATTCTTATTGTAATGGAAATGATAACATGTAAACATTTTGCTTGTTATACATCCCAAACGAAATGGAATGGACACATACGTCATGCAAATGGTCCTAATGTGTTTCTTTTAAAAATAACATGACTGAATAAAATCAAAAGTCCATATTACGTCTTGCAATTGCACGATTGTAACACATTTATGATTATATCTCGTATGACCATGCAACACACATGATTCCACCCTTATACTAAATAGTCATGCAAAATTGTAATAGGTAAGTAAATAATACATTTAAAACAGGATAAAAATAATAGCGAAACAAAGAGAAAACATAAATAGTCCTATGTCAACAAACCAAAAACAACCGAATCAACCATGTACTGAGAGCTAAATGTGTCATCTGATATGATCAGATTGATTTAAGCCAACATCTGACCCATTAATTGCCTGCACTATATCTACTATGCATATTCTCAAGGTTGTCCTTCGACAGCAAGGCATGCACCTGCAGATCAGAACTCTTTACCACTCAGTGATACATGAGTGCAAAGTCATTGCTAAGCAGACAACCAACGCTTGACTTATCATTGGATGGGAATTACGTGCATTGCAGATGATTCTATCCTGGAAATCTCTTGGCGATATTTATTCCGTGTGAAGTATTATGTAAGGCTGGTGAGTAAATCAGACATTGCAGTATTAATAACTGACCAAATTAAATCATTCATTTGCATTATCATTGGATTATCAAACCAAAGGTTGATGGATCGACTCTAGGCATCCGTCTTGTCGGTTCAAATGAGTACCACCACTGTGCCTAAAGCTGGTCACTTAAACATCAAACAGAAATGCTTCTGAGTTTGAACAAAATAGCTCTAATAGTTTCAAAATATGCCCCAAACAACATAATTCAACAAGCGTATAATAATGCCTGCCGTAGGATCTCGTCAACCCATAAATGTTATAATGTCACGTGTAATCAACATTAAAACCAAGCTACTCAATTGTAAGACAAAGCAGGATACATGGCCTAGTGTATGCAAAAGCACAATTTTCTATAGCGAAGTCTAGGAAGCCTAACAGGTTAGTGGATTATTTCATAACGTAAAATGCTTAGACGCAGAGGCTTAAGGCGTTGAAGGGGCATGCTGTTAAAACACATGGCAAGGGGCATGCTGTTAAAATATATGGCATGGGGCATGCTCCTAAAATATATGGCAATGGGCATGCTGTTAAAACATGGCAAGGAACATGCTGTTAATGTATATCGCAAGGGTCATGCCGTTAAAACATATGACAAACTCAATTTTGTTTTTTTTTCACATATATTTAAAGTATTAGTAAATAAATATTAAAATTTGGCTACATAAGTGAAATAGCGTTGAATACTTCTATATGTGACAGCCTAATTCAAAACGTGTCTGATTTGTAAAATCCCAGTCATAAAATTAACAAGTTCAGAAACACATAAAATGTTTTTCTTCAATCTGAAAACATCACTAGATTCGAAACGACACGGTTCCGATATATTTGGAGGGGTTCTGCAAATGTACCGTTATTTCCCCAAAGTAAGACAAGATACGTAAATACTTTGATAACAACACCAAAACGACATGATACGATTTTGTCTTTTCTTGTGTTACCACTGTTTCTGACATTGCACACAGAGTATCAAACAATGATTCCTAGACATTATTAAGATCTGCTATGATGCTGAAATTATTCATACATTTTGTTTTATACATTTGGAAAGTGTAACATTGGTGATAATTAATACAGGATTTGTATCAGATGTAAATTAGAAATGTCACGCAAGTTATACTGAGTTACATAATCTACCCGTATATATTAACTTTCAACTAAAAATGCTCAAACCAGCTAGAACTTTCGTAGGAAGAGGAGGTTATGATGGGAGTTTTATTTAATAAAATGTCATTTGTGGCGATAAAAAGATTTTTAATGTTAAAATGTAGCATTTAATTTATTTGGACGTAAAAACAGGCAAAATCACATTTATAAGTTTACCATGCCTTAATTAAAAACAAATAAATGGAATAAATAGAATGCCACAACGTTTTGTGTGTTTTAATGATCTGTTGAGAGAGGGGAGGGATCTTAAAAGAGGGACCAACAATATTGAGTAACTTAGAGAAAAAAGCCTGTCTATTTGTCTAGCTGGATCACAGATGGCAATGCTAACTCCAACCAAAATAGATATTAGCATTAGATATAAAACCAGTAAACGTATCCAGTACCTTACATGTAACAGTTTCTATACTCCTAGTAAACGTATCCAGTACCTTACATGTAGCAGTTTTTATACCCCCAATAAACGTATCCAGTACCTTATATGTAGCTGTTTCTATACCCCAAGTAAAGATATCCAGTACCTTACATGTATCAGTTTTTATACCCCCAGTAAACGTATCCAGTACCTTACATGTAGCTGTTTCTATATCCCAAGTAAAGATATCCAGTACCTTACATGTAGCAGTTTTTATACCCCCAGTAAACGTATCCAGTACCTTACATGTAGCTGTTTCTATACCTCAAGTAAAGATATCCAGTACCTTACATGTAGCTGTTTCTATACCCCCAGTAAACGTATCCAGTACCTTACATGTAGCGGCTTATATACTCCAAATAAAGATGTCCAGTACCTTACATGTAGCTGTTTTTATACCCCCAGTAAACGTATCCAGCACCTTACATGTAGCTCTTTCTATACCCCAAGTAAAGGTATTCAGTACCTTACATGTATATGTTTATGTACCTCCAGTAAACGTGTCCAGTACCTTACATGTAGCTGTTTTATATACCCCCCAGTAAACTTATCCAGTACATTACATGTGGCTGTACCCCAGGAACATCTCTGGAATGTCACGAAAATGAGGATCATTGACTAAAGAACTTAATACATGATAGAGGTTATAAAGTTTAGAATCCATTTGAACAACATCTAATTTTAATCTTCCCTGTTTTATTCCAACTCAAACAAGAAAGTTGTATCTACGTCTATTTACAAAAAAAAACTATATGAGACAAACATGATTGATAACTATTAATATTTAGGAATACAAATTTATATACTGAAAACTATTAATATCTAGGAACACAAATGTATCTTTGAAAACTATTAATATCTAGGTATACAAACGTATAGATTGAAAGCTATTGATATCGTGGAGTGCAAAGGTATAGTTGTTGAAACAACGGAAACAAAAGTATTCGTTCATCAGATGTGTTTACCTCTAGTTTTTGCTTTTCTTTATGTTACATTCATGAAATTGTTTCCAGCCACAAATAAAATTGCAGAGGTGGTTTAAACTGGTAGACGTGTAATGAGTAAATCCAAATTAAATCTAAGTTTTTCAGTGAATTCTTAGAATATACTTTACTCAAGATGTGGGTAAGAACACAGTTAATATAATACTCTATATCTTGTTCTCTGGGCAAAATGTCTTATAATTCTAAATCTAAAGATGTCTTCTTTTGTTGAGGTAAGATAAATACGTCCACGTACTAATGTGTTTATATCCTCTACTTTTCCTTTGAAAACCTTTTACTAATCTCGTTAGTTTTTCATCCTCTAGAAGGAAAGCTTCTAATACAAGGTAATTACAAGGTAATTACTGGTTCAGAAATATCCACTTGGAGACATGATAATGCCCATATCACTCTTGGTTAGAAATTCGATAACTGTATCTCAGTTTAAGGATGAATAACTGCATCCTTTCCCCCTATAAAAAGGTGGATTCTTGAGGATTGTCTGCTTAGACTCCGACAACACATATCTGATTCATTTTCCATGTACATAATAATAGCTTGCAACGAAACATTTTTCTTTTTCGTTTTGCAAAACACACATGCAGTGTGTCTTGAAGGCCGAGTTAAGGTATACGCTAACAGATTTTTCTGGCCTTTATTGTTTAGTCATTGCATGTATATCTTGTCCATGTACACGTACATATATCTGAATACATACATACATATATATATATATATATATATATATATATATATATATATATATATATATATATATATATATATATATATATATATATGTTTACTAGAATCATTGAAGGATCGACGTAGAGACTTCAAATATTCACGGTGATGTTTCCAAATCCATGTATTAATTTGCTTTGCTTAACGTTCGTGTAATCTTCTGATCATCGCGTGGGCGCAGGTCATCACATTTGACCATATTTGGAAATCCAATAATATTAGATATATATACTTCCTCCTATCTTCCGTGTCACACCAATACTCTTTTTAAAAATAAAACTGGTCCTCAATAGCATTACGATTACGATAGGCCCCGTTTTCATATCATACTGTTTGTTCCTAAAACACATCAAATCAATAATAATAATTAGCTAGAGATTTCCCTAGAAGCCAATATGACTTTATCTTAGTGCAGAGACGAAAAAGAATATGTTATGGCATATTAAGCTCTCGGCCTTTTACAAACATATATGTATCAGAAATTAATTAATACCATGTGAAGTAATGAAAGAAAAATATTGATCAATATGCAAAAGACATTAGTATCACAAAATCACACGCTGTAATTTTAATACTGTAGACATAAAGACAGAATCTTTCCGAGTCTTAAATATATTAATAATAAACTTCACGCCATCAAACCAACCCGAAGATAATTAACTCCTTCCTACAGAACCATGCGTAGGGAGGAGGCAGTCATTGCAAGAATTCGAATTGGTCATACTTATATAACACATACCCACATCCTAAAAGGTGAAGACCCACAAGAGTGCGTTTCTTGCAAAGAATCATTCACTGTTAAGCACTTTATGATATGGTGTTTCGACCTGCAACCTACGCGCGATCATTATTAAAATGTGCATGAAGGAACTTTTTGATACAATAAACATCACTTGTCTTATAGAGTTCCTGAAAGCAGTCAACATTTACTCTAAACTCTAACGTTTATGCCATCACCTAGAGCAGTTTTATGCAATATATATACCGTCTCTTTTTTCAATACCTTTTCATCAGTCTTCATTAACATACACCATTTACATCCCCCGTTCATCGGGAAGCTTTGTTTTTCACCGTTACCATCTTGTCGTTTTAATTTCAACTATTTGGTTTTGATTTCGCTGGTCGATATGAGACTTTTTATAATTTTAAAAGATTATACATATAACATTTTGTTTGGCGCTAAATAGCCTAACAGTGCTGACGCGCCGTTAAAATACAATCAAACAAACAAACAAACAATAACCCACTCTCAAAATACTAAAAGGTGAAGACCCACCAGAGTGAGTTTCTTGCAATGAACCATTCACTGTTAAGCACTTTATGATATAGTGTTTCGACCTGCAACCTACGCGCGATCAATATTAAAATGCGCATGACATGAAGGAACCTTTTGATACAATAAACATCACTTGTGTTATAAAATTCCTGAAAGCAGTGAACATTTACTCTTTAGCTCTATTTTTACACCTAGAACAGTGTTATGTAATATATATATATATATATATATATATATATATATATATATATATATATATATATATATATATATATATTACATAACACTGGTGTTTCCCATGTCTTTAGTGTCATTGCATAATTCCTAATAGTGCTTAATGTAACGCATTCCTTGTAAAACTATCTGTAAGATAAATATACAGTCTTTCTCAATACCAGTTCAATCACAATAGTCCAATTTTAATAAATACATCTTCCAAGCTGTGCTCTGCTAGTCAACGTGACATTCAGCTCGTTGCAACCATACATATCGGACACCGAATGTATATTAACATTCTTTAATTTTCATGAACGTTGATTTGGGTTGCTATAAATCCCGGACATTAGATACCATACGCTATTTGTCTATATTTTCTGCTGCTAGAATTTACGTTTTTGACCGGTATTTAATGAATACAATATTAAGGAGATCTACGTATTGTATGCGACATCTTTCCTATTCACCATAAATGGATTGAATTGTAAACACCTAAGCCTTTTTAGACAAACGCAAATAAACTCTTTCAGCAATATCATCTTGTTTAATTCCCCACACACCAACATCATTATGTTAAAACAGGATCGGCAAGAATATCAGACAAATTGCACCAATGGTTGGCAATATATCAAAGAATTAATACAAGTACTCATTCAGTGTAAACACAGATTGTAGTGCTTGTCCTGCTTCGGTATTTTCAGCTTCTGCAAATGAGATACCCGTTGTATAATCAATTCCCAAATATACAAATTCACCAATAATTACAATTTCATCATTATTATAGCAAAATCGCTCGATGTTCGTGACTCCAACACCCTTTCGAATATCCATGATCCTAGTCCTGCACATATTTGTTATTAAAATCCCTTTCAAGCAACACTCTTTGGATAAAATTTAATCCCTAACTCTAAAAAAACCACAATATTGCAGGATACAAAATTACTACATCTTTATCATACATACCAATTTCAATACCGTCAATACGCTTTCTTATAACAATTTGATCTGCATCATTAATAAACATTAAAACAAAGTAATGAACATTAATCTTCTGGTAGGTCAGTTTTACAATAAATTTGAAGTGAATATCATGATTGTATTTAACATTGCTACTTAAAATAGTTCGTACGGATCACCTTATATTTCTATTTTCAGTAGGAAGGTTGAAAAGCTTAAGCCATAATAATTCGCCTACAATATCACAAAATGCCATTTTGAAATTGGTACGTGCACTAAATAATATATTACCTGAAGTTAGAAGATGGGGAATTGGTTTATAAGTGTAATACATTGTCAAAAGTAGATATATGCAACATTAATCAGGATGACCCTATATATATATATATATATATATATATATATATATATATATATATATATATATATATATATATATATATATATATATATATATATATTGCATTATCATTGACTAGTTTATTATTCTATTATTCAAAACAAATGTGTTCCCTCTATAATGTTCACTTTCAATATAAATGGCTTTCAGAATAGTCATTGGTCAATTTGTATTGTAAAGACTGTCATGTGTCATGTATTCTTGTAGAAATCGATATGGTGTCCAGTGGATTCCAATCGGAACAAATAATTATTGATATGCTCTTGTCCAGTTACGGGAAAAAAGCTTCGATTGTGACATCTAGCCCTAACTTTATCGCCAACAGCTGCTGGTGAATCTGTGATGGATTTAGAGAAGAAAAAAAAACAAGAGAAATATTGAGCTTTTGTTTTTGTAGCAGTTCGCTTTATTGCGCTTGTACAAAATATGATTGAGCAGAAATGTTTAAATAAATGGATACATTTTTAGGATGAATATGAAATCCTCAGAGACATTCAGCATTCAGCTCGTATTGTTATTATTTTTCATTAATTGTGAGTTACCGTCTCCAGTTACGTTTTCTGCCTCTGGTTTCAATGCTCAACTTTAGCTTATTACACCTGGTTTATTGAAATAAATATTGTCGCAAACAATTATCATTGTTTAGGAAGATAGAATTCTGATCATTTTATAACAACACAATTGCAAAATCAAACTCATGTGATAGTGTATAACTGCAGAGTATACTCATTTATTGCATCCGAAATCTAAATAACAAAAGACGCCTGACGGACCGAAGTGGTACACTGACATATGGGTGGGACACTTAATTATTATTATCGATATAGTTGGGAATATAATTTTTCATAGCATATTCTTCTGGTTACGAAGATATAAATCTTAGGCCGACCCAGAATCAAATTATTCCATGTGTATTATTATCCACACTTGTATATCTGAACACACAAAACAAATAGGCTCATATGCTGGTGAACATATTTGCGAGAGCAAAATGTGTCAAAGTCGAACTTCTAAATTTTAGTCTTATCTTTGATGAGTCTTAATATGACTCGGTTCACGTAATCTGCCCAGGAAAAGTTTGCAAACAACTTTAATCGCTACAATAGACACATATTTTCAATTCCTATGGATCGAATATTGGAATGGTTAGTGCTACATGTTGTTGATCCTCAGCTATTTATGAAACAATGATTGATTGAGAAATTACGACTGCATCAAACAATTTTTTCATTGCCAACCTTTCAATCAATCCTATGATCATTATAATCGTAGACTTGTACAAGGTGATTATAAATATAATGCTTATCTTGCTGATTAATCTTCAACCACAAGGTGAATGTATTATTTTCTGTATATATTAGTACGCCAAGATGATTCCGATGGATATATGTACTTTCTAAAAAGATATGGGTTGGTCCTAATAAACTTGTCGAGTTAATATTTTCACGCAATATTTTGAGTTCAATATATATATGCTTTTCAAAATTTTCAGAAATGCCAGGCCCACCAGTTTTAGGACCTGTCAGATACCAGTGCTATAATATAATGCTAGTGTAGTATACATGAAATATACAAACCAATTAGCATTATTCTAAGCCAAGTGTTATGCTGGAAGAGAAACCCATATTGGTACTATTTTGTCGAACAGGCCACCGAGACGTTAGGATTGTTTATAAGATATGAGTAAACGAACCACTCGCCCCATTTCAATGAAAAAGAGCCATTTTCTGTCAAGCTGTGAATTAGAATCAGAGAGAAAAATAGTAAATGTTTCATAATATATTGCATAATCTAATTTCAATAAATTATCAGCAATTTTTGGGGAGTATTCCATCGTAGGCTAATGACATGACTTTCCCTCAATACACCTTCCTCATCCTGATTCAACCAGCTAATTTTGCACCTCTGTTTAAAGCTTTGTTTCTGTCAGCCAAATATTTAGTGTCACCAGAAAACCAAAAGGAGACGCGTCATATGAAACGTGATGTGATGTGATTTTGATTTTTAACGTAGCTTTAACAATTTTTCAGTCATATCGCTACGATGTCTGCAATGTGGCAGTTTATAGTGATGTCTAGCACTGGGGCATCATGCCACAGACATGTAGCATGATGTCCCACCCAGTCACATTATCCTGACACCAGGCCGACCAGTCCTAACACTAACCTCTTAATGCTGAACGCCAAGCGAGGCAGCTGTTAGTACCATTTTTTAAGTCTCTGGTATGACTCGGCCGGGGATCGAACCCACGACCTCCCGCATCCGAGGCGGACGCTCTAACCACTAGGCCACCGGAGCGGTCATATGAAACGAGCATGCACGTGACAAGAGTTAGATTATATATACAGTAGTAAGTTTTATCGGAGAGGAAATTCAATCCGTGCACTGCTATGGATTTATATAGTCTAAATTTCAATTAGGCTCAATGGTGACAATACATAACAAAATTCCTTCATTATGGGTATAACGGAATTTTGTATATGTGCTCAGGATATATATTGCTCCCAATTTCGAAGGCTAACGTAAGGTGTGATGATCAAATCAAAGCGCAAGATATGTCTTTTTCTTATGATAACTTGGTTTTATTTTAGGCACCAACTAATTCATTCGTTCCTCATTATATTGGCTACTTATGTAAAATCTTTTTAATTTTTTTTATAACTAGATAATACAGAATAACATATAAGCTGAAAAAGGGGCACCATCTATATGACATGATAGAAGAAGGGCTGGAACCCTTTAAACCTTGTTACCAAACAAAAGAAGGCATGATTACTAGACATTGTGGTTCTTCAAACAGATGGTTTTAAACGATGGTAATGACAAGCCCTCGCAAGAGCAATACAGCCTACCACGTATGACATGTATGCAAAATCTTTTGTAAAATGCTTACGAGCATAACAAAGGTGATACAGATCCTGATGTGTCTCTCAGAAACATCTTTGTTGAATTTCAAAGAGATTTTAATGTTTATATTTTTGAAACATATCATTTTATTATTGTCTTTTAGTTTTCCTATTTCTAATTCAAAATAATGTCATAGTTAAAGCGGTTAAAAAATATACAATATTCTATAGAGACGCAAAGTTAATTGGAAATTCTGGTACTTGTTGCACGAAACCGACGTATTACAGTAACAAATAACACCATATATCTTCAAACTTGTAGGCATAATAATGTCCTTCATAGCTTCTCAAGTGTGTTATATGGTCGATATTTCCCGACATATGTGACCCTCTAGCTTCTTACTGATTTAAGATTACAGTTACAGTCATGAAAATGTGACCCTCTTTCCTCAATGGGAATTTAATATTGGTCCTTAGGTTTATCATTACCATGATCATTTTGCCACAAGGGGAATGGAATATGAAAACATTCATATGTTTTGCAGGGTGGATTGTTCTGAAACAACTCCGATAGACCTGCATTCAATTCAACTGATCATGTGGTACATACTCGCGCCTACTGATCATTATACAATATTGCTGAGCATCACCTACACATACTCATCAACAGTTTTTTCCTGACTAACATCCATTTCTACTCACCATCACATTCTTCTAGTGACCAACACCCATTTCTACTGACCAGTACATCGTCCTTCTGACCAGAACTCACATCTGATCACCACCGGTTAAATGGAATTAAAAACTGAGGAACACTTTTAGCTCTCGACAGATACTGAACATGATGGAGAGAACAACACTTATAGGGCTATAACCTTGCAACATCACGGGCAAGAATGCAAGGAAAACAAAATTGTATAAAAGAGCCAAGAAGGTTTGTTTGTTGATAAAATGAACACAAAACCTGTCCATGACGTCGATCGGAGACAGTTGTTTCAATTCAAACAAACATAGATTTAATTATGTCAATCATTAAAGCTATACGATTCTTGAGGGAACTTATGACTTAAAATCACTGAATATGACAATGTAAGTATGAGTGCTTTCTGCAGTTCGAACGACCTTGCAGGATAGAAATGAAACGTGAGTGCTACATTGTGACTTTCCCTAATGATAGATAGATAGATAGATAGATAGATAGATAGATAGATAGATAGATAGATAGATAAATAGATAGGTAGGTAGGTAGGTAGGTAGATAGATAGATGTGCATGCAGTAATTTTACCTTACATGTAAATAGTTTGGGTTATATATGGAACTGTTGCTGTTTGCCAAATGTGCTTCTTCATTAAATATGCTATAAAAAAGTAAACTTAAAGCTTCCGATTTTACAGCATATCAACCATAGCGTCTTCTTCTCATTTTAGTTTATTTTGTGTTTTCTTTGTCCCTTCCCGAATCATCATTCATGTCTTCAAATAGCTGTGATCATTCTGTGAGATGTATAGCGTCCTTTCCATACCTTATGTCCCTCAAGCCATAAAACATCGTTGATTGAACATAAAGAATGATTACCTTGTGATGATTTGGTTACCCTCATAAAGAAGTAGTCAGATGAGTGACTCTGTCTTAGCATAAATCTTCTTTGATTATTTGATTCATGCTTCATGAAGAAATGATTTTTTAAAACAACTATAGCTGGTTAGATCGAAGTCATAAAGAACCTTTCCCAGCGGTAACATTGAACATTTATTTAATTTGCAAGAGAACTTAAAGTATCCATAGAAAATACAAGCAGCGAAATATGGAAAATAAGTTTATGTCCTATTTTCATTGCTTTTATTATTTTATTTTTTGGTCTGCAGAAGTATTTAAATTTGTGTTTAGATTTAAATTGAGAGGAATCTGTTATACAAATTATTGATTTATCATTATGGAATTAATAAGTGCTTATATGATCTATTTACTAAGCAATATTTTGGAATTATTGTGAATTGATTCGAAGACATTATGGCCAATGCCATTGTGATAAATCAAGATTGTTGGCACCTCAACTCATTCAATGATACTGGTACATCAGCACATTCAATACCTGGAACACTATTATTTTGAAACTATGACATAATTTTTAGGATTAGTTTGAACTTAATTCATAATACTGTTAGTTCTTCCTAAAATGCCACTTTATACCTTAGATAATTAAATAATTTTAAAGATTTACTAAACGTGGCAGTTCTGCTTCTTTCTGTTATGTGGTTTAAAACCCATAGAGACGTAACAAACATTATCAAGTATTTTCTTTTAATAACTTCAGTGGTTATTGACTTTCGGGGTGATAGGCAGATTATTTAAATAGTTGGATGGCTAATTCATGGAGAGCATTTTGGAAAAATCCAGGTATAAAATTTGACCCGTGATTAAACTGGGAAGATTTTTGAAGGCCGAAAAGTGAATTAAAGCTTTACAAAATGTTTACTATGGTTTCAGTTATATTATTTCTCAAAGGAATTACTTCTGGAAATCCTGCGTTCGCACACTTTATCAGCATACCAATATTGGTTTCCTGGCATGGTCCTAGTGTTATGGACCAACACAGTCTACCACTACTATGCTAAATGGTTCGTTAAACGCAGAAATAAGTTGCAGATGCGCCTTGGCTATGTTTTCATTTGTGTTTCCTACCATTTGACAAAATCTACAGTATTTAGAAACATTACCTTTAATTTCATTGCTATGCATAGCATTAATAAATAATCCCAGTTAACCCCAACTGACTCAAATTGCCATTAATTCAAATATACGATAACGACTGTCTATAATATATACCACTCATATATATAATATAATATAATATATATCCACGACTGCAAGTTATTGATATTCTCGTGTCTTTATCTTACTGTGAATAATAGAACATTTGCAGGTGCAGACCTGAAAATGTCATGCAGGTCTCCTTATAATCAAGATGGCTGAGTTAAGGTTATTTGCAGGGAGAATACCAATAAGCTCCATGAAACTATTTCATTCAGATCATTGGGGAAAAAAAGCTATATACGATATACGTCCTAACCAGTTCACCCTGGCAAACTCCGTCTGTTTAATAAACATCTATGCACGACATCTATAATTTAAATTTCTGTCAGATCTCGTTTCCTAGATAGCGATAAATAATTACAGGAAGGTAAAGATTATTTCAAATAATTATAGTAGTAACATTTTGGGAAATTTTCAAAGCGGCCATAGAGGAGCCACGGTAGTTAATTGGTAAGGGTGACGCATTCGAAACGGAAAGGGAGCTGGTTTGAACTTTACCATCACATTAGGCCGGATAGGATACCATGTTATGGCCAGAGGCAGGGAATTTTATTCGGCGTTGAATAACCTTATCGTGTAATTGTGACATAAAACAAAAAACAAAAATCAAACCAATCAAAGTCGCAAAGACATCATACCGGTGATTTATTATAAGACACTGTTATTGCAATGGATACCCAGTTCTCAGTCAGCAAGACGTTGATTGGGTCAATGGCAAATAAACACTTAATGCTGAGTTGGTGATTTGACAAATGTATTGGTCGTAATGCGTATGCTTCCTGTTTACGATACGATACACTAAAAGCTCATAGACTGATGGCATGCATAGAAATGCTGGTAAATCATGAATGGTTCCGTTAAAATTGATGACACAGAACGGCTAAGGCACTTCATCCAACGCCGACTCTTAGGATATGTAACTTGATGAAATATTGTATTGAGGTAGCTCCCCCTTGTGAATAAAAGAATTACTGTCCGTAGCA
The DNA here is from genome assembly GCA_028554795.2 of Sinohyriopsis cumingii. Classification (NCBI taxonomy): domain Eukaryota; kingdom Metazoa; phylum Mollusca; class Bivalvia; order Unionida; family Unionidae; genus Sinohyriopsis; species Sinohyriopsis cumingii. The sequence continues at coordinate 49,562,894 of CM068838.1, forward strand.
AGTGAAATTAACGGTCCCATGACACAGCTTGTTACATTAGTTCTTAGACATGAAATAAGACTACGTTTATCAAAATGAGCTTACTTTCATATGATGTATACATGCATTGACTCCAAATTCAATGTTTACATTGTAGAAACTAGCATTCGACCAGTGTCAATGTCTAAGGCTGCCTCTGTGACTCTTCCTAACTATTTCCCTGAGATATGCAAACAACTGGCCTGTTTGAAAACTTGTTTTCGTCTGCACCCAATCAGAACGTGGAGCAGTGGATGCTACTTCGGTTAGCAAACAATGCCAAGGTAGAAGTGAAACTAAGTGAATCAGCAATCCGCGGCTAGCGAAGATGTAGAGAAGAGGAATATCGAAAAGCTCCAGAAAGAGGACAAATCTCGTTATTGGGTTAAATACATTGTAATCTGAACTCGGTTGTGAGATGATTATTTGAAATTGAAGTAGAAAAGTAACACCATTGGACGATGAAACACATTAAATTGATAACATTTTTGCAAAGAGAGTGATAGATTTGTATTTAGATTAAAATTTTCTTTCTCTTTCTAAGGGATGGAAAACGAAATATTGCTTGATACTCATGTTAGGAATACCACTTCCCACCTTCTCTAACTAGGGAATGTTTATTTTCATCCTCGAAAATATGTATATGCACTTAGTTATTTGTTGTGAGGCAGACTGCTTCAATCTAAATACGATTTTTAAATTGAGACAGATTACGTGGATACAAATTAAACGTATGTATATATTATAGTTAGATACTTCATTTGATTGTGAAGAGTGAGTATATAGGACACATGGTACTAATTATACGGAAGAACTGTGAACCAGTCTAAAAATGGGTGAACGAATAATAGAGTATTTACGGGCTTGGTGGTCCATAATTGGTTAATAATGAAAATTACAATTTTAGTAAAAAAAAAATTTTTTAGAGCTTATCCTATCTCTAATTTTTTGTAAAATGTAGACATGCAATTCTAGTATTTTTACAGGCTTGACTCAGGAGTACTCAATAATGAAAGTAGCACCTGATTCATTTGGTGCAGAATCAATTACACGTGTTTCATGCACATGTAGATAAACAAAATGCCGCGGCTCATGTGGTGTTCTCCACACATAAGCTTGCACCAAGGTTAGATATGCATGGAGAATTATAGGTCTCATCATCAGCACCCATAAATTTTAAGTTATTGAATTTTGAATATGATAGTGTTTCCATATGGTTACTATTGGAGTTGAATTAGTGCCGTGAGTCCTATATGAACAGTTTAAATAAGTTAGCTAAAAATACAGTGTTTATACGATTGTGACAATTGTACGTCAGAAGTCACGTGCCACTGACGTTATTATTGCATGATCACTAGAAAATATCCGAATATAGCACATGTGTAATTGTTTAGTCTGGGAATGATAAACAATTTTTCAACACATCTCTTTCCATGCATCAACCAATTATATAGATCCGAAAAGAAAAGTAACATAATGGGAACTTCCAAGTACTGGTACTCTCAGCTAACGTTTCCATTATACATTTAGTACAACCCATTATTTGAAAAGCCTAACTATAGTATAAGCTATATTTAATTTACAATCGTTATCTTGAAAATCAAGCAGGCATCCTGAGCCTCTGCTCGTCGAGAAGATCAAAAGGTCAGTAAACGAAACACGTCGTGACGATCAAAGGTTGGCAAAATGAAACACGTCGGGAAGGTCAAAAGTCAATAAAATGAAAGACTAGAAAGTTCCGTTTAACAGTCTGAATGAAACATAGTCTGATGAAAGTTACATAATCATTGGATAATTTGCATTAACTTTTGATTTTGCTGAAACCTTGCTTTTTTAGTAACATATTTTCATATGAAGTGCATAAAAATACAATAATTAAATATTGCTACTGTTCTAGAATGGCTGTGCAAATATGTGGGTTGGGAGAATTCATTTTGCAAGGGATATTTTTACATTAGCAACCTTTCATTCCTGTCATGGGGGAAAAAGACACATCAAATTTTGTAATATTTAAAACTTCACACGTGTATTCATCAATTTTGAAACACGTGATTCGGCTGTCAAACTGCGATTCGAGTTATGGAAATAATAACAGGTTATATTTTGTTAAGACATCGGATTGCCTTTCCATCACTGTTACTAGGTACTACTCGAAACTTCTCTCGTCAATAACTGAACAAGTGGAACAATTTTGTTTGATATCATTGATGTTAAAATTTGCGTTCAAATTAATGTAAACTTATCACAATGTTTCCTCCATTATGGACCGTTCTGGTGGCCTTATGCGGTTTGAGCGTCCGCTTCAGATGCAAGAAGTCGCGGGTTCGTACCACTGCCGACTTGGGACTTATAAAAGACTTATAAAAAATGTTTAAGTTCCACAATGCAGCCATCGTAACGATATGACTAAAAGTATTCAAACTGCGGTTTAAAAAAATCTTAGTAACACACACACACACAGACACACACACACACCGCCATTATATAATTATTTTTTACTTTAATATGATCTTTCTTTTTATGAATGACAGGGTAATGTCGACACACAGCGCGTACGACTATATTATGATGCGTGTCACATTTCATGCTTTAATCCATATGAACAATAGAGATTAATTGTTAGGATTGCTCGATATCAGTCAGCTTTAAACATGACGTAGCTTATCTCGGTATGGTTATTGTGATATTGCATTTAGACGCAGTGACGTAGTGATGCACCTCGTACAACTTGAATAAACCATAGAACGACGTTTGATTTATTTTCAAAAGGGAGTAGCATCAATCGCGTTTGGAAAATTAAAAATATCAACGCGTAGAGGATTAATTTATATAAAATAAAAATATGAAGGATCCATTCTATCAAAGTTTCATAAAACTCGGATAAATTCTTCTAGAGATCAAAGTTCACGTTTAAAATTAAATTCTTCTAAATTTCAAAGTTTACATTTGTAATTAAATTCTTTTATATTTCAAGGTTTATAATTTCATTTAATAACGAAAAGTATTTCTATCGACAGCGATAATGAAAAGCATTTCTATCGACAACGATAGAGAAGCCATTATATATTCTAGTCACTTTAAGTTGTCATATTTCTTCCCTGCATGAGTCAAGTTTCAATCTCACAAGCATATTCACGGTTCGGTTGAATGAATATAAAACAAACTTTGTTGAATTTGATCTTAATAAAGTATATTTAAGCTTTCAAACTTGCTTGTCTGCGGTGATTATACGATGATCTACATGTTACGTCGTTAATAATTGATTGCATCGTGAATATATACCTAGATACTTGTGATGATCGACCATATTCACATTGATTAGGAGTTTAAAATACATACATGTATTCATCCTTGTTGTTTCTTTGGTGGGCTGTGGGAGGAGATAAGTTTAACAACAATTTTAATGACCAAGTGTTCAGATAATACTGAATTACTTCAGTAACATAAACACGAGTCCTAATCGGAGACGTACGCCTTGTCAGCTATATCTGAAAGAGTAATGATTCTAAATTTGAGTCTTGGATCAGTGATGAAAATAAAGATTATGACGTAGAATTGATCATAATATGTGAATTGGTCGTTCTGTATTTCAACGATTGCTGTTTTATACCAATCAAACGCTGAGGTAGCCGAGTTCCACTGTCAAATATATAGACAATGTGAGGGTTCATTACCTCTTCATGGTGAGTAGTAAAGATACTTGATCTGAAAGCTTGACCACCCGATCGCATTTCATTTTAAATTTTTCCCATCCCCAGGAAACTCACTCGTATTATACACGTAGATTTTGAAACATTCCGATACCACTACTCGCCTTTATTCCTTTTGCGATCAAATAATCTACCCAACAAATGAGAAAAAGAAATGAAACAAGTTTAGACCCAGAACCTTCCAAAAGTCACTAAATGTTACAGCCTTAGCCATACTAAATGATATTTTTATCACTAAATCTAGATCCAAGAAACTGCTCGATTCTGGCTATTGTATTGCTACTTGTCAAAACTAATTATGAGTTACACTGTTCTCTCAAAATTTAAAACAAGAAGTCCGGACCTTCCCTTTTGATTTTATATGTATTACCAGCGCCTCTGTCTCTTTGCCAAGGAAGAAATGAACAATTAAACACCATTTTTCTCATCGAAGTTTTGGAAAACTGTTCAAATGGTATGACAGTAGTATAACGCTGCTTAATTTAATAAAAGAATAGACGGAACTCCTGTCGTTCGTGGTACTCAAATTTAGACTCCATTTCTTTGGTTGATCTCCTCCAAACACACCTTCTTTTACTGCTACTTCAACACCCGTTATACGAATGTTTAGTTACTACTACTAGATATTGTATTGTCAGTCTGATACTGAAGAAACATCGACGGTATGTTAATCCGTACGGTTGATACTATTTAGCACTAGCAGTGACAAGCGGGCACAGCAGCATCGACCTGCCCAAACTGCTAGCTGCATAGGGGATTTTGAAAATATGAAACTGGAGAAATTAAAGAAACAAAGTACGCTCCCATATTGGTTTTTTTTTATATTAATCTGATACATTTTTGTACCATCGCTTTATTGATTGTTATTTGTACGGCGCAGCAGCACCGTTTTAGGCTATTTAGCGCCATACAAAAAGTTATATGTATGATCATGTAAAACTGACAAAAGGTTTTATATCGTCCAGTGATATAAAATACAAATAAAGCTTCCCGATCAACGGGAATGTAAATGGTATATATCAATAAAGACAGATGAAGAGTTATTGAAAAGAAGGGACGGTAAATACATTACATAAAAGTGCTCAAGGTGATGGCGTAAAAGTTATAGCTTATAGTAAATGTTCAATGATTTCAGGAATTCTATAATGCAAGTGATGTTTATTGTATCAAAAAGTTCCTTCATGTCATGCACACTGTAATACTAATTGCGTATAGGTTGCAGGTCGAAACACTCTACCAAAAAGTGCTTAACAATGAATGGTTCATTGCAAGCAACGCACTCTGGTGGGTCTTAGACTTTTAGTATGTGGGAGTGTGTTATATGCGTACCACCAATTCGAATTATTGCAATGACTAAACCCTCCCTTGGCATAGTTATGTAGGAAGAAGTCCATTTTCCTAGGATTGGCTTGATGACGTGAAGTGTATTATTCACGGCATCGTTCCATGATGCCTGCCACTTCTGACTTCAAGTCTCTTTGATACTAGATTTAAATTCAGTATATGGTATTTTAAAATCAGATCTATCTATCTATCTATCTGTCTGTCTGTCTGTCTATCTATCTATCTATCTATCTATCTATCTGTCAATCTATCTATCTATCGATGTACCCTCTCGCTCGTGAGTTTTAGCTGTATCATGTCTGAACGCATTAGTAAGGGAAAAATCTTTTAAAAATGTGTCGGGCAGTAAAAGTGACACCAAATGTGAAGGTGTAATAAAGCCGAAAAGTTGAAAAATATAACTGCCGGTGAAATTATATTGATGAGAACCATTTATCCCTGTGTAATAGTGAAATCTGCTTGTAATATTCGTGCTCCGCGGTAACTGTTGAACCAACACAGATAACTGGATAAGTACAATCTTGAAAGAATTATAAGACTGATTACGTTCTGGAGACATTATCAGATTTTCAAAGTCATGGGGCGACATATTCTACTAAGGAAAGCCAGTTAAGCAAGATCTCTAAAAATCAAAGGAAAAAACTTAATCTAATTTAAGATGTGAAGGTGTTGTTCTCTCCGCAGCTAAATTTCAAGGTGGATTGCATATTTGTTTGTTTTGCAAAACAGTGACAATAGAGGATCGACTACTTGAGAGCAACATATGTTACGATATTCTTTGATATCGTTAGTTGTGTTTTACAAGACAATACTAATGGCTGTATCTTTATATGTACCATACGATTCATACCTACAGTAGACATTCGAAGATCAACGAATAAGATTTGTGGCGTAGGTTTGTACCGATTCAATCAACATTATGCACAGCAACGTCTTAAGCATTCGACCTTTCAAATCACCATCTTGTCAAATAGCCTTTGTCCTTTTATATTCCTTGACTGTCTTCGTAGGTTTCAGTACACTTTGGATTTTGTGTTTTACATGACTATCCTGATCAGCGATCATCTACAATAACATATTAATTTCGATAGGTAGACATGAGATTAAATTATCTAGCCAGAAAATTTTCTTTGTTTTCCATCATCGGTATCATTCCATCGTTTAGAATCCATATAATATATTTTCTGCTTGAATACAGTCTTATAATTGCACTACCAATCTTTAAAGACGGCAAGTGGACTATTCGAAGAGAAATAATTCCAGTTGTAAAGTTTTAGCTGATTCCTTGCTGATATATCCGTCGTTACTCGGATTTTATCTTTCGTTAACTTTCTTTGTAACGTTTTCTAGCTACCTTGCACTGCATTTATCTTTGGTGGCCCCTTATATCCTCAAGAATGTGATGGCTCTGACTCACTTGCTTGAACTTTTACCATTAATCTCTGGTTTTGGTTCGTTTTGATTGGTTGGTTGATTGATTGTATTTTAAAGTTGCACCAGCGCTGTTAGGCTATTTAGCACCATGCAAAATGTTATATGTACGATCGTTTAAAAAATATAACAGTTTCATATCGAACAGTGATATAAAAACCAAATAGTTGAAATTAAAACGATAAGATGGTAACAGTAAAAAAATTTCCAATCAACGGGGGATGTAAATGGTGTATGATAATGAAGACAGATGAAAAGTTATTGAAACAGTTGAATATATATACATTACATATAACACATTTCTTCCATGATGCTAGTTTACTTTCGGTGATTGTGCGGCTAGCTTTTGCCCGGAGAATACGATATTTACTTAAATTTTCGGGCGTCGTATGATTGTTAAATGTTTTCAATGCTTCTCGGAGTTGTCTAATAGCTTCTTTACATTCCTTAGTGACCTAAGGTTTTGGGTTCTTTTCCAGTTCGGTGAGGACTTGGGAATGAATTCTTCTGTAATCTCTTTTAAAATAGAAATAAAATGCTGAATAGGGTTATTAACGTTGAAGACTATATCCTCATTCAGCCTAGTTTTACAGAGTGTTTCAAACTGAGCCCAGTCGGACATCTTTATATTCAATAGTAGAGTTGATATTTGTAAGGTAGATTGGAAAGTGATCACTGTTATGAAGCTCATCATTGACCTTCCATTCATAATCCAAAAGCAGCGAAGGATAACAAATTGTCAGATCGATATACGTGTATGTGTCTAATACATTTGGTACTAGTTCTGTGTTTGCTGGTATGTAAATAGAACAAAAGATAATCATTCGATGTAGAGTGACACTTACAACAATAGCTTGCAAATTTGTGTTTAAAGGGATGACGCTATGAGGGGTTCTGTTTTTCACAACAACATAAACTTCTTCTGAGGCCCTGTCAACATTTTGGAGGATTGATTAATTGTCATTTATACGGCGCACCAGCACAGTTAGGCTATTTAGCACCATGCAAAATGTTATATGTATTCTTATTTTAAAATGATAAAAGGTTTTATATCGACCAGCGATATTAAAACCAAATAGTTAAAAGTAGAACGATAAGATGGTTAAAGGCAATATATAAAACTTCTCAATCAACAGGGAATGTAAATGGTACATGTTAATAAAGACAAATGAGAAGTTGTTGAAAATTATGGACGGTAAAAACATTACATAGAAATGCTCAAGGTGATTACATAAAGGTTGGAGCTTAGAGTAAATGTTTGATACTTTCATGAATTCTATAATACAAGTCATGTTTATTGTATCAAAAAGTTCCTTCATGTCATGCACATTGTAATACTGATGGCGTTTAGGTTGCAGGTCAAAACACTTTATCATAAAGTGCTTAACAGTGAATGCTACGTTGCAAGAAACGCACTCTGGTAGGTCTTCCCCTTTTAGTATGTGGGAGTGGGTTATATAACTATGACCAATTGGAATAATTGCAATGACTACCAACTCTCTATGCATGGTTCTGTATGAAGGATTCCATTCTCCTAGGGTTGGGTTGATGGCGTGAAGTTTATTATTCACTGCATCATTCCATGATGCCTGCCACTTCTGACGTAAAGTCTCTTTGATACAAACTTAAAATCATGATACGTTATTTTAAAATCAGATGGTTCATACGGTATGACTATTTAGCAGCGCGATCTGCTTTTTCATTACCTTTAATACCAACATGGCTAGGTAACGAGCAATCCACACCAGCAGCCAAACACTTGTTATGGGCATTAAAACTTGCGAGTAAAACAAAGGGCGCGATATGTTGTTGAACAAGGTTGTCTAATTCGTTTGGTACTATGTTGACGTTTGGTGGTATGTAAATAGAACAAAAGGTAATCAATCGATGTAGAGTGACGCTTACAGCAATGGCTTGCACATTTGTGTTTAAAGAAATGACGATATGACGGGCTCTATTGTTCACAACAACAGAAACTCCTCCTGAGGCCCTGTCAACATTTTGGGAGTAGGTGTTAAAAAGGGAGTAGATTTAAAGTGTGATGTTATCCGTATCTTTCAAGAATGTTTCCTTAAGGCATAGTTCTGCAGGATCATTGTAATTGGCTTTAAATCCTCGACAGTTTCATTGTATGGTGGTGTTCTTCATTATAAATATAAATTGAAGATTGTGGAGCCTGATTAGACCTTTCGCGGAGGCAATATGTTTGGTTAATTCTCTGGACGACGACCGGGGTTGAACATTTTATGTGTAGGTCTGGAGCTACCTTGACCGCATGGAGCTCTTTCTTCTGCATCCATGCTTTCAAAGTCTCCAAACCTGTGATATACTGTGATGACGTCATCTGACCCTTTTTACCTCCTATTTCCATGAGATTTGTTTGTATTCTTTGGTGATTTCTGTGGTGATGTTTCATTAAAGGCTGTCTGAGTAGATGCCGCATTTTTCTGTGCTTGGTAATGGGGGGTGGGGGTGTTAGAGCTTGGTGTTGAATCGGGTAAATCTGTCTGTGTTTGAGTGTCCTTCGTTGTGTTGGGATTGTTCTTCACTACATTGGAGAAGGATGGGCCAGGGAGGGCTGGTTTGGCCTGTACAAATTTTCTGGCTTCTGGATAGGGAATGTTAGCTGTGTACTTTAACCTCTGTACTTCCTTCTGTTTCCGAGTATCACAATCCTTGGAACTGGAGTGGTGTACATTTTGACACATTTTACACAATGTGGAGTTGCTCTACAATCACGTTCCTGATGAGAATGGTCTATGCGACGGCCACATATTTGGCTTTTTGTTCAGCGGTGTCCGTGATGACACGTATAGCATTGAACGGAATGTGGAAAGCATATCTCAACCTTCAATTGCAAGAAGCCAACTTTGACCACTATAGGTACTGTTGGTTTGATGAAGGTGAGTACAGTGGTGTTGGCGTCCTTAAGGTTGTTATTACGTTTAATGCGTATTCTACGGACTGCAGTGACACCTTCGTTTTTCATTCCTTCAATGATATCTGTGTCGCTATCTCGAGCCAAGTGGCGACAACGATTCACGCCTTTTGACGTAGTGAGTGTGGTGTGAGCGAATGAGGTCACTGGAATATCGAAGAAAGGTTTCATTTTCCTGATATTTTCTGGTTGACCTCGTCGCTCACACTCAACAAGAAGTCAACCGTATTTAAACTTTTAACACTTTTTGGTGTGCCGATCGATCCCGTTATTGTCTTTTCTATTACAAAGTGAAAGAGTGCGGCAAGCGGTTTAGGGGTATCTTTCAACTGTATAACCATGGTTCGTCATCTGATTCAGATCCAGTTTTGGTACGTTTGTGTTGCTTTTTGTGTTGAATTTCCATGGTGGTTTATTTAAATTCAGCACCCGTGCTCACCGCCCTTCCGTGTAGTCCAACAAGGGGACACTTTTCAAGCTCCAGGGATATAAATAAAAGGATAGAGAGTAGGGGCAACGGTGGTATAAAGGGAGATACATAGAGAAAAATAGAGAATGTGATAAGTAAATTAAGACCTCCTCGGGCTTGGCGTGACCAGCCGATTTGTCGAGACCGGGCCCTCCCGACCACCCGTCTAGAAGAAGTAGAGGCCAAAGTAGTGTATTGCAACGGAAAGCCTCTGCTCAACTACCAGGATTCTTTCCTCCCCGGACACGGGACGCAACTCACGGAAAAAGGGTTGCCTCTACTTAGTCGCCTCTTACAACACGTAGTGAGGCACGTCGGGCCAATTCTACAACCACGGACCCGCAGGGGTTGGGTGGGTTCGTTTTGAAAATCTTTCCCGGTTGTACTGCATCAAACAATTTTCTCTGTGTATCACTCACTCTAAAGCAAATGTAAAGTCTGTTTTACTACTTGTAGCTTGCTAATGCTGCTGAATATGGAGTCAATATTATTGGAATTTATTAAGAAAACACTCACAATAACGACTTTACCGACAACATCTAATGACTTTCTGGAGCTAAATGACTTTCCTTTCTTTCCTATGATATATTCAAAATTGCCGATTTCCTTTTAACTTATAGTGTAATCTACATCATCAATATACCTAATTTCTCAGAGGCAATTCACCAATATTGGGTTGGCTGAAAACTGCCTGCAAGATGGATTGTATTCAAATGAATTCCAGACCAAAGTATTTATAGTTTTGCCTTGTTATCACTATATGATTCTACTGGTTCTTCAGTCTCCAGATCAAAGTCACATAATATAAAATATATTTGTTTGCACTATCCAAATATGTTTTAAACTTTATCTCAGAATAACGTTTGATTCGTAATTTAATAGAAATAACAACGTTGATCAGATCAAAGGATAATTTGATAACATTTCCCAGTTCTTAACCTGTGCCAAGTGGAAAGGTCATTCAAAAATATTAACGTCAAATATCAATTATCATTATTTGCGTACGGAATTGTGCATCGTTTGGTTACGTTTAAACAATTCTTGTAAGGACCTCGTTAATACCTTTGTAATAATATGGAAGTTAGACATCATGTACATATTGCCGTTACAGTACAATTGTTATCATGTGTGTGTCTGTGATTTGGAATTTTAACGTAGCTTTCATATATATAAAAAACATATCGCTACGATGTTTGCAGTATGTCACTTTATAGTGATTTATAGCACTGAGACATCGTGCTGCAGACATGTAGCATGATGTCCCACCCAGTCACATTATACTGATACCAGGCCGACCAATCCTAACACTAACCTCTTAATGATGAGCGCCTAGCGAGGCAACAGTTAGTATCATTTTTACAACTCTTTGGTATGACTCGGCCTCCCGCATCCGAGGCAAGCTCTAATTACTAGGCCACTGAAGCAGTCATAATACGTATCAATCAAGGTGAGAGTAAAGCTCAACAGTCTTGAAATTGTTTCTCTTTAGTCCTCTAATACCACTGAATCATGTTCGCCAACGAAAACGGCTCTAGTAGAATTAAAGAAAGCACATAACATCACTTAGCATTTGTATATGCTAGGACAATTTTGATTGCAGATGTAATAAAGAATTACTTAATCTCAGAATGTTTAATGAAAGGTTTTCATTTCGTACATGAATTCAGGCTAATGTGACGTGTTTGCTTTAATAAATAAAACAGATTTAAGTTCCTATTGTTGCATTATACATATCAGCATTTCTTTTTCTCTTAATTAATGTCATACTAAATGGACTTCCTTGATACTGGAGTCCATAATGTGTGTTTTAGTGGCTATGTAGTACATTGTGGTGGAAATATTTACGGCGTAGATTTAAAATATAATAATTTCAATTGATATGAATCGACTGACTTTTCTTCAGTGTGATTGGATATAAAAGGTCGCGTAATAGTGACCAATAATTTGTTTATACATATGTAAATTCTGCGGACTAATTTTGGTTCCCATTTCCAGGTAATTGTATGTGAAGCTGTATCCATGCCAATGTCTTACACCATAATGCTAATAAGAAGTCCAAACCCACGCACATTTATGGTTTCTGATCAAAATGTCCAACCCCTTAATTAAAATCACCCAATCGAACAATGTAATTGCACAGTCATTCCTGCATTCCGATACTCACCCTTTTGCCAAAGAAATCATTTGGCAGGTTTTATAGGCCAATTTTGAGTGATCAGGTAAAATGTACACATCGATAAATAACCAGCCAAGATTATTTCATCCTACATTGATCATTCTTGCGACAATTCAAATTTTCAAACTTAGCTTTTTCAGTATAAATGCTTCTATTCGCTATTGACACATATTATTGACTGCATCTGAAACGCAGTGATTTTGACACGTATTGTTAACCTCGTGTGTAACGTAGCGACATTGACGCATATTGTTTACATAAAGTGGCAGTGGCTTTGTGCAAATTAAAAATCTTGAAATCGAATGTTTGCTTGTCTGTTTACATTGTTCAGCCGTTGTATAATTGATAATTCTTTCGTATTCTGTCTATTTAAACATAAGAAGAAACTGCAAGTGGTTTAACACTTAATCTTGGGGGGAGAAAATAACCAAATAGGAATATATTTTTCTTTCCTACCTGAAAAGCTAGTATATGTATGTATGTATGTATGTATGTATGTATGCATGCATGCATGCATGGAAGGACGGATGGATGCATGGATGGACGCATGGATCGATATGGATGGATGGATGCATGTATGCATGTATCCTCAGAAAAGATTTCATTCGGTTAATTTTTCATTATTACACAAAAGAGATAGGAACATAGCTTGACATTAATGGATTTACAGCACAGTACAAATGCAATACATGTGTGTATATATTATATATATATATATATATATATATATATATATATATATATATATATATATATATATATATATATATATATACTCATTCCATACGAGATATCTAAGCAACAGGGATTAAGAGAGAAAGATAAAGGAATTATAATTATTTACGTTCCACTGGAATGACTAAATGGATTATCACATTGACACTTACTTGCAACACTTGAAAATAATTTATATGATAGAAACGAAATTGGTCAATTTCCCTAATATACTGAACAAGCATAATATCAGATATAGTTTTCAAGTTTATTTGTTGTTCTGTATATTATGTCTATTCCTTAGGCCACCACAAACATGAATGCCTGCCACGATTGATTATCCATAAAATCAAAGATATCAACTATTTTGCCCAAAAGGATATGAAGTAATGAGTCATTGACCTGGCATAAAAGCCAGTGTGAGTCTAAAATGTCTTCTGCATCTATTACTTCTTTAAGCATAGTATTACGTTCATCGTTTAGGGCAGGGCAGTATAGTAACATATGCTTGGCTCTGTCTGTGGTCAATCGTTTGCAGAGTTTACAGTTATATTCATTCACTGTTGAAATTGAATACATAGTTAAATAGGCCGTGTTAGCGAAAGTCCAAGTTTTATTAAGAAAACATTTACCAAGCTTCCAGAAAGGAAGTGGTTGAAGATTAGAATGGGCACTTGCATAAAGTAAAAGTTCAGGTCTCATTTCAAGTTAAGAACTCCTCAATGATTTTTCGCAGCAGTGAACTGCCGTTTCAATATTCTTCCTCCAGACTGGTTTTGGGACATACTATGGGATGTTCACGCATAGTGGAAGAATCCGTCAAGCTGGTATTTCAAAAGAACACGATATATATCTTTAAGAAAACCAACGCTCTCGCTCTCGTGTATCAGGAAGTCAATAATTCGTCTGTTGAATATAATTTTCGATGCTAGTGAACCTTTAGCTCTGCAATTTTTAGTGAAGACATTTAATTTGATTTTATCTACATGCTCCTCAACTGACTACAGTCCAAGACTGCTAATTGTTGTCTCTGTAGATGAGCGCTGATCAAGGTCTATAATTCTTTTTGCAACTTTTCTTTGACATATTTCTAGATCATATACCTGTGACTGGTTCAGGTTGGACCATAATTCGCATCCATATATCACAGCAGGTAGTACTATTGTTGACCATATTTGAGCACTATTAATTGGATTCATTCCATCCCTTCTAATGCCAAATCCAACAAAGGAATACAATACTGCTCTTCCTTTATCAAGAACATTTTTCACTGGAACAGTATTAGAAAGATCTGTGGAGAGAGTAACTCAAGCATAGATTATAGAAGAAACATACTTTAGGAATCCTTTTATCTCCGAGCATGAACATAGATTTTTGTATGATATTTCGTCTTGGAAAAATTACGATCTTGCTTTTATCAGCATTGCACCTGAGTCTCCACTTCGATCCATAGTCTCTCTCTGCGGGTCTGGGATTGTAGAATTGACCCAACGTGTCCTCACTACGTGTTGTAAGAGGCGACTAACTAGAGGCAACCTGTTTGACGTTGGTTGCGTCCAGTGTCAGGGAAGGAAATGATCCTGGTAGTTGAGCAGAGGCTTTCCGATGCAATGCACTACTTTGGCCTCTACTTCTTATAGACGGTTGGTCGGGAGGGCCTGGTCTCGACAAATCGGCTGGTCACGCCAAGCCCGAGAAGGTCTTAATTTACTTGATCACATTCTCTATTTTTCTCTATGTATCTCCCTTTATACCACCGTTGCCCCTACTCTCTATCCTTTTATTTTTCCTTTCTCCAACTCTCAGAAGACTTCCTTGAAGGCGGTGGCTCAACGGGTCAATCGGGAAGTACTCTTATCTACTAAGTATACCACCACATGTGTATCCCTGGCACTTGAAAAGTGTCCCCTTGTTGGACTCCGTGGCGGGTGGGGAGCACGGATGGCGAAATTATAATTATAAAAAATGGAAAATAAAAAAAGTCAAAACAACAGAACAAAAACTGTTTCTGACTCTGAAGATGAGCCATGTGGCCTAGAATCTTTTCCTCGCTTCATGGCCATCCAGCCCAAAGAAGAAACTAAACCACTTGCCGCACTATCTCCATTTATAGTTGAAAAGACTATACTGCTTGTGGAGTGTGAAAGTAAAGCACATACTGAGAACATCCAAAACATTAATTAAGACCTTGCATGACATTCTAGTAACTAGTACATCAAAATGTGTCATTCGTTGCCGTGACTTAGCTGGAGTCAGCAATAATGAAATCATCGAAGGGATGAAAAATGAAGGTGTCACTGCAGTCTGTAGAATTCGTATCAAACAAAACAACAATCTGCAGGACAACAACACCATAATACTCACCTTTAACAAGCATGCAGTACCTACATTATGTCAAGGTTGGATTTTTAAAGGTAAAGGTTGAGATATATATACCAAATCCCCGTAAATGCTTCAAAGCTCAGAAATACGGCCATCAGGAAGAAAGATGCTTGAGAAGCCAAGTATGTGGCCGATGTGGAGACCTTATCATTGGAAATCCGAGTGCAGAGCCACTCCGCATTGCGTCAACTGTGGAAAAGAACACCTTGCTAATTCAAAGGATTGTGACACCTGGAAACAGGTGAAGGAAATACGGAGGATTAAATACACCCCCAACATCCCCTATCCAGAGGCCAGGAAGTTTGTACAAGTTAGAGCTTCCATCCCCAGCCCGACCTTCTCAACTGTAGTTAAAAACAACCCAAAAGCAACGAAAGATGCCCAAACCCAAACAAACCCACCTGAACACTCTTCCAGCCCAAACATTCCGCATTTCAAACCTCTGAAAACTTAAAAATCAACCCAAACAACATTCAACAACACTACACCGACAAAATCACCTAACAGTATAAAGAAATCTCACATAAATAGGCAACAAAAGGGGTCTGATGACCCTATAATTCTGCACAACAGGTTTGGAGACCTTGAGGATATGGATGCAGAAGAAACTGCTCAATGTCCTGAGGATGGCTCTGAAGGAAACTCCAGACATGCCAACACAAATTAACTCATGTACTTCCTCCAGAGAAATAACCTCACAGATTGCTTCCACTATAGGTCTAACCTAGATCCACAATCTTCTATTTAAATATATAATGAAGAACACCATCATACAATGGAACTGTCGAGGACTTATAGCCAAATACTATGATATTCTTCTAATTTTAAACGAACACAATCCTGCAGTACAATTCTTTCAGGAAACTTTCTTGAAAGATACGGATAAGATAACACTTAAAAACTGCTCCCTGTTTAACACCTACTCCCAAAACAAAATGGTGACAGGGCCTCTGGAAGAGTTTCTGTTGTTGTGAACAATAGAGCGCCTGATAGCGTCATCCTGATAAACACAAATCTGCAAGCTATTGCAGTAAGCTTCACTCTACATTGAGTGATTACCTTTTGTTATATTTACTTACCACCAAACACCAACTTAGTACCAAACCATTCAGACAAACTTGTTTAGCAACTTACCGCACCATCTGCTTTACTCGGGGATTCTAATGCCCATAACATTTTATGGGGATCAAACCACATAAGTGACCGGAGCCTCAGAACAGAAGACTTCATTTCTAGACACGATTTGTGTCTATATAACACCAAATCAACGACATATTTATACCCAGGAACGGGTACATACACATGCATCGATTTGACAAATTGTTCTCCTTCGCTGCTTTTAGACTATGCATGGAAGGTCGCTGATGAGCTTCATAACAGTGATCACTTTCCAGTCTATCTTACAAATATCAACTCTACAATTGAATATAGAGATGTCCGACTGGGCTAAATTTGAAACACTCTGTAAAACTAGGCTGAATGAGGATACAGTCTTCAACGTTAATACACCTATTCAGCAGTTTGCTTCTATTTTAATAGAGATTACAGAAGAATTCATTCCTAAGTCCTCAACAAACTGTAAAAAAAAACCAAATTTTGGTTCACTAAGGAATGTATGTAATCCATTAGACAACGCAGAGAAGCATTGAAAAAATCAACAATCGTCCGACGCCCGAAAACTTAAGAATATATCGAATTCGCCGGGCCAAAGGTCGCCGCACAAAGAAAGTAAATGAGCATCATGGAATAAAAATATATTTTTATCTTTAAAGTCTCGTTCCTCTATTAAGAAAGTTTGGGAAACTATACACAAAATAAACGGAAAGAGAAACCACACATCTCTTCGACATCTGAAACTGAACAATAACAATTTCAGTTCAAAACGTGACAGAGCAGATACTATTGCTGTCAGTTTCTCAAAACATTCTTCATCTAATTATACAGAAGCCTTCCGAAGATTAAAAACTCAAAAAGAAAAGTCACGTTTAAAATTCACATCAAACAAGTCGGAAAGTTATAACCTACTGTTCTCAATATTGGAGCTTAGGGAGGATTTACCTAAGGCCCATGATACATCCGCTGGGCCTGAAGAAATACATTACCAGTTTTTAAAACACCTTCCAGAATCAGCATTAACATCTCTTCTGAAAATATTCAGTGATTTATGGATGACTGGTAATGTACCTAATATTTGGAAAGAAGCAACTGTAATACCAGTTCCCAAGCCAGGTAACGATAGCGCCGCTTCTAACAGATATAGACCTATTGCACTCACAAGATGTGTGTGGTAAACAACGGAACGAATGATCAATTCTCGGCTTGTATGGTACCTGGAAACTAATAATTTAATATCTCCTTTCCAAAGTGTCTATCGATATGGCCAGGACACCAATGATCATCTGGTTAGACTGGAAACATTTATTCGCGATGCATTTATCAAGAAGGAACATTTAGTAGCGGTTTTCTTTGAATTAGAAAAGGCCTATGACATGACATGGAAGTACAGGATATTAAATGACCTGCACGATCTGGGTCTAAAAGGCCGTGTGTCTTCTTTCATATCAAACCTTCTCTCAGACAGAGAATTCAAAGTACGAGTATGCTCTACCCTCTCAGATTTGCACGAGCAAGAGATGGGTGTGCCCCATGGAAGTTTTTTATCTGTGACTCGTTTCAACATCAAAATTAATATAATCACCAAGTGTTTGACTCCTGGTTTGGATTGCCCGCTATACGTTGATTATTTTCTAATATGTTATCGATGAAAGCACATGCATACAATCGAAAGTCAACTTCAGCAAAATATAAACAAGATTCAAAATTGGGCCAGTACGAACGGTTTCAAATTTTCGAAATCAAAAACGGTATGTATGCATTTCCGTCAGTTACGACGACATCACGGTGAACCTAAACTCACGCTGGACGGAATACCTATTCCAGTTGTTGAGGAAACAAATTTTATAGGTATTATCTTTGACAGAAAACTGACTTTTATTCCACACCTAAATGCTTAAAATCTCTTGATCTACATAAATTAGTAGCGCACACTGACTGGGGTGTTGATAAAAAAGTCATCATCAATTTATATAGAACGTTTATTCGGTTCAAACTGGACTATGTTTGCGTTCTTTATGGTTCAGCCAGGAATTTATATTTGAGAATGCTTGATCCCATTCATCATCAAGGAATAAGACTCGCTCTGGGCGCATTTAAGAGATCGCCCGTGTGAAAGCCTCCTCGCTGAAGCGAACGAACCACCGTTATCACATCGTAGAGAAATGCTTTCCTCACACCATGCTCCCAAATTAAAATCAAACCGTCTGAAACCTGCTTTTTCGGCTGTTTTTCAACACAAATACAAAACCTTATACGACAATAAGCCAAACGCCATACCTTCCTTTGGCATTAAAATATCATCCAGCCTTGACAGCACAAAAATTGAAATTTTTCTAAAATTCAGAAAACGTCCATTCCCAAAACTCCACCCTGGCCACTTAAACAACCAAAAGTACTTTTGACGCTTCACGATGGGAAAAAGTCCGAGACAAATGTTTCCATCTTCCACAACTCTTATCGTGAATTCCTCACCGAATTTAAAAACTACAGAAGAATTTATACCGACTGATCGAAGGATGAGGAAAAGGCTGCTGCAGCCTTCGTTAGTGGAAATCACATAACAAAAGTTCGCTTACCAAATGGCAGATCAATATTTTCAGCCGAAATCAGAACAATATACCTTGCTCTGCAATATATCGAAAGCAAACGTATTTTAAATAGCATCATCTTCTCCGACTCGCTATCAGTACTTCAGTCACTACACAATATAAAACTGGAGAACCCATTATTAAAATACATACTCGTAAAAAATACCAAGCTGAGTGTCTCCCACAATATAATATATTGTTGGTTACCCTGCCATGTTGGTATTAAAGGTAATGAAATAGCAGATCGCGCTGCTAAAATGGCTATAACGCAAGAACCATCTGATTTTAAAATACCGTATACTGATTTTAAACCTAGTATAACAAAGTCCTTACGTCAGAAGTGGCAGTCATCATGGAATGATGCAGTTAATAAAAAACTTCATGCAATCAAGTCAGTCCTAGGAGAATGGACCCAATCCTACAGAATCATCCATAGGGAGGAGGTAGTCATTGCAATAATTCGTATTGGTTATACTTATATAACCCACTCCCACATACTAAAAAGGTGAAGACCCACCAGAGTGCGTTTCTTGCAATGAACCATTCACTGTTAAGCACTTTATGACTGAATGTTTCGACCTGCAACCTACTCTCGATCAGTACTACAATGTGCCTGATATGAAGGAACTTTTTGATACAATAAACGTAAGTCGTATTCTAGAATTCTTAAAAGTAAATATTTTTTTTTCTAAACTATAACTTTTATGCCATCACGTTGCGAAGTTTTATGTAATGTATATACCGTTATTCAATACCTTTACATCTGTCATCATTAATATAAACCATTTACACTCCCCGTTGATCGGGAAACTTTATTTATAACCGTTTCCATCTTGTCGTTTTACATTGAAGTCTTTGGTTTTATATCGCTGCTCGATACGAAACCTTTTACCACTTTTAAATGACCCTACATATAACCTTTGGTTTGGCGCTAAATAACCAAATTGTGCTGATGCACCGTAAGAATATGATCAATCAGTCAATGAATCAATCAATGCATAGTCATGGAGGTGGTGAAGGAAAACACAGAGACATTAAATAATGTCTATCGCAAGGTCGTGTCATTCGCTAGTAAAACACAGGGGATACTTAAGGTACCATCTTGTATTCCAGATTTGTGTAGATCCCAGCATGGATATTAGGTTATTTATTATGACTAAGAATACCATGCTGATAGCGTTCTTCCTTGTCTTACCCTTCGATTGACTGAGTATGGTTTCTAATGATGCCTTTAAGCAGAACAAGGGCCCTAACTTCTCGAACTGAATTTCGAATCAATCTCCACAGTTTTCCTTTAACGGAACGATTGAGATATCCCTATAGTTATTCATGTCTAGCCTGTCTTTTTCTCCCACATTTGAAGATCGGTATAACATTTACAGTTTGAAGTAATCAGGATACGTTTCCAAGGAGAGTATGCGATTGTACACTTTGCACAAAACAGAACGAATCTGCATTTTTTTATCATATCCACATGATTTACTTTTCTTCAGCTCTCCTACAGCCTCTTCAATGTCATTCTGTAATATGGTTTCACACATATCCTCATCTGCTCCGTCTTCAATAGTTTATTCCACAATATTTGTCTTGGTGTTTCTAATTTCAGCTGTAAACGATTCTTTAAAATGAATATCTGGTGTTTCAGTTCCTAAAGTTTTAAAATTCTGGCGCCACGCGTCCCGTATTATTTCTCCTTCCACTTTTAGTTCAGATATATCTTGTATCTGCTCTTTTTATGCATTCTTTCTATTCTGTAGAAATTTCCTACATTCATTTCTGCAGTTTTTCCAGCTCATCGAATTGTTTATGTTCGTACTGGTCTTTTGCCTTGTTTAATTGGTTTCTGAATTTTATTTTCGCAATTTTATATTCTGCATACGTTATAAATTGTATACCACCTGTCCGTTTGTAATTTATCCATAATGCTTGTTTTCTCTCATATCATTATGTAGTTTAGAAACATTAATACATTTCTAGTAAGGTTTAGATGATGCAGGAAGGTTTTCTTTGGAAGATTTTAGTTAGCTGTATTGCGTAAAACAGTCGCACCAGTAACAAGTGCGTTTTGGGCATCTGCAATGTTGTGTAAAAGTAGCTCTAACGAATTTATGTACTCGTTGATTTCACCCCTTTACCGCTCCTGCTGTTCTCAAGAAGCCTATCGGCATTTCATTGTAAGTGGATATATGGAAAATGTTGATTCCAGGAGTTCGTCCGGACCTAACAAGTATGCTCTTACAGGTAAATGATCGGATATATTTAGATGATGGTCATCTTCAATGATGGCAGTACGGACTAAATCTATTTTGGAGGAGGGTATAAAAATGAAGTCAATATAGGGCGAGTGTTTGTCGTCAGAGGATCAATACGTATACCTTGATACTCCAGAAGGGGAAATATGACGTTCACATTAGGTGCCTATATTTAAGAAAAGAATGTAGTATGCAACCTTTACCATTTGTACTTTTCAGAATCACCTTTAATGGTAGCTCCGCATTAAAGTCACCACAAATAATGACAAAACCTTTTTGACTATATTCATCATAAAGGCAGTCCACAGTTTCATTATTTCTTTATAATCATCTAGGGAGGCATTGGTGGAAAGACACCACACACAGAACAAAAACAATTGGATAGCGTGCAAGCTAATTTCAACTGCAATGACTCAGTCGTTGTCGATATTATTGATAGGAAGAACCGGTAGTGATTTCCTATAGAGAACTGCAATTCCTTCAAATCAGGAAGGACGTTTTCTTTCTCATGGACACACATGAATTATTGTATCCGGTCTCAAAAAAGCAGTAAATTCCCTGTCAAAGCTGTGAAAAAATTGCAATTGCTCTCGATGTAGCCAATGCTTTTGCATACACACAATATCTAACTTACGAAGTAATGAACAAAGCTAGCGCGTTCCTGTCATGATGCCCTTCACGTTCTAAGTCATTATGTTTAGAGTAGTCATTCAAAAAATAAACAAGAGCTTGACACAGTGTACATACTATACATACATTCTATATAAATAAATGATAGAGGATTTAAATTGCTTTAAACTTTATCATTGTCTGGTGAAGTTTTCGAAACTAAAAGTAATCAATTGCAGGTTTAAGTGGCAGTTCATTATATATGTAATTACAATACTAACAATTAAAACTAATTACAATTGATACTTTCTGCCTTCGATATGAAATCATATTTTCAAAATACACGTGCAGTTATCCTAAAGTTACACTTCAGACTCATCAATGTGTAAAAATGGTAAATTAGTTCAAACTTCGTTGCCAGTATTCTTCTTAAAATGCCAAGTACCTAGTTAAATGTACGAGAGAATGTAACTGATAATAAACTTTTATTCAGAGCAACACAATCCTAATTAAAAAAAAGTAAAGGTATTTGTTTTGAAAAAGGATATTATTACATATTTAATGACTTAATAAATATCAAAGTAATTAAAATGTATTTTAAAGCAGAGAATATCTATTAACTGGTATGCGTTTAGCTAAGTTAAATATCTTACACCATTAAAGATAAATTTCATACAAAAAACAAAGGTATGGTATTTTTCAATCTGACATTGATAAATTATTTGTTGAATAAGCTTATACAAACAATAGTGAAAATTGCCATTAAGTAGAGATAACTGTGTTTTGTTATCCAGATCACCCAGAATAGTGTACGTTTTGAAGTTTATTATTTGTTTTTATTTATTCACTTTTCTATTTGATTTTTACACAGCAAGGGCGTTGAGCTTCTTTTACAGTACTATCACTTAAGGTGTCGTATACGTTGTCCTCTTTTCTCAACAAAATTGCACGCAATTTCAACATATATTTTTATATCATTTAATTTCGTATTTTAACGTTACATTTAATATGTTTATTTTGCTCTTCAATGTATTTTGCATATGACCTATTAAGAAAAATGTTTGGTTTAATGAGTACATAAGGTGTGTAAAGGCTGTATTAACGTTAAACGACCGCGTTTAATTTGTCTGAACACGGTCACCCGGATGACCAATAAAGAACTCAAACACCGGGTATAAAAATGGAAAGTGAGAAGCCAAGAACAGAGTGTCGTCCAGTAATTTAAAGAGATTAATTTTTACTACGTGACAATCTAGCAAATTAATTTAGTATTGTGTCTGACCTCTTTTTTTATTCCATATGTAAGAGAAACAAAGTTTGCATTAGAGACATTGAGGACGACAGTGGTGGCTTTGGTTTCAAATCGAGATTTAAAGGTTCTGCTCAGATTTTTTAAATTAGAATTTTGTTTTTAAAAATGGAATCCTCCGATTTTCGCAACTGGTTATCCTTGTTATGAGAAGAAAAAGGCGAATGTTCGTGGGAACGTGTAACAATGTGTACATGCAGGAAGGTTAAACAAGTGTTCATCGGTGGGAACGTTTGAAAACTGTACAGTCTTCTTTAATTTGATATATCAAATTGATGGGGTTTATATGTGTTTTAAAGCACTTGAAATGCATTGATAGGCTAGCTCTTCTTGCTTTTTTTTTACACTTCCGGAAATTCTGGAATAGAGTATAGAAACATAAGAAATGAGCCTATAACTTCTTGTTACTTTTATTGTGTAAAGATCTTCATTATTTTAATTTTAGAAAATAATAGTACTAAATCATTCAAATTTGTGTCTGAATGTCAAGGACAAACATAGTGAGGGATGTTGGGAATGTTTGGTACATTTCCTCACATCACAGAAGAGGTCTTTTCTTTCAGCTTTCTACTCCAGAAAACACATCTGTTTCAAAAATGTGCATCACAATTAAAGGCAGCATAAGTAAGTGAAAAAATATATTTACATGTCAACTGTATCTTGTTACAGTTGAACAATCTACTTTGCAATGCGCCTTACATACTTCTAACGTTACTCACATAACCTCACCGTAAAACCAAAACACATATTTGTAATAGGTAAATCACCATCAACGCCTTCGAGTCATGAAACTGTTATGCTCATTATAATACACTGTCGTAAAATATGGAGAAAAATTGCAGAACAATTGCAGTGATTTTCACTTATATTATATCAAATGAACTGTCTTGAAAAGTAATATTTTAGTTCAGTATTTATAGGAAAATATTTTTTTGGTACAAAACTGATTTTGGTTTGATTATTAAGTCTGTATCTGGTACTGAAAGGAAATTAAAATAATTACCTAAATGTAATTAGAATTAAAATGTTTAAGCTCCAGAAAGAACTGATGCAACTGCAGAGATAAGAGAGAAATACAAATTCAGGGAGGAAAACGAGACACAATGAACACAAGAAGAAAGAGAAATACACATACAGAGCGTAGAAAGGAGAAATAGAAAGAAATTAAAGAGAGAAATATAAATGTGCCTCTTGAACGAATTTGAACGTTGAAAGAGAAAATAAAAACACAAACAGGATTGTGTGTAATCACTTTTAAAAGCTCTTTCACGATTTCTCTATATGCACTTTGTTCAATTCCAGTGTATGTTCTGTTCTTAATATGTTTCAGTCCATGTCTCGGTACTATCTGAAAATGGAACAATACTTTGCATCCAAAGTATTGATTTGATAATATCTAACTTCAATTAAGTTGTTATCTGACAGCTGTAGGTTTAAGCATGCTCAATCATGTTTATCTCGTTACCCGCCAAGAGAAACTTCACATGTCATTCAAACAAAATAAACATGATGATACAACTCTTTTTAAGTTGAATATTTAAGATATGCTATGTTCTATTAAAATGTTGATTTAAATATGGGATTACTTTATTCACTGTAAAAGAAACGCTTATATATTCTTTGAAAGAGAATTACGTTCTTGTACTGGAATTTTAATTTACACCTGGAACATCTCACAAGATAAAATGCATATTCGTCGAATTTCGAAAGGTTTTTTCATTCATACACGCAGCTCAGTAAATGCAGAATGCAATAGTTTAGGCTGCATCTTGTCTCCATGAGAATAAATGTCCACGTCAATAAGTGATTTGATCTGAGCAAACTATCATTTACAGGAAGTAATTTTTGATCTTAATGAAGTTGATGATAGTAGAAGTAGACACTATGCAGTCATGGAAACGTGAGAGAAATTAAAGGAAGATAATTTTAATGAAAATAGGTAATATGCACATGACAATGGAAGTGATAGATTGAGAGAAAAAGATTTAATGATTCAATTTTTAAACATTCTGGACGATGCTTTTCTTCTGAGGCATCTCCTTGTGGTGATGATGTATGATGAAAGGTTATCATGACAGGTCTTGAAGATAAGTTAAATAGTTTCAGATACTTCCTGATATATACCAAAGAGTCAATACGTTTTTACTAAGTGCTGGAATCTTCTCGGCGTAAAAAAGAAACCAACTGAATAGTTATATAACCTTGTACTGGTTGACATTTTAAATACTAATATATGTTATTGTGCAAAACCTATTAATCTTTTTTAAATAGTTTTTGGACAAGTTAACATTGATGGAAATCTTTGATGATAAGGACAAACAGTAATGGAAACAGTCTACATAGATAGTCATGCTACTTCAGACGAGATGAAAGGAAACATTTCTGATAATTCAAAGTAGATCAAAAGAAGCAAAACTGTAATGAGATTCGAACTTCCTTTCATTACCAGGTACTAACATGTCCGTAATGTAGAGTTTTCAAATTATCCAATAAATGACTTGCAACATCGTAAGAACTAAATGCTGCTTTGTTCATTTTAATACAAAACATGTCTTGATTGAATGGCATAGGAACATGCATTTCCTGAAAAATTGTTTTTGTGTAATTGAATGGTAGTCATCCTTCTTGTCATTGCATAATTTATCTATTTCGAAACAGCACGACTATGAATCTGTAACAGTATAATATTTGGATTAAATAAATGTATTTGTGTTCGAATTAGAACTCATAATTAACCACGTAGATATACTTAACACAGTAAATCGGCTATACATCGGATTTGTAAATTTCATTCATGATTTTTTTCAGACTGACTAGGTCAACACTCCTTCTGTTCGAGAAAGATATATCTTTTTACACTTTGAAAATAATAATAGAAGTCTTTTCTTCTTTTCAAGTTTGTTCAGTGTTAATGGTGTCTCTTTGCTTTTCTATAAATAGGTCGTTCATCAGTTCAAATATGTCCTCTAATTGTT
This sequence comes from Sinohyriopsis cumingii, assembly GCA_028554795.2. Taxonomy (NCBI): domain Eukaryota; kingdom Metazoa; phylum Mollusca; class Bivalvia; order Unionida; family Unionidae; genus Sinohyriopsis; species Sinohyriopsis cumingii. Next base: position 49,588,925 of record CM068838.1, read on the forward strand.
ATATTTCGGTCTAAAATATCTGTTAATTTCTATGTATAACGTCAGCCAATTAAGATAAATGTATTCATTTTCAGTTTTAGATCTAATTGCGTAAAGATTAAAGTTTAGTATGCGTCATATATTCGTCTTGGTTTGGTATGAATATCATTGTTTTGGTTTATTTGCAGAATTGTAGATCTCAATAATGTCCTTTTGCAAAAGATATACTTCTGAAATTCGTTTCTCTGATGCAAAGGGGCAACCCTTCAAATAGTCACGCAGACGTAATGAGATTTCAAGCATATGTATAACATGTAGTCAGGCTCACTATTGTCCTTTAGTTTCTTCTACATTTTATTCCGCTCATCTAATGTATGCATCACTTGGCTGATGGCCCAGATATGTAATATTGGGATCAAGATATATAACCAATCACATTGACCCTTCATACCCAGATTCATTGTTAGCTTTATGCGTCTACGTTATCTTACCATCTTAGTGGTCATTGAATTCGGTATTGGAGTTGTTTGTTTGTGTGGTATCAAGCTAATTTCAGATCTTTGATGCTGTCTGATTCCATCCTTTATTCGTAATTCATAATTCCAGCTAGTTTCCCTGACTAGTTCCAACTCTTATTCCTAATTAATTCCATCTCTTATTATTAAATCCATCTCTTATGACTGACTAGCTCCTTCTTTTATTTCCAGTTCTAACTCTTATTTTTGACTAATTCCAGGCTTTATTCCCGACTAATTCCATTTATTCTCCCTGATTAATTCCATCTATTATTCCTAAGTCAAAACTCTTATGACTGATCAACTCCATCTTTTATTCCCAATCCCACCTTTCCTGACGAAGTCAAACATTTGTTCCTGACTAATTCCTTTTTTAATTCAGTCCAGTTAAATCTTTTATTACTGACTCTTTTCTTTTCTTCCTGGATAATTTCATCTCTTATCACTGACCCACTCCATCATGTATTCCCAACTAATTCAATTCCATCTTTTATTCCTAATTTCTTCTCTTCCTGACTAACTTCATGTCTTATTACTAACCCACTCCACCATTTATTCCCAACTAATTCAATCTTCTATTCATTGCTACTTTCATCAATAAATTCATTAATTATTCCTGACTATTTCAATCTCTTATCCCTAACTAATCCCGTCTCTTATTTCTGACCAATTCCATATTTTATTCAATATTTTATTCAATATTTTATTAATAATCCCTTTTTATTCTTGACTAATTCCCAACCAATTCCATCTCTTATTCCTGATTAATTCCATCTCTTATTCCTGACTAATTTCATCTCTTATTCCGACTAATGTCATCTCTTATTCCGACTAATTTCATCTCTTATTCCCAAATAATTCCATCTCTTATACCTGACTAATTTCATCTTTTATTCCTGTCTACTTTCATCTCTTACTCCCAACTAATTACATCTCTTATTCCTGACTAATTCCATCTCTTATTCCTGCCTAATTTCATCTCTTATTCCTGACTAATTTCATCTCTTATTCACAACTAATTTCATCTTTTATTCACAAGTAATTCCATCTCTCATTCCTGACTAATTTTATCTCTTTTCCTAAATCAATTTCTTATGACTTACCAGCTCCGTCCTTTATTTCAAATTCCATCTCCTTTTCCCAACTATTTACATCTCTTATTCCTGACTCGACCCTCCGGAACATGCCATAATCTGTCAAAGTTAATTTTGCATTTAGAGCTAGTCTTGGTGAAGGGAAATGGTGTTCCGACTCACATTTGTTGTGTTTTGTACCGAAATTTAAAGATCTTTCAACGATATAACTCATTATTGAATTATAGTATTTAGTAACTGTCAAAGATGTCACGTAATGTTTGGATGCTGTAGTGTAAACCACATGCATTTAAAGGCATCGTGATATATATTTTAATTGTGAAGTGATAGATGAAACATATCTTGGAATACATGTTTTCATCAAATGTATGAACATTATTGAAATATTCATATAAATATATTTCCTATTTCATAAAATTAGATTTTACTTTGCAAAAAGGTTTAATTGCATGAACAAACTTTCATCGTTTATTTCAGCCACTCTAATGATAAAGTGATGTGTCTCTTAAAAGTCGGATTATCAACGCCGAACCTTTAAAAAACCACAGTTTGAAATTTTCATATCATGATCATTTCAAGTACGCTCTAATATCATTTAAATTAATGCTAATATTGTTACCATAGCAAATAATAAAGCCATTTAATTTTGTATTGAACGAATCGCTAAATCATTTAGTGAAAAATCCGTTTAAATTTGTGCTTATTGATACAATTTAAGTTTCTTCTTGCTTGTGAACGTATTAATAAAACCTGTAATTCTTACTGACCTTTTAAGGAATAGTTAAATTATGTATTCCAATCTTCATCACTAATACTTTTGAATATCAGTTTGAAATATATATTTCACTACAAATTCATTACATACCAAAATAAATTTCAATGCATTTTCTCACTTTCTTTGTTTCAATTTTAAGCTGTCTTATTTTAGTTTTAGCTAATTTTGAGAATTCAAATTTAAATTTCTCGTAATATTTTGGCTAAAATGTGCATGCATTGTCATTAGCTACAAAACTTTCAACGGAAGCTGTAATGGTTTAATTGCAAGTTCCGTAGCCCCAGTCCCTACTTCTCCTGCACCAGCCAGCGAATCACGCCGTATCTTGATAGAGGTTCTATTGCACATATAATATTGAATGAACAATGTCCTATTGCACATGAAAATATTTAATATCTTGTCTGAGGATAATTTGTGCTGCTCTCCAGGATTCAAGTACGCCTCACACGCAAGCAATGCTAATGTGAGGTTGAGCTCAAATAACTAAGTTTTAACAACAGCTGATACATCACACTTAATTCCATTTAATATCTTCCATTTGTCTATTAAGCATGCAGGTCCTAAAATAATGCACTGGTTTTGTTAACTGTTAACACTAAAGGAAAGGCAAGTCTTCTGCAATTGTTCCTGTGGTTACTAAATTGCAGAAAAGTTGAATCTATTTGGGAAAACTAGACCTTTAAGCCATTTACATTACCGTGCTATCACGTACCATATATATTTTCATCCACTGATATTAATCTTTAGCTTGCAAAGGTTGATCACATCTTTAAAACTTTTTAAATAAGAACAATTAACCTACAATTCGATGTTGGATAGGAATGATTATGTTTACTCCTATATTCAGAAAATGTTTGGAAAATGGGACGAGGAATAGACAGTGACTAATATGCTATGTAATTAACCTTGGTGATGCTTATTTGATAGTTAACTGATGGTATCGACATCCCTGTCAGCAAACCAATCACGGCCACTTGTTCATGTCCGAGAAATTAACAGTGATGGCTCTGTAGGCTACACAGATCTTGTTGCTGGAGTTAATTATACTTATGATTAGCTGGAAGTGATTTTAATAAACAAAGTTCAGACCAGAGAGAAGCTGGCACCAGTACAAGCTACTACAACATTGTCAACATTTTCTTACAGCGCGTATTATCTGTTTTTGACAAAGATAGATTTCTTGAGTAACTAATCAAGAAGGAAGAATTATTGTTCTCCACATTTATTACAAAGCAAGGTTTTGTGTTGCATATTTTATGGGATTTACATTATTTAGCCTATTGAAAGAAAGAGAGAGAGAGAAAAAATAAAAACCGACTTTTTATGTTAACATTAGCTCGACAGCACATGGAGATTGAAAAACATTGCCTAAACATTTTATAGACAGAATTTGTGCGGCTTTGTTTCTTTGTTTCTTTCGGCCCGCAAAAATTAGTCGTTAAATGAAAGATTATAAATTGTATTGTCATCATAACCCCAAGACTGCTGATGCACAAAACAGAACATGTAATGGGATGGCGATACAGATAAAAGTACATTTTTATTATTTCCTCAAGCGACACCTTACATTAAGCAATGTATCACATGAAAAGAAACACTGGCATATAAAGAATGTGAACATCTTTCAAATAAAGAGTTTACATATAGTAATAAGAAAATACACACAACATTGTGTCCACACACCATACAAACCAACACTTGTAATCTCACGTTATTGAATTAAGTGGATACCGTATTTGTTCTCATACATTCTGCAATAAACATCTGGTGATCATAAAAAAAAATATATTTTACTATGTTAAATTAATTCTGAGTAATCTCAGCATAAACACTAATAAATACGAATTTGGCAATTAAGTGGCATCCTCATAATCGCTATTCAGTAAATGCGCTCCTCAGTGTTCAGCCATGGTGTGAACTTGATATTTTTCTCATGGACTTTAAACAACAGTACATAATCGACAATATGATTTATAGTGCGATGTGCTTTACTTTGTTGTAATAAAGTGTCAATGCTGTAAATAATACGGGCAGGAGGATATGTTTTTCGTGTAAACCGAAATTTGATTTCATCTTCGTCTTCACCTAAATTAATAACGGAGATGATGGTATGGTTTGACTAGAGTTAGACACGATCTCATCATTCTCGCTAGGTATTCCATTTATAAACGAAATGGATTCTCCATAACTTGCTTGTAAGATGAGTGACACACTTCGTAACACTAAACTTTCTCTTGTGGAGGACAATCTAACAAAAGTAAGTTGTGTTCGTTCACACATTAGACAAGTTAGATACAGTCTTGTTTCTAACCTTGGAAACTTCCAGAATATAAAATTCCATAACGGTGATAGAGTATTTCCAGAAAATAGTAATTGCGATCTACGTCACGATCAATGTTATATAATCTTGTTTACCTTTGTATTATTCATTGTTGCCTTATATTCCAAAGCCGACTCATTCTTTTGTTGTGTTCAATTTCGAATTTTGGTGGAATTATTTGTTCAGATTATTATTCACTGGAATTACTAGGTGCTCAATAATATTCGTGGATAGAAACGTCAGTTTGGAATTATAGTGAATTCAGACAATAACATGTTTGTATTATATTATTGCGAAACATAAAAGCGATAAGTCATTGGTACAATTGCATGTTGGAGACTACAGACCCATCAACACATTCAATATTGGATTTATTTGGAATACTGTTGGAATTCAATTGCAACTTAAAAAATTTGGAATTGTGATAGAACTTTCATGACTATTTGGATATTTATATCGCAATGCTGTAAGTTTTATTTATTATAGAAATTCACTTTGTGTTATATGAAATTAAATTATTTGTTAAATATTACAAATTGAGACGAATTTCGCTCAAAACATAAATGTTTCGCAGGATGCAATTGTTCTTTACGTTTCACATGAATCTCTGCTAACTCTCTAGAAATGAGTACTCGCAGCTGTATAATTTAACCAGGCTAGTGACAGCATACAGACCATCTGATACGTTTCACATCACAACTGAAACACTGCATTTGACCACTTTCGTCTAATGTAAGCAATTCTTTCTCTCGCTAAAGATTTGCGAGTATATTGTCAAGACATATTTACGCCATATCACTGTGCACCTTTGCAATCGACTGAAAAAAATCACAATAGCCTGGTAAAGTCGCAAGAAAAGTGTATTATTCTTTGATTCGTGATTCACGATAATCTTGTAGTATCGTAGAGTGATTTGTGAGTGCGTAGGCACACTGACGGCATAGCTTTTTAAAGTGGTATAAGGCCGAACTACGTCGCTAATGTCACAGTAAAAGACATGTATCTGGCAGCATTGCAGAGGATTGCAATCAACGCAATTCAACGTAGACCCAGCAGGAATATTTCACGATTGAGAAGTATTTGTTCTCTCTCTCTCTCTCTCTCTCTCACGCAGAGGCGATCTGAAATTTTCTTTTAAAGGGCTCACTGACGATTTGGTGACTAGTCTAACGTGCAATCTTGTGAGCATGAACATGTTGACACGAAAGTCCTAATTATGTCTTGGCTTTAAGGCATTTTTTTAATACTCAACGTTAAACCCTTCAATCAAACGATAGTCCCTTTTGAGTCAGTTTACTTTGCATTTCGTATGAAGTTGCCATTGCTTACCTCAGGAACATTAGCAATAATTGTTTGGTCAACCAATGACAAATTCAATAGTCTGTTTTGCAAGTTCATCCGTCCACTTCCCAACAAGTTTGTCTTTGATATAATGATACTAACTTCCAGGTCGATCGATGTAAATGCAAATATTGGTGGCCGATTAAAGGACGCGGTCTGCTATAAGATTTACAAGAAATCCTCGAAAGTACACTATTACCACTGGAGATGCTCCAGGCTACTCCTCTTGAGGTAAAAGCCAAGATAATTGTTATATCCGTCAAGAGAAAGGACAACGGGATAACGGATGTCCACAACGACAAAGAAAATAATCAGGAAGCAGGTGTTACGAATCTTTGATCTTAAAGTAAGTAACATAAAGAAACGAAACTAACAGATGTAGTCAACTTAATAAATAATATATTTGCCTGAGTTACAAACTAAAACTTAAAGAGGGCATTATAGTATTGTGAATTAAATCCTAAATAATTCTAAGCTTCGTTTCACAAGTCTAAAAGTATAGGGTTCTGAATAATTTCGAAAACTGAATATGCTGATGTAACAATAGTCTTGAATAGAATGGTGTACCAACAGTCTTGATGTATCACGATGATATAATCCAAAATGAAGAAGAAACAGAAGAACTCATTCCAGCAAAAAAATACTAACAGCAGATGCACCCATTCCAATAAAGAAATATACAAATGAAGTGAGTAAAAGGAAGATAAAGGGACCTGGACGTCAATGTGGTTATGTAATGTTTAATATTCTTGAATCGTGAAGGTCTCTATCTCTTGGATTTGGCTAGACACGTTTCAGACATTCCCTTAAGTGGTTTAATTCCGTCAAATATGTCCCGTAAAAAAGTTATGTTTTCACTTCATTTCTTATATTAGATGCTCAACGTTTGCCACTTCTTTTGTTGCTTTTACATTTCCTCTTCTTGCTTTTGATTTTGAACAATTTTCGTTTCGTCTCCGTTTTGTAGTTCCCTTTGATCTCTCTCTCTCTGTCTGCCTGTCTGTCTGTCCCTCTGTGCCTCTGTCTCTCTCTGGACCATCGAAAAAAGTATAAAAAGGAGCGCGGCAGATTTTTGTCTGTGTCTTACGATTATATATCCGCACATTAACACGATGGACCAAATATAGTCACACAAACGAACGGAAACTGGAAAGATATAAATTGATGATGGAAACAATTTTATGTTCGGTAGTAATGCTAATTAAGGTACAATAATGATTAGATCAACTGTAATATTTTTCAATGTTCGAATTACCTCTTGCTTGTTCCTCACTCTGCTTAGTTTATATTTCTCAATCGTTTCAATTACCCAAATCCGCTGTGTTTGTTGTGCTTTATTATCTTCATTTAAACCATCTTTCATGCTTAAATCATACGTGTGTCTGATATTGATTTGATCACTAAGAATAACCATAGAAATTCAAAAATTTATAGAAGCAACTTGTCATGTTGCAAATTGACTGCAATTACTCGCAAAAGGTAAGAACTACATTAAACAGGGATATCAATATATCTAGTGCATCAGCAATCGGGTAAAACCCCAAGAAGAACCACGGACCCACGGGAAGCTCCTAGCATGGTTTTCCGCACATCCACTTTGGCCGGGCCTCAAACGTGAAATCACGAGGACAGAGCTGAGATGTCACCGATCTATACAGGCGAACGCATTTGACCATTGCCCACCTCCCGCGACTCCCATCTCCCCTCCACTCCATTAAGCGTGAACCTCAACCAAAGCGAATGCCTGCCAGTGTTCACTAACAGCAATACACATTTTGTCGTGTGTGTAGACTTCCATCCTGTATGACAGAAGTTTATGTATTTTGAAGTCTACTCAATGGAGAATCTTGATGAGTATGCATCACCAGAGACAGTCTTGGACTTTTTGAGGAAATGCTGTTTTTTTATTTTTAAATTGCCATTTATTTTAAGAATCTACCCCATTTTTATTTTATCTTTAATTGTCTTTTACACAATTTTGCCATATTTGTCTTTTAACTCTTATTATTTACTATTTAATTTTGATTGGTGTTTTGTTATTGGTGTGTTCTGTTATTGTTTTCCTTTGGAAGGATTTATTTTCCTATATTTTAGTTGGAAATCTAAATATTTATAGTTATAGAAGTTTACTTTTAATTGGTATAATATAGCTAGTATTGTGCTGATGTACTGTTGAACTTACACAACGATGAATGGTGCGGTAACAAAAGAACAATGAAATACATGTACTGGTTTTGGAGAGAAGTCATCAAATCATTATATGTTCCTTCATTAGATTCCAAAGATTACAGAACTCTTACTTACTTATTTTAAATTAACGACTTTTTCGCCCAACAAGGGCATGTACATCGGTTTTATTCCTGCACAGTAGGATGTTTAATTACTCATGGGGGAAGGAATAAGTTCCTCATCCCACAGGCATGTATGTGTTCACATGACACTGTTTAATTAGGCCGTCAGGTCGTGGGACTATGTAAGTCCCTAACGACCTGAATGAAGGGCTATCCATGAGTGGGAATGAACCCAACACGCACTCATGTTAAGTATGAATTTCAGTCTGCAATCACTGAGCATAGGTGTCAACCAAAGCAGTATGTTTACTAATTAAATACCAATCAGTAAAGTCAAAATGACTTATGAATAGTCACGCATAATAAAAATTAGAGAAAATATTTTTTGATGGCGATAACTAAAGGGATCAAATTAGGATACTGAAAATAAAGATATTATCAAAAGCAGTTTCCAGGCAAAATGGAAAATGCATAATTCACTTAGGCCTTTTCCATATCGAGATTCCGGGGGTCATCAGAAGGTAAGGCAGCACCTGATGTACAGCGCTGCTATCGTAAGTCGACTCGTTGATATGCAGGTATTACCGGAATTGTGTCTTTCTTCTTCAACAAGTATGTGGGTCCGCACGTGCAGCATATTTCCCATGCACACACAAACCACTCCGTCAAGATACCAGCCAGGGCTCTGTTGTTCCTTCCTCAATGTCGCTAAAGAGAATGATTCAGCAAAGGCAGCTTTCCAGCGAAGTAATTCTGCACTACACTTAGTCGTCCCGAGCAGACATATCGGTCCTTGTTTGGCTAATGGCTCATAATTTCATCAATCTTCGCGATATAATTCATAACCGCTAAGCGGACGCTAAGATATAGTGAACTACGATGCTAGCAGGTCGACGTCCTCTTGGTGAATGTGACAGAAATCTTCCAAATGGAGATATACGTATATCCGTCTATATCTTTCATTGTCTGTCTAATTGTATATAGTGGGCATTGGGTTGTAAACAATATGGATGGAGAGGAAATCAAGCAGATGGATAATAGGTGGAAAGTCTGTACCTATGTGTCTATTAATGAAAAGTCCTTATTTATATATCTGAACTGCGCATATAACTTGGAGATTGCGGGGGGATATGTTTTTGGATCATTTTTTAGTTTTACAAACCTGCTGCGTGAAGACTAGGTAAAGAAATATCCAACAGTTTTTTTTATGATTTATATAACTATCTTTGTTAACAATGTAATTAAAATAAGGATAATTCTAAGAGGTTGCAGGGGAGGAGTACGGAAGCATCATAATTTGTTCATTTTGACCTATTTCTTTCGAGAGATGTTAAACCGTAAATTGATAAAGCCTGGTCAATTCACATAAATATAATTTGGTCAAGAAATATTATTTTACACCTCTTGTTAAAATATTGTTCAAACATCCAAAACTAACGTTATCTTGTTGAAAGCTTTTTTAAAGAAATGAGCTTATCATCCCCTTCAGAAATCCCCTAAGAGTGATGGGGTCTATGTGCTTATGCATTATCAGCTACAGGATTATTTAACCACACCAGATGCAGTTATGCTGAGAAGGACTAAGCCTTATCGTCTCTGGAAGCTAGATGGGGACAAAATCCATTAGGTATCGTATGTACACACCCAAACGTCGAGTACAAATGAAGACTCTGAAGATCCAGATCTGCCTTTAGATAATGCCCCGGCAGATCAGTGTCTATATGCATTGTTAGATGTTATCAGTAGAACAAGCAACATAGACCCTACGCTACTGGCACTTTATTTGACGGTAATTCGGGGGAATTGTTTTGGCAATTGAATGTGAAGTATAAGAGAATATAAACGGTGTGTTCGTGTTTGTTGTTTGTTTTGTAACGCAGCTTTAACAATTTTAGTCATATCGCTACGATGACTGCAGTGTAGCAGTGTCTAATTATGTCTAGTAATGGGGCATGTTACCACAGAGATGTAGCATCATGTCCAACGTAGTTACATTATCCTGACACCAGGCCGACCAGTCCTAACACTAATCTCTTAGTGCTTGCGGCTAGTACCATTTTAATAAGTCTTTGTGATGACTCGGCCGGGGTTTGAATCCATGACCTCCGACATCCGAGTCGGACACTCTAAGCACTTAAGCCACCGTAGCGGTCAATATATACAGAAGATGTTATGTTGAGCTTTATTAGTTGCGAAGTTTGTATTTAATATGTGCAAGAGTGGCTCCCTACAATAATTTAAATAAAAAATTAAACTGGAACCAGCATTGTTCTCATTGACTGACTGACTGACCCAAGACGCGAAACCCCAATTATCTGACTGGTGTTGGGCAATAATGTACAAGACCGCTAATCCTGGTGCTGACATCTCTCTATGCATCATCCAGCTCAAGACACTCATTTAATCATTTATGAGAATCATACCTTCCTTAACATGTTTACCTGTATAACATTGACCGATTAATAACATTTGAAATCACCTCATGCTTACTGAAATAAGGATACTTCCATTTGCTTTTCCCTCAGCTAATGCAAATAACGACTGCATTACTAAATCGATAAAAATAGGTTCCAAAATGTACATTAATTTTAGAATGGAGACCTTTTTAAAACATTGCTTCCACACATAATGTGTCGAAATATGTATTTCGTCAAATTAATGACTTTTTCATAAAGGTCACATGCGGTCAATAAGAAAGCCCTGGTCTTGTGTGATAAGTGCTATATAACATTGTTTAAAGTGGTTTTATAAAGAAGATATAAAACACCTAAAACTACCATATCCTATACATGGTCTTCTTTCTGTAAAGACCGTGCCCCATGGTGAGATATTCCTCGTATAGAAATATCCAACAGAAAGGACTTATAGCTAATCCTTAAAGTGTTCACAAATAGCAAGCTGGTAAGGAGAGGTAAAATAAAATTGCAAATAGCACAGAGTTCATCGCCCCATTAACAGTTTTTCATTGTTCCCATATATATATATATATATATATATATATATATATATATATATATATATATATATATATATATATATATATATATATATATATATATATATATATATATATATATATATATATATATATATATGTGTGTGTGTGTGTGTGTGTGTGTGTGTGTGTGTGTATGTATGTATGTATGTATGCTTGGGAAGTCTTGTTCATCTGTGAGAATTAAACACTAACTGGAGTAACAGTAAAATTATATATGTTCTTTCGTTGATCATTTTATCTGTAAAATGTTAATTCCTCGTATTCTTTGTATTTGTATCTGCCAAATGCATCTAAAACAATTTCTATCCCTAGCTGCAGTTTTGTAATTTTACCAGTTTATCCCCCACACGCAAATGTTGATTAAAATGCATCACCCAATCATCAGTTCATATTTGAATACTCAAAGGCAAATTGTAAACTCGGAAACATTCCTGCAATATATTGTCTTTTTTGATTTGTTTTTTAAAAACAATTTCAGACAATTATTTGCTTCTGGTGTCGTGCATTTTTTTTTTGCCGTTTGGAGCACGGGGTGCGCAATCATGTTATTATAGGTTAGCTTGGGCTTGAGTAAAGCCATCAGAGAGTTCAGTATTGTAAGGGACACTGTTTTAATTACATCGCACTACACCATATTCCTGTAAAGGAAACCTCTATTGTATGAAGCTGAGAAAGAGACTCTAATAAGGAAGTAATCTTCAACCTCAAGAAGTAAAAACAGTCAAAATAACTTTATTTAATAAATGAAAATAATAAAGAGAAATTGTATGCCAAGATAACAGTTTCCAGTTATAGTTGCGTCCGTTCATGATACCCAGCAGCAATCTTCTTTTGATTTTAATGACAGACTGATTTTGTTTATGTCTGTTCATTCGTTTTTTTAAAATTAAGTATTTACATAAAAATGAAAACTATTATCTCACTCCACCGGCTCTTGCATCATTGATGAATTATGTGGTATACACCCAACTTACAAATAATAACAATATTTATCAAATTCATCAGGCAAAGAAACGATAGAATACTTGACACCACTTCATGAACACGACAAGGACAATAGAATATATCACTCGGCGCCTCACTGACCTTCTCCTCAACACATCCAATTGCTGATGACAAACTGCATAGTTTTCGTCCATTCTTACAATTGACCCCTTCATGGACAGTAACCTGGCTTACATACAAGCCTCGGATTGGTCTTTGGATAGTTTAAGGAGTCAATCTGTTGTCACTTTTTTTGGTCTTCCTCTAACCCCCTCTGATGCTGCTGTACTGGTTGAGTGGTTAGCGTGTCGGAGTGGGTGAATCTTTGAAAAACCGGCTATAAATAAAGCAAATATATGGCAAAGGTATGGCCTGCATTCGATTATAGGTAGTTTTTAGCACAGAAAAAAGATATCTCAAAATGTTAAATCAGAGATGACACGAAGAATAATCATTGATCTAACTGGTCGTTTTTGTTTTTTTTTTTTTCTTATGTTTTTCCACGTTCGTTATTTTTGCTCAATATAATACATGGTACATTTTCAAGATGGTTATCTTTTCTTGGGTTCACGTGATCAATGACAAGACCATCATCTATCACAACACTAAAGCACTCATATACGAATCTGTGCGAAAAATAGTTTTTAATCTTTATACTACCGGGTGTTTTGATACTGATGATGATGTGGCCCATGTTGCTGACATTACCGAGAGTTTTTTGCGAGGATAGTTTTTGATAGTATCGGCTCGGTTCGCTTCGTAGTTATCGTATATCGAATGCTCCATTTATGTACTTTTTCCTTCTAATATAACATTATATTTTAGCAGAGGAATAATTATCAAGATAATTCTCTGCGTCCTTTATCATGACGTCAACAGAAGCATTTTGTAGCTCGCAATATCGTTTATGTGCTCGATATTTTAGTCGGCTGCAGGATCACATAATTTCGTTATTTTCCTGACCCCAATTCCGCATTTCAAACATGGTTGTGGTCTAGTACTGCCACGGTAGACACTGACCATGTGATAGCTACACTATTCGCCATGACAATTACCTTCTAACTTGTCACTGACCCGATCATGAGCCAGCGACAACTATTTTATTATAATGCCATATTATATTATTGGAGAAAGTCCAATTGGGGAAACTACTTTCCCTAATTATATAGAGATGATTAGTTTTACTATTGCAAAACAGCTGATGGAACAGGTCAGAGAACATTTTATTAACTCGAGGCGTGGAAACGGATTAACAGAATCACGAATAAAAAAAATAGCAGAATGGGTAACTTTCATCGACGGAGCTAAAATAAAGGATGAAGCAATGTTGGAAAAACAATTAAAATTTCCAATCGTGGTAAAAACAATTACAAACGAGATTTTGTACAATTCCGGCAGCTATCGTCGAAAGGGCGCTCGAATAACAATTATGAACCATAACTCACATGCCTGGACTGAATTATTAGCGAAGTTTCCACTGGAAAGAACAATACGATTTTATAATGGCGATATTTTTGAGGAGATTTATAATATCACTGCGCGTGACCCTGTATCTGTCTTGTTCTTTCCTGTTGACGACCCAGATTTATCCGCCAGAGATTTATCCGCCTCAAATAAATCAACGCTTGATCAGTTGATGCTACCGTCTCGAGGAATCTCTCCAACATGCGATGAAAGAGATTACGGTAAAATATGGCGGCGATAGTGAAAATTTACTCAATAAATGTTTTACAACGTCATCTGTCGTGGCTTATATAGAGCAACAGAAACATTCATGTCATCCAACTCGACAAAAAAAAATTCGAAGATATTTTACGATCTTGTCTCGAGTTTGAGCACGGTGGTCTCTGAAACACAAAATATCATTCCTCCGATATGATCTCAGTTGACAGCGTGGCTTTTTTCCTGGCTAGTTTCTTGGATATGGCGAATCTCAATCGTATTTGGAACGATTCGGTCATCCAACACACGATATGATCATATTAGCGATAAACGGTAAACTTCACATGGACTACAATCTTACCGGATTTGCTGAGATTGAATCATTCGAGTTCTTAGCGAGAATTCAACCGGTTGTACCAGTCTAGTTTGGTTGTAATTTTAATGCGCCAAATACCAGAGTAAATCTCAACAACTGTTGCACACAAAAAATCAACGTGGCTGGACTCCAATAGTGATATTAAGATACATGCTGGTCGCCAAGATCCTCACATAGCTGACTGTAACTTCTGCGATAATTACGTACAGGCCGACGAGGACAGTTTGATTACCGCAGGATGATAAATATAAGTGCTGAAAAATATCGGTTATTTCACTTATTGTGCATCATCTGATAATAAACGCCACTGATCCGGCAGAACTAGATATTATGATCGCAGATACGGCGTCGCCAGGTGTTTTAGTTTCACGGCAGCGTAATAAATATTGGCATGGTGTTTAGCTACTGCGATGGCGACTCTTCGCAGTTCACTCATTTGAGATCTTCAATGCTGCCGTATTTGTTAATAAATATATTATCGATGATTAACCGGTTTCTAGTGGTTGCTGTTAGAGTCGCCACGTTTTCTTGCTATAAAAGTATATCGAAAATGGATCTTGTGAAACCATTTATCGTCGACGATTCTGGTCTCGGAGAGACTGTCTGCTGTAACTGGAGAATAAATAGTGAGCAAACATGTAATAATTCTGAATCAACCGATGTCACACCCGTCGGCACTTATTACCGAAACGATATATTATGATGAGAAGCATCATCATCACTGTCCGTGGATGATCCAATCACGAGATATAGCATAGGCTATTTTAATGGTCCCGATAGTTCTGGTAAAACAACACGTGCGATAGAAATATTTAAAAACTCAGACATGATTGTGTTGACTCCAACTCATCGTCTTGCAGGAGAGACGAAAGCGCGTGAAGTTAAGTCCTACACGTATCACAGTTTTTAGTTTGATGGCGTGACGATGCATGGACGCCCGAGCAAATGGGACAAAAATATCTACGAAATATGTACCGTGTCTAAAGACACATTGAATACGTTTTTGATTATGTGTGGCGATCAAGGACAGACTCCATCTTTTATAGGAGAATCTCCGCATGACGGGCTGCACAATTACGTTGGCATCTGCAAAGAAATACTGTACGATCATCGATCGCTCGAAACAACATCAAGACAGCTGAAATCTCTAATCAAGTTACAGCCGGGCAAGAGTCAATGTGAAATATTGCGTACCGTAATTCCAGAGACACCAAAGTCTGATTTCTGGAACTCATGGCGACCTAATGATCTGATAGTGGTATCCATGTTAATTGGGGCGATTCACTTCAGCGTATATTTTTTGAGTTTTACCGAGGGAAGTTTCCAACTCTGCCAGTTCCATTGTGTTATCGTGCTTCGGATACCCGTCAACAAAATATACTCGTTAACATTCCACGAACGGATACACAACATCAACTGGTTCTTAATGATATCGTCGAGGTTCCAGTAGACTTTGTGCAACAGACGCTGTCAGCGTCGGAGACGGGGCCATCAGGATCACCATGGACTCTATGTTATGCGTTAGCAAATCATTTGTAGTAGGGGCTAACGATCTCAGATGTAAATATCTGGTTTGTCAACGATCGCATCTAATTGTCGAATTTTATATAATTGGCAGTGTCGAGGGTTACAAAAAATCTAAACTGTGCAGTATTGTCTACCGAGGCGAAGCCGACGACACGGTGTCGGAGACGCTGGTTGGGGCAACGATAGTCCGTGGCAAGCTAAATAGAGAATTAGCTGGTTATGCGCGGAAAGGCAAAAAGAAACAGTGCCAGTTTGATCTTGATGCTGACACCAGGCCGACAGTCCTAACACTAACCTCTCAATGCTGAGTGATCTGCCCTTAGGATGCTTTCCCAGACGCGCTATAGTTACCGTCGACTGCGTCACAGACCTGATTTACAGAAATCGTCGACGTGATTCTGACAATGAGCGGCGACACATGACCGCCATCTCCTGAATCGTTGTTATGTCGGAGAACATCACGAGGGCCTCTTATTTTTTCCCATGTGACGTAAATCTTTAGAAAATATTCGTCAATTATGTTATTGTGATGCCTCTGCATTTTATCGATACCCAATCCCGGTAAGTTTGAACATGCTCAGTTGGTCTTCAATGCTCTTAAAGCGATCAAGAAATATTTTTTTTGTATTCTACTGCGCCTCTTACTACCCTAACAACACCCCTGTGAATTACAGTTTCTATCACAGATGTTTGAAAGAATTCTGCATCCGATTTCACCATGTTAAGATATTCTACTATCACCATGATTCTGAGCTTAAGATCATCATTCGGATATTCAGGCATATACTGCTCTAGCAGCTTTCCAGATCATCTTGTGTCTTTTTATGCTCTATAACTATTTTATTGAGAACTGGTTTATTATAACCCTGCCCCCAGTGTACGCTTCCCTTAATACTGTGTAAGTGTGGTTTAGATTTTAACGTAGCAATAACAATTTTCCAGTCATATCGCAGTTATTTAGCATGATGTCCCACCCAGTCACATTATCCAGACACCACGCCGACCAGTCCTAACACTAACCTCCCAATGCTTAGTGCCTAGCGAGACAGCTCTTAATACCGTTTTCAAAAGTCTCTGGTATGACTCGGCCGGGGTTCGAACTTACGAACTCCTGCATCCGGAGAGGACTTTCTAACCAATAGGTCACTGGAGCGGTCTCCCCTTAATACTGATTCCGCCATTCTTACATCATCATAGAACCATACCGGGTATTTCTACCGTCACTTATAAATTCTTCAATATTACCGAATGTATCACTCTCATCCATTGCTGGTATCATGTTTACCCAGAAACTCTTACGGATCTTTGCCTGTCTGATAAATAATCATATCGCGTTGGCTGTGGTGGTCCAACAGCAGCTGGTGCTACCATCTGCCATCCCATCACAGTTCTGATTGACGACCTATACATGTCGAAATCGTAACCCTGCGTCGATATTTCAATGGCGAAGATCAGCATTGGTTTGTGTACTTTGATAGCAATCGTTGATTCTTTTCCTGTTATAGATTTGATTCTACGCTGAAGTTCGTCATTGATTTGCTCTATTTGATATGATCCATCTGATACGCTGACGACTTCCCCGGGGGGGGGGGGAGGGGAGCGTTTCAACAGTGTTGGTTTTGTGTGAAAATACCATCGAATTATTAGCGTCTAACCCACCAAATGATTTTTATCTGATACATGGCCAGCTATAATAGTGTCGTAATTGCGCAAGTACGATCTCACGTTTCCGACCATTGGCGGATTTTATCGGAGCTGAAAAAACTATATCATTTCAGGCCGCGTTGACCTCGCCGATAATCATTGTGGTAGTCGGCGGTGTTGTGTTAGCGATGATCTTCTCCAGTCCTGTGGTTATTTATGCGGTCATTGTTATAGATATGGCGGCTTCTAAATGTGGTGACTGCCTCTGATATGGCGGAGTTCTTTTGATACTGATAATAAATATCCCTAATTGCAACAAATTCATTTCTTACAGTCGATTAACCTCGCTGACAGTATCTACGCTATATTTATACACGCATACATCGCCGCATACTTTATTTCTGTGTGTTTACTTTCTTGCTGCCACATTTAGATATTTTGTTCACGATAACATTGAGGATACCAGCAACACCCAAACAACCGCGACACCGATTCTAACAACGGATATCACGTACGTCGCTGATAACTTGCCAATTAACGTCGTTGTTTCAGCGACCAGCGAAGAGGCCGTGTATACAATATTGTCAATGACGATGATTAGTCTGCAATATTTGTTTGCTTTGTCATGTGCTCGTCGATGATCTCTTTCAGCGATACATTCTACGCACAAGCTTGATTATACCAGAATGTCTGTGTTCAATTCATTATGGTATTATACTAAGTTACCAAATGAGGTGTTTACTCGACGAATTCCAGACAACACCAATACATAGTTTCGGCTATATTCCTCAGTATTTTGATTTAATACGACTGACACCGTTCTAGGCAATCTATCAGTGGAATGACGTCATGGAAATTTGGTGAATATCCTAAATTTAACGGCGCTAAACACGAAGAGCCTGTACACCGAAGTGACCTCAGCGGTATGTTTGATGGAGTTGTATTGTTTTGACCATGTTGCTGATCCAGACGCTACTGTGTATACCGTATGAACAACTCCGGTGGAAATCTTTTTGAATTTTTCGTCGATATCATCGAGTCGTGTACGAATTTCGAAGATTTTAATGTCAATGAGATTAGAATTTCCAAAGAATCCATTGATGAGTCTATTTAAAATTTAGTAAAAGATCGTAAACATGGTCACATAACTACTATACTCATATTTGAAATTGGCTAATACTTCATTGATCAGTTTCAACGAATTCCTTATCGCGACATCGTTGTTGTCCATGTATTTCTTTATTGCAGTGTCATCGACCGATCTTGGTTCTTTCAAATTAGCAATAACATTTCCGCCCATGTTGAATTCACGAGTAATTGTATCGCATGCTTTAGCATTACGTGTACTGTAATGACAGTGGATTATCGTGCGTGATATGCCCCAGTCTTTGATTTGTTCTTAGTATAACCACCAGCTCACACTTGTAAGTCAACGATTTAATGTCTAAATAAATCCAGCTGTTCCAACGAAAAGAAATAAATCGGATACAACGTCGACATTCTTATCACGCTCCATAAATCTCATCAGTCTATGATATGCCCCTGTTACGTTGTTTTGGCCAAAATTCATTATTATGTCTTCGAATGGTTTATGATGTCACTGCTAATCTATCAAACACCATTGGGTTTGCTGTCTGATTGATATACCTGGTGGCACGCTGTAATGCCACGAATATAGGTCGTGGTGCTCAAATTCTCTCCTGTGATGCGATCTGTCATGAAAATGTTCCTGCTGTGTCTGGATCTTTGACTGTGGTCATTGTCCGCCAAGGCAGAGCTCCAAGGCAGAGTTGATTTACCAAAACTATCCCTTAACGATAACAACCGTGCTTCTTCTGTCACTGATATAGTCAATGTCGGCATCCATAATATTACGAGCACCAATCTCAGCACGCCAGATACCATCCTTGTTTATGTCACGTCAGACCCGTGCAACCATATGTTTGGCTTCAAAGATAACTTTTATAACATGTCTTCTATATCCCAAGATATGTGACAGCTGTATCACACATGAAAATCCACCATCGGCGTTAAACTGAGATCGTCGTTTGCGAACCCTAAGTTTAATTCTGGATTGGCCCTCTTCAGTGTCGCAAAAGCAGCGTCAGGCCAAGGTATCGTTCGAGCTACTACAACATCGGTGCTAGCCTGTTTTAATTGTACTATGAGCTACTGTCTATTGTCAGGCTGGTCAGTAATGTTCTTTGCGAACATGATTGGTCGGCCGGTGGACCGTGAATAGCCATCGGAGTATCTCGCAAGACCGATAATTAT
Source organism: Sinohyriopsis cumingii (assembly GCA_028554795.2). Lineage (NCBI taxonomy): Eukaryota > Metazoa > Mollusca > Bivalvia > Unionida > Unionidae > Sinohyriopsis > Sinohyriopsis cumingii. Next base: position 49,608,705 of record CM068838.1, read on the forward strand.
CGTAGCAACATCAACGTTATCGAAGCATGCTTCGAGTTCTCTACCGTCAATGGTTATGTGACACTGTTAAACAACGCCATAATACCGTTGTTAACGAATCCACATTTACCTTGACCTTCAATAAATGCCTCGGCTGGCAAGAACTTCCTTGATGTATCTTGGACCTGTAATTCGATTCGTCCACGTTGGTCTGGTTTTCGTGCTTCATATGAATAATACTGATAAGCACGTATCGACTCATCTTTGAGTGTTGGTGCATCAATGACGAATGCGAGATCAGACACACGCTTGCTTGAACATTTTTATTATATTCGCTGCTGTTCTAACACCGATCAATATTGTCGACGACAACGGGCAGACAACTACCCGCCATAAGGTTTCCGGTTATATTCTTTTTCATTCTCGGCTGCGTCTTGTTTTTAGAGACCGTCCGCCAGCCAGTTCTTTCAACCACTCATTTTCAGCTTGATTTATTATTGTACTGACACTTGCTGCATCACTTCGTGGCAGGGCAGTTTTACTGGATGATGTCGAACCGCTTGCTGTCTGCGTTCTAATTCCGCGAGTCCTTCTTTGATCCCCGACAACGCTTTACCAGCATCACTAGCAGTGACAATACCCTTATCACGAGCAACTTCGATGGTTTTCATGCCTAATTATTTTGAAATCGGGATAGCTTTTGGAGCGATCTTTCTTAATAAATTTTGAATAATGTCGCCGAGTACCTATCCGTCGCTCGCACTATAAACACGTAATCGTGAATTTATCACCCTGACGCTTGGGTATTGTGTATAATAGTGTTTTTTTGTTGTCGCCGACCGAACTGATTACTCACTGTAATAATCTTCGGTAATTTAATCGATCAGTGCCAGATAGACTCTGCTGTTCATGACGCCACCGGTGTATAAACGCTGACATATATCAGCTGCTTAATTGATGGTTTCCTTTGAAACATTGCCGGCTCGTCTTCCACCAGTTAACATTTCCAGTTGATCATCAGCAGCGAGGATGTTATTTGGACAAAGTTTATCCTGAATCACCGGCGAGGTTTGCTTTTTACGACGTCGATCGGTAGTGGCAAGATTCTGCCCTTAATATGGGTCATCACTGTTTATAGCTTATCGTTTATACGGATGGAGAGTATGCAGTTTAATCAGCCTGGGATAAAAGTGTAGAATTTTGCATCTTAATATTTACATATGATGGATATCAAGTGTGTTGAATAAACATGTGAACATTTATAAACAGGACTTATAATACAACTCCGGTAGCTAGTGCCTTATCTTCAGGAGTGCCAAACTAGGAATAATTACGTGTCTTGTCCATTTCGACACATTCTGATGTATTTTCTTGTGACCAGCCTGAAACGTCCATTGATTGCTGCTTAGCTTATACCTATTCTTATCAAGAAGACGACCGTACATGCTGCTGATACATGTACGTATGTATGTATGTATGTATGTATGTATGTATGTATGTATGTATGTATGTATGTGTGTGTGTGTGTGCGTGCGTGCGTTCGTGCGTATGTATGTATGTACATGCATGTATGCATATATGTAGGTAGGTAGGTAGGTAGGTAGGTGCTGAAAACAAATTGATAGCGGTCCAATTTCAAATCGGTTTCGCAACGTTTCAATGTAAACTATGTCTTTTTCAGGAGAAAAACAACTTACATATGCAAACAAGCACTTAAATTCTACGAAACATTCTGACTCCTGCATGTTAGATCACCAGAGGCAATTTTCATCTTCATTAACAAAATACTAAAATTTGCAAGATTCACTTTTGATCTAATTTCAGAACGCATTCTATTGTTACTATTTGTAAAATTTGAAGAAGAAAAAACAGTATTAAAGGTTAATAAGTTTTCTTTGGTGGACATTACTATGAAGTATACCTTGACAAGACATTCTTCCTATTCTTGTCCAGTCATAAAATTGGAATAAATCGTTTGCAATTATTTACACATTAGCCTTATATATTGATAATTATTACATAGCTATACCCATTAAAGCCGTAATCCCGTATGAACATCCATTATCATCGCAACCACTCTGGTTTTAAAGTCATTCTAGTTTTTAGTGCGATTTTGTTTAGTTGATTTTATGATTATTTATGATCATTCCTCCGCGGCTTGGACTGAGAGAACTTTCTTGTTGTATTACTTCAGTACTAAGCACAATGAAGATTACACTCGATATGATCATTACGTAAAAGTATATAATAAGAATGTAATATCTCTTCATTAGAGAAGACAAATTTTTGATTACAGCAAGAAACAGCAGACATACACAAACTGTGACAATTGACTGATATACTTGCGCATCAATGCATAAATGTACAATAGAGTAAAATCCAGTTATGCAAGAAGCTGCACATTTATTCATGGCTTTTAATAAAGTATACAAGTTAAAACTTCTTTTTAAATACTTTACGGTTTTAAATGATTGCAAGCTTATTACAAAAATAAAATAAATAGGAAAATAAAACTCAATCTTCTGTTTTAAACTGATCTCTTGCTTTTTCCTAATAGAGATTTTATTGTCATCCATTACTTATTAGACTAAGCTGAGGAACAGCTTGGTGTACATGTTTGTTTAAAAACAATTTTTAATACTACTTGTGATGACATGACCTCTGCAAACACACACATCTGTTGATGACGGCGTTTGTTACCTGGTGATACATCATTGTCTGTCCAGGAATTTTTAAAATTCCGATGGTTTATTTCCACTGTAACTTAGGAAACGAGACACAGTCCATATAAGCATATGCTTATGAATATTTAACTAAGTATGAATCAAATCGACTATGAACCAGACCATTGATAGAAGGTGATTACTGTATGGAGTGGCAGGGCTAACAATATTTTCGGAATATGTAAAATGTAAGTGAATTTTCGAAAAAGTATAAATCTTGGAACTAATATTGGTATTTTTGTTATATAACCCGTGAACTTCTATGAGCAGAACTTCATATTAATCACTGTGTAATAAAATGTGTCAAACGATTGTATATGTTCAAATCGAAGGTTTCTAAGTTTTCGTTTAATTGTGCAATGAAAGTGTGTCATGGACTATTCTTTTAGATGGTTATCGATGTCTACAAGTTGATAGATTACGATGTTATACCTTGGATGAAGCGGATATAAAAATATGAAATTATTTGCTTCAATAAATAGACAATTGTACAAGATTAATTCTTGGAAGCACATCGACCAGAAAGCTGAACTAACTCAGTTCTAAAATGCAATTGGAAGTTTCGTTTCACCTTATGACAAATATTTCAACCATTTGCATTTCGATAAACACAATCCAAGCTTTACATATTGTCCAGCTTCGCCTGACATATCAAACGGTACCTAATTATTAATCAATCTTGGCCCTACCCTAGGCATTCAAATATTAGCATACTTAAACACGCCACGAATTTAGCCCGTTGCAAAACTGCATACATCGATTTAAATCCAAAACAACATGGCATTTCAGTGTCGGCTGAGAGTCTTATGTCTTCCATCGAGGCTATCCAGCGATAGGTTCAGTTCTGTGTCTGTGGCTGAGTCTGTGGCAGCTCTTCTACGATTCTTCTCTGAAAGCTACAAACAACATGGGTGGCCTCCCAGACTCACGGTACTGATGATATGGAGGAAAGGGATTCAGTCTCTAGATAGTTGAACATAAAATAAATTGCATTTGGGTTTGGCTGGCCAGGATTGCATGATACTGGATGTAATATTTCGATAAAAGGAATCTTTTTAGATCATAACCCAGTTGTAACTGAAAACATAAATAAAGCCAATGTTTTATTTCTATTTCTGGAAATTCAGTCCATTCAAAGACTGTAGTTTGGAAACTCATTTCTGAAATTAGCACCTGGCTGATGTGGAATTGCAATCAAATGTCGATCCATAAAATACAGCGGTTCAAATAGTTTTCTCTACACAGAAGCTGTCACTAGCTGTCAGAATGTATATAATGATATGTATCCGTTTGATCACGATGATTCGGAAGTTTAAAGAGACTGAATCTTTAATATCATGGTGTTTGCTTATGATTACTATGGGAACTGATTAGTAAAACAGTCCCACAATTCCTTCAGAGTTGTTACTCTGCGTTACCTTAGCCATTTGTGTTGTAATATGTATCAAAATGGCTACCACGTGACTTCTAAACCGCCTGCTATAAGGAGATGACGTAGCAATGTGTGTGGTCATGCGGACAAATATATGGTCCCGTCTCTTCAAATAAATCGGACATTGCTTCGCGATAATATTGCTTTTTGTTGATTTAATCTGTACAAAAGTCGTATTTCTGTGCATTAATTCGGGTGAGACATTAAAAAGAATACAAAATTACAGTCAGTGATGCTTCAATATTTGATATTAACATATTTTCGCTGTAACCTTTGACAGTCATTCCATCTTTGAATTTATCATGTATATTTTAATGCTGTTAAAATGATTAAGAATAAAAACATCTTTTGTTTTATTTTCTTTTACGATTAAATTATATGTTAAGAATGTTCTTTCTCAGGGAGTCTGTCAAACATAATATAACCCCAATTGTATGTTAGCTTATGCAGAACATCAGTATAGAACAATATGAAACAATCAAGAGTTGTGCCAGCTTCCACCTTTAATGTTTTTCATTTGAACAGGTATTCATTATTATAACGATCATATATTTTCTATTAGCTCTAAGTTTTTCAAATATTTTTTTCTTCAATTTTTCTTCAGCCGCAAAAGTGTTTCTATTCACCGATACCCACCGTCAATGGGACTCATACGTGTTGTCTTCTTGTGTGCGCGTGTTTGTGTCTGTGTGTGCTTGTTTCTGATTGAGTTTTCTATGTACTGGCTGTCTTTGTGAATAAAATAAACACCTCATGACTGTTTTCGTCGTTCACTTATTGTTTATGTCTAAAATTATGCTTAGCTCAGGAGCTAGCACGTCATCCAATTTAAAGACATTTCTATAGATAAACTTCTTAAATGCTTTTGCTGCGCTTCCTATCAATGTTAACTATACCGCGAAAAGTAAAATGACCAGCTACAATGGTACATATTTCTGTCGCACGTAATCTGTTAAGTAAACAGCTTTCATTCAAATAAAACATGAAACTGTTATCAGAACGTTGCATGCCACAAGTTATTTCGTTTGGTACATGTTATACTATTCGCTGTCAATGACCGGATCATTTTTAAACATGTAAAAAGTAATGCCATTGTCAGTTGGTAGTGCACGTTATAGCGCTGGAGCACTTGAAGCCTTTTCACTTTTTTATGTAAATGAAAGAGAAAGTTTGCTCTCAGACAGATTTACTGTTTGCATCGAGTATGTTGATGACTTAAGGTGTGTTATTCTACTGTATATCTGGTATAAATTGTCTTGAATTCTAGGAAAATGTGCGCCATGGTTGCAACGTCATGATTTATCATGTTAACATTTTGGTTTGCTTTGAGAAAAAGAGACAGGCAGTTCCTTTGGTTTATTGGTATTCATTTACAGAATGTTAAATGTTGGGTTTTTGCATAAAATTGATACGTTACAATTTCGTCTCTTAATAATGCATGCAGAAAGAAATAGTAACACACTAAGATGAATTGGAATGAATAAAGTTACAACATTGTCAATGCTATTAGCCAAAGACGTGAAACAATTTATATATTATAATTTGATTTTAACTTTACTTGTTGTGTGTGAAGAACTGTGTCTGTTACAAGTCCATTTGCTATGATGTTTTCGATGGTTTGAAGAATTGTGTCTGTTACAAGTCCATTTGCTATGATGTTATCGAGGGTGTGAAGAACGGTGTCTGTTACAAGTCCATTTGCTATGATGTTATCGATGTTGCGAAGAACTGTGTCTGTTACATGTTCATTTGCTATGATGTTATCGATGGTGTGAATAATTGTGTCTGTTACAAGTCCATTTGCTATGATGTTTTCGATGGTGTGAAGAACTGGGTCTGTTACAAGTCCATTTGCTATGATGTTATCAATGGTGTGAATAATTGTGTCTGTTACAAATCCATTTGCTTTGATGTTATCGATGGTGTAAAGAATTGTGTCTGTTACAAGTCCATTTGCTATGATGTTATCGATGGTGTGAATAATTGTGTCTGTTACAAGTCCATTTGATATGATGTTATCGATGGTGTGAAGAACTGTGTCTGTTTCATGTCCATTTGCTATGATGTTATCAATGGTGTGAAGAACTGTGTCTGTTACATGTCCATTTGCTATGATGTTATCGATGGTGTGAAGAACTGTGTCTGTTACAAGTCCATTTGCTATGATGTTATCAATGGTGTGAAGAACTGTGTCTGTTACAAGTCCATTTGCTATGATGTTATCGATGGTGTGAAGAACTGTGTCTGTTACATGTCCATTTGCTATGATGTTATCGATGGTGTGAAGAACTGTGTCTGTTACATGTCCATTTGCTATGATGTTATCGATGGTGTGAAGAACTGTGTCTGTTACACGTCCATTTGCTATGATGTTATCGATGGTGTGAAGAACTGTGTCTGTTACAAGTCCATTTGCTATGATGTTATCGATAGTATGAAGAACTGTGTCTGTTACATGTCCATTTGCTATGATGTTATTGATGGTGTGAAGAACTGTGTCTGTTACAAGTCCATTTGCTATGATGTTATTGATGGTGTGAAGAACTGTGTCTGTTACAAGTCCATTTGCTATGATGTTATCGATGGTGTGAAGAACTGTGTCTGTTACATGTCCATTTGCTATGATGTTATCGATGGTGTGAAGAACTGTGTCTGTTACAAGTCCATTTGCTATGATGTTATTGATGGTGTGAAGAACTGTGTCTGTTACAAATCCATTTGCTATGATGTTATCAATGGTGTGAAGAAGTATGTCTGTTACACGTCCATTTACTATGATGTTATCGATGGTGTGAAGAATTGTGTCTGTTACAAGTCCATTTGCTATGATGTCATCGATGTTGTGAAGAATTGTGACTGTTACAAGTCCATTTGCTATGATGTTATCGATGGTGTGAAGAACTGTGTCTGTTAGAAGTCCATTTGCTATATGTTATCGATAGTATGAAGAATTGCGTATGTTACAAGTCCATTTGCTATGATGTTATCGATGTTGTGAAGAACTGTGTCTGTTACATGTCCATTTGTTATGATGTTATTGATGGTGTGAAGAATTGTGTCTGTTACGAATCCATTTGCTATGATGTTATCGATGGTGTGAAGAACTGTGTCTGTTACATGTCCATTTGCTATGATGTTATCAATGGTGTGAATAATTGTGTCTGTTACAAATCCATTTGCTTTGACGTTATCGATGGTGTGAAGAACTGTGTCTGTTATAAGTCCATTTGCTATGATGTTATCAATGGTGTGAAGAACTGTGTCTGTTACAAGTCCATTTGCTATGATGTTATTGATGGTGTGAATAATTGTGTCTGTTACAAGTCCATTTGCTATGATGTTATTGATGGTGTGAAGAACTGTGTCTGTTATAAGTCCATTTGCTATGATGTTATTGATGGTGTGAAGAATTGTGTCTGTTACAAGTCCATTTGCTATGATGTTATCGATGGTGTGAAGAACTGTGTCTGTTATAAGTCCATTTGCTATGATGTTATCAATGGTGTGAAGAACTGTGTCTGTTACAAGTCCATTTGCTATGATGTTATTGATGGTGTGAAGAATTGTGGCTGTTACAAGTCCATTTGCTATGATGTTATCGATGGTGTGAAGAACTGTGTCTGTTACAAGTCCATTTGCTATGATGTTATCAATGGTGTGAAGAATTGTGTCTGTTACATGTCCATTTGCTATGATGTTATCAATGGTGTGAATAATTGTGTCTGTTACAAATCCATTTGCTTTCATGTTATCGATGGTGTGAAGAACTGTGTCTGTTACAAGTCCATTTGCTATGATGTTATCGATGGTGTGAAGAATTGTGTCTGTTACAAGTCCATTTGCTATGATGTTATTGATGGTGTGAAGAATTGTGTCTGTTGCAAGACCATTTTCCGAAGTTCTACCAAGTTTGGCTCTATATTGATCTATTGACTTTTGTGAAGAATCCTGCTTCAACCTCCGTTCTAACCTCGTGCATCGATTGTGCAGACTTTATTTGCTCTACTCTGAACCTGGAAACTGCTTACCTGAAGACGATGATCCAGATGCGTGTAATTAATACAGATTGTTGATAATGCAGAGTTACTGCACGATTTTGGTAAAATAGCACAAGAGAAATATGTTCCGGTCGAAGTGTCAACGTTTCTTTTTAAGTGTTAGTTCTATACGAGGAAGACAGAAAGAAAGCTTTTGGAATGAATAGTTTGCATTGGAACTTGAAAGAAACAATATTAAAATACAAAACATGCGCTATGACAACCCTGGTGATAGGACAGTTGAAATTACGAGTGAATGATACATCACATCTATATTTGCACCTGACATACTAGCTAGAACAGGGTGGGCAAACTTCGGCTCGCGGGCCGCATGCAGCCCGCCAAGAGCTTTCATGCGGCCCGCCAAGGGTTTTCATGCAGCCTAGGAACAAGTCATCATTCGCACTGACTCTGTTTATGTTACTCTGTTTATCAAATAAATGTGCTTCTTTTGAAGTTTAAATTTAAGTTTTCAAATATTAACAACATATTAACAACTGAAAATTAATTAGATGTTATTTAGAAAAACCTTTTGTTTTTGCTATTTCAAATAATAATTATTTTACTTAATGAACTATGCGGCCCGCGACAAGGTGTAAATTTGTGTATGCGGCATTTGCACTGGAACATTTGCCCACCTCTGAGCTAGAAGGAGGTGTTGGTCACATTAAGATGGACAAATGAAGGGAGTAAATGGGTATAATCCGTCTGGGAGAAGACACAACCTAAAACTACTCTGGAACTCATTATTGGTCAAAGACATGTATGCAATTGTGCCTGAGGAAATATATGTGCAAATAGGAGACATAAATGACGCGTTTAATGACCAAACATGGGAGGAAGACGTTTTAAAGTTGTTAACATAACGAAAGCATTCAATGTGGGTTGTTTTTATTCACTAAACAGGAGGAAATGTAATGAAGAGTTATCAAAATGTCGCGGAAGTTCTCAATTCAAAATTATAATATATGAAATATGATGTTACAACTTATGAGAAAGGAGTGAAAAATAAAGAAAATAAACCAGCAAATACAGAAATCCAAAATAAAATAAAATACTACTCAAGAACAGTTAGACAATAATGAATTGCTGAATCACAATTCTGTTAGTTGAACATCTAACAGGGCTGGAGAGATTTGTTCAAGAGAAAATATTCAAAACTCAATTGTAAAGCTAGAGTAAAATTAAAATTAGGTTAAATCTGAAATGACTGATAACAGAAATATGTGTTACAATATCATATAAAGCCACTTCCTTGGAGATCACAATAACAACTGCTGTTCTGCTTTGGAAAAGGGTCTAATATTGGGCTACTGCATCAGAAGGCAAAGATGATTCGTTAGCTGGCAAAGTTTAAAATGGCTCGCTATACATAGATCACTATTGATTTGAGTTAGCAAGACATTAGCAACAGCGTATTGACAGTGTAACAAGTTGACTTACGAAAGCAACTGGATACTTTGTTTATTCCCTTGTTAAACATGCTGTTTGTCCATATGTTGTGTAACTGATTGGTATGCCAATTGCTTTTATGAACGTTGTTGTGAAGAAAATTTCGTGCAAGATTATGGGAAGTTCATATTCATAGTGCGATTAAAGGTTATGAAGGCGAATCGTGGTTTAGACTACTGCAGGGGACACAATAAATTAACTACTTCCAAAAAGTAAGCTAACATTTCCCGTAGTATTTACTGGCCATATCAAGTATTGTTTGTTTAATGTTTAATATTGTGTGTTGATGCAACCTGCGTTGGATGTGCATCTGTGTTCTTTACATGCTTGGCGAACATCAGAGTGTAATTGTCATCATCATAATCCTTTGTGACATAATTACTACTAATTTGGTCATTGTTCGTGTCTTTTATAATTCCTTATCACAGATATCAGCCTTACTGATACCATTCATCCTTACTTTAGTACTGATGGCAGAGATTACTCAGGGTAATAAGAGACACCACGTTTATGAAATTGTTCTTGTATCCAGCGATACTATCCTTTTTTCATTATAACAATTAGCACAAATACACAGCAACATTATCATGTTATAATTACCGTTTAAGTCTGATGCATTGATGAAAGATGGTCATAGGCGTTTTATCTAAATTAGCAGTTAGTTTGTCTTAAACGTATTAGCTCTATTTACTTTTCAGTAATTTGATACCGTTGAAACGGGCCGTGAAATAACTGTTCTATTTTGTACCTGTATTCCAAATATTTAAACCCAAATGCTTTCATTTATTGCTCCTCCGTCCGACCGTTGTTTTCTTGTAAGAAATGTGCCCTACCTGTTCTCTTGGTTAGTCTACCATGAAATGTATCTCATCAGTTGATTATGTTTTGGAGGTTTCAGTAATACTATCATTATAGTTTTATTGTCAATTGTAAGCTTTCAAAACATCAGATGTTGCAAGTACGTCGAGTAGAGTTTCGTGATGTGGCTTGAAACTATAAGAACTGTAACAATGCACGAACGACTGTTTCTGTGGGATATGTGCTGCTTACACTTGTGAGGTTTGAATTGTGACAAGTACGCCTTCCACTTATGAGATTTTCTTTGTGACATGTGCGGTTTTCATGAATGGAATGCTCGAGGAGTTTGTGGAATGGTTTATGCATAAAGAAATGTCTGTGAAAGCTATTTCAGATAAAATTGCTCATCTTCGTTGATTGAGCAATACAACTATAAACAGAGTATTGAAATGAGTATACGTGTATCATCGTAACGCTTTTAATACTGATGTGTCAGGTCTTCATTGTGGAAATGAATTTATAGTTGTATCATCGTGACGCTTACAGGAACGGAAAGCCGTGTCAGACCATTGATAGCTTATAATCATCGCATTAACACCTCTTACTTTTTCATAACTTAGATACATGAAAAATTATTTCCGAATCTCATAGCATCCCGTTTATCAGTAAAGATGTAAATGAATTTGAAGTAGTCGAATGAATGGCGCATGCTATATTAATTTAATAAACACAGACGTAATTCAGGATGCAGATCTTGAGAATAACATGATCCACTTCCTATCTTATACAATAAACTATAATCAAAAATAGTTAATTGGCTGTGTTCACGTACATTGTAAAACAAGCGGTTTCTTATTATCTGCTTATGTCTATGTTTTTTTTCTTTTCTTGTAATTGTCTGCACAAGAGCGCGTCTTTATTTTAGTCTTTAACCTCTCCTTTATTCTTGCTAATTTCTTTTGTAGCTATTGTAAAAGTATTTAATAAATAATATCACAAGTTGTAATTGTATTGTCTTTATTGTCATGAATTATGCTCTAAAATGACCAGCTATTTATATCTATCTTATTTATTGATTTTCTTGAAACACAGGAAGAAATCAGATTATACCAGCAACTTTTTTTTCCTTTAAAATGATTCACTTTATATTTTTGTCTCATTAAAACATTTTTTATAAAACTATTACGGGGGGGGGGGCATATTCCGTATTTATAACTGTACCCTACAACTATATAATTATTTTATATTTTGAAACTAATTTACACAAATAATGTTTTATTAAAAAGTGCAGCTTTGAACGTAAACATTTGCTATATAACTTCAAATATTATGCACCTGTTCTGATATAAAAATATATTTGTTTACACTTCTAAGATTGCAGTTGACGAGCATGAATTCCAAGACTGATAGACGACATCGACAAAAACCGTCGTATCAGTACTAATATATAAGTTTACACACATACAATTATATGCATATAATTGTGAACTGAATTGTTAATGTAAGGTCAGAAAACACACATCGGTAGATTGCTTTAAACACGAATCATGACATGATGAAAATGTCTCCAGGATCCAATCTTACTTCGTACTTTGCCTGTACCAATCTTTATAAAATATATTGATATAATAGCCCCAAATTAAATCAACAGAATAGCATATTCTGTCACATTTGCAACGAACGAATGAACTACTGTTTAATAGAGTAAAGATTACTGACATGTTCTTACTGTAAAGTAAATATATACCTAAAGGACGTCATCAAATAATTATCATTGTCCTCCGTGATGTAAATAAGGCCGAACATTTGCTAAAGGTGTGTAATATAGGACAATTGTTTTCTAGGTCCTATTGCAAAGGATGTATTCCTGCTGTTTCTTATCTTTGGGTATGTAGAAGTTCAATAGTCAAATTAGTAATTTGAAAATGGGTCCCAAATTTAGAAAATATAAACCCTGTAGATCCAATATCAGCTGAATGGTTTGATGTTGTCCTTACGTTTTTCCATTCCTCTTTTCATGTAATATGCCATAATATTGAACAAGTCAGAAAACGCCTTCTCATGGGCTTGGGACCACTGATCTGTCAGATGTGGTTTTAAAGCGTGGACGAATTGCTCCCCCATTAACTGAAAGAAAGAAAGGAAAAATAAGAGAAATCCATCTAATGGCATGTATCGGATGTGTTATATAATATAGGTTATAAAAACCTCTCATGTATATATGAGCCAATCTATCTGTTATGCCATGCATGCTTCATTTTAGATTAGTATTTCAAATAAAGTCGAGTTATCTTTCTGCTTCTCTAAACGTGGAAATAATCTAATCGATATCAAAAGAGATAAAATGGAAAGGGTGGAAGGGGAAATGTCTTTTTATTTCTGTCGGCAATATAATACCGTAGGCAAAGGCAATGACGCGTTATAAACTAAAGAGTCATATAATTACCATTATCTTACAACCGATATATTCCTTGTGGTAAGATTAGAGTGATTTACTGTTAACTAGGGGCTTTCATTTAGTATACCGATAAGCATGATATATGGAATAGTTACATCCACGTGTAAGCAAAAGAACGGATGTCGTATTAATCAGGACTTGCACAAGAGAACGTCAATTGTAGCGAGGTGAAGATCGAATAGTATCAGTATTTTGTTGTTATTTTACTGATCGTCCTACTTAAGATTAAAGTTCTCGTGTAATCTCGACTATCACAGATACACATTTGAATTTTAGTATGTTGGCTGAATTAAACTGCAGGTTAAAAACATCGAATGGTCTTTCGGATGGTTAACATAGCAATACTTAAAACAGGGAAAGCAAAAATCCAGTGCCATGCACAACTAAAAAGCATTGCGAGGCAACCTTTTATCTAAACAGTGTGAAAACAGCCAGAAAATATTCATTAAAAATTATAATTTTAAAATTATAATGACATTCTTTTATTTTTCAGCGACTAACTTTCGATCATTATATTGTGCCTCTGGTTTCGTATAGCATGGTGCCCGTATCAAATGCAGTTGGTTGAGTGAGTTCTATTGGTAGTGTTGACTACTCATTATCCAATTAACTAATCGCAGTCCATACTACAGGAACGCAGGGTATAACCTTAAAGAGACATGACTCGCAACTGTTTGCCTCTTGTCAACATACCAACGTATATTAGGATTTTTTTTTTATATTCGGGTTGACACACTGAATGCGTATGATCTAGGGTTAATCATTTAATTGGTCTGCCGCTGGTCTAGTCTTACGCTTTCTTATATCGGTCTGTTGAATATACGGAGACTCGCTAGATAAAATTCACTTGAGATGGTTAGTTATCGATACGGAATATGTCAAGTTTAAATAAACACAAAGTTTTGTCTTAAACTATAACGGTTTGTGGACTAATGCCTAAATAAAATTTCCATGTGGAAAGCTTAGAGTACCCAGTCTCCTTATTACTTCGAAGCAGGATTAATAATGTCGGACAGGCAATTATCTGAACCGTAATAATAAACATAAAAAGGGTATGTTTCTTGTGAGTGGTAGGAAACTACTAGAAAGTACATAGACATCACGATATATTGTGGAAAAACAAAGTGTTCGATTATGTTTCATTTGCTGACTTCAAATATATTAAATATGATTGGACACTTGTGAAGTACTTTTCCAGGACTAATGAGTTACAAGTATTGTGTACAAGTATTGTGTGGACTATGCTGTAATTTAAGGGGCATTTAGAAACAACTGCAGCACAACCCGATTTTCAAAACGTTTCTTCCCCTGCAAAGAGAGTTCTGAATTCTTTGGTCTTTTATTAGTTATCCCCGTGATTCCTTACAGCTCGGAATAGCATATCTGTCCGTCAGTCCATATATACATACATACGGTTATGTACGTACGTATACGTGTTCGATTAACTGACACTACATCCGGGTTTCATATTTAACATTTCTTCATGGAATTGATATTGGCTTTCTCCATCCTTACCCAAAGGCACTTAGCCCACAGTCACATCAGCATACTTATTTGGCATGACAAGACAAATGCACATGCCCAAATGTTATGTGTCAGTCTTGAGCGCACAACGGGAAAGCTCGCTTATACGTGTTATACAAATGGATATTTCAGGATTTAAATTAATTTGGTGCATTCCGAAATACCATATAATATAAGTGTACGTCTACGAAAAACAAATGTTACAAACTATTGACAGGTTAAATAGACAAATATTTTCAAAAGTGGTATAAAGTTTCTCCATAATTTAGTTAGGATACGCTATAGACACTGTTCTTCAGCAAGGATATTAGAGAGAATTAATTGTCAGGTGTAATAGGCAAATAACAGCTCTAGATCAGTATAAGTGTTCACCTGTTAATGCAACGTTATATTTACACAAAAAGCTCCATTAAAAAAATTCCATCGCATCCTTAATATATATTTTGCTTACTTATTGATGTTAATTATTTGTACTTAATCGTACCCCGCTACGTGTGTCATGTATTGCAACACTCTTGCAAAATGAACTAATATTAATCTGAAAGAAGTCAACTGAAGCCATTGGTTTTATTATATTTAATAAGCTCTTTTATGTAATTACTAACAAACTGTGTTGATTAAAATTGTACTCTTTACAGCGCGTTGGCCAGGCCGTACATAGGTATGGTTATGTACGTACGCATACGTGTTCGTATTGCTAGCACTGATCCCTGGTTCCATATTTACTCCACCCCCAGCAATTTAGCCTCTGGGTCTATACATAGAAATCATTTATTGATTTATTGCAGTAAGGAATTTTAAAAATGTATTCTTAGTACGCACATGCTCTTGTTCGTCATTCGAGTTCGAAGATGGCAATGACATCACCAACTGGTTGATTTCTGTGAGTATGCGAGTGACTGGTCAGGCCAATTTGTGCTCCGAAATGTCTGTTATACAAATGACAGGAATGCCTCCTGGGCTTGATTGATCAATAGCGGACGTTGCGTAGTTCTGAAATTTACCTACTCGCGCGTCTGCATTGCTCCTGCAATTACTTCCATTCAACACCTGTAGCTCTAGTATGGACGATACCTCACCAAAAGTAATCATGTGATAGCTCTTCTCAATACTCGTGGTAAGTTTTGAAGAAGACTTGAGGGAGTCTTTGAAAAGTTTATTTTGCCTACCATGAGATCGCTTTCACCCCTTCAGCTCGCCCTCGAAGAAATTCTGAAATCCTGGTGGAATGGCCTGCCCATGTCAATTATGATTTCATCTGCAGGGTGTGGATGCTTGGAATGTCCACTTGTGAGAACCTCTGATTCTGGAACCCTGCCATGCCATGGGTTTCCTCAGGCAGCTCGTGTGAAAACGGCGTATGTATACATTCGGAGATTCGCAAGCTCACATAAGAATCGACAACACAATAATTGTGTAGACCTTGTTTGTAGACTGTTGCCTCTGTTCTCCCACATATGTGTGAGTAGTCTGACAATGCCACACTTGCCGTAACAATTCTGGTTTTGGTGTCATCATAGAAGTGGACTGCATACGAAAGTATGCTGCCGAGATAGGTGAACGTGTTCACTGCCCCAAGCGTTTGGCCATTTACTGTGAGGGAAAACTCTACGTAATACTTTGCTGGTAAAGGTTGGTACATCGCCTATGTCGTCTGGATACATGAACGTTAAACAAAATTGTCACAAGCTGAATGTAAATGATCCATATTACGTTGCACGTCAGACTCAGATTTGGCATTAAGAAAACAGTCATCAGCGAATAGGGTGTGACGCATAATCACTCTAACTTCATTTTCGCCTGTAGTCTTTTCAGATTGAAAAGTTTGAGGTATCTAATAACAATCCAAGTGTCATAGTCACGGAAGGCAACATAAAGCATGGCAAAGCACATCCGTTCTGTAGACGGTTGTTGTCATCACACGGCACGACCGAGCATGCTATCATGGAATTGCCGAACCATCAGAATGAATTTCTCTGGCAACCAAATTTTGTTATTATATTCAAAAGTCCTCAAAGCTGACACTATCAAAGGCTTTTGTCAGGTCGATCAATGTCGTGTACAGGCTAAAGTTATGTTCCTGATAATTCTCCTAGAATTCTGACGAGGACTTCGCTGGTTATTGACAGAAAGCATATGTCTCGATGGTTGTCGCAGGATTGTCTGTTGCCTTTCGGTTTATTGGAGTGGACGATGGCTGTTTCAATAAACTCCTGGGGCATAGTTTCCTAAGCCCACATTGACTGAAAGAGTACATTTACTTTTTGTACCATGTACGAATCTTCAGCTATGTAGACTTCTACTGGCATTGCATCTGCTCAGGGTTCTTTGACATTTTACAGCAGGTCAATTGCTTAAACAACTTAAATAAGCGTTGGAGGTTCAGCAAGTGACGAGTTGATTTCCACATTGGCAGTTGTTCAATTACTTCTTCAATTATAGATGACGTTTGATTGTGGATGTTGTCAGGGTGTTCCACTCATCTTTAAAGTATATTTGCTTTGTCCGTCAGCAGTGTGGCGCTATCAGCACGCAATATTGGAGATGTGTTTGGTACCTAGGGCCCGTTGATTGCCTTCGTAGAACTGAATTCCGACCGTATTATTGCTCAACCATGGGTCTTCACCCTCTCCGAGATGGTATTGGACAGTCCTCTTGATACTGTTGGAGCTGTCTTATTGGATGATGAAGTAGTGTTGTGTTCTAAACATGCCTTCTGTAGCCGATGTGTCCCATTAAGAAGTTTCTGTCTGGCGGCATCATTTTCATCAAAGTCTCTTAAGGATACCCAGTTTTCTTTGGCATTCTCGTTTTTATATATATTGTATCTAGCTGGCTGCAAATTTATATTATTTAGATTTAGAGACATTAAGCTTTTATGGTACCATTTGCCCTGTGGTTGTCTGAAAGCTGAGTCTAGATAATGAGTACATAGTCTCATTCTCCGGCTGTATAGACAGATGGCTAGATCTGTGTGGATAGTGCAGTTCATCAGCTCAGACGTAGTACGAACTGATGGAAATCCACTGCATCATGGCGTGCGTGTCTCCGTACTTTCTTGACATTGTCTTGCTATTGAATTCAGACAGACTTGGACGACAGAAGTAGGAGTACTATGCGCAACCTTCCTTTGCGTAAATCCAACTCACGGGCAAATCATGATATCAATCCCTTTCCACCACCACATACCTTCATGTCCTGTGCCGGTGGGAGATCATCAAAGCGGCAGGTGTTCATACACTGGGAATGGTAGCTACAGACCTGCACACAGGCGGCTCATAGTAAATGGTCGTCTTTCACTGGATCGAAGATGCAATGGAACTCGGCAGCCCCCATACATTGAGAATCCTATTTTAAGATCGGACTGATCATCACCATGGCAGTATACCGTTGCTGACGGGTATTCCACCTTAATGGTTGAAAACCTAATAAGAAGACAGAGGTGATTCAGCTCACATTCGGTGCCTGGAATGAACACACACTAATGTACAGTATATCAACAGATAACCCAGAGAGATAAACAGCTCTAGTTGCTAGAGAACTGAGCAGATGCAATGTCCAGATATCAGCAGCAAATCTCATCTAGGTGAGAAAGGACAACTCACTTTTCTTCAGTGACTGAAGTAAAGAGGAGCCAGAAATTGGTACTGGGTTTGGTATCAAATCACAGCTACATATCAAGTGACAAATCTCCCAAGGGGTAGGAATGACAGACTAACGCAAAAGAGACTCCCATTCTGGATAAAGACATGCAAATAACATTAGCGCATGTGACCTAGTTTGAATGACGTTTGTTTATTATACCAGATATGATATGATATGATATCAATCTGTGTTTCCGGTGTCTAGAATTTTGAGCGTTACATAAACAATAAAGCAATCTAGCCAGTAGGACATGCATCATGTTATATAGGTACAGTACTTGTGTAATTTTAAGACAAAAGGATCAAACAGTCAGACTGAAATATCTCATTGATTTAATTTACTCACGTCAATGTATTCTTCTGTAGCGTTGTAATTGGCGTGTCTATTTCCAAGCTCCTCCATAACAACGAAGAATTTTTCAGGGTTATCAAGGCGTGAAATCCCCTTATCAACCATTGCCATCACCCTTAGTGCGTGTGACCGCAATATTGCACTTTGTTCCATGTCCGACATTGAAAGAGAGCGGAAAGGCAGAAACGCGTCGTGAACTTCTGGATGTGTTTCAAATAATCTGGAATTAAAGGAAGACAATAATAATAATAATAATAATAATATTATTATTATTATTATTATTAGTTGTTGATGTTGTTCATGTTGTTGAAGATGAAGTTCTGATGTTGTTCTTGTTAGTGTTGTTATTTCACTAACTCAGTGAAGCTGTGGTGATAATATATTTGTTAATGAGATACGTATAACACTATTACGGGCGACTAATCAGCTTGAGCAAGAATACACCTTCATTTCCAAAGCAAACTTCTCGAAAATCTTTACAGGGTGCCGAGGGTGGCCTAGTTGTCTAATGCGTCCGCCTTTACAAGTCGCTGACACCTCATGTCTATCTGAGCGGGTTCGATTCTCCGCTAAGCCAACGCGGGCATGTGAGAAAGCTTGCCAGCAGCTTTCCGTTCGTTGTTAGTTCTTCCCTGATTTTTTTCGAGGTCTTCCTCTTAGCCGCCATATATTGCATAGCGTGTTCTAAAAATGACGCTTTACCCACAAAACCACAAATATTAATACACAGATGCGTGTATGACATATTATTTATTACTGTAAATTTCAAAATATTCTTTATTCCATTTGACTTGATGGTGGTTGTGTCGGGGCGAGCAAAATGCAAGGAAAAAACTGTTTTGGAGAGGAAATGGATGAACATCTTTCTTATTGCTGATTAAAGTAGATACAAAATATTGTGTGCTTTTATGACCTGTATACTGGCCGCCCTACACTATTTTATGACATGTATTCTTCCCGCCCTACGCTATGTTATGACCTGTATACTGCCCGCCCTGCGCTTTTATGACCTGTATACTTCCCGCCCTACGCTATTTAGTCGTCAGTTGTCTTATCGAGTTCTAATAACTCTTGATGTATGCTCATAACTCTTTCTCGGAAATAATGACTAAATGTAAATATAATGCTAACAATAAAAACTACTTTATCCATTTTGTTTATAGTTTATAAATTCAAGAAGATCAAAAATCGCCAAACAAATTCCATTTGTCTCACTCTTATAAAGTTCCGAACACAAGATGAATGTGTCTTTTACATGTTGTTCCAAATTATGAAAACTTTTGTTTTATTATTTGTCATTCATGCTCGAACACGAAATTTTGAGTTACATTATAGTACAATATACCGGTTACAGTATTCCCATTAGGAATTTAATATGTTTCATATTAGGCTCAGGCGTACTTAAGCGCTTCAAATGACGCGTCCAAAATATGTATTGCTTGTGATTCAAGAAAACACTATATGATGATCATAAAGCAGTCGGCAATTCAGCCAGCTCAATACTAAACAGCAATTAAGTCAAGCCTATTTGTCTAATAAGCAATCATATTCTTTTGTATTATAAGAATGGGGTATATTACTAAAATTGAAGCAGAAATTGAAATAAATACATTTTTTAAATTAAAGCAGAAATTAAATCATATATATGCTTGAAAAGGTAAGAAGTTACAAGGTCGATATTTCAACTATTTTCATTCTTGATTTGGCAACGTACGGTGGAATAACGTTTGATCTTTAAAGAGTATAGGTAACAGGCCAAATAGACACCAGATGGACCGTAACATGGCAAATGGGTGTTATTGCGATGAAGACAGACATTCACAATGGTCTACTGGCTGTGATTAACTGATTAAATAAGTAAAGGCAATGAGGCGTCTTTAGGTAAAACCATGTTCGTTAATATAGTCTTTCTAACTTATTTAGACGATGTGTGGAAAATATGCCAAATGTGATGTAGGGTAATACAAAATGGAATACACAATTTAGTAACGATTGCAAGCACTTGTTATTATTAAGCTGTGAATGGATAATCCGATTACAGTCTGCATTTCAGACAGTTATGTTGCGTTATAATATGGTCACTTACATGATCCTGAAAGGTGAACTTGTTCGAAGGAAAATAGCATAATGAGGTATACATGACAATTTAAATGACTGCCTCCATCCACCCCCACCCCCAGCCTAACCGCCTCTGAATGTTGAACAGCATAAATGACACATAGCCAACTAAATAACAAGAGTAAAGACTTAGTAACCTGATAACATACAATCTCATGTGTGTAGTTTTGGTAAAGGCATGACATGTCCTCAAGACTAATTGTGACATTATTCACGGAAGGAATAAGTACCTCTAATACACTGGACAACAAATTTTTACAAAAGTCATGTTACTGAAATAAAATTAGTCAATTCTTATCAATTTTTATGTGCTGAACACGAATATGACAGTCAAATTGCAAAATTGGCTCTAGTTTTTTTGTAATCTGCAAGAAATTAATGTTTACATAACGAAATGCATTCCAATAGTAAAAGGTCAACTGTAATAGCCTACCTATAAAAAATCAAGTCATTGACTACATCTTAGATTTCTTCGCCTGTCTCTTGTACAGCTGTTCGGGAGCATCTCTGAGGAGTGTCCAGCAGTAGTCAGCCAGCATTGTAGTGGACCATTTTCCCTGGTATCTTTGTTCCATTGTTGCGATATCTTGATGAAAACGTTCGCCGTGTTCATCACTAACAATACCACAGTTGCTAGGAAAGAAATCCAAATGGGAATGAAGGAAGTGAATCTTTAGAGACATATTGCAGCCAAGTTTCTTATACTTCATCAACATGTCTTCTACTAGTTCCTTATAGTTTTCTGCCCTAACATTTCCGAGGAAGTTTGTAGAAACTAGGCGAAAAGCATTACATGCTTGTTTCGCGTCACCTTCCAGCAAGTTGTTGAACCGGTCATCTTTGAAAAGCTCTCGAATCTGAGGACCCACAAAAACTCCCTCTTTAATCTTTGCTTCGCTGAGTCGAGGGAATTTTTCATGCAGGTATCGGAATGCTGGCAAAGTCCGGTCAATGGCTTTCACGAAGTTCTTCATCAAACCTAGTTTGATGTGAAGGGGTGGTAGCAAGATTTTCTGAGCCTCAACCAGAGTTGGGTGTTGGATATTCTTCTCTCCAATGGCTACATTCTGCCTGTGAGTCCATTCCTTCCTCATGTAGTGCATTTCCCTTGCTCGGCTATCCCACTCGCATAAGAAACACATGTATTTTGTATATCCTTGCTGCAGTCCCATTAAAAGGGCAACTACCTTCAAATCACCACAGAGGTGCCAGCTGTACTTGTTATACTCAATGGAATTCAGTAGCTGCCTTAAGTTCTCGTATGTCTCTTTCATGTGGACAGCATACGCTACTGGAATAGATGGAAGAATGTTTCCATTGTGCAAAAGCACAGCCTTGAGACTCAGTTTCGAAGAGTCCACAAATAGTCTCCATTCTTGTGGGTCATGAGTGATTTTTAAAGCATTCATGAGGCCCTCAATATCGGAACAGAATATCAGATTACTTTCCTTTCTGAAGAAAGGCTCCAATTGCTGGTGGCGCTTTCGATATGCAGTAATTGTGACATCTTCTTCTAGAAGATTCCATTGTTGGAGTCTTGATCCTAGCAATTCTGCCTTGTTCTTTGATAAGTCCAAATCACGAATCAGGTCATTTAGTTCTTCCTGTGTTATTCTGTGTGGGGTTGATGATGCACCACAGTGAAAATCTGGATCACTGCATGCTGATGGACCAGGAGAAGAACAGGTCGACTCACCTTTGTCTTCGTCAGATGAATCAAGAGAATATTCTGCTGCAGGTTCTGGAATAGGAAGTCCCTCACCATGTGGAACTGGTCTCAATGCAGACGGAATGTTTGGGTAGACTATTCTCGACTTCTTTCGCTTCGTTATTCCGCCGGAAAGAGGAGGAACCAAGCAGAAGTAACAGTCATTTAGGTGGTTGCTTGGCTCTCTCCACACCATTGGGACTGCAAACGGCATTGATGACCTTTTGCAATTCAACCACTGTGAAAGCTGTGTTGTACATGTAGCACAGCATATATGCGGAGCCCAAGGCTTGTCTTGGTCACCAACCTTGCATCCGAAGTAAAGATGATATGCCTTCTTCACTTGAGAATTGATACTTTTCTTCTGGTTGGCAAATGTCACTTCCCCACAAATATAGCAAAAATTGTCCGCGGTATTAACACACTTTCGAGGCATTACTGTTCTTTATTGTACGTAAATGGATAAAATAATAAGTTTTATGTAACAGTAGCTTGAACTGTCTCGCACAACGTCTAAAATATTTTAAATGCTGAACCTATCTGATTGGGCTTTATATAGTACACTGCTTACGTCAGCTTCAGCAGCCGCCTGGCATTAGTATAATAGGCCTACACATGTATAGTACACTGCTGACGTCAACTTACTTCAGCAGCCGCATGGCATTAGTATTGCATTGCATCAGAAAATGATGCAATCAACTGTGGATGATGTGAGCATGATGGTATTATGCAATGTTACATCATTATTCCGGATGTTGCTGCAGTCCTACTGGAGAAATTTACACAGTGAAACATAGAAAATGAGGTATATGAATATCTTCAAAACGAGAGCCAATACAAATTTTTCACGGTTATATTCGTGTTCGGCACACCAAAATACTACAGATTAGGGCCTTTTCAAGTCAGTAATGATTTCACTGTTGACCAGTGATATCTGTCAGGCATTCCATTCAATACCTTTGTTACTCACTGTAAACGGAACACAGTTAATTGGGTTTTAAAATTGAAGCTTGCAGTCATCACCATGTTTGAAGCAACAGCTTTGGACAAGTGTTTATTGTATTCACTGTCCAAACATGATTAATGTCCAATCACATTTCCTGCGGTGACATGTATCGTAAATCTTTTCATCATGTTTGCTCCTGTATATGGTAACTTCCCTCTATCGCGATAGAGGGATCATTTTGAGTGACAATGTTTACATCGTATGTCGTTATTCCCAATTAGTGTTAAGATACGATATGGCTGTCTAGCATATAGTGAGCCATTAGTATGTGGCGAGCCGGATGTCTAATTGTGTACATTATTAATACATCTGATAATTGCTCCTATATTGAAGCTGGCATTGAAACCCGTTTCGAGTTTGTTATTGATTGAGCCCAGTGTGATACCGATTCCATTAGCGAAAATATTATTTTAAGCAAGAAAATTATCTTAAGACTAATTGGAATAAATTATTAAGTAAGAGATGACAGGAAAAGATTAGAAACTAGTAAAGTCAGTGCCGGATTACCCGTTACGCACACTATGCACGTGAATTGGGCAACATCCCAACAGGGGCACAAGAAAAAATTCAAAATAATTGTTGCTGATAATATTGAATGAATTATATATGAATATTTCAATCTGCACGAACGAGTATTTTAGTTTATAATGATGACAACACTTAATTTCCCTCCGTTCTAACTTTCAATATTTTGAGTTTCACATTTTGTAGGAGGGACCATACTATTTCCAGTGCTAAGGGCCCTGGAGGGAATTTAACCTGGCACTGATTACAGCAATAATGTATATAGTAATCAAACGGTCATAGAGATCTCTAGATCAGACACAAGTCTGTGTATATTTTTATAAGAATGTCCAGCAAAACTCTCGATCAGACAAAAATCCGTGTAACGTTTTGATAAAATTATTTTCCATGGCTCTAGCTCAGACAAAACTCAATATATTTGATAACAAAATGTCCAACAAGGTTCTAGATCAGACAAAATTCCTTGTATTTGTTTATAAATCTCTCCTACCAGACTCCAGTTCAGATAAAATACATGATTTTCTTTTTAAAATTGTTCCAATAGACTATAGATTAGACAAACAAATGTTTTGTTTTGCAAAACTGTCATACAAGGCACCAGATCAGTAAAACGTCAATGTACTTTTAATGAACTGTCCTGCAAGACCCTGGATTAGAGGAACGTCCACGTAATTTATTTTATAAAAATGTCCTACAAGACTCGAGCTCAGACAAAAATGTATATGAATATTTTGATGAAACTGTCCTTCAAGGCGCTAGATCAGAACAAAGTCCATGTATTTCTTCATCAAACCGCCCTACAGGCCTCTAGCGTAGGCAAAAGTCCATGATGATTTTTAAATAATTGTATCGTACAAGGCCCAGCTCAGACTACGTCCATGATTATTTTGGTTTATCTTGGGAGGAATAAAAGTGTTCCACAAGGCTCTAGATCAAACAAATATGTACTTTTTGTACAACTGTCATACAAGGCTCTAGCTCAGACAAAATATCCATGAATATTTTGGTAAAATTTCCCTGCAAGGCCCTAGCTGAGACAAAAGCCGTTGAAATTTTTGACATAATGTCCTAGAAGGCTCTCGATCAGACTAGTCTTTAAATTTGTATAAACGAGTCATACAAGGCTCAATATAAAATAAAATAACAGCACGTTTATTTTTTTTATATAAAATTGTCCTACAAGGTTCTAAATCAGAAACACGTCCATATATCTTTCCTGTAAACGGACAGAGACATGACTTAAATAGTTCCTAATTGACATAAATGAAAAGAGAACTTTTATGCTCATGATGGGTAAGGTTGTGCTATAGAATGCATAGGCTATTTAAGTATTTACACGTGGATGAGATCTCAAAACCCTTGCAATGAAATGGAACATAAATTATCTTTATTATATCTCACTTAGTTGCAGTGAAATCCTGTATTAAATAAAATAGAAAGAAATTTATATTTTTCACTATTAATTTTACATTACGGTGTCTTCCTAGAATTAGAACCATATATTAACAAAGTGTCACCGTCCCAAAACTTAAAGAACTAGGAATATCTTGTTGCATAGTCAGTAGGAAGAAGGAAATAAACTCTGAATTTAGCAGAGCATTTTAAAGGTAAGCTTAAATAAAATTCAGATATTCAGAAAGCTTCCATTTTTCGGTTACGCTTTGCACTAGGATTTGCTGCACACAATTCGCACAAAATGTCACATGTACATATGACAGTTGTTCATGTTATGAACATTAAGTACGCTTTTTATTTCAGTTTCCAAGAGTCGCCTATATGATTTACATTCTTGTCACAACTGAAAGTCCGAGTGATTTAAGAAAGCATAACGAAGTACTTTTATCCATCATTGATCTAATACGCATGAAATGGCGGAAATGATAAAATGACAACGTAGATATAAAGATGGAATCAAACATTTTGTGCGGGAATAGTACTAAGGAAAGCCCCACTGACTTTTAATTATATTAAGGGTCGTATCTTCTGTGTCTAACGAACATGTTAAACAAAAATATATTGTTCGTGGAAAGGTTGTTGTGATTTACAATAAGACTATAGAGTCCAAAGGTATACGCCATTAAAATATGGTTAGTAGTAAGTAATTATGTTACAAACTTAAACATAAGTTCACAAATTATATTATATATTTCGTAACACCAAAATCTTAAAATTTGTTAAACGTTTCCCTTGTTTCCATGATCCAATTCTTGGACAACAGTTTTAATAACTGAATGTAGCAGCACTAATGTTTATGAAATACTGATATTGGGGATTTCAAAACTGATATAAAAACTAAATACAAATTTAAATTAGTTTTCATACCAGTTTCATTATTGTGGATGAATGTTTCCTTTTATAAGATAATTAATAAACCGCTATAGAATTTAAAAGAAATTGAAATATCTTATATACTCTTGGTGCCTATTTAAGTGCCTGATATGTTCTTTGATCAACATGGAACACACTGCTGTCGGCAAGCTTCATCAAAATATTCATCTGACATTCCTTTAGTAACTGAAATTAAGCTACATAAATAAATGGCACAATAAACGATTGAAAGTTACCCAGTTGTCAAACTTTACATATATAATATACAAAACTTACAAAAGGAAATGGATATTTGAAAAACAAAATAATAGAGATGTAAAGTGTGTGCATAATCAACAATATTAAAATGATATTGTAGCATGAGATGACACTAAAGAATTACGCGTAGAAAACAACACTACCTAAAGGACTATTGTATATGCACTAGAAAGTCATTCTCGTGCTAATTTTGGTAACAAAGTTTATGTTGGTTTTCTCATATACTCATGTACCATTTGGTTTTGTAGAACCTATAGAAACTGCAGAGCATTGGCGCGTGTCTCTGTTAACTGCACGCGTGCTGAGTACCACGACAACACTGGAGGACCATACAGTAAATTCTTAAACAAAAGAGGTTTCTTCTAATGGGATCGTGTCTTCGGCAGACTATTACTCTATTTTAGTATCGTCCAGCGATTCAGTTTAGCACAGTAAATTGGGTAAATCACATTAGCCAAGTTAACATTTAGCAAATTTATTTAGCGAAATAAAATCAAATATTTGAAACTGAATATTTTTTCACATAACATAATAAAACATATTTGATAATTATGCTCAAACATTTGAAACGATGAATGTATGAAGAAATGCATAGTAGAGTCTAACACACTATATATATATATATATATATATATATATATATATATATATATATATATATATATATATATATATATATATATATATATATATATATATATATATATATATATATATATATATATATATATATATATATATATATAATAATAATAATAATAATAATGATTTCCATGGAGTTACCTGCTGATAATGTAATAGACAGCAAAAGGAATGTTAACACCGAAAAGTCTCTAATTTAGAGATAAAAGAATGTTTTAAAAACACTGTACAAAATTTTAGATGATAATTAAAGAACAGGAAAAAGGAAATAATTATTATTTGGGTATGATACTACATAACGATTGTAATGTTAGCGGAAAAAAATTCGTTGAAATGACATTAACTATTTAAGAACTCCTAAAGTTACAGAGTCATTTTGAAAAGAAAATCCGCACAACCTTTGAAATAAAACATTTCTAGAATTACTGTCGATGACAACATAGCAGCATATAATATAATATCAACTAACGCGAATTCCCGGATGTTTCAGATCAATCAATTGTCATTATGTCTGTTTCGGAGTCAGGATGTAACGCAAATCTTTTGAAGAGAGTTTAGCAGTACAAGGAGTAGCCCGAAACTTTGTTAAAGAATAGTAATTGATACATCATTAATGGGACCTACTTGGAAATGTTAACGTTATGAACGATAGTTCTTGTAAAAGATAAAATAAATCTTAAATACGATCTATAATTTTTTTAAATTGATTCTCACATTTTTGAAAAGGATGCTTTCTGAAACAATCTTAATATTTTTTTGTTGTTACATGAGAGACTTTTTGATCATTAAAAGAACAGGCTGTCACAGAATATAGCAAAAAAAAGATTACTTGGTTATGCCTTAGAACTATTTGATTATTTTTCGTTGTAGATGCGTACAAGGTTATCGAGGGTGAATAAGTGTTTTTCCAGGTAAGCGACTGTATTAACATGTACCTGGACGGAAATTACTTGCCATAAGGGACATTAATAACATGATATGCACGGGTATTTTACCCTGAATATTGCTCACTGTCTTATGGATTTAAGTAAGATCAATTTCTAAACCGACACTGGTCGTTTTGGATCACATCAAGGAGTGTACGCTCTCCATTGTTCTCCAGCCATAGGGGTAAGTGTTAAATTTATATTTCATTTGATATGTGAAGCTTATTCGGTTTGTAATGTCTTATCGCGTAATAATGCATTTATTACAACGCAGATTTGAACTTTGAACTACAAGTCACTATTAGAGGTTAATGTATTAGCATATATCAGGAGATTTTACAGAAACTATTATTATGACCAGTTTGGTTTTATTGTAGCTGATTGTGATAGTGACTGTGACTATGACTACAGCTGACTAGAGTTGACTAGAGATGTCTAGAGCTATCGAAGCTGTTTCGAGCTGTCTAGAGTTTCCAGGGTATTTAAGGTTGCGTGCTGTCGATACGTATGCATGCATGTACGTATGCCTGTGCCACGAACGTAGACGTATCTAATTAGAGGGTGCTGTATGCTGTCTGTACGTGTGTATACGTATGACTGTACATGTGGTGGATCCATGAAGGGTGCGAGCGGCCGATAAGAGTGTGAGCCAACCCAAGGAATCATGCGACTGTACAAGGGGTCTAGAAGCATACGTTTGGTTCAGTTATTGTCCCAATTGGGTGCATTTATTTCTGTTTATAAGATTATTGTGAATCTTAGTTGTGTTCCAAGAGATTATGTGAATCTCTCTCATAGTTTAGGACATTATTTTGAAACACATTTGAATATCATAAGATTATTTTGAATCTTAATCTTAGTCCATACTTGAGATTATGTGAATCTCTCTTGCAGTTTATAATACTGTTTGAAACGTATCTGCTGTCCATGAGGTTCTTGGATTTGTATGTCATATTGAGTTCATATTCATGGTTTACTTTCAATGTGTGAATGTTCGTGTAGAGTGAGTGGGTCAATCGTATGTTGAGAACGTGAGAGAATCATTGCATTTTTACACCATATATTTTTCTTTATCAATTCATTTCATAAATTTCCATCTTTCACACATTGTGTTTGTCTTATTCATTTAGTCCAAAAACCCACTCGGTTTCTATTCTGCGACACAGGCAATGAGGAATTCTAAAACTAAAGAAATTGCTACATCACATTATTCTCTCCATATTCGATTAAGGTAAAGTTTTCTACACAAAGAAATAAGAGTGTAAATGACCTACATTGGGGCATTTATACAGTTTGTAATCATTCAAAAAGATTTTAAAGAAACAAAAAAAAAACATTTTTCATTTTGCAATTAAAACCTTTTAAGAGATGTGCAATTCGATGCTTTCAAGTCACGTTTCTCAAATCAATTCCTTGAGGATGGCCTGAAACACTTAGCAATGTTGTGGTCAATAGATACTGTAAGGAAAAAGCTGTGACCTGTTGTAATGTGCTTGTAAATAATATGATGGGGAGGTTTGAAAAGACGTGGAAAGACTTAATATTCAAGTTCAAGTGTATTTTATTATCTCTATGATGGAAATAATCTTAGAGAATGGAATGTATGTCGTACATTTATCGCGCCAATAGTGACGATGAAATTAATGGCATTTCAGCTGGCGGCTTGTCTGTGATATTCAATCAACGACAAAATGTTAGACTTAATATGTGAAAAGAAGCAACATTGTCATAGTTTAATAACTAAATAGTCTAGTATGCCTAAACAGTGACCGTGTTGTTCTAGTTCCACAAGATATGAAAGTTTAACAAACTCAAAGCAAGAAAAACATCAGCTTCACAAGTACTGGCAAGGCGGAAAGGTATACAAGTATTGGAACTGCAAAACGTTCTTGAAGAAATTCTGTCTGAATCAGATCTGATTGGTTGGTTTGGCTTTGTCCTCAGCAGCAAAGCAACACTTTGAAGATTATATCGTATCGCAGGTATAGTGGCTTGCCATTATACCAAGAGTCACCTAATTGTATCCACACGAAACAAATATTGTGTTATTCATGAATATAAATGTAGATTAGAATATAATTTGTTTCAGATTAGATATGTTATGGCAGAACAAACAAGATGAATTCATTTATAAGTTATACGTATTTAAGGACGAGAAACGTTCGAATTTTTATAATCACATGCAATCTTGTTTGTCGTACACATATTCTTGTACGAACGTAGAAGTAGATAAACCTTGTCTGTATGTATAGGTAAGGTTTCCAGTGGTTTAATATTGTTTGTGAGAGATGGAATTAAGGGTGTGTGCTGTGGTGTCAGAGATTCAGTTATC
Organism: Sinohyriopsis cumingii; assembly: GCA_028554795.2. Lineage (NCBI taxonomy): Eukaryota > Metazoa > Mollusca > Bivalvia > Unionida > Unionidae > Sinohyriopsis > Sinohyriopsis cumingii. Next base: position 49,638,947 of record CM068838.1, read on the forward strand.
ATTAATTTGAATTGCAATTAGACGTTTAATTCGCGTGTTTTTATTCTGTGTCTTCGCCAGATCTAATCCTACCTGATGTCATCACGTTACACCGATTACAGTAACCAGACTGGACTGATCCGATTAGAGCAATCAAACCACCGCCCATCTAGTCAGGAGTTAAACGATTTGCGACCAAACAATTGCAGCTCCATGCAAAAAAGACAGACGAATAACCACAAAAGAGACGCAAAAGAGATAAGTTATTTGCAAAACATCAACTCAGAATAGAGATGACTTAGAATGTATGTTTTACTAACTACAAGCAATACAAGGAATTTGGGAAAGATTATTTATAGGAATTGGGACAAAATAAATGAGGACCTTGAATAAATGGAATTAAAATCAGAGCAAACCGAACAGCTACTATAGTAAATATTTAGTCACTGTCTATATTCAATTTTCTTCCATAAACTGGATCACTGATATCCAATGTTCTACTGAAGTTGCATCGTGGTCGAAAGAGAATGCAATAGAAAGCGTTGCACGAATCAAGCAGAGAAATATTCAGAATATTTTAAAATTACAAATACTGTAAAAAGTCTGAAACATTTTAACAAAAATCAATAATACAACCTGGCTCTAAAGATTCAATATTTAAAATTGTGTTCATTTGTGTCATTTAAATGTCAGAGACATCAAAACATAATAAATAGCATTCCCCATCTATTGTTGAACATATTTTCTACGACTTATTCAGCATGTTGCTGCAACTAAGATTCCGTTGCAAGAGAGGGATATCATCCAAAATGTCTTGCTTGTGCCATTTGCTATGTTCTACAATAGACTATGCTATTGCTATGTTCTACAATAGACTATGCTATTTAATTGTGTATAGAGTGTTGTTAGATAATCGCGTGTGTACGGTAAATTTCATTTGCAGGCCAGAAAATAGAATTATAATAATTATATTTACTTTGTCTCTGAAACCTTTGTCGTAATAATTATAACGTTGTGCGTTGTGTGTAAAGTTCGAAATAAGCTGCATTTCCTATAGTATTTTACCGATAAAAAACGAAATCTATAAATTATATTGTGGAGGTCATCTCAGAAAATCGACATCTGACATGCGCAATCTATGCAGGAATCCATTTTAGTGCATGCAAATAAAATTCGTAATATTTGCAGAATCCAGTTGATGACATGGAGTATACGTATCCGCAAAAATCGTACACTATACCAAGCAACTTGTCCCATTAATTTTGTTTCTCACTAGTTTTGGTACTGAAGCACGAAACATGACAGTCTTTCTTGTGCTGTACCTGACTATAAATATATAAATATATATATATTAGACTTTGATATGTACAAGTGTATCGGAGCTATTGCTGCATAACTATGTTACTATTATTATTATTATTATTATTATTTACTCTGACGCAAGTCAAAATCATGTTAAGATTTTAAATCACCGACTGCATCGCTGGTTATGTTTACTGCGACGTCATCCACGCATAAAAAGTAGTTCACATCTGCTGAGTTAAAAACAGCAGACTTTCTATCTTCATCTCTGTACATTACATTTACACAACGCAGACTGGTTTCCTAACCCATGTACGCTTTACAATATTTATCTACGTTAAAGTCCTACCATGCGGCATTTTTGTCATGTCCATTTTATCTAACCAATAAGATGTCAAATGACATGATAAAAGGGACTGCAGCATATCTAATATAATGACTGATTTAAATTTCGAATTCTTGTACGCTCGACGTATTTATACAATTTAATCTGTTCTTTGTGTGTTTGTTTTTAAAGTTTGCTATAGTCCAACTGATCATTGTATTGACAACTCATATTCCATTTGTTTATGCTGTCCACATATACAATATATTTTATGAGGATATTGTTCTCATAAACGCTTAGCAATGCTGTTTCCCATGGCCAGACAAAGAGAGAAGAAGAAATTCAAGCTCTCTTAAAAGATATGTCACTCATGACGGTGTAGATACGGCTACATCTTGGAGAAAATGGCATTGCGATATAGATTTAAAATACACGAAATACATATAAGATTACACTTTTCCTTCGAGCTTACCAGCTTCATACATTTGTATAATTTCTGCCTTTTAAAATATAATACCGATAGTCAAATCTTGTTGAACTGGGTGATAGCAAAGGGTATACAATTCAATAGTTGCGATTAATGCAACAATCATTTTGGAATAGGTTGCTAAAAATTATTCTTTATTACTTAAATAATATTTTATTTCTACGTTAAATTTAAATATGAAGTTGGTAACGAACTCAAAAGTTCAAAACAACTCGAGTATTAACTTAAGGACAAATATGCGCCAGGAGATGATAGGTTTTATTTACTGCTTGCATCGGCATTTTGAGATTTCCGAACAAAATAGCAACCATACAAGTGACTAATAAGTATAGAAAGCTTTTACTCACATTATTTCAAACCTATTTGTCAGATTACGCACTAAGTCACCCAAAGGATTCACGGTGAAATAGTTTTAACTTCACTCGCCAAAGCGGCATTTTGGATATAATGCCAAGAGAAAACACTATTAAATAATAATAATAATAATAATAATAATAAATTCCCTAGGGTGTTCGTTTTCAACGATTAATCTTAACATTCATCATTTTGCCATCAAATTGAAATAACTAACTCAGCAGAGGCTTACTACTTTGTTCACGTGTACTTGAAAAATAAACTTGTCGACACTAGGTTAGAATTAACGAATAATCTGCTACAAGTCTAACATTTTGCCAAGCAACTTGTCCCATTAACTTTTTAACAAGTGAAGGATTAAGACCTCGTATCAAAACGAGGGTTTACGACAACTAAACGAACATATCCAGCAGAAAGCCAATTATATCTCTACACGTAAATATTTTGCAACTATTCTATTGATATCGAAATGATATATATTTTTCGTCAAACACTATTATGATATCGAAGCGATATCGCGTCTGCGCCATTTGTTTTCTTTCCCGAAAATATTAACATAACGTTCAAACTAAAATATATTTATTCTGTAGCAATGAGTATATACGCTTATTCGTGCAACCAACAAGACACTAAAAAAGACTCAATTGACCACGTCCTATTTGGGTCGAATCAGGCTGGCTTAAAATCACCTGCTAACCATAATCTCCCAATTTCGCATCGCCTGGCTTTACATTTATTTACCACAAATGAAGCTTAAATAACGTTCTTTCTTCCATTTAATTACCACAGAGGTAACTTAAAGAACGTGCTCTCTTCCATTTAATTACCACAAAGGTAACTTAAAGAACGTTCTCTCTTCCATTTCATTACCATAGAGGTAACTTCAAGAACGTTTTCTCTTCCATTTAATTACCACAAAGGAAACTTAGAAAACGTTCTCTCTTCCATTTAATTACCACAAAGGTAACTTAAAGAACGTCCCTCGTTACGATGTTACCTAACACATGGCAGCCAGTGAGAATTTCGTTAAATAGGGGTGAGTAGGCAGCTGATATAGTCGTTAAATCTGCACATTTATCTTGCTGTTGATGGTATCCTTTCCATCGTCGTTTTGTCCGTACAAATTCGTATATTTGTCCCTCAAACCTCGCCTACTACGACTGACAGAGCGCAATTGTATTAGTATGATGGGGGGTGGGGTGGAGGTCATTAGGTTAGGGGATTAGTACTGACACGGGAGATTTCAGATCCTGGGAGGAAGGGCATGTGGGGCATATCACATTTTCATAGGTATGATGGACTCTTCATTTTGACCTTAAATTCATTTACATTGGCTGAGGAATGATGATCAAATTAGTAAATGTTAGTTTACTGGCATGTACGGGACCCCGGGTGGCCGAGTTGTCAACAGCTCTCGCCTTTACAGATCGCTGACGTCTCATTTTCGTCCGTGTGGGCTGGAGTCTCAGCTCAGCCAACATGCTTAAATAAGTAGCCTCCAGCGGGGCGATAGTTTTTCCCGCTTTTCTTCCGGGTTATTGCTCCACCAAAATGTGCTGACCGCAATGTATTATGTGCTGAAAATGGTGGTAAATTAAAAAAAAAAAAGTAATGAACCGAATCCTACCACTTTCTGTGGCAAAGTCGGGGACTACGGTGAATATATTAAATGCATATCAGTATTAAAATGAAATACTGCTTGGAAAAAGTAAACAATGAAATAAATAGACAAACCCCTTATGTAATACACTGACACGCAAAAAAGGAGTACGTTTTATATATATATAAAGTGTCATTATTGACATACGAAAAAACACACGATAAAACGTCTTAATAATCCCCGTTTTCTAAATGAATTGAATATGGTACACAATTTCATCGCAAACCCTTCTCCTCCCCCCCCCCCCAATACAAAACGGAAAAAAACTACGTACAAATCTGGAGTGAGAGACAAAAAGAATTTGTGTTTGATGAAAACCTTCAAATTGAACTTACACCAAGTAACCTAATAAAATATGATTCTTCGTAACGGTACGTGTGCATTTTCTTGGGATTTATTTACAGTGTTTATCCATGATACAAAGTTGCAAACCTGTCGACATTATACATTAAATTTCTCGGTTGCGTGATACAAATACTGTGGTGTATTTAATGGCATGTTTTTGTTATTGTTTCTTGAACGCGTTATATTGTTCTAAACAACTTATTAATTAAATATGATAATGTCGAAATGCCGCCCCCCCCCCCTCTCTTTCCCATCGTAGCAATTTACGGGGAAAATCTATCAAAAGACGAGCGTTACGGATTTTCGCTTGTGACGTCCAATGATATCTCTGGATTTGTGAATGGTGGTAAATGTTCGATCAAACCAACCAAAGGATGAGAGAGAGAGAGAGAGAGAGAGAGAGAGAGACAGACAGACAGACAGACAGACATACAGAGAGAGAGACAGACAGACAGACAGACAGAGATGGGGGGTGTTTTATGGTCGGTATCACTGTTATTAAAGCAGAATAATGACTTAGATTAACTGTACATATATTAAAATATTTTAATTACCTCGTCATTTCGCTTAGTTTCTATTCCACATTAATTTCCATGCGACGGTACGTGAATGTATGAGCATTCATGTGAATGGCGTAGCTAACCATATGTTTATAATAATCAAACTTTCTTCATTAAAACCATCTTTCATGTTTAAATCATAAGTGTGTATTCCTGTAACGATGGTAAAGAGGGGTGATTAATTAAATTTGGCTGTCGTTAACTAGAGGATGACCTCCTTCGATTGTATTGCCCGGTGTGAGTGGATAGATAGAACGTCAACATAGAACTGGGCACAACTACTGAGAAGAAATAATGCAAAACGAGCCCCCTTTAGAGAAGAGAATAACAATTTAATCAGTGACATAAACTAATAGTGCCAGATTCAATTTAAGCAAATTTACGTTACAGAATTTCAATAGCAGTGTTCTTTTATTGATTCCTTTCATCATGATAACGAGAGTGGTGAAACGATCACAATGTCCACGCCTGATTTGCATCACCATGCGTTGCTTCCTGTCTTCGTTTCCGTATATCCCACGTCTTCCCACCTTCACGTGTATACGTTTGATCTTGCTTGATCCGTCTATCCCAACCGCCTGATCTCTTATCCGGACTCCCGTCTTTCGGACTGTCCCAGACTGTTATAGAGGGCAGTTTACTTGAATGACAAGATTATCACTCAGTCTCTATTCGTATCACCTTCTATATGTATATAAAATTCTCTCACTTTCGTTACTCAGAAAGCATAAAATAGTTATCGAAACACTGCATAAATTTTGGCTTAAGGTGACCTTAACGGTTAATGTTCCTTAAAAATTTAGACTGTATTTTGAGTAAGGTACAGTCATTATCTCTCGTTACAAACGACCTCTGTAATGTACATCTAAGTCTGACCTAGTTAGATAGGTCATCACCTCGCTTCACAGCAACTGACCGTGTGTTATTTCAAGGGAGCTATTAAGGCATATGCATTATTTCAAAGGATGTATTAAGGCATATGCGTTATTTCTGATCAACTTATCCTTATACAGCTTGACTGTAAACCTTACAACGACCTAGAGCTAAATTAGTTTTAAATTAAAACAGCTGCGATTGATTGATTCTGATATTCCTATTTATACACTGTATTTGCAACTTCTCTGGTGGATAGGGATTCATCAACACTAAATATGCTGATCGTATATGATTGTATCTGATGCGAAAACTCTCTTACAGCGCAAGATATGCCAGTAGCAACGCCGTATTTGTCCATCATGTGTTATAATGCGCAAACTTTGCACCTCTTTGGGTTTTTATCCTGCTAATGGTAAACTGAATGTAGAGACATACATATAATATACCGAGTGATCAGTTTACGAAAGGAAAGCCACTGCTAGGTCAATTATCTATCAATAAATGCAAATATAAAGCATCGTAGTAATCAGTAAGTATTCTTATGGGGAGCGCGTAACGCATTACCCCCTACATGACCTTTGTTATAATCCTGCAGGAATGACCGCATAAATATCATCTAGCATCGGTAATTTAGATGAAAGGCGTCTGTGCTAACAAGTACATGGGAAAATAGTGCTGCCAAGTTTTATAATGCAGTAATCCTGGAGAGCACTGCCCGACCGTAACTCCTGCTTCCTTTCATGTTCACATAATGTATATTGCAAGAGCATACATCCATAGCTGACGTAAATAAACGAAATACCATGAATACCTACAACTTCTGTTCGACTTTTCTAGCATTGGATAGCTTATATCTTCCAATGAAACATGGATGGTGAGGAGTGTAGACGGTGCCTGTTTATTAAGTGCTAACTAAACATATTTTAATGTCCCTCTCAAAAATCTAAGAAATGAAATCATAAACCAGTCGTTTTATGAATGACATACGACTATTTCATTACTGGCCGAAAAACTCTTTGCACATTCTTTTTTCCATTACTCGTTAATAATCTCCTTGTACGTTACCTTTTGAGAGCAAATTCAAGACTGAATAATTTAAATTGTTATGAATTGACCGACATTTCTGCAATCAAATTGGATATAATCTGCCATGTGATACTGATCAATAATTTTTGATACATTGGTAAATTCTGCGTATTACCTGTTTTTGACTAAAGGATTTCCAGTTAGGCAAAAATCCATGACATTTGAAAAATGTTACCTTCGTGTCTGACCCTTTTTTGCGCATAAGTAATTTTTTAAAAGTAGCTATGTGATTATTTTCAGAGTAGACCCGATCCACAGAAGGTGAGAAAGTTCTTGTCATTAAATCTTTCTTTTCTACACTGAAAAAACAATAAATAACCAAATAAAAAATCAATGACCTAACGATTAACAGAAATATCGATCATTATATTGGGTAACCCCAGGTAAAATAGAAACCTCGGACAAATTGACCAGAATATATTCTAGTTAATTTTCTCCCAGAGTAAAGCAAATTTAAAGGGGTGTAAATTTGGTCAGTCAGATTCCGGAGATAGATATGGTTTTGAGAAAATTATACCGTAAGTCTAGAACATTTTATTTTCTGAATTTGTATTCTTTCAGGCTTTGTTTTCGTGGATTAACATAGAGAATGGGAATTAATTATTTTAAACCTAAGTAACAATTAGTGCATGCACTTCGACTACAGAATAACTAAATTTTTCTTTGTTTTGCTTAGCTTGCAAGCACGCGTGCATGGGTTTCTGGAAGTATGTGGAAAATAAAAACTATAAGAAAGCGCCCAAAACCTTTTTCCTTTTTTTATTACTGGTAATAAAAACGATGTAAAAAAATTATAACTTTTACAATATTGTATGAACTAACATATTAACAATAAGACAGAAGATGGCCGGTGCGTTTATGTTCCGATAATATGTGTATCTATCAGCGTTTACATGTTTTAAAGCTGGTAAGGAAGGGATCAGCGATAATTGTCTGTAGTTACATGTATGTATAGAATGCATAGATTGATAAGTATAATAGCTGGATGAATGGCTGGATTGGTGTTTTCACAAATTTGATCTATGGGCAGCTGTCTGACCGTTTTGAACGACTTTTATGGGCTCTTATATCTATATTATTTATTGCAAGGTTACATTTTAATATACCTACTTATGTGCATATACTGATTTATTACACATCAGTGTTAGTGTCCATTGACTCGGCCAGTTGTATTTAAAACTTAATATTCATGTGTCGTGAGTTGCAATAGATTATCAATCAATGCTACAATGTAAAATTGATCAGATTTGATACAAGCAACCACGTAAAGAACAAATGAGTAATTAACATCTATTGTTTTACTGCAAATGATGAACTCAACCTATCTGTGTCGATCACACCACGGTACATGTATACATAAAGTCGAACTGAGAGTAGAATAATGTACATGTCATTCAACTCGTCAGTAATTACTCGAAAGTAATACGATTTCTCCCGAAATAATTACACAGTGGGCGTTCTGCTTCTATTGGATAAATTAATTATATTTAAAAGAAATAATAGTAATGCTCGACGCGTAAATGTTTTCATTATATACTGGAATCAAGCTGTTACATTATTAGTTTCTGTCATTAACTTGAGAATAAATGTTGATTGTAAGTGGCTAATGTGGTCTATTAAAACTAACGTTACGTAGATGTCAGGTACTTAGTAATAAAATTACGGAAGTGTTAATGAAGGCTATTCTACTTCGTGTATTTTAACAATGTAATTGTTTGGCAAAGATATCGTTTGACACGCATTATTTTGTACATTGTCATAGTGTATTTGCTGTTCCATTAGAAATAATTTTCGCACCGTGTATTAAGTGTTTTTGCATGATAAAATTTCACGCTAAAAACACGAACTCTGAATGAGGTATATAAAGTACATACAGGGCCGGCGCTACCATATAGGCAAACTAGGCAGCCGCCTAGGGCGCTGATTTCGTTGGGCGCATTTTTTTAAAAAAAATTATTGTTTATAAATATTGAAATTGATATTTTCCGGGGGGGGGGGGGCGCCAGAATCTAACCTTGCCTAGGGCGCCAGATAGTCTGGCCGGGTCTGGCGCCGGCCCTGAGTACATATATTACATTTTCGACATTTACACCAATGACTCCAAAAGATAGGACATCATGTTCTTTCATTTTATCAACAAACAAAAAGAAACGATTATTTAACGAATATTGACTGAAACAAAAATCTGATTTAAATGGAATGCAATGCGTTATCAGCGCTAAGATGGCCTAACTTAAACACTATAATATTTTAGTGTCAAATCTAGAAATACATGACCAATATGACTATTGATATGGCCTAGGTCGTATAAACAGCCACCGTTAACACGCGCATATATGAACTATATGAATTTTACTATAGCCTAAGTCTTACAAGCAGCCACCGCTGACATGAGATTGTCAGTTACAGGTGGGTGGAATGGCGGTGAGGTTAGTTCTAGTGAAGATTTGCTAAAAGGTAGGTACGTTCCCTTGGAGGGTACAACTAACTACTAAAGAAGATCGTAGTGATCAAAGACACGTTTTCTATATATGGTCATGCAGTTTTATGGGTGCGTTAAGAATTTAAATCTCTTCACACAGAAGGTACATGCAGGTAAAGTGACATACATGTATTATTGGTGTTTTATTGAATACTTTCTTTTCTTTTTGCATTTGCATGCAGCACAGTTTTCTGGGCACCGTTGAATGTATGATCATTGAAAATGTTATGTTAGTACTCATGGAAAGTTAAATCTTTTGAAATAAAAACAAACGTCCGATCAAACGAACCATATATCATATATAGAACGTACATATGGATTTTGTAATGCTCGGCTACTCTTTACCGTATATATTACATTGATAGAGCATATGCATTTCCTAATGATCAGTTACTCTGTTACCGTATACCATACATTGATAAAACATGTTTCGTTATGATCTGCTACTCTGGCTATACTAGAACAGTCAGTAAAACGTTTTTACACCAGGAGACAGATTTTTCTAATAAGTCTTTGCTACTGTGTATTTTAAGTTTTAAGTTATCCGGATTAGGTAATCGTAGACAAACAATATTTATACTCGTATGTATAAATTGTTGGTGATTGTGCTATAATACAAACACAAAAGAAAGTATACACGGTAATGCAATTTGTGGAGTGGCGATGGGACACTTATGGATACATATACTTATATTTATTCGTTGCATGTTTATGTTCTTGATTCGTGGCATTTACAAACTACATGAAAATTGGTACCCGACGAATAATAATACATACACAGTTTACACAACACAGTTTATTTGTACAATATGCAAAATCGTGAGGAACGTGCACGATTTGGACATGCCAAATTATCAGAATGCATCCAAGAGTTAATTTGCCTCCTTGAAGTTCATTAGCCTATTTGAAGTCCATTATCCTTCTTGAAGTCCATTACACTCTTTGAAGTCCATTACCCTTCTTGAAGTCCATTACACTCTTTGATGTGTGAAACATCATATAATTATTAAGAGCCTTTTATCCTTGAATCCTGTACAATTTTGTCATTTCAGACGATGTATTAAAGATCAGCAATTAGAGGGTCCAGTTTGTGAAGAATACAAATAATTTCAAGGAGAACATAGACAAATAGCGTATTCTTCAAGCAAGACAATGACAAAGATACCATAACGTTTAATGTTTGTTCTATGCAGTTAATGTGTGTTACTTGTTTGTTATCCATCAAATTATTATTGCCCCAAAAATGCAATGATTAAATCTTTGTCTAAAATATTTATTGAACAAAACAAAATGATTTTATCAAGCTACTGTTAATCCAAAGATTTTATTTTGAATGAGTGTTTGACATATGAATGCCTCCCTTACGTGCACAATAAACGTACATTGTCTACGAGTTTGTGACACACAAAGACCAATCTCAGGCCCCAATAAACTTACGTTGGTTTGAGTGTTTGACACACGAAGGCCATCTCAGGCCCCCAATAAACTTACGTTGGTTTGAGTGTTTGACACACGAAGGCCATCTCGGGTACCCTAGAATTGCCGTTACTTAGAGTATTTGACACACGAAGACCATATCAGGCACCCTAGAATTGCCCTTACTTAGAGTATTTGACACACGAAGGCCATCTCGGGCACCCTAGAATTGCCGTTACTTAGAGTATCTGACACACGAAGACCATATCAGGCACCCGAGAATTGCCGTTACTTAGAGTATTTGACACACGAAGACCATATCAGGCGCCCTAGAATTGGCGTTACTTAGAGTATTTGACACACGAAGACCATATCAGGCACCCTAACACTTACGTTGACTATGATTTTTTGACATACGAAGGCCCATCGTACGCGTTTGGTACACGAACGTTGTCTTTGAATCTAACTGTCAAAGATCTGGTATCAAATATGAGTGTTTCAGTATCTTCGTGTTATTCCTGATATTATGTGTGAGAATTGTTACTTTTATACTGTGATAACTGCTTATAGTCTAATGTCATGAAGACAACAAGATGAAGACAACAAGACGATGCTTGAAGACGCCGTCAAGGTCTTTCGACCACTGCGATGTGGATTTAATATGGATCATTCTGTCATCCCTAAATAATAGCCTTTTATGACATTGCACAAATGAGTCGCTGGAAATGTAGCACTTACAACCGAATCACCAAAATTGAACTGCGATATAGAAATGACCCATACATTTCTAGCGTTTTTTGAACGATAATGACACAATCTGAAAACCAATATTGATGTTGTTATTTCATATATGAAATACGTTCTACTATCATGACTTAACTGCACATTGTTTGCCAACATCACGTATGACAATCATAGGCAACATTGATTATATATCAAACGCAATGCTACTTTTCATCACAATTGGAAATACGGTCAAGGTGATAAGGAAACTTATCAGGCAGGCAATTAAACCATGTGAACCGTTTTACTGAATCGATATCAGAGCAATGTGAATAGGCAATTGATGTGTGTTACTTTTTTGCTTAAACTGCAGCGTAGAAATGAAAGTCATCTATTTCAGAGCATGGTGATAATCAATGGTCATTCGAAGTCTCCAATTAAAACTATGCAAAATAATTAACTAAATTAACTGCAGCAAACACAGCATGTCTTCGGAAAAGAATAATAAAATCTGGACTTGATGGGTATCTTCTCTCTACCTATCGTTGGCATTGTTCAAACTGGCTATCACTTCGTTTTCACCTAATCTTTTATGCACATAACTTTCTAAGGGAAACAATTAAGAATAATACCGTATTATAATAAGTTAATAATAAAAGACTCAAAACCTTCTGGAATTGCATCGACACCACTTTTTCCAAATCTTTTTGTGTCACTATCCTTTGTTAAAAATAAATATGTTGCTGTCAGAGAATATTCCCTTCCGTCTTCGAAGTTTCCTTCAAGATCAAATAATACAAAAATTCACGCCTGAACACGATTTACAACTAAACTGTTAATTCCATTCGAAGAATAATACCTTTTCCAACATTATCTTAATTTTGTTCTATTGAAATCAAGTAAAATGTGTCTACTACATTTCCATGTTTGGAATTATATTGACATAAACAGAGGCAGGCAAACATTCTTATTTGAGATGCTAGCAGGACATTGTATATCAATATAATTACATAACTAAATCTGAATAAAAGACCATTAATTTTTTTAAAAAGCACATATCACAGGTGAAAACTGTAATGATATCACATTTCTTCACTGATGGGAAATCTATGCGCGGCTTGCTTAGTTACAAGAAGAATAGACATGCGTATTTTATTTTCCCAAGCCTTTGTCTCACTAGAAGAAAATGGATTAATTTGTAAGTCCATGGAAAGCTGACACTAGCCTATTAATCAATATAAAAACTTGTACAAATCATATAATCTTAAACAATGATGATGTAATAATAAAGCTATGTCTGGGCTAGATACTGGAGGGGGGGGGGGCAAGGAAAATATATCATTTTAACCTGATTTTCTGAAAAGAAAAATAAATTGTCAGTATTTAGTGTGTGCCGATAGCGCCATTTAGCTCTGCATGCTATTTTAAAGTGTTGTCTTTGTCACATACATTTGAGATGTCTCAACCATACAACATGAGACAATTGCTCCAAAAGCTAATTTATAGTCATCTTATCTGTTATGATTGCGTGTGTAGAACTATGTCCCAGTGCGATGTTTCAAAGGTTACAATAACAGGAAACAAAGTTACGTACTTAATGGATTTTAGCTGATGAACAAAACATGTGTATTGATTTAAAAGTAATTGCCCCACACAAGATGCAAACAAATTACATCTGATGAAAACTCCTTATTAATAAGAGCAAGTAATTTTCCTACACCTAATCAATTTTCTCTTCTTGCTGTGTTATCACACGGATATCAATAGAAACAAAGCATTCCGACACCCATAGCAATCTACAATAACCTTTCTTGCTTAGATATCACACAGCAATCTACAATAACCTTTCTTGCTTAGATATCACACGGATATCAATAGAAACAAAGCATTCTGACACCCATAGCAATCTACAATAACATTTCTTGCTTAGATATCACACGGATATCAATAGAAACAAAGCATTCCGACACCCATAGCAATCTACAATAACCTTTCCTGCTGAGTTATCACACGGATATCAATAGAAACAAAGCATTCCGACACCCATAGCAATCTACAATAACCTTTCTTGTTTAGATATCACACGGATATCAATAGAAACAAAGCATTCTGACACCCATAGCAATCTACAATAACATTTCTTGCACAGATATCACACGAATATCAATAGAAATAAAGCATTCCGACGCCCATATCAATATACAATAACATTTCTTGCACATATGTCACACGAATGTCAATAGAAATAAAGCATTCCGACGCCCCGAGCGATCTACATAACCTTTCTTGTTTATTTATCAAACTGATAACAATTGAAATAGCGCTTAGAAAAAAAGTATTCAAGACGTAATTTCAATCTGAGAATTTTAGTATGTAACTCGAGAGGCATTTTCTTCATCATATGCTTTTCTCTAAAAATGTAAGAATTTACATGTTATTATAATTTTCTAATTATGCAGAGTAAAATTTTAAAATTGATATATTTTGTTGCTATAAATGAATAAAGATCGATCGAATGACTGATATGACACAAATGCTGTTTAATAATCAATAAAAAAAAATAAAAACGAGGTGATAATGTATCGATTAATAGTATGAAATAATCTATCTTTTTAGTCAAATACGACTATTCACCATTTGATTATCACTCTTAGACAATTCATTGGTATGCTAATAAAATAACCATTCCAGTTATCCTGCTACGACCATTCCGATTATCACTCTTAGACAATTCATTGGTATGCTAATAAAATAACCATTCCAGTTATCCTGCTACGACCATTCCGATTATCACTCTTAGAGAATTCATTGGTATGCTAATACAATAACCATTCCAGTTATCCTGCTACGACCATTCCGATTATCACTCTTAGAAAATGAATTCGTATGTTAATCAAACACAAACTAGTCGCCATTCCAGATATCCTGCCTAATACATTCTGATTATCACTCGTAGACAATTCATTCGCAGGTTAATCAAATACAAACCAGTCACCATTCCAATTATCAAGCTTAGACTATCCGTTTATATTTAAAATCATCAGGCAACTGTTAACACTATGAACTTATGAGAATCTATCGCTAAGACGTTAATATGTTGGCGCCTTAACATTCAGTAACTTTATGTCCGTCAGAATCAGACTTTTACCCATCAGAGACATGCTAAGCATGCTTTCCTGCTGACACGTTTTTCGAATTATTGTATTTGTTAATCATGTGTTTTAATTCAAACGCCAAAAACAGCGTAGAAGGTACATAAAAACAATAATATATATATATATCCTAATAATACTAAATTCCTTTACTGAGAAAAGTAATTGGTATTTAGGAAATTAACATTGCTACGAGTCCATCGCCAAAATTGCATGAGAGCAGACTGTTGGTCTGGAATACAACGTACCTTGGGGTTTGATGTGTTAAATTAATGATTCTGCTTCACAGTCAATCCCGACAGTTTTGAACTAGCAGTTAACCTATCACATGAAACGTCGGACATGTGTGATCTAAGAGTAGGAATTGTTTTATAATGAACTCGCTTTCGTTTAAAAGCTGCCCCATTTATATTCCACTTACTTAAAAGTATGACTAGGAATCAAGAACGATGCTATTTTATATCAACAACGTGAATAATTTTAATGAGGGAATACACGATGCATTTATTCAACATCAGCGCAATGACAACTCGGGATATTCATCGGATGTTAATGTCATCGTTGTAACGATAACTCAGATGCCTATCATGACCTAATTCTGGAAAGAAATTTCTCTGATCTGTCGCACTAAAAACTGACAGCACATCAAAGCTAGCGCAAGTACTTTAGATCCCAGATATAATGCGTCCGTATAAAATATTATGAATGTAGATCAGACTTATCTCAAGTAATTAAAAAGCCAGAAGTGCTGTGTTGGTGTAAGACTTATTCAGTACTAATCGTAAATGTATTATGGAAGTCAAATCCTAGTGATGCTCGATGTGCTTTGATTAGCATCTGAAATCTCGCACAACTGTTTTCCGAATCATAGCAACTGATTTATACACAATAGCCATAAGAATGAGCTTCAGCTGCATTCATTGGAAGATTGGATCCATCTGGGCGTTAAGAAAAGGAAAGCATATTTCGTCTGAATATTTGTTAAGCCGTGTTGTATGTGCCCAATGCAACATTATGCAGTGCACGTTTCAAATTGTAACAAGTTATATACCCGCGGAACATGGAGATATACAACTCCGGTACGTTTTGCATCAGGTAAATGCGAACCTGCTACCAAGACAAAGGGGTTACTAAGTTCACATTTTCTTTTTATTCTACATTTTCATGTCTTATAGTTTGATTTATAAGGTTTGAAAAACGTTTATAATTCCTAACCAAAAGTCGGGTGTTAATTTAAGAATTTCACAAACTCATGTCTTTAAACGGACTGTAAGTCTATCAAAAAACATTGTCTATATTTTTCATTTACAAGTAGCATAAACGATTCTTGACACTAAAGTAATACTTTCATTATCAAATTGGAACCTGCGCCCGCACACTGTATTGCCATTGGTTAATATGCCCGATGTGGACACGTGCACCACGATCCCGAACAAGGCGAACGCACGCTTTACTCAAGCGGCCAAGAAAATTCCAAGAACGTCTGACTATACATTACGATAAAAAGTGACACGCATTCCCTTCAAGGAAAATGCAGAATCACGTGAAAATAAATGTTAATTGCTAACGTGGAGAAACGTTGAAAAGCCCACCTTCATGTCTGAATTCATCTAGACGAGACTCTTGCTATGATAAAGTGGCTTTGTGTTGACAGGCAGAAAAAGGATCCGTTGCAACTGTAGTTTCGTTGTTTTGGGTTGCCTGTAAACTTTACAGTCTAAAATCGTTCAAATTGCTATATTTCCTGATAGCTGTCATATTGCTGCAAAAGGAAAGGTACACTCGTGTCTCTTTTACTTAATACAAAGAAAAGACAAGCTTAGAATTGACAGATCTATTCCTTTTGGTACTGAAAATGTTTACACATTTATACACAGACACACACACACATATGTATGTAAGCAGCTATGTATGTTTGTGTGTATGTGTGTGCGATTTAGACTTTTAACTTAGTTTTAACAATTATCCAGTCATATCGCTACGATGTCTGCAGTGTGGGATTTTATAATGATGTCTAGCAATGGGACATGACGCCGCAGACATATAGCATCATGTCCCACCCAGTCACATTACCCTGACACCAGGCCGACCACTAACACTAAGTAATAACACTAACATCTTACTGCTGAGCGCCAAGCGAGGTAGCTGCTAGTACCATTTATATAAGTCTTTGTAATGACTCAGACGGAGTTCGAGCCCGCGACTTACAGCTCATACCACTGAGGCCACAGAAGCAGTATATATATATATATATATATATATATATATATATATATATATATATATATATATATATATATATATATATATATATGTGTGTGTGTGTGTGTGTGTGTGTGCGTGCGTGCGTGCGTGCGTGTGTGCATACACATCGTGCAGTTTTAGTCTTTTTTCTTATCTTATATGTAAATGTGGAACTGGAAAAAGATATCTAAAATGTCACTATATGTAAAATATCACACGAATAATTCTGCACAAAGTTATAACGCCACGTTATGACTGAGATAGCAAAACGTATGGTTTCCTCGATTAAGACTTTATCCACAATATTGTTTAAGCCCGCACAGAATTAATATCAATCATGCGATGATTGGGTACAATGGTTGCACGCCTTCATACCAGACTCTAAGTCGAGTAGCTGTCATTAACATTAACTGCGTGCTGATTTACCATGCTTTCGTATATTGATAGTAGGCCTGTCCTATTCCGTGCGGCGAGGGTGAGTCAATAAGATGCGTTTTTAACATGTATTGGATTAACAAGAAAATTGGCGACAATGGCCCATTATTTGGATATATGCGCAGGAAGACTATATTCGGACAGAATACCGTACAAGGTGGTTGCTAAAGCCATTAAGTCCACAAGGGCAAGTTTAATTCTGTTTGAGTATCAGGGCACCTAATTGAATAAAGAAGAATAAATCCCTGGCAAAAAATGCTGTTATGTTAGATCAGCAGCCAGAGTATCGCTAACGTTTTCCTCTTTGTTGAAGAATACAAACTAGTTTATCATTAGATTATGCCTGTAATCTGTCCTACCGTTGATCATTATTAGCAATCAAGGGTCCATTGCCATTCTATTTTATGTCGTAGCTATTTTCACCTTGTTGTACTTCATGGTATATAAAGTTGACTCATCCTGGAAGAACGTATCCGGCCATTTATTAATCAATCTCAGAAGGGATTACCAGGTTTAAGACATTTCTGATCAATCACGTTTATCTGGAACCCTGAAATCGCATGTGATATTATTGTCTAATAAATATGCAATACATGTTATTCAATTTAAAGTGTTGCAGTTTATTTAAAAACACAAATGCTTATGTGCAATGTTATTGTAATGGAATAATATTGTTTCATTATTTCATAAAGCATTTTTTCCACTATAATTAACTGAGAAGTAGTTTAATTGTACAGCCTGGATATATGTTACCAGGTAGTCAATATATTTATGCATGATCGTATCTGAATGTCTGTCCAAATGTCTGTCTTATCTGGGTTTTCCTCAATGTGCAGTCGGAGTAAGGACAGAGTTTTCAGTACATATTTTATGTAACTGAATGCATCCGTGTTGCCTAACAATATGAATTTAAATTGTCCACACAGACCTCATTTTAATATATTAAATTAGCTGACAAAACTACATACATTTTTAAAAATTAATTATTGAACATGTTTTAACAATGAAATCTTTATATTTGCATTTACTTACCTCATGAAGGTGATAACACCAACTTTTTCGATGTCTTCTTTTAAACCCTGCCAAACATTTCTTAGTAATTTCTTCTGTTCATCCGTTAGTCCTGGAGGTTTTTCTTTGACCCGGTGAACGACCACACTCCCGTTGTTGCTCCGTTTCTTGAAGTCTCCCTCCACAGTATTATTATTACCCATATTTTTTATATAAAAAAATTGAAACCAGTCGATAACTTGAGTTGATAAAACTTGTATTCTGTATTATTTACTTACCCAAAAAGAATGTGTCCTTTACATACACAGTTTGATTAAACAATTTAAAAATCTCCAGTAACATCTTGCGAAAATTTTGAATGATCATATATACACAACAAAGAAACTCAATTATTTATGAAGTAACTAGTTTGAAACCATATATCCCACACGCGCTTGCATGTCGATGAATTATATTGACGTCTACAAGCCTTGATATGCTACATATTAATGCAGTGACTAGCGAGACTGAAGCTGTGTTTCATTATTTAGACCGGTCAGAAATAGTTCAGCACGCCACTCCAGTGTTTGCATCCAATAGCCTCTGTTGATAACACTTGTATGTGAGTGTCATAGACTGCGAGCTATTAATACGCTGTCAATAACACAAGGGTCTCTGCGATTTGCTAAACAAGATCGAGCAGTTTAGAAGTCGGTTAAAAGATCAGGACGCCTCCATTCACCAAAAAACAAGCCTCGATATAGTCGAGTAAGCGTCTCTTTAGTGTAGAGGTAGTCTACTAGCGTATAGGTTAGCCAAATATTAAAGTTCAAAATAAGTATAGGTTATTTTATAACATTGTTTGTTTTGGAAAAAATCGCCGAACGTTCGGGTTTATTTTTAATACACCATAAACCGTCATAAGGTATTGACACACTTCACACTGGGAGCACGTGCCCCTAAGGATTAATGTTGAAGGTGATATTTTATCACTGCTGGACCCGTGTTGAAGGTTCTTTGTTAATGTTTTCTGAATTCCATAGAAAAAGAGGACGTGTCTGTCAAAATTAACACATATGAAAACCAGTTTTCCCATGAGCCTGGTTTATGATTCATAGAGCATTTTCTGTGTGTGTGTGTGTGTGTGTGTGTGTGTGTGCACGAGGATATACACCTATCAAGATTTTGGGCGGTGCTTTACTCATAAACGTTTCGGGGGGAAATCTGGAGAACAGATAGTAGTCAGAGACTTATTTTATCTTTGCTTGATACTACACAAAGAAAGCATATCAGATCTTGACCGACTTCTTACCCTAACTTTAATTGTTCAGAAACCAATAACCGAGGAGAACTGTCGCATGCGAACATTAACTAGAGCAATATGTCATATACATGTGTGTGCGTGCGTGCGTGCGTGTGCGTGTGTGTGTGTGTGTTTCCATAACTTAAATGTCTATATCTTCTCTATAAATGTATTTTTTATTCATGTGACTGGTTTGTCGGCTACAGAAATTAAGTCGATATATATTTGTGTGCGTGCGTGTGTTTTCTGAATAAATAGATTAAACATATATTTTTCTTCCTGGCTTATCTGTCGTCAATTAGAGTGAAATATGTTTGTTTCACACTGGTTATCGGTTTTGCAATGATATACATGGGCAAGATTTATCGATTCAAATAAACTTCGTGAATTAAACAGTGTATCTCTGGAAAGGAATGTTTACTGAAGAATGCATGATAGATAGGATGGCAGCACGCATAACTTAACAATCTAGGAGGATTTCAAAAATGACACATTATGCATTTGCTACTCAATGTAAAGGAATCTGAGAACGTTTTATCAGCTGTCGATAAACCAAATCTATGTGCATGTACCTTCCTGTTTCCATTCTATTCATTTTTCCCTGTTCGATTTCAATTTTGTTTTCCTTGTTTTTTTGTTGTTGTTTTGTTGTTGTTTTTTTTTATATAAAAAAATTATGGCTTTGATCGGTTAGGTTGGGTTTACTTACCGCTCTCTTGGGATGCTACCTTTACTGCGAATATGTCCTGAAATAGTTTGTATTATTCCTGCAAAAATGAGTATGAATATACAAATAAGATTTTCAAGTAAATCGATAATATTTATATAAAAAATGTGCACTGATATTTCTGACGCGTTCTCCTCTTTACGCAGTTCGTTTGACAACGATGAGACAAGGACGATAAACCCTCCAAATTAAAGCCATTTTGTTTGCAATGACATAATCAATACTACTATAACCTAACAGGCAACGAACTTGGTCATCGTAACAAGAGCTAACAACAACATAATAAGCCGAGTGGTGTTGTACATTCCTAAAACATTCAACTAAATGCAACAACGCAAAATATTATGAGGGGTTTACAAGTGATTACAATTTTATGAATATTCTCGTTTCATTTTCTTAGTAAAATGCTGATTGAAACAGAGTTTGTTCAAAATAAATTTAATTTGTCTTCTTGTTACATGTAAATATGCTAATAATCACGTTTATATCCACGTTAAAAGGATCTAAGTGTTTTAGTAACTGTACGATACTTTTTCATACACGGCCGCTTGAGGAATTTATGTAAATCATTTTTTTATACACAGCGAGAAATCGATGTAAATGCACGCAAATGGTTCTTTAGACTAAAGCTGAAAATTTTAATCAATTTTACTGCACTATGTTGTTCAACAAGCGCTCTTAAAGCATGTGATAAGGCTGGCAACGAAGAGAAATCCATAGCGCTCATAGAGCAAATGATAGGAATGGTATGGAAGGGAAAGCCAAAGATCTGTTAAGGAAAAGAAAGCCAAAGCCCTGTTAGAGCACATGGTAGGGATGGTAAGGAAGATGAAGAAAAGCGCTCTTAAAAACACATGACTGGGTTGGTGTGGAAGAGAAGGCCAAAGCGATCTTAGAGCACATGGTAGGGATGGTAAGGAAGATGAAGAAAAGCGCTTTTAAAAACACATGACTGGGTTGATGTAGAAGAGAAGGCCAAAGCGATCTTAGAGTACATGGTAGGGATCATAAGGAAGATAAAGAAAAGTGCACTTAAAAACACATGACTGGGTTGGTGTGAAAGAGAAGGCCAAAGCGATCTTAGAGCACATGGTAGGGATCGTAAGGAAGATGAAGAAAAGCGCTTTTAAAAACACATGACTGGGTTGGTGTGGAAAAGAAGGCCAAAGTGATCTTAGAGCACACGGTAGGGATGGTAAGGAAGATGAAGAAAAGTGTTCTTAAAAACACATGACTGGGTTGGTGTGGAAGAGAAGGCCTAAGCTATCTTAGAGCACATGATACAGTTGTTAAAAGCCAATAATTGTTATATGGTGCTTGTTTGTCCGGAGCAACCAAACAAGTTTAATGTATGCGCAAACGTAGCAAAGTTTCATTTGAGTCTGAAAATATAATACGGCTGGGTAGTCCTTTGCAAAGAAAAGAAAATAAATTTTGCGTTAAGTGTATAGGTACAGACTGCATTTTCTTCTAGGAAAAATGAAACTTCGACTTTTTCTAAAGTATAACAAGACATACTAAAAAAAACTATTGTTAGGACCAGTCCACTAATTTTTAAGAGGTTTAACCGTACTCTTCACCGATGAATCAAAATACGAAATATTTTTTCATGACCCGTATGATAGCTAAATTTGCTTCCGTTAGACCGATTGCATTTGGGTGATCGAGATCATGTATTGGATGAAGCTTTCGTAGCTGTTATCGCACATGTTGCAGATTTTTAAAGGTACACTTTCTTCAGAAATGGATATGCTTGTAATAAATAACATGCTAGGATACTTTTGAGCCTTCTAGGTTTGTATCCTTTAAGTGCTTCTCGGAAGCTGTATGCAACACTGGTTGAAATTCATAGATGATTTTATATATATATATATATATATATATATATATATATATATATATATATATATATATATATATATATATATATATATATATTGAACTGCAATTATTTACCTTGTTAGGCAGCCCTTGATTGGCAGCCTGTAGGTAACAATTTCACCTTTCCGAAAGTATTTGCGATTTCGTTCTTTATTGGTTCGTTTAAGACACAATATTTCCCACTGACGCTAACTAAAGAAAAGTTGACGGAAATAAATTATCCAATAGCTATTTAGAGACTTTTAAAAAAATTGCATGCACAAAGTAAGAGACGAAAATCAGATACTCGTTAAGTTCAACACTATCAAAAAAATTATAAATATTCACCGTCTTTCATACCAAGGCAACATTTAGAAACTTTTTTTTTTTGCGATACAGTATATAGTTTTTATTTCCATGATACTACCCTTTCTTTACAAGTTTTGTATTCGCAAATGGATTGAGTACGATGTCATTCATAATCTTGCCAACCGAAGATTTATAGACTTTGAACACACGACATCAATACAATAATTTGTATTGGCAGCCGGAGTAGCGTCGGCCTGATAATCCAAGGGTCTCGGGTTCGATACTGTAACAGTGTGAATTTTGTAAATATCATGGTAACACATAATTGAGTGAACGTTGTAAAGGTCAGCATGACACATAGCCATTTTTTAAAGTCGATGTATGTGATTGTCACGGAAATAAATCTATGGAATGGGTAAGGATACAGAGCTTTAATTAATCTCATTGGGGGCATGATGATTAATAAAGTCTGTCCGACAACTGTATCAGGTTAACGGGGGAAGCTTTGGTTGTTCCTCATGAATGCCAAGGGTTGAGATGTTGCTGGAATAGCGTTTGTACTTGTTGAAATGATTTTTTGTACGTTGAAACTTTGCAGAGATCGGTTTGTTAAGGGACGTGCTAAATATCTGGAATATTTCAAACCTGGATAGGTGTATACAACTTTTGGGGGATAAATAAACTTAAAATTATGACTGGCTCATTAACAATTATGGTTGTGTTTCCATGCGAAGTTTCATGTTTTACAACTGACTTACACCGTAAATTTAGTCAGTCTAGTTCTGATTGTGACTCAGAAAGTAGTAAGAACTACATTCTCGTAAAAATGTCCAAGGGACGTGTATAGGAAGTCTTGAGAGACGATTCTGAAGAAAGGAGGAAGGTTCCACACAAAGCAAGGGGGAAATATAAATACAGTCCATACTGCAGTTGAGACCCGTAAAAGGCTGGAATACATGAAGGAGGTCAGTGTAGGTAGCATCACATGAGAATCCAGAATGAATAGGTCGACCACAAACAAGTACCAGAGTTGAATCTGGAGTGACCCGCAACCAAGTCATCAGGTTATGTTGACATGCTTGACAATTGAATTCGGAAACATTCATTCGATTTTATGACGCAATTTGTCATATCTTTGTAAACGGAACTGCATTGTTTTTAACAATAACTTTCAGAAATTATTTTTCTAATACAAGCGTATCTTTAAATTTTCTTGTATTGTTTTATATTGTTTATCTTATTGATAAAATTGTTATATTTCATATACTTGGGCTCCAGTTATTCTATTATATGTCTCTGCACAGAACTCTGCACAGATCTTCATTTATTCCAACATCCTAATTACATATTTTTCATAAGTGACAACACAATAACACCGATGTCTCACTATAAACTGCCACATTGCAGACATCGTAGCAATATGACTGAAAAATTGTTAAAGCTACGATAAAAATCACACACACACACACACACACACACACACACACACACACTTCATAACACCGATGTCGATCATTCTCTAAATAACGGAAACCACCACCACCGACCAGAAACAGATACCCATCCAAACCAGCCCGGGTAGGCTGCCTCTGTGTGTCATTGGGAAAGGCACTTAGCTCCCATTTTCTTTTCATTACATATCCAATAATTCTTTATATGTAAGGTTAAAACCAACAAAAAGAAACAAAATCTGCAGCCGTATTCCTCTTGTACCGGTGTATATTGAAGTAATTGTCTACATTTTACTGATAAATAACCTCACACATAAGAAAGGGGAAATAACATTTATACACTGTATTGTATCTACTGCGGCATCGGATGTTTGGTATCGCTTCTGGTTTCGTAAGGTTGTTATTTGTATCTCTTATCCAATGAAGACTTGGTAAATTAAAACTAAACCGTCTTAATTATTAATTACCCTATCGTAGAGAACACAGATGCACATAGAAACCTGCTGCAACCGAAAGCTGTACCAAACATCCGGAGCAAATACAATGCATGGCTATAACTTCCCCACAAGTTTCGAAAAATTGTTTTGAAAAACACGAGCAGTGTTCATTTTTCGGATTTCACATATCAACTGTGCAAAACCATTTCCGTTGCAGCCATGTGATATATTGTAACAGTAAATACTGATTGTTCAACGTTCCAAGCGTGATTAAGGTAGGCTGAAAACCTATTTTAAGATGTGAACATTTGAATGATTAAAAAACGTCTGCTGAAATTAGAGCTGAAGTACCTCGATATTTTTGGAACGGGTCAACCTTAAGGTGTGATACAGTACAACAGCATTGAATATCGCGCGCTGTGATTTCACAATGAAAGCTACACGTCTTGAAAAATACTCTTTCTATCCTTTTATATGTTATCATAGATCCGACAGTATCTTTTCGTAGCCCAGTTTAGTACCTGGCCACCACAGTATAAGTCAATAGTTTTTGTTCTGAAGTTGTTCCATGGCATTTGAAGAGGATCAAGCCTGAAGGGAATTGGGTAAAATTAAATTCGTATTAAATTTTAGAACAACAAGGAATATTTAATTGTATATATGTAAATGCGCATTCATGATCATATTGGCATACAACTTAGATCAATTACATCGATGAAGCATATCTTGTAGGAAAAAATATCAAGTTTAATTG
Organism: Sinohyriopsis cumingii; assembly: GCA_028554795.2. NCBI lineage: Eukaryota > Metazoa > Mollusca > Bivalvia > Unionida > Unionidae > Sinohyriopsis > Sinohyriopsis cumingii. Next base: position 49,664,204 of record CM068838.1, read on the forward strand.
CAACTTGTAACTGCGGTGGACCCCATGACCGCTATGGGTCACATAATTTTTTCGTAGTTGTCCTACCTTGATTCAGATATAGAGGGGTTCATAACAAACGTCATTTCCAATAATTTTACAGTTTCTTCATCTCAAGTGTGGAGTTCTGAATACTTGTGTATACACCTCTGCTCTTGAATCTCTGACTGTATTCGTTTGGCTTTGCCTTCAATTCAATGTACAGTCTATTTCATCACCATTTGGGTTGAGTATTTGGGGTTCTTAAATTTGTTTCATTTTTCTGAACGGTACAGTAATCTAAATGTTTATCAATCTAAGTTGGAAACAGAAATAAAGTTGGAGTCACATTGGTCTTTGTTTAAAAACTAACACCCCCCAAAAAATCCATAAAACAGTAGCTTCAAGTTTTACTATTATTTTGTGTGGCAGAAATGTAAATGTGTGTCATGACAGAAAACACCCACTGTGTCTGAAAATAATTATCAGCCATCAACTTTTTGATCTAAATGGATTCAAATACAAAGAGGATTTTGCTTGAGACGAGCGAATAACGGATATATTTCATCTAGTAGGAGAAAATACTTCGAGTTTTCACGCACGAGATGAAATATATCCGTTCTTAACACAAAACAAGCAACACTTATTTTATTATATATTCCAATGTATTTGTATGACAGATTGATAACAGATTTCTTACCTTATTTCTCGCGATAACGTCAGCGGTTTACCTTTTATGTTCAACGGTGTTTTGAGTATATTCCCACAGAACATATCAGTAGTAACATTGTTCTCCTTCCTATATTGAAGCCAATGCAATGCATGTTTAAAAAAAAGTGAAGAAACAAGTAATTATAGGTTACTGTATTTGTATGGGAAAATATGAACGAGTTTTTTGAACGGAAATACTGCACGACCTTGGGAGTGCAGTATATCCATCCGACAAAATGAGTTCATATTCTTCATACAAATGCAGTAACCTTTTTATCATATGCTAAATTTGTTTAATTCTACCTAATGCTTAATTATATTAACAAAATACACCACACGAAATAAAGTAACTGAATATATGCCGCATTCCAAACTAATTACACATGCGCATATTCATAATTACACAACAATAACATTATTACTGCGCACATAACTCCGGCCAGATAAATTTGAACTTAGTCGTGCGCTCAACATAACTTTCGAAAGAAAATGGCATGTCTAATTAAAATTGAAATTCTGAGTCATATTGTGAATGAATGCGCATTGCAACAACTTTTCCATTTAATCTGGAATGAATAAATTTTGGTATTGCTTCGATTATACGAAATTTCGTTATTATGGACTGGATTTATATGTGACAATTCCACATGAAATACATGGGATTGAAGAAGCGAGGGATAAGCGTGTTGACAGCTGCAAATCTGCTTCTGTTTCTGTCACTGAACGTTTGAAATCGTAATGTTATCAAAAAGACGCTATTGAATTTAATGCTTATTTAATTTTGAGTGCAGTAAGGATGATGTAATAGCACTTATCGAAATTACAGGACAATTTCGAAATGTGTAATCAAGATTGAGAACATATGACATGGCTCATGTAATTCGGATTTGCAGAACTAAAAAGGTACATTTTGAGGAAATTCAGGATGTAAAACTGTAAGTATAATTTTTTCCCATTCTTATCACCAGCTAAAGGAGACAGTATATGACTTGCTACTTATATGTTAGTTGTAAGGACTCTTTCTTGCATCTGTTGTATACTGTAGCTAGCCTAAATCCGAAATATTGTATCAACGCGGAATGTGCCAAAGCAGCTGGTATATGGCAGTCCACGAAACATCTGTTTTCGTTCATTCAGAAACAAATTTAAACAACCACAACGTAAAGCGCCTCTTACGCAAGTGTAAATGATTTGTTTACAAATCAAAAGTGCTGGCGTCTGCGTCTATTGTTTGTTTACAATATAAAGTAGTTCCTTTATGCACGTGAATGCATTATGTGTATTTGCATGCGAGTTCAGTATCGGGTAATGTTGAACGATTCTGAAAAAGTAAAGACAACAGAGAAAAAAATGAGCATATAAAAAATGAATATTATTGGATTCAAACTTGGTTCGTTTACTTGCGAGCCGACCATACTTAACGATAACACACGCAAGCGTTTTAAAACTAACTTAGATTTCTTGACTAAAATGTTTATCGACCGGCAGTGGAAATATTTATCGTATTTCGTTCAATATAAATTATCACATTTTATTTTACAGGACAAATCCTGTAATTCACTGCCATGTATGAAATAAAATGTAATTATATCAGTTCCTTTACGGTGAAAAGCATTGAACTGAATGATTCTGTAACTCACTAGTCGCAGAGCTTACCGTAATTTCTTTTTTAATAATCTCATAGATACCGCTCGAAGTATTTGTCATTTTCTGATTCATTCTTGTTTTTCTTTCAACTATTTCCTTAAGTTGATTAGAATATACATTTTGCTCGTAGTCATTCATGTGTGTTCATTTTGTATTTGGTGTAAATAGAGTATGTTCATGAGATTACACGCCGACGAGCTGAGGACACATCTCCAAACGAGGATGTCATTGGTTGGAAAAGGGGTAAGATATTGTTTCTATCAACATTTAGAGATAATAAAAATTAAAAACAATAATTTAAAAGAACATAATTTTTTTGTTGGAAGGTCCCGTTTACTCGCTTGTGCTTGTTTGCGATTTTGGAGTGTATGTTCCCTCCAAAGCTGTCGATACACACACACGAAACCATGTCCTCGAATACCTGGTGGAAAAAAAAAACTTTAAGAGATCCGTTCTGCCAAGGTGCAGGTTACCACAATTTATTATCTCCCTTTAGATCCAAACATGAAAAATCAATAACTTTGCTTGTGCATTGAAAGGTCCGTGGTAATATTTTTATTAATATTTTATACATGAATATCAATAATGATGGGGGACTCAATATATATTCACAATTTACATGTCCAATACAATGACATAAATTCACAACACCCCATACGAAAGAAGTACATAAACATGCCCTTGAAAATATGTTTTAATTTCATGTAGAGTTGTACCAAGACTGCATAATTAATCTACCAGAAAGTAAAGTCAAAACGTCCTGTTTGCGGTGAGGTTATTCAACGTAATGATATCGGAATGAAACCCTTGATAAGCAAGATTTGTATTATTCAACAAATTATATCCACTCTAACTGCCTGATTGCCTTTGTAGTGTTCAATCGAGGAGAGAGTTATTGTGAAACTCATGACAGAACCTGTTATTGCGACGAACCGAATTTGGAAGATACGCTCATGTAGCTACATTACATAGATCGATAAACAGATAGAAGTAAAATATTTTATAACCACGACAATCAGTCAGGAGACATCGTTAAAGCATTATGTGTCCTTCATCATAGCACTCTCAAGATTTCCAACAATGTGTGCAAACAAGTCATAAACTGGTGTATGCAAACAAGTCATAAACTGATATATGCAAACAAGTCATAAACTGATGTATGCAAACAAGTCATAAACTGATATATGCAAACAAGTCATAAACTGATATATGCAAACAAGTCATAAACTGATGTATGCAAACAAGTCATAAACTGATATATGCAAACAAGTCATAAACTGATGTATGCAATCAATGTGCGTTTGTAATCCTGCGTCATTTATTGATCTGATGATTTTGATTTACAGATTACAAATTATATAGATTTACATATTACAAACTATAGATTTACAGATTATACATTATGCTCTTATCCATTGTTCTATTTTGAAGGAAGTCGTGTTAAAACACTACGCAAAATATAAACACACAAAGCCAATCTGTATGTTCGATCGATCAGCGGTAGAGAGAGAGAGAGAGACAGAGACAGAGAGAAAGAGAGAGGACGTACATTACAGAACAAAGACATTCCTCTTTTCTGTCAAAATGATCACTGATGATCAGGCCAGTATTCTGCCATAAACGGTCAAAGCCAGGTAACTGGTATGATCTCCATAACTGAGCACTATTTCGAAATGTGTTATGGCACACTCAAGTCTAATTGTAGCACACTGGTATTCAATCGATAATAATAAATACTCAAACGACAGTGTAACTCACAAAAAGAAATGAAAATAGATGATGATGATGAAACCTTTGTGGAGGTTGCAGATCCTTAGCACTTTTTTACATTATTAACAAGCGTATCTCATGCGGTATTTAAATTAGTTCCCTTTCTTTGACAAAGATTTTAAGTCACCTAGTTAACGTACATGATGTTCCTTTCCAAATCGAAAATTTTTATTAAAAAGCTCGAGCAAAATTATTACCAGACATGTATCGAAACAGAATTCTGCATCTTATTGGACATGACATTGGATTAGTTTCACGTAATTAATGTTTGTAAGCATTTGGAAAAATTATGATAATCATTTTAGTTTAAAAATTACCAATAAATAAGTATGATACGATCGTTATATTCATAAATAGTGTCGGTTTTAGTTTGGGTTTCAGATCTTTTCATTTATACCACAATGTTAAAGTATCATTTGGGTCTTCGCTATTTAAAAAAGGCACAAATCGATCTGCCGTATAAAATACACTGAACATGCATTCCTAACCATGAAGCCTTGATGCGCCGGTTATATTTATTGCAGGTACACTGATATTGCGAACGCAATTATTCCATTCGAGTATATTCCATCATTCTGAATGACGCAAAGCAACACAATTAGGTTATTTAGTGCCGAGGGTACTAGCGTTAAAGTACCATTATCCTGGTCATACCAGTGACGCCGACCTAAGCTGATCCGATGGCAGGATTCGAACCCACAGCCTTTTGATAGCAGTTCCAGAAAGCTAATCACCGAGCCACAGCGGCTCCAAATTTCCGACCCATACATTTATTCATTTAAAAGTCACAATTATTTTCAAAATCAAACGTACATGTACAATGATATCTTTACTTTATCGTTCAAAATAGCTTTTTAAGTATCGATAATATAAAACAGTTCTTACAGAAATCATTCCCTTAATTCACAGCAAGTTTGCTTTTTATGTAAAATTATATGTATTTGTATTCTGATAGCAGTTTTGCATTTAATAAATTAAACTTACTTCTCGAAGAGAGACAAAGGTTTGATAAAAATAAAAGGATTTAAATTAATGTTTCTCAGAGGAACTGACGTCAAGTAACGCTTAGAGGTCAATAGTGAATCGGCAGAAAGAGTACGTTGAAAATGCACACTGAATGCACATATCTTGTGCACATACTGTAACAGCGTTACAAAATTTTAATTTGTTTTTAAAATTAAATTTAATGGAAAACTAGAAGTTATATGACCAAAACATGATACAATATTGGTGAGATTTAAATACAGCAAGAAATAGTTTTCCAAAATAGGTCCTTGTGTAACATGATACAATAAGGGTGAGATTTAATTAGCAACAAGAAACAATTTTCAAAACACAGGTTTTTGTGCTCTTAAAACTCATACTATTTACATCTACGTTCTGCTTGGTTTATATAAGTCACCTACTACTTGAATCTTCAAGGTTTAATTTTAGTCCTTTGAACTGAAACTTACTATAGAGGAATTTGTGTTTGCTTCTTCTTTAGCGCCTCGGAAGGTTTGCCTCAGTAGTGACCTGATTTCTTGAGCAACTTACACATACCAACAATGTCTAGACAATCAATTGCATATCAGAATGATAAGAACGCGTGAGGCATGCATTATTCGATTTTACTTGTACATATATACTGTAGTTTGCTTTTTTCATCTTTATACAAAGAAAGAAGGAAAACAAAATTACCTTTTCTTTTAAAAATAAGATCATACTCTTTTATTTCACTGTTTTTCTTGACAGACTTTAAATATATGAGCCTGGAATGTAATGCTAAGAAAAGTCATATTTTAAAAACTAAATTTGGATAATGGTCTGACATTTTATGTATTATATGTTACCAATTATATATCGTTATTTATTCATAAACGACTGTAAGAGAAACTTTAGTTAGAACATGTACTAGTGCGAGTTTGCTCATTATACAGAAGTGTTTATTTTCTATTCTACTTGTAAATCCTTCCAGCATTATACTGCAGAGAAGCGGAAGAAGAAATTATATAAGGCTGGTGATTTCAGTTCTAACTTGATCCCCACGCTGGTCAAGAGGGCATTATAATAGCGTTTCCTTAATTAGACACTGACCAGATGCAATATTATCCTTAAATGTTTCCAGAAGATGAGGTCAAGTTAGCGGGCTAGTCTGCATTTTACGGGCTTATTGGTGTCGAATACTCGAAATTAGCAACCAAATTTAGGGCAGAACAAAATGAAGTATTTGATTGAAAGGAAAGGGTTTTTCAATAAAAGGTTATAATAACACGTTAAACTATATGAACAGCAGTGAAGCATTTTACACGAGTGAATATTTGAAATGAAATCTGTGAAATGAGTTGAACCATTAAACACTCGCAAAAGACCTAAACTATTCAAAGTATTTAATAAATTTCATTTGGAATAATCTCAAATGTAAGATATTATATATGAATAGCAACGCTACTCAATAAGAAAAGCAAACATAGTATAGTGAATTGACTTTAAATTACATTCGCTATGTCATGGAGTGTTATTACACGTGTGCTATACTGGAAACTACGATATAGGTATATATATCTAAATAACAAAACAACTATGTGATAAATTCACACAAACAATCGAAGCAACGAAAGTACTTACACTTTTTAATTATTCTTTACATGCCAGACGATACCTTGCAAAACTCGAAAATGACGAAACTGATCACAGGTTCAAAATTACGTCATAACGTGATCGCACTTGTGTTATTGATTTCTAATCAAATTATGGTATATATGCCTTTATAAAAGAAGACACTGATTTCTAATCAAAGTATGGTATAAATGCCTTTATATACAAAAACATTGATTTATAATCAAAGTATGGTATATATGCCTTTATAAAAGAAGACATTTGTTAATGAGCACGGTAGAGGGTTTGATGCAGTTAATACTGATCTTCGTTGCAACACTTTCCCTGGCATTATTATAACAGGTGTTTCTATCAAAATAAATTATGACTCTAAAATAATGAATGAAAGCATTGATTATTTTTTCTATCACCATCTGTAATGAGAAAAAAATAGAAACTCATTTTATCTTAAATTGAATGTAGTTACATGTTCGACTTTCCATACTTCACAATGCATAAAAATACCCTCTTTCAACAATCAGGTAAATGTTTCAACTTCACACCCATGCCTCATACCCCACCCATGTCCGACCACCAACCACAACCCCTTTCACGGGCTTATTGAAGCATGTCCATTACGAAAGGCGAAGAATCTTGGAAAAAGAATATTTACGTAAACCTCATGCAAGTACAAATTTATCAGTAATAGTATTTCGTCTGGGTGGCTAAAAACAGATCTGGCAATAAATCAAAATAAGGATTAAAAATGTTCCACTTATCAAAAGATTTCGAGCAAAACTGGATTTGTAATGTTTCTTTTATTTTTTTAATTAATCAAGGTTTATATAATCCCTTCTCCGCATAAATCAATTTTTCTTCCACTGTGATATCAATGTTTGGCAAAACCAAAGATCGTGTTATTTCAAAACATCATAACAGTTCCAAATTTGTATCTCTTTGTACAGCAGACATCGATCGTCATGTATATATGTTATTTACATGTATGTGTAACCTAATCCAATGTATATTCCCCTCACCCATGATTTGTTTCAGCCTTTTAAGCAATTTAGAGTATCCCCAACATAAGACTCGCAAATACCACGATCGAATCTAGTCCTTGTTTTTATGGTCAGTCTCTGGACATTTTCAGCACACTAAACATGTGTGTTTGTGTGTGTGATTTGGATTTTTAACGTAGCTTTAAAAAAAATAATTCTGTCATATCGCTACGATATCTGCAGTGTGGCAGTTTATAGTGAGGCCGACAAGTCCTAACACTAACCTCTTAATGATGAGCGCCAAGCGAGGCAGCTGTTAGTACCATTTTTGTAAGTCTTTGGTATGACTCGGCCGGGGATCGAACCCACGACCACCCGCATCCGAGGCGGACGCTCTAACCACTAGGCCACCAGAGCGGTGTCACTAAATATGAATGTTGTTAAACTTAATTGACCTCACGTCATGCCAGCTTTATAAACATTAAGGATTTTACTTCCAACATCCATCATACATTTAACGGCGATTTTATATGAAGAAGCAATGTCTGACAGTCTTGATATCGCAACACCGGCGTGAGACACATATGTTGAAAACAACTTTCTTTGGTTGGAAACGAAGCCGCGATTGGTTCTTAATAAGTAAAATGACGTTAATAGTTTACATTTCTGAAGGGCTAAAAGAGTGGAAATATTGGTATTACCTCAAACTTTGTCTTTCTCAATTCATGAAATAAACATAAGCAAAAGGAAACAAACATACACAAAATCCAAGCAGAAAGAGTGCATTCGAATGACCGTCAATCAGTCACAGTGTATATTTATTGTTTGAAATGGTCTATATATCCGGATGGCAGTACATTTTGCTTCTCTTTAAAATTACAGTTGCCCACTTCAAGATACTATATAGCTGCACATAAAAAAGTGACTTCACCATCTGTTTTGTGTATCAGTTTCACTGCTTTTGCAATAAAAACGAATTTTGTTTGTCGAATTATGAATTCGTGTATATGCCTTTGATGTGATGTGATGTGATGCGGTTGTAGGGAAAAAGTTCTTTGCACTTGCTTACATGGATTAATAAAATGAGAGAGAGAGAGATATCGTGACATATAAAATGCTAAGACTTTTACTGTTGGTTCAAAAGTTTACAGAGATCTCGTCAGCAGTGCAGCTATATCGCAGTCTGGAGTACATTGCCATGGAAACAGCAATTAACAACGTTGGTAACCAGGTCTGTTTTGCATAGATATGTTTTGGGAGAGGATATTCGCTTGTTTGTTATTTGATAAATGCAAATACTTTAAATATTGATACTGTTAATATTATGCAAAACGAGAAATACTAAATAAAATTACTGTATACACACATGAAATAATGACAATTTTCAGGATGAAGCAAGGGACAGACTTGACTTTTTGATGTGAGATTACAAATATGAAGTCCAGCATGAAGTCCAATATGAAGTAAAATGTAACCATAATACATCGATGAGTATGAAGACATCGTATCAAAATAGAATTTGATAACTTTGTTATAAATCCCTTATATTCATTGATATTGGTCTTTCGGAATTGTGTCATAGTAGGACTTCGAAGTATTAATTGAATATTGTGCGTTGTATTATATGCTCATAATTAATTAGTTTCAATGCACTCGTGTTTGTAATGCGTCATTATGGGAAATGAATGTTATTCCGACAAATATTTCTTTTAGTGACTTTCATGTAATGAAGTTGTTGTGTTTATCTCATGACTATGATGATTTTGACATGCCATAATCAAACTTAGGTATATGCAGCTAGATGACGGGAAACATCTAGATAAATACGTTACTGCTATCTTTGACCTATGTTTCATTCTTATGTAACTTGTGGAGATTTTGTTTAATGTTGATCACTCGCGTGTGCTGTCCATTTGCAAGTTATGAAGCTAGATAAATTGATACAGCTCTGTCTGTAAGAAACCTTACAGCCAAAAGTCATCGTGACTTTTAGAGTGGACAATAGTAATACTCGATTTCATTTTAACTATGATTTGGAAAAAAATTGGAAAGAATATAATTACTTTTAATCAGCTTATTATGGTTTTGATATCACATTAATCCTCTTTATTACTTTTTATGGTATACCCTTTCGTAATGGCCAACACTATGTATGTCACGATGAATTTGACAGGACCATATTTTTCGACTGGCAGTTGGAGATTACGAAAAGCTTAGTAGAGGCCAGCTGTGTAATATTTCTTTCAAGTTCTCCAAGACTTCTGATGAACGCATAAATACAAACACAGTCTTATCTCTAGAAGTTACGGTGTGTTGTTTATACAATGCACGGGGGCGTGATTCGTAGTTTCACTCAGCATCTTTTTAACTCATTAACGCCTGGTCGCGGTCATAACTTTGCCTAAAAGCAGGGCCGGCGCCAGACTCGGCCAGACTATCTGGCGCCCTAGGCAAGGTTAGATTCTGGCGCACCCCCCCCCCCCCGAAAATATCAATTTCAAAATTTATAAACAATACATTTTTTTAAAAAATGCGCCCCCTGAAATCAGCGCCCTCGGCGGCTGCCTTGTTTGCCTATATGGTGGCGCCGGCCCTGCCTAAAAGTTAGGGTTCTTTGAGATATTGGTACATGTCTGGGGGAAAGGTAATCAGTATCCGTTATGTCTATATTTCACTTCAAAAGATTTGTAAGAATTTTCACATATAATTAGACACTAGTGTTTTGTCTCCTTTCTTATAAATTGGCATGCCATGCGCTATTTTCCTTCGTGTTGAGAACACGCTGGCTTCAAGTGATTTATTTAATAATATTTGAAATGACACAAACATTTCTTCAGCTTTATCTTTTAACAGTTTACGAATAATTTGATCGAGTTCAGCGGCTTTGTTTAGGTCAAAGACTAGTTCTTACACTATAATTTCATGTGGTTGTATAATGATGTCAAAAATATTAATTTGATTTCGAACTTCAAAATACTATACCTGTTGAGTATTATGTTTACATGTGTGTCAGAGAACAATTACGAGTTAATTGTCTTTGAAAACAACCTAACTATCCTCAATTTGTTATGTCAATTACACGGGTTGATTGATTGATTGATTGATTGATTGATTGACATGTAATTAGACTTTAGTGTGAGATAACAATTTCCGGAATAATGCACCATTCTGGAGATCATTGGAATTAGCTGAAGTTAACCATTTTTCACAGAAAACTAGCTTGATTGCCAACGATTAATTCTGCTGACAAAAAGAGGGGTGTCTTTATTGTTTAACGCATGTATGAACCATTCCTTTCTCTCTCTCTAATACATGCAAATTAAATGCTGACAATTTGATGGAATGTTACAATGATAGAATGCAGATAGTTATATCAGGCTGTTTCTGTTCCATTTCGAAGGGTATTTTATGTCAATCTCAGCACAAAGAATACTAGTATACTAAATAAACAATTAAAACGACATAACACAACAGATCTACTTAAACCGAACTGAAGTCGCAAGCTATAGATTCATTACTGGCGGCGAGCTTAATAGTGTTATTTTTCTGTAATTCTAGAAGTCAAGCATAAGGGTGATAAACCAGTCTATAATACATGTATGTACGAGTTAGGGAATAGAGGATACACTTCTGAAACATTCGTGCAAGTTTTTAAAATAGTTTCGTTGCTAATAACGTGAATAATCCTCTAGAATGTTATACTAATCTCACAGCTTACATTTCCAGCTCGTTTAAATTGTACATTTGGAAATTCATAATACCATGTAAAGGTATTTTTCTTAACTGAATGCGATTGTACAATGCCTGGAAAGGATATTATAAAATAGTTTTGTGATCCTCAGGTATCATTCTGTGTAAATCGTATTTTAAAAATACTAAATAATTAGGAATGTTCAATACAGTTAATGTCTCTAGGTTGGTTACGTCTACCTTTCTGCTTTTTTTGCTGTAACTAAAAACGTTGTCGTCGTCGTCGTCGTCGTCGTTGTTGTTGTTGTAGTGTTTAACGCCCTTTTTCAGTACATGATAGGCTATACACGGTGGCCCGTATAACTGGTGGAGGACGAACCCTGGAAAACCCCGGGAAGAACCACCGATCCACGAGAAGCTACTGGCAAGCTTTCTCACATAACCACACTAAAAACATATTTAAACATTAAAATGGCAATTTAAGTCTAGCTTGCTTGCACATGTAGTCCATATTCTTAAAGTGCAACAATGACAGACATAAAGCGCTATGATAATTCTTTTCTTGTTGGGATCGAAATACTGAACTCTCTCTCTCTCTCTCTCTCTCTCTCTCTCTCTCTATATATATATATATATATATATATATATATATATATATATATATATATATATATATATAACCTGCAATGGATTTATTTGCTTGTCTTGGACATGTACTTTGATCTTCCCATCGCTATTTACATCTATTATCAAACAATAATAAAGTTGCAGGGACCGTTGCATGCACTAGCTTGACACATTCTTAGCTTGCTAAGTTGACTGTATCTGAAGTTTGGATCTGAAGGGAGATAATACATAATAGAAAGCTTTAATTTGACAGTACAAGTCTATTTACGAGTTTTCTGATGCGCGAAAAGGGCGTTGCTTTGAGCGTGTGTTGCACCAAATTCGGAGGATAGGTGTACTCCAAAATTAGGAAAGAAGCACCAAGTGTGTAAACATCGATCTAGCTACCTATCATGGTTTTGACATTGTTTAGGGTTAAATTTTGTCTGTAGACGAAAGAGTTGACCCTTTTTCGGAACGAGAACATCCTCCGGTGTGTAATCTCATGAACGTTATCTAGTCACACCAGACACCCACACACACACCCACACACACACCCACACACACACACACACACACACACACACACACATATCCATCTATATATGTATATATGAGGTACAACATTTATTATTATATCAGAGGTATTCAATTATAACTCTTAACATAACGCATTTTAATTGATATCTATTAAACTCTCTTGATAACTTGTTTCGTCTTCACTCGCCTAATTATTTAATGAGAAGTCAAACAGTCTGTTCACTCCGTATGCTGTTGTCTGCACTCTCCAAATAATATCATGTCAAGAAGGTATCAGGTACATATAGATAAAGCTCTAGCATTCGGAGTAGGTACTAGATGCAATGAACTCATTTACAAACGTATTTAAAAGGCTAGTTTGAAAAAAGGTACTGCTGGTGATACATCATTTGTTTTGTTCTATTTATGTATGTGAGCATCTCAACTGAATAATCAACCTGACACCTAACTTCAGCTGTCCACTCAGTTTGAGAAGTAATTACTTGGAAATGCTCGTCTTCATGGGACAAAACCACATTTATTTTAGTCAAAATAAAACAATGTGTGCATGAAATTCAGGTAGAGCTGCAAGGGTGTTACGGTTGCATCTCTAATGATATCATCTTTCTACCTGTTAGGAAAAAAAGCGTGGAATCGGAAGTTATTCTGTTAACGGGCCAGCATTTTTGCAGATAATACTGATCACATTATGAATGTGTCGTTATACGGTGGTCAATATACTAGAATATAAAAAATTTAACGGTTTGTACAATTTGTTTTCAAACTCATTTCTAGTTATTGATAAGAAGAGAAAACAATTAATCATATAGGCTTTTAAAGACGCTTTAAATGACACCATTCCCTCCCTGCTAGTTTGATAGTGACTCATTGTTTAGTAAACCAGACTCATGATTATTGGGTCTCTGGGAGGATCTCTAACTCAGGTAACTTGTTAGGCTCTGTCGGTTTCTAATCAAAGAACTTTATTCATGAGGCATTATCACTGAGTAGTCAAAATATGATAATGTGCCTTGAAGGACAATTGCCAGCCAATCGATTTGGGTAATTTAGGATCGTAATTCAGCCAGCCAGTGGACATAAATTATGACTTTATTTCAACCAGCCAATCGATGCGGATAATTTAGGACCTTAATTCCGCCAGCCAGTCAACATGGGTCATTTTGGACCTTAATTCCGCCAGCCAATCGACATGGGAAAATTATGATCGTAATTTCTCCAGCCAATCGACTTGGGTAATTTAGGACCTAAATTTGATTTAATTAGGACCTTAATTCACGGCATCTTAAGAAGTATTGCCATTATTAATACTTTTTCTGACAGCAAACAATATTTTACCAATTCATTTAACGAAGAAAGGCGTAATTTTTCCTTTTTAATATGATTCAATGTCTTGTTATGTATATTTGATTTAATTATATCTGAATTAATTGTCTGTAGGTTTTAAAATCCGTTTTCTTTAAATTTCATTGTATGTCAAAATAACGTAGTTCTGTTTGTTAGGAACTTAATACTTTTTATATAAAAAGTTTGACCTTGACTGTTCGTTTTAGTAAACACCAAGTGTTGACCTAGATCCTGACCGTGATTCAAAATTAGTAGCAACCACACAAATAAGTTCTACTTTTTGGTTGTTGTCGAGGTCATGATGCGACTACGTGATTTAAGATGTAAACAATTTTTTTAATTTTATATCTTAGAGTAAAATGATTGGCTTTCGTCAGGGTCTTGTTAAGCATACGTGATATAAACACGATCATGTGATCCCGTTTTCAATTTCGCAACTTGGAGATTTTTGAAACTGCGTTTTAAAATCCTATATAACCTTTGTTTTGGAGACGTAATCTCATTTGGGCCTTTTATTTACACTGGAAGGTTTGTGTCGTTTGGAGTTATTTCAAATTACTTGGATTCAAAAGAATTAGTTCTTTTTTTCCCTAGAAATTATGTATGCTCATATGAGATTCTTGAACAAAGACAGCTCTTATAAAAATTTATTCAGATTTCCAAAACCGGAGTAATAGGTCGCCAAGTACATTTCAACGTCTCATGAATATGATTACCTCTGGTCTAGACAATTGTGATGCTGTCATCATCTACAACGACACGTGGAAAGAACATTTAGCAACAATTCGAAAATTCGTTGACAGACTCACTGATGCATGTTTGACAATCAAGTTATCTAAAACTGAGTTATGCTGTGCTAATGTAACTTTTCTAGCGCCTATAGATGCTAAAGTCAAGGCTATCTCTGAATTTCCAATGCATGTTAATAAAAAAGCAACTGATGCGATTTTAATTTATGACCCGATAATATCGAAAATGTTGTTCGAATTTTTCCATTATTGCAGAACCCCTAACAAATTTATTGAGTGAGAAAAACAAATTCCTTCGGACTGAAAAATGTCAGGAGGCTTTTGACAAGTTGAAAGCCACACTTAAAAGCGCGTCAGTTCTTACAGCTCCAGATTTCAGCCAATCGTTTATATTGTCTGTTGATGCAAGTAATATTGGGGTTGGAGCGGTTTTGATTCAAGAAGATGAAAATGGTATTGATCATTCAGTGTGTTATTTTTCTAAGAAATTAAATAAGCACCAAAGACATTATTCAACAATCGAGAAGGAATGTTTGGCTTTGATATTGGCATTACAACATTTTGGAGTTAATTCAGCTCCTTCTTCGATTATCGTATTTAGCGAGACCACAACCCTCTTACCTTCAAAATGAACAATACAAATCAAAGACTACTAAAGTTCAGTTTGTTGATACATGAATATAATCTTGACATCAGGCACATCAAGTGAAAATATAATTTAATAGAAGACGCACTTTCCTGTGTATAAGAATGTATTATTTCATGTACACTGTGTGTAATTTATATGAGTTCGTTTTAACCTCATGTATAATTAGTCTGTGTTAAAAAGAAAGCTTTATCGCATAAATTTTTCTTTTTTACGGAGGAAATATTATGTTTATTTGATTTAATTATATCTGATTTAATTGTTCGTAAGTTCTAAAATCTTCTTATTGTTTGAAAATGTTATTATATATTAAAATAATGTATTTCTGTTTGATAGAAACTTAATACTTGTTTTAGAAAATAGTTTGACCTTGACTGTTCGTTTTATGCATCTCATAGAGAGTAACATTTCCTATTACAGTATATATATATATATATATATATATATATATATATATATATATATATATATATATATATATATATATATATATACATAAACAATAAACGTAAATAATTCGATTCTTGTCTTGTAACGAAAAGAGTTTAATTCTGAATTTATCTGTGTCAATAAAATCCCAAACAAGATTTTTCAAACAACCTAATCTTCTTAAGACGATCTGGTTAAAAATCCATCATTTCAAAAACCTTTTCAAAAGGGTTGACTTATTATTTTCACAGAAGACCTTCAAGATTATATAATGTTGTATCAACAAGGAATGAGTTTTCTGTAAAATCAACTTGTCTTCTAGTAATTCGTTAAACCAGTCCCCAAACCTGTATTGATACAGCGGCTCTTATCATTTATAATACAAGGGATGACAATTTCTCATTTCAGATATGAAATTCAACAATTTGGACTGCAAATGTGGCTTAAAACGAATAGCAGTCCGTTTTCTAATTCGAGTTTCCTCCGAATATTCCCACCCCATTTTTCATATTTGGATATTTATGTTGGGGTGTGGGGTCATTGAGACTGTGTATAGAAAATTTGGAATTTGCAGCCACCGCGCGGTAGAAACATACGGCAGTCACTTAAACAGCGGGCCGAGAAAATGTAACCTTATGTTATATCGACTATATCGACTCATACCTGTATTAGGAAAATGATTTAATTTCTCAGAAATGGCAAGTATTATACTCGTTATGTCGTTATTCTGCTGACAGGCGGCGTAGATGACCCAGTACTCGCCATTTACATTACTAGTCACATGGCTTCACAAATCTCAAATGACGACATCGGAAGTCCAGTAGTTACATTATGTCAACAACAAACTCCTTTATAATGTTATTGTACAGAAATTCAATTTTATTAAACTAAAGTCAGATACTTTTTGTAAAAACCAGCAATCTGGCCTGTCTGATTTATCAAGCAGAGAGCACATGTCAACGTGGTAGTCACGTCATACAACAAAACTACAGAACTCAGAATATATAAATATGGAGAATTTTACGTTATTTCGATTTTGTATTATTATTACAACCAGTTCAATATTCATTTAATATTGTTTTAATTTTTCTTCTCTACAACGTTTGAAAATGTGCGTTGTTAGATTTGCGTACTCATGCGACTAGCAATGCAAATCGCTAGTGCCAGGTTACCCCACACCCTCGACCCCTGACCTGATCCGGCTCAGATTTGTGTTGCAATACCTTGAGACAAGGCAAAAATTTCGTGTTGAACCAGTGAAAGGAGAAAAAAAAAATGTTCTGCAAAACTCACCAAGGAAATTGACTTTGGAATAAATAATAAAGGTCTTGTCCACCTCAATAATTATTCCTCCAAATTTAGAATATAATCAGCTCTTGGTGATGTCGGATAAATGCCTAATATAATGTTTTCCATGTGTTATCTATGATAACCTGAGCTGATTCAGACTTTGTGCATGTGAATATTCATTCCATGCTACCATGAATCAGCGGAGAGAGAGAGAGAGAGAGAGAGAGAGAGAGAGAGAGAGTCAGACAGAGAGAGGGACGGAGAGAGAGAGAGAGAGAGAGAGGGAGAGCGTTCATAGGAGAGTACCAATTTGTTTCTTCAAGTTTTCTAAGTGGTAAAGCTGTCAAATATTTAGAAAACGTATACCGGCAAACGATTCTTACGATCGGTTACCCGGGTACCTGACAAAGTGAAATTGTATTACATGTATACAAACCTGTATAGGAACCAGAAGCTAAGCCCACATTTCTGTATTCACACAGTAGCTTAAAAATATCACTATCTAATATCATCGGGTACAAAGTCCAATAACTCATCTTCATTGTCTGACAATGTTCTGAAATCCCCCATCATTGTCTTGTAAATCTTTATGTTGCAGTCATCTTAAATATCATATGACTCCCTTTCCATGGCTTCACTGTCATAAGCGGATGCTATTTAAATTATGAGCTTGAGCTTTGTAAGTAACACTTTGATCATACAATTTGTAAAATCGATATAAAAAAAAGTTGCAACTGAACATGCCATTTGTGTGGCAAGATGAAATAGCTTGTAAACCGTTACGATAAATGGATAACCTATCGGACATTTTATAACCTGGGTTATTATCAATAGGTGGGTCCCCAAGTACTCGGATACCAATTTGAATCTTTACATCCGAAACAGAACACATCAGAGGTAACATCTATGGTAAAATATCAACTATGCGTCTATCCATGCTTATTTCAAAATCCATGAATTGGACAACAAATTTTTACAAAAGTCATGTTACTGAAATAAAATTAGTCAATTCTTATCAATTTTTATGTGCTGAACACGAATATGACAGTCAAATTGCAAAATTGGCTCTAGTTTTTTTGTAATCTGCAAGAAATTAATGTTTACATACCGAAATGCATTCCAATAGTAAAAGGTCAACTGTAATAGCCTACCTATAAAAAATCAAGTCATTGACTACATCTTAGATTTCTTCGCCTGTCTCTTGTACAGCTGTTCGGGAGCATCTCTGAGGAGTGTCCAGCAGTAGTCAGCCAGCATTGTAGTGGACCATTTTCCCTGGTATCTTTGTTCCATTGTTGCGATATCTTGATGAAAACGTTCGCCGTGTTCATCACTAACAATACCACAGTTGCTAGGAAAGAAATCCAAATGGGAATGAAGGAAGTGAATCTTTAGAGACATATTGCAGCCAAGTTTCTTATACTTCATCAACATGTCTTCTACTAGTTCCTTATAGTTTTCTGCCCTAACATTTCCGAGGAAGTTTGTAGAAACTAGGCGAAAAGCATTCCATGCTTGTTTCGCGTCACCTTCCAGCAAGTTGTTGAACCGGTCATCTTTGAAAAGCTCTCGAATCTGAGGACCCACAAAAACTCCCTCTTTAATCTTTGCTTCGCTGAGTCGAGGGAATTTTTCATGCAGGTATCGGAATGCTGGCAAAGTCCGGTCAATGGCTTTCACGAAGTTCTTCATCAAACCTAGTTTGATGTGAAGGGGTGGTAGCAAGATTTTCTGAGCCTCAACCAGAGCTGGGTGTTGGATATTCTTCTCTCCAATGGCTACATTCTGCCTGTGAGTCCATTCCTTCCTCATGTAGTGCATTTCCCTTGCTCGGCTATCCCACTCGCATAAGAAACACATGTATTTTGTATATCCTTGCTGCAGTCCCATTAAAAGGGCAACTACCTTCAAATCACCACAGAGGTGCCAGCTGTACTTGTTATACTCAATGGAATTCAGTAGCTGCCTTAAGTTATCGTATGTCTCTTTCATGTGGACAGCATACGCTACTGGAATAGATGGAAGAATGTTTCCATTGTGCAAAAGCACAGCCTTGAGACTCAGTTTCGAAGAGTCCACAAATAGTCTCCATTCTTGTGGGTCATGAGTGATTTTTAAAGCATTCATGAGGCCCTCAATATCGGAACAGAATATCAGATTACTTTCCTTTCTGAAGAAAGGCTCCAATTGCTGGTGGCGCTTTCGATATGCAGTAATTGTGACATCTTCTTCTAGAAGATTCCATTGTTGGAGTCTTGATCCTAGCAATTCTGCCTTGTTCTTTGATAAGTCCAAATCACGAATCAGGTCATTTAGTTCTTCCTGTGTTATTCTGTGTGGGGTTGATGATGCACCACAGTGAAAATCTGGATCACTGCATGCTGATGGACCAGGAGAAGAACAGGTCGACTCACCTTTGTCTTCGTCAGATGAATCAAGAGAATATTCTGCTGGAGGTTCTGGAATAGGAAGTCCCTCACCATGTGGAACTGGTCTCAATGCAGACGGAATGTTTGGGTAGACTATTCTCGACTTCTTTCGCTTCGTTATTCCGCCGGAAAGAGGAGGAACCAAGCAGAAGTAACAGTCATTTAGGTGGTTGCTTGGCTCTCTCCACACCATTGGGACTGCAAACGGCATTGATGACCTTTTGCAATTCAACCACTGTGAAAGCTGTGTTGTACATGTAGCACAGCATATATGCGGAGCCCAAGGCTTGTCTTGGTCACCAACCTTGCATCCGAAGTAAAGATGATATGCCTTCTTCACTTGAGAATTGATACTTTTCTTCTGGTTGGCAAATGTCACTTCCCCACAAATATAGCAAAAATTGTCCGCGGTATTAACACACTTTCGAGGCATTACTGTTCTTTATTGTACGTAAATGGATAAAATAATAAGTTTTATGTAACAGTAGCTTGAACTGTCTCGCACAACGTCTAAAATATTTTAAATGCTGAACCTATCTGATTGGGCTTTATATAGTACACTGCTTACGTCAGCTTCAGCAGCCGCCTGGCATTAGTATAATAGGCCTACACATGTATAGTACACTGCTGACGTCAACTTACTTCAGCAGCCGCATGGCATTAGTATTGCATTGCATCAGAAAATGATGCAATCAACTGTGGATGATGTGAGCATGATGGTATTATGCAATGTTACATCATTATTCCGGATGTTGCTGCAGTCCTACTGGAGAAATTTACACAGTGAAACATAGAAAATGAGGTATATGAATATCTTCAAAACGAGAGCCAATACAAATTTTTCACGGTTATATTCGTGTTCGGCACACCAAAATACTACAGATTAGGGCCTTTTCAAGTCAGTAATGATTTCACTGTTGACCAGTGAGATCTGGCAAAGCGGCCTCGTGACACCATGTAGACAAAAAATAATCTATCTGAACTTGAATAAGGTTTCCTAAGTTCCTCAGGGCACTTTCCGGGGGCATCCATGTTTGTGGATGTCAAAATTCGTTCCCAGGCATTTTGATCGTCATTTGCCTTCTTCAAAGGACAATGCAGCTACATTGTAGATCTTTGGACAGTAGAAATCCTTAAAAAGGAAATGTATGCATCAATGTTTAGCATTATGGATGAAACTGACTCGTCTATCTCATGGATTTCCATGTGAAAGAGTTTGAAAAGCTCAAGACCTTGATTGTCAATGGCTTTCATTAAAATCTTTTCGTGTGAAATTCCATAATGTCGTGGTAAAAGTCATTTCCTCCCATGCACAAAATGATGGCAATCAGAACAGCCGAATACTTCTTATTGAAGTATCTTTCAATACTTTATATGATTTTGTAGATATGTTGTACAGCTCAGGCTTTTGTTTCTGTAACCAAACATAAACAGGGCGTGTAAAGGTTCCAGAGATGAATTAGGATATCAGCTGGTGATACAAAGTTGACAACAGAATCTCCATCAGACAACTCAGCTTCAAGCTCCTTCATCCAATCAAGTTGAGCCATTTCTGCTTCTCCCTTTCTCTGCCTGATGTTAGATAGCTTCTCCGTACCAGCAATTCCTGATTCGAAAGTAAATCGAGCTCTTGTAATCTTGTAGTCAGGTGCAAACAGAACCTTTTCATTTGTTTCACTCAGTTCAGCCTTCTCCAAAAAATCATCGAGAACCACTTTCAATGTGGTTATGTCGTCATCTCTACCAATGGAGGGTGGAGGATGGCGGCATAATAGTGGCGCTGATGGTGTGTTGTTTATATCTTTATACTCTAGTATGCTACTATCAGTACCGCTTACCACAGTTTCATCTTTGTTTGTCATAAATGGTATTTGTATTTCTTCATGGAGGGCTTGAACATCTTGGGGAATATCTTTATTAGCATCAACTTTTATCCTAATATTTGAATATTCTTCCTCCTCCTCTGCCTCTTCTTCTCCTCTTTTTTCATTCATTTTATCTTCATAAATTGGATGTACATCCTCCTCATCTATATCACTGACATCAATATATGGCAACAAATGACAATATACATTTCCATCATCCTGTATGTTTTTCATATCTTCGATTGTATCCCCATTACTGTCAACTGATGTAATGGAGGTAATGGCTCCATTAATACTCTCTATATCTTCACTGGAGATGTTTAGTGGGACGTTTTCATTTATATCATTATTACTAATTTTATCCATTTTCTCCAAATCATGAATGGCCAAGGAAGAAAAGCTTTCATCTAGATCCATGTTTTCTTCCTGAAACTCCGAATTTTCCATCGCCACCGCTTTGCCTAGAATGTATGTGAAGGGCTGTAATGTTATAAGTCTTGTCCAAATGTATTTCAAATTCTTGATGATATTACATACTCCGTGTCTTCAAGATAAAACTGTAAGTATTCTTGTAAAAAGTCACAAAACTATTTAGACAATGTATGTGAAGCATCTTTCAATCAATTACATCACAACAACAGTCAATTAATCTTATTTTGGTACAGCATATAGACCTACAATATATTATGCCCAATACAATATAGAAATCCCATATTTAAAGCTAGCTTTCAAACACAGGGAACTGAAACAGGGGCATTATAACTGGACAGTTAGCTGGGAGTCTAAAAGCAATTCTATTTGACATGAGTGAAATTCACAATTGCTGATAACAAGGTGATGACATATAAAGCAAACACCGACAGACACGCATCAAATTCTAGAGATATTCAGACTTAGGGGTCTGTCCTAGGAGTAAATATAGCTAGCAAAGGGGATAAAAGACTGCATTTAAAGCAGGTTTCCCATGGAACATAATCCCTCGTGAATGTATAACATAACCTAGCTGTTATTGGGTGTGTATCGTTGTAATCCAGTGTGGAATATCGGATTACTTTTACTGGCAAGTGATATTTCAAAGCTACTAAGATTAAGGCTTACACTTCCGACATATACACACATAAACTGATAAGATCCTCACGTGGAGATGCTTGCTATTCTTGACCAATCATGGTCTTAAATGGATATTTACCAACTCGATATACCGCTCATTGGATATGACATGTCCATAATTACAGCTATCTGGACATGATCTGTTTAGTTTAATGCTAGGTCGCACAGTTTATGAAAGAGGACAGCGTTAAAGTACGCAATTTTAATTTCCCTCGTAATTTTCTATTTTTTTAATTGTTTGTTTTATGCAAATGTGTTTGATATGACTAGGATTCGCATTATGTATCGTTGATTCAATTTCATGGAAATCTGTTAATGCTAGAGTTGTTATGCAATTTATCTCTTTCATTTTACAGTTACTAATTCATCGATAGTATTGATGATTGTATGCTATACACGTTATCACGTTGGTAGGATTTCACAGGGTTATGTGAAATAATTTCCATTGTCTGTTAGGACGATACTGATTATCGTGATTTAACGATAATTGCATGTTTTTTTATCTGCATTTGTAACGATTAAATCATCTTATAAGTTAGGGACTGATGTGAGCTAGAATTTTGTGAATTGTATGCAATAATAATCGAGCATGTGGTAGTAGGTAAAGAGATACGGTAACGTTCGACATACCGCTAACGTGGTAATCATGGCCTTTCGCTGTGAAGCCAGGGTGCTGTTCTATCGGATTAGTTCAGAATGTGTGCAGTGTGGATAGATAGTATTCTTCTGAGCAACGTAAGTGAGGGAATTTTATGTACATGTAGAAAGTACTACCTACAAAGATTTAGGGGTCATTTTGTCTTTTAAGTAACAGCTTTCTTGGGAGAGACGGGATAGTTCGAAGACGAAAGTTCAAGAGTATAACAGGGGTGACGAGTGCAGAATAAAGGACTAGGATGTCCAGGAAGGGGTGGAGCGTAGGGAATAGGAAGGGTCTAGGAAACAGGAAGACGTGGATACACGGTCGTTGGAGAAGGTGATGTTATCAGTCGTGGACATTGCGTTCTTTTCACCACTCGTTATTATGATGAAGTAAATTCCAATTAGATACTACTATTAAATTATGTTGACATAATATAGAGTGAATTGGAATTGCCGCTATTAATTTGTTTTGATTAAATGTGTTATTTTGTCTTGTTTAAGGGGGCTCCAATTGCTTTATTTTTTCCCAATATTCTTGCTCAGTTCTCTGTTGAAATTCTATTGTCCACTCGCACCGGGCTATACTATCGAGGGAGGTCATCCTCTAGATAATGCCAGCCAAATACAATTAACCACCCTCTTACTACGAGGGCGACGTTACTGCCATATTCTAATGTCAAATATGTTTTAAGGACGGAAACGTAGTGCATTTTCTTTAATGTCTGTGTGGTTGTGATTCTGTGCATGTCTACACAGCTGTGTTTTGTTGCGGTAATAGTGAACAATGCTAAGTCTATCAACTACATTTGTTTGTTGATGTATTCAATGATCGATAAAGAAGCATTACTTTCTTTTACAGTCATCGTCTATAGGCTCATATGAAAATATCTTATTATCAATGGAATAACGTCACTTTGTAGGAGGGGGAGAACACCGACCCACTTGGGACCTAAAATCACTTTTTGAGTCTCAATAGCCATCTGGAAATATGATACCATAACGCCCTGCATTAGTCTATATACAATTGCTTGTTACTATCGTGGAGTTCATATTCTGGTTCTATTTTAGTCATACATGGAATATGAGTGTATCTAATCAAACTCAGACACATTGAATAATGTATAAGATGCATGCGTATTAACGAAGTAATATTGTACCCGATTGGTTAAAATTTGTTATCACTCTGGAGGCTATATTTCTGATCCAGATTTGTTGGAATATATCCTTACAACATTATGATCTCAGACGTGTTTGACAATGCTATAGATCCATGATGATAATAAAGTGAAATTGCATCCGATTGTTTGAGCTTGTTACCCCTAGGGAGGCTATATTTGTTTATATTAGTTTAATCAAAATTGCAATAGGGATTCACAGTATTAAGATCTAGGATGGAAGAACATGAGACATACTCACAAAAAAAAGCTAATCTTGCATCGGATTGGCCTAGATTATTACAACCTTAACACTATATTTATTATATGATTTTCAATCAAGTTTAAAATAAGGGGCCCTGAGTGGCCGAGTGGTCTAAAGCGCTCTCCATCACGGATCACTGTCATCGCACCTCTGTCTGCGTGGGTTCGAGTCTCGGGCTCGGCCAGTGTAGATATGTGAGAAAACTTGCCGGTAGCTTTTCGTGGGTCGGTGGTTCTTTCCGGGGTTTTCCCGGATTCTTCCTTCACCGTTAATACTGGCCGCCATGTAAAATAGCGTTAAACCCTATAACAACAACGACAAGTTTAAAATATATGCCTAAATCGTTAAGATCACAGCAAACAGTTGCAGATCCAATGTTATTAAAGGTGCGATGGATGCATAGGGTCTGTTAAATGGGAACCATGGTGGGGACCAAGAAGGCAAAGGCCCGCAAGGGTTTGCATCGTAAGTGTTTGCAAGACATAGGTTCATCCATCTAAACGTCAAGCAAACTGAGCATTGCACTTGTTTCACGTTCATTAATGGGTGATAGGTGTTACGGTGTCAATACAGTTCGAGTTCAAGTTAATCATCAGATGGTCTCGCATCTAACTGGTTATTCTAGCTATCATCTGAAAACCGTTTTTGTGATCACATATGTGTTACATACCCGTTTAATCCTACACCGCAGATCTGACAATATATATAGATGTTAAGTTTGTGATTCTGTATATCACACATAAAACTTTCGTATCTCACACTCATCTTGAACTACTTTTAGTACTTAAAAAAATCGATTATAGTCCAGTTATAAAATATTGGGATTGATTTATTACTATACATTTTAAAATATTCCATAATGTCAATACACTTTTGCAATGTTACAATATACAGTCATGTTGGGTGAAAATAGCTGCTTTTGCCGCTGGAACAATGGGGGAGTACTTTAACTAGTTATGACTAGAAGCTTATGGGGATTTCATGGTATCTGCTCCCCAATATATATAGTTAGTTCAGGTTGACAATATTATTGAGCAGAATGTTGGACAATGAGTTCTCAGATGAATCTAATATATATTGGGAAGCCAAACACGACAGAAAGAGACCCCACGTACTTCATGTAGGATAACCAAAGCAGTCTATTGCTGAATGCATCATCTAATATATTTATCCATTTGGAAAAGAGTCGAGTTAATGATATTTGCACTATATAACTCTGCATTCGGGAAGAGTATCGATGAATTTTGGCATAGCTGCAGTGGCGGCCATATTTGACATCCGATAGACAGCATTTTCATTTAAGACCAACTAAATAGAATGATACCAATTTGACCTGTAGTATATCCGCCATGGCAGGCAGCTTAAAAGTTTTGTTATCATAACTTTGATGGAATGTCAGATTGGCAAGATGCTTTAAGCCGACGGTTTCTTTCAATGTCCAGTTTAAACAATCTCGACGCTACCATCTCCTCTGTAGATGACTGATCATTATGACATGGGGTTTTCAGCAAAACATTTGTAATGATGTCTACATTGTCGTAACTGAAAATGGAGCCAAGCTGACATCCAATATGTGTACCACCGCAGTTAATTTTAAGCTCTTTTTATCTCTGAAGAATATCATAAGCGGTTTTAATACTCAGCAGTTTAAAGGACAATTGGTCTTATTTGTTTATTCCTGGAAATTCACTTTGAGACGGAAGACTCCTATTATTTTATAGTACATTTAATGCACTTTTAGAAGTCAGTGTTGTCTGATGTGGAAATTTATTTATTTAGCCCTATTTTAATAGCTTGTACAGGAAGTTTACATTGGGCTATTTAAAGTTCATTTATCGACCACACAAGTACAGCCATTTTCATCCGCTGTCTGCTTTTGGCAGCGCGCTGTTTCCATCATACAACATATACATTTCAGTTGCATGACACAAACACAGATACACACAACTTCATCCTATACATGACTGGGTTTATGAAGTGCATAACAATTACAAAACAGAACGTTACATGTGTGTGTGTTCTATTATTCTTCTTATTGCAAGAATAATGAAAACTAGAGATATAAACATTAAATGTAGAATACAAGATGCACAGGTTTTAATACAGATATTTATAAACATTATCAAAATAATCCACTTTAGAAAGTGAAAGGAATAACTTTTAACTTAGAACTGAAGAAAATCTATGAAATGTAAATACCGTTAGAGAAATGTACATTTGCAGCCTAGCATATGTGTCATATAGTAATGAAGTATAGGACTATAATTGCACGATTATATTTCCTGTTGCATGATCTATTTATAATAATATATCCCCTCGCAAGAAATTAAAAGACTCCATCATCTAAGCGTATTTGAAGTGAATACAACTAGCAGAACAGCTGATAGTGTAAATGAAAGTGTAAACAATGTGTAGTTAAAAGTTTGTTTTTAAACACACGATACAAACTGGTTTAAAACAAGGAAGTATTATTAGGGTTGTTGTGACCAAATGGAACTGTGTCGAAAAAGGCACAAAAAACAAACCTAACCAAGTCAGAGGAAAACACAACAGCACCAACAAACAAACAGGATAACCCAAAACCATAACCAACAAGTCAGCACAAGCAAAACATGCGGCTGCCCTAATGGGATCGACCAACCAACCACCAAACCTAAAACCAACCACACCACCACCAACACAAACACTACAATAATCAACCCAAACAACCCCAAATGAGGGGGAAAACCAGACCCATGACATGCAAACAAACAACTCACCAAATCAACAGGACATCAGCAATACTATAACACCAACATCATACCACTCGCACACACACCAACCGAAATCCAAGACACTAATCAAGAACACCCAGACGAAGAATACAGTGATATGGAAACAGATAGTATCACACCAACACGAACCAGGAATACAAGAGGGAACAAAATAAAAAACAAACTAACAAAACATCGCCAAAGGCCAAAACTACCAAGATATTTTTTGACCATGACACACCACAAACAAAGAGAATCAAAACATGTTGAGGGAAATGAAGGACCAACCCCCTATGGTAGGGCCTATCCACACACCACCCTCGAAAAAAGCCAAACAGACACACAAAAACGATGTACGGAGACAAAACAACCGAACACTCAACAAGACCACTACTACATTTCTCAAAGCAGCTCCATCTTCAAAACACCCCCCCCCCATCAGCCCATGAAACCTAAGTCCCGTAAGGAAACCAAAAAAATAAATAAATCACAAACATACCTCCAATCACTGACGATATCTCACTAAACAAATCCCACGAAAATGAAAAAAAAAATGACAGCCAGAACAACAAAACATATCAAGTAACGACAACAAACATTTTATAACCAAATATCTTAAAAACTAAGCCATTAATACCCAAATAAATATGACCTTGATAAGTCCAATGGATTAGAAAAATGGGACAAAGACATTTTACACCATATAGATGGACTAACACACAACAACAATCTAATATACACTTTTCGAACACTATCGAAACAGAGCCCAAAAGACGTACCATAGACCAAATACAGCATCAAGACTGAATAGATCCTACATAAATACTAACTATAAACAAACCATAATCACAAGCAATATATTACATGACCAAATAGGAGACCATAACCGTATAGAACTAGAAATAAAAGTGACAACTACAGATAAATGGGGAAAAGGACACTGGAAGTTAAACAACACCATACTTCATGTCCCTGAATACAGGGAGGACATCCAAAAACTTTACATTAATTACAAGGTCTCAACATTTACGTGTTATGGAACGAAATAAAAGAAAAAATAGCAAACACAAGCAAAGGATACTCAAGAATACAAGCAGAGCAATACAAAATGACAGAAAGAATGCACAAACATTCTAAATTCAAACCAAACAACATAAGATGAACGAGAAACAGCAAAGACTACTCGTGAAAACATACAAAAAATAAAGTGAAAAGGAGACAAAGTAAGAGCAGGGCTCTTTGATGACATATACCTAATAGGAAGGACGATTTACAGAAAAACAAGAAATAAAAAGAGGAATGCAAAAAAACCTGACCAAATTAAATGACAACAACAAAACGTTAGAAGGGAAAACACCAATAGTATATTACGCTTGACAATTTTACAAACATCTATGCAAGACACAAAACATACAAGGTACCGAAATTATTAAATATTATAGAACAAACGACAACCCTAAAATTGATGAAGATAACAAAACACAATGTGACGAACCTATAACCGCACAAGAAATAAACAAAGCAATTGACCAATTAACAAAAAAACAAGTCATCAGGAATAGATGGTCTCACTCCAGAATTTTAACAAGCCTTCAAAACGACACCTAATACCTTATTATGCAATTTAGTTTAAAAAAATACAAACACAACACAATAAACCAGAACAAAACTGAAACACTTTTAAGAGGGAATTGGCGCGGGAACCAGCAAGTAAAAATTCTAGGAATATATGTAGGCAAAAGCAGCAAGTACATGAACTACAAACAAATCACCAACAAATTACAAAAACACATACGCATGGAGCATCAGACAAATTAACTTAATAGAAAACGTCCACATTGCAAAAACCTACTTATATAGCACAATATAGCACGAATTTGACGTCATGGATTTTGAATTTTTGTTTTATAAATAAAATCGAATCACTAATACCTAATTTCATATGGAATAATAAAATAAACAAATTAGCGAAATACACACTACAAAAGAACAAACAACATGCGCGCGACTAAGTTCAAATTTATCTGGACGGAGTTATGTGCGCATTAATAATGATGTCATTGTGTAATGACAAATATGCGCTTGTGTATTTAGTTTGGAATGCGGCATACGTTCATTTACGTTGTTTCTTGTAGTGTATTGTGTTTATATAGTTAAACCTTAGACAGAATTAAAAAAAAATAAGAATAAAATAAAAATGGTACTGCCTTTGTATGGGAAAATATGAACTCGTTTTGTCGGAAGGATATACTTCACTCCCAAGGTCGTGCATTATTCCATTCCAAAACAAGTTCATATTTTCCCATACAAATGAAGTAACCTATAAATATATCGCAAAAATCAACTCACCAAACAATCTGTACCCCCAAAGGGGAGTTACAGAGTAACAAATGCAATACAAACCTATAGAAACAAAGAATTTTGGAAACAAGGAACAAAAGAAAAACTCTCAATATTAATACAAATAGAAATAAACAAGAAATCCCAACATCAAATTGAAATAAAACTCTCCACCAAATATGGAAGAACATATGGAGAAATTGGGGGAAAATAAAGGATACCAAAACACAAAGTAAAATCCTAGAATACTTGCATGATGCCTGGTGGACAAATGAAAAGGTATACGCAAGAAAAATAATCAAGAAAATACCGCCCTGTTCAATATCTAAACAAAAGATAGACACTAAATAACACATAATACTAGAATGTACTACACTCACCCAACAAAAAGAAGAAGAAAAAAAATAATGACAAAAACAGGAATTCTCAACAACAACCAATTATTATACACAGATAATATAAACGACAAGAAATTTTACACAGAAATAATTGAATGCATGCTACTAGCAATAGAAACAAGGAGGAAAAACACGTGAATAGCGAAATTTTAACCCCTCTCCCCTCTTATTCATAAGCGAACAAATTTGAGAACTACAGTAAAACCATTAGGCATAAAACCCAACCAGATAGAAATAAAATCACCAATCTAAAACCTACCCCACTAACGCTAACAATAAAATCATTAGACGCATGGTGAAGCCGATATTCATCCAGCAGGGTGTTGACAGGCAAACCACAGAGGAAGGCATGATAATTAACCCAAACCATACCAAATTAAAAGCGCGCCAGTGCTAACAGTAGTGAAGTGGGGCACTATAGGGTCTATGGGAATTAGCATTAAAAACACCCCTGGGTCAATATAGGGTCTATGTAAATTTAACATGGAGAAAAACCCTGGGTCAATATAGGGTCTATGAGGAATTAGCATTACAGACTTCCCTGGGTCTATATAGGGTCTATGCAAATTTAACATGGAGAAAAACCCTGGGTCAATATAGGGTCTATGTAAATTTAACATGGGAATTTGGGAACTGTTGAGCGTCAAATGGAACAGGGTCGGGACCCTATTTTAATACGGTTCCGACCTGATGGGTCTATGGAAATGGAACAGGGGTAGGCAATTGAAAGTCTATCTCTTTTCAAGAGATTGGAGTGGCCCTGAAAAGGGCCTTTGGGTTTATGTTAATATGCCCTTAACATAAAGGGCATCTGCAACATCTTTTTCATCTTAGGCTTCGTCTCATGGTAGGTCCATACACTAGCACTCTTTTGAGGCATCCTTGCCTCTCCACGTAAATCCTTCGTATCCACAGGCTGGTGGCGGTCCTATGGACAACTGTCCATTCGGATCGGACATACATCGGCATATCCGTCCTGAACATCATCGTTGATACAAGGGTGGAAGATTCAACGTCGGTCCACATGTTGAGGCGCCGAGAACAGGTGAATCAATGCAGTGAACTGTGCTTATTTATAGGGGGAGGAAGGATTGAAACGGATTGAGTTCATTGACCAATCCAAACACGCGTTACAAAATTCAGTCAGCCCACATCCAATCCGAAGAGAGCAGTCTGTGATGTCACGTAGTTTATATAGATTCGCTATCGCCTGTGCACAGTCAATCCATGCGACAGTTTTTCAACATGACGGAAACTCAGAAAACGATCAGTTGGAGTGCACCAACGGTGAAGACTACCCAAGGGAACCCGGACTTACTTTCAGAAGAGGTGAACTGGGATTTTGTGGATTTTCTTACCTCGCAAGAATTTGTTCCGGAACCTTCGTCACCTTCTTCATTACCACACGTGGAGAATTTTAGACAGAGACAGAAAGAAGAATTGGAGAAATTTATACAATAGCAAAAGGAAGCGGAACAAGCATTTCTCCTACAGCAACAGCAGCAAGAAGAAGAGGTAAGAAAAAAACAACAAGAAGAAGAAGCAGCAGCAGCAAATAAACAAGGGTGTGAAAATCAAACGGTCACGGTAATGTTAGACATTTTAGCGGAGTTAAGAAGTCTGAAACAAATGTATCAGACTTGTTTATTACGACCGAAGAGAATACGACCTTCCCGAGCTAAACACTCCAGCCCTGTGACAAAGCCTATCGTGCCACCCTTAGTGATTTCAACCAAATCATCATCATCATCAACAGTACGCAGTCCAGAAGTAGGCCTTGGCCGTGGCAAGGGCTTAAGACAGTTAAAGTTGATTGCTTAAACTGACCCCTACACCAAAAAAGGCCCTTTTCAGGGCCACCCACGTCTCTCGAAAAGAGATAGACTTTCAGTTGCCAACATCCATTAAAACTCAAAAAAATCCAAACCATTTTACCCCTATAGTACATGTGTATGAGTGTGTGTGTGTGTACGTTCTTATTTTAAAATCAAAACCCAAAGACACTTACCTTTTTATACCTAATTTATTCTTCTATAAATATTTACAATCCAATTCACAATTCACAACAGAGCACTTTAAAAAGTTGATAGACTTCTTCTGTCTCATTGTTTAGTCTCTCTGTTTTTTGAATTTCTTCACCCTCACAGTCTTTTCCTCCTCTTCCTCCTCACTTTCTTCCCTTCTTTTCTTCTCCTGTTTCTTTTTCTTCACCTGCCTGCTTTCTTCCTCCTTTTCTTCTTCCTCTTCTTCCTCTGAAGAATCCCTCTCTTCTTCTGACTCCTCTTGTTTCTTTTTTGGGCAATCTGGAGACCAATGTCCTTTTTCTTGACAATAATAACAGGCATCTTGACTTTTGTCTTTTGTAACCCCTTTTTTTCTTTTTTGACGGTCTGGACACTCTGAAGACCAATGCCCTTTCTTCTGACAGATATAGCAAGTATCTTCACTTTTATCTCGCAACGAAGGAGAGTAGTCTGTCGGCTGGTCTGAAGAGAATTTTCTAATGACCCCTCGCAAAGCTCTGATGAAACGTTCGATTTGGGTAGTCTCTTCCATCGTTGTGCTCGGTTTGAGAGTGAAATGAATAGTGAAAGGACAAGACACACACCCTTTTATATACGCTGGTCTGCCATGACAATAAATTAGTACATGGTGTTTAAATTTTAGTCATTTGACTTTTTGCAGTCAAGATAAAACGATCCAATTCATTCAAGAAGAAAGAAGAAAGTAAGAGGCAGAAACGTGATCTATCGCCTCGTACCAGAGCTGAAGTCTTGGCACAAATTCATGTCAGTGATTTTGAAGAGGACATGAGTGAACCAGAATTCAAACCCAGAGAGTCTTCCTCTAAACAAAGTTCACCACCCTTAGTCAACCCTGAAAAGTACTATCACATTCGAGAGACAGAAAAGCGCTCCTTCAGAAAATTTAGAACCACGGCTTACACCTACACGGTGAAGTTTAAAAATTTCAAGTCCGACGTACCGTTAGAGAAAGCAGAAGGGTTCATCACCGAGATGTGGGATTCTTTGCTCACCACACTCAAGCGACAATGTCAACCCAAAGAAGACGATCGCTTGAGACTTTCCATACAACACGACGGCTTGAAATCCCCTGTTTGGATCGAGTTTAGTAGCCATGCAGAACTGACCCCTTCCAAAGTCATGGACAAAATTCAACACGTACAACAATCCAATGACCAGTTTGACATCACCGACGGAAAAGCCACACTGTTTATGACCCACGTGTTTCCTCCTCAAGGGACTGGACGCAAAAAGATGTTATTGGTGAACGACCTTCGCAGCATTAAGCGTAGCCTCGTCCAAATTCATAACCCTCAAGACCAGATGTGTTTAGCCAGGGCTATCGTGGTGGGACGAACCTATGCCAACAAGAACGACACGGTAGAATGGAAAAGAGACTGGGAGAACATTCGACAATCGGACCGAGCCAAACAACGAAGTGAAGCAGAACTCCTATTACAACAAGCTGGCCTGTCCACAGACACACCCTGTGGCATTCCTGAGATGCAAACATTGCAAGATATTTTAGCTCCACGCTACACCTTGAAAGTGCACCCTCAAGAAATGCGTGGGCCTCTGTTGTTTCGAGGGAAAGACTTTAAGGATGGAAAATACATTCATGTCTATCATCACGATGACCATTTCGATACCATTACCACTATCACCGGATTCCTGGGATATGTTTATTATTGCGAGAAATGTGACTATGGCTAGAACAATCGAGAGCAACACAAGCATTGTGGATCGAAATGCTCAGCATGTTTGGCCTCTCCACCTTGTCTGAGCGAAGGGCAAGAACCAGTGCATTGTTCAACTTGTCAGCGCCTTTTTGTCAGCCCTGCCTGTTACCAACAACATTTGAAGACGCAAGGTTCACAGAAGAAATGTGCTTGTCAACTCCTGAGATTGTGCCCTACGTGTGGCCAAGGTACACGATTGTTCAGGTAAGAAAAAATGTCACATTTTTCACCACATCGTGGACTTGGAACATCAATGCAACGTGCAAAAATACCAATCCCAACCAGAGAAAGAGGATGGACACAAGAAGAAAGGCAATTTCATCTTTTTTGATTTCGAATGCATGCAAGAGACCGGTATTCACATTCTTAATTTCTGCGTGGCTCATCGAGCGTGCGAAAAGTGCATTCAAGAGCCTATCTTGAGTCATTGCCCTCACTGCAGCAAGATTTCTGGAGGACGTGAAAAAATCTTTCGGGGACCGAACACGCTAGCCGATTTCGCCCGATGGGTCTTAGACCCCATCGACAAGACGTGGAGCCAAGAGGACATCGAACGTTACCGAGATTGTCATCGTCATGCCACGGTGATGGCTCACAATTTCTCCGGATACGATGGACAGTTTCTTTTGAGATACTATACGGAACAAGGCATAGAGCGTCCTAAAGTCACTTTGAACGGAGCCAAAATCATTTTCATGCAAGTGGGACAAGTACAGTTTAAAGATTCGATGAGTTACTTTTCCATGCCTTTGAGTCGAATACCTAAAACGTTTGGAATGACAGAAATGGCTAAAGGGTACTTTCCACACATTTTCAATACGGAAGCCAATCAACACGCCGTTCTATCCCATTTGTCTGAGGCTCACTATTACGACCCCGACAACATGCGTACCGAACAACGAGAAGATTTCTACGCTTGGTACCAGGCTCACGCCTCCGATCCTTTCGACCTTCAGGAAGAAATGTTAAAGTATTGTCCTTCCGACGTGGACATTTTACGTCGTTGCTGTGGAAAAATTCGAGAACTGTTCATGGAACACAGAGGGGTCGATCCTTTAAAAGAACCATTGCCAAAGCGTGTTCCTTAGTGTACAGACAACGATTCATGCCTGAAAACACTGTGGCTGTCATTAGTTCTCAAACGACCAACTATGTCAAACGTCAATACTCGGTCAAAGCCCTACGCTGGTTACATTACTTGTGCGACAAGGAAGACAAGTGGATTCAGCATGTCCGCAACGGAGGAGGCGAAAAGACCATCGGAACGCATTCGGTCGATGGCTGGGACTTTGAAAACCCCAAGATCGTGTACGAGTTTAATGGTTGCTTATTTCACGGATGTCCCGTCTGTTACCCTGACCGTGGCACTAAAAATCAGTTTTTACAACGAACCATGGAAGACTTGTACCAGGACACTTGTCAGCGACCCCTAAAGTTAGAACAGGAAGGATACCAAGTGGTGGAAATGTGGGAACACGAATACGATCACCGTTTGAAAACCGATCCCAAGTTTAAACGCCTCGTGGAAAGCTACCAGTTCATGGACCCCATGAATCCGAGGGATAGTTTGTATGGAGGAAGGACCAATGCCACCTGTTTGCTGTACCAAGCTGACGAAGAGAAAGGAGAAGAAATCAAATACTTGGACGTGTGTTCGCTGTATCCCTACGTGTGCAAATATTGTCGCTTTCCTGTAGGGCACCCGCAATTGTTCACGGAACACATCGACCTGAAAAACATTCGACAATACGAAGGCTTGATCAAGTGCAAAGTTTTGCCTCCCACGAACTTGTACCATCCAGTGTTACCTCACCATTGTCAAGGCAAACAGATGTTTCCTTTGTGCCGTACTTGTGCCGAAACGTGCAACCAAGATCAACCTTGTCATCACACCCAGGAAGAACTGGCCTTGACGGGGACGTGGGTCAGCGTAAAATTGTTCAAAGCTCTGGACATGGGATACCAACTGTTAGAAGTGTACGAAATTTGCCACTTTCCCAAGACACAACAATACCACAAGGGTGACCCCACGCAGAAAGGCATTTTCGCCGACTACGTGGATGCCTTTTTGAAACTGAAGCAAGAAACCAGTGGCTATCCGTCCTGGTGTCACACTCCCGAAGACCAAATAAAATTCAAAAAGAAATACCGGAAACAAGAAGGCATCCCTTTAGACCACATCGAGAAAAACGAAGGCAGGCGATCGTTTGACAAAGTGATGTTAAATTGCTTGTGGGGTAAAATGGCACAACGACCGTGTTTACCCAAGACGGAATATTTGACCGAAAATTCCCGCTATTTCCAGATGATTCACGACAAAACCAAATTCATGAAACACGTGGACGTCGTTCGCGAGGATTTGATCTTGGTCAATTACGAAGAAGATCTGGACTTTGTACAAGACGACCCCTTTGGAAATGTTATCATTGCGGCTTACGTGACAGCTCATGCTCGCTTAAAATTGAACGAAGCTTTAGAACTGTTAGGGGAACGTGTTCTGTACTTTGACACGGACAGTTGCATTTACATCCATCACCTGAGTCAACATCACCCTGACATCGAAGGAGGCCGTTTAGGAGCCTGGACAGACGAGCATCCCGACGACAAAATTCTAAGTTTCGTCAGTGACGGTCCAAAAAATTACGACTACGAATACCGGGACAAACAAGAAGTGCACACGAAGTGTAAAGTGAAAGGATTGACTCTGAATTATCGTACCAGTCGTGTGGTCAACTTTGGGGTATTGAAAGAAGCCTTGCAGTCTAGAGAAGATGAACACTTTAAAGTGATCACCTATCAACCCAACAAGATTGTACGTTTACCCACTCACCACATCGTCAGTCGACCCTTGGAAAAAGTCTATCAAATCGTGTACCAGAAGCGAGTGCGACTTCCCAATCATTTCACCTTACCTTATGGACACGTCGATATTGGTCTGTATATAAAAAGGAACCCTAGGCAAGATCGATAGTTCATTGTGACTACCAAGACCAAGCGAACAAGATGAATACTTTCAGAGAAACACAAAACAAGTTCAGACAGGCACAATTCAAGTTTGGGGCTTCTGAAGTGGAATGCGATTGTGAGCCTTGCGATGGGAACGATGCTGTACGCTGTGACCTTAGCGATGCCGTAAAGCATCATGGGAACTTTGTTCTCACTACCCCTATCATGGAAAGTGATGCTGTGCGTGTCAAACCTGAGGGATGAGAAAGCGATGCCGCTTGTCCTCTTGGACACTTTACTAGGTTTCGTTTTAAAGGTGAATGTCCACCTTCACGTCTACCCCCGTACGGATGTCATCCAGCCCTGAGAAAACTCCTGTCCATGTCACCCTGCCCTCATCGAAACAAACCTGTGAAAGACGAATATTCGTTTGTCGGAATACTGCGACTTTGAAAATCGTCTTCAATCGTTCAAAGGAAAATGGCCTAAGTATCTGGGAGGACCGGCCCCCGAAGAATTAGCCAGAGCCGGATTTTTCTACTTGGGCGAAGGGGATAAAGTCAAGTGCTTCAGTTGCGGTGTGTCACTTCACCACTGGGAACCGCAAGATTCGGCCTACGTAGAACATTATCGATGGTCACCGAATTGTCATTACTTACCCTTAGTGGGACCGAGACATTGAAGTAACTTACCATGTCGTTGAAGAAGAAGAAGAAACCAGATTGGTTAGGAATCAAATGTTGGACATCACCGAGACCAGTATTTAAACTTCATTTCAAAAACGATATTGAATCATTACCTAAAGAACTGCAAGAGAAGATTTACAAAGAAGTTTGGTAGGGACTTGCCAGAGTGAAATCTCAATGGGTAACTGTAGAACTTTTGTGCCGAGAAATTCACAAGAGGAAAGTGAAAAAAATTAATCAATGTGTTAGATTTCTCTGGGTCAAGTGTGCATTCGTCCTATTATATCACTCTAGACCGTTTACATCAAAAGAGTTCAATGAGATTCTTGGAGGTTACCCTGAATGGCACTTTTGCTCTAGGAGAAGATTGTGAATTGTACGGACTGACCTATTCATGGATACTTTGCAAGAGAACATTCGTGCTTTCCCTGTAGAGTTGAGAGAACGCATTTACCGAGAGCTGGTCAAAATACAAGTCAAACGTAAAGAACAATTGCATCCGTTACGTCACCGGTGTTTGAACCACTGGTACCTGAATGCTATACAAGGACTGATTCAGTTGAAAGCGTTCCATTGGACAGACATTGATCAAGGACCCCCTAGTTTTAGAAAGGATTGGTTTGCTATTGATGATTCTATTTACTACATTGTAAACTTACTGCATCGAATTCCAGAGGAAGAGTTAACGAATTACCAACATCTTTTACACAATGTCAACTTAGTGAAAGAGGAAACTTCTGAACGAATTGTAATGTGTAAATTAGTGACTAAACGATTTAAATTCGACACTGAAGTAAAACCATGTCTGTGCAAACGGTACATTTCTTGTGTCAGAAAGAGGATTTAGTATGACCTATTCATGGGTACTTTACAAGAGAACATTCTTGCTTTGCCTGTGGAGTTGAGAGAACGCATTTACCGAGAGCTGGTCAAAATGCAAGTCAAACGTAAGGAACAATTGCATCCGTTACGTCACCAGATCTTTAACCACTGGTACCTGAATGGTATAAGAGGACTGATTCGTCAGAAATTGATTCAGTGGTCAGACCTAGTTCAACACTTTCAGTTAGTGAATGAACTAAATGTTCGTAATTTTGGTTACTTCGAGATTCACTTAGAGCAACATATTGAGGAAGACGAGTTAAAGGATTACCAACATATTTTACGTGGAATCTGCTTAGCGGAAGACGAAACATGTAAACAAACTCTGAAGTGTAGGTTACAGTATGCAAGATTTAGATTCCCTACTGGAGAACGAAGATGTCTAGTTAGAAAGTACCTTTATTGCTTCCGAAATAAAGAGACTATCAAATCAGGAATCCATGCCACGGCTTATGTCACAAGTGATTGAACAGATTCCGTGGAAGGAACTCAATGACCATATTCAAACCGTGGATCATTACCATCAATTATTACAAGAACTGTATCCATTCAATTTGGGTCGACAAGTGGTGTGTGTCTTAGTGACTTGTTTTCTGGGATTTCGTTTACCAGCCGATTCTTTGTGGGCTCTTTACGATCAGTACTTACCACCCCAATGGCCTTAAATGGTCACGAAAGACTCCTTTTGCTCAAAGCCTTGCGTTTTCATCTGGATACTTCTCGACCTCAACAGGAAAAAAAGATTCGTCAACTTTTAGCTACCGAAGACGTGTATGACGATGTGTGTGTAGCTTGTGACTTATACCCCCATTGGTCAGATGTCCGTGTCTGGAAAAAAGGGGGTTTTGAGGCTTGGACCCAAGAAGTGGCCCAGTATGCACGACAGTTGTTCAAGGAAAAAAGTCACTTTTCAACCAGTGTTAGTGACAGTGCCAGAAGAAGAAGAACCCGTCACCCAGGACTGGACTGTCGTGGACATGCCTGAAAGACCCTTTCGGGAGGACACTTGTGTGACCTTACCCAATATAGAACTGGTTAGAACATTACCCAAAACATGTTGTACAGACACTTGTGTTTATTCCACGTTAATGGTTTTCATGTGCCTTTTATCGTTGTACTTAAGCCTTTGGTTTTTATGTATTTTTGTCTTTCGTATTCATGTTTAAAGCATTCAATAAACGTGTCATGAAAAAAGTATATAAACTCTCGTCTTGTTTGTTTTCGTGTCACAAGTGACATTCCTGACACTATGGCTACCTCTGCTGTCTCTGCTCCCTCTTCCTCCACTGTCAAAGTCATCGACGAACACTTAGATCGTGCCAGTTGGGGGGCTTTGTATCTTCGCCATCCCTTTAACATGCTCATTGCTGGACCTAGCGGTTCAGGCAAAACCGAATTCGTCAAACGTTTGATCGAATATAAACATCATTTGATCGATCGACCACCTCAACGCATAGTGTGGTGTTACAAAGAGTGGCAATCGGCGTACAGCCTCTTGCGAGAAAGTCAAGGCGATTCCATCGTGTTTGTGGAAGGCATTCCTAAAGAAGACGACGGCATCGTCTCTGACTCCCGTCAAACCCATTTGGTCATTTTCGACGATGTTAGGAGAAGACGAAGAAGAAATTAAACTGTGGTTCACGCGCAAAGGGCATCACCGTAATGCCAGTGTCGTTTACATCACCCAAAATTTGTTTCAACAAAGTAAAGCCCATCGCACCATCAGTCTCAATGCACATTACGTGGTCTTGTTTAAAAGCCCTCGAGATAAATCGCAAGTGCAAGTCTTAGCCAAACAGTTAGGAACGCCTTGGCTCACTCAGGCGTACGACAATGCCACTCAAACTCCACACGCTTATTTACTCGTCGATTTGAAACGTACGACCCCCGATGATTTGCGATTTCGTACCCAATTGTTTCACCACTGGGGCCAAGACGGAGGGCCTGTCCTGTACACGTCTCCGTCCTGGACTTAATTTCACTCAACAAAAAAATCTATAAAAACCTCAGACACTTTTCGTCTGTCTCACACAGCTTGAACATGACGTTCCTTCAGTCGCATCTTCCCGTCAAACTGATTCGTGCCTTGTATGGCATCAGTCGAGAAAAAAATCCACAAATACGGGCTCGTGTCTTAGAAGCTAGTCTCAAACAAGTCTTACGATGGTTCACGGTGAAAGCACGTCAATTACTGCAAGGGATCATTCAGATTCCTCATCAAACCAAACGCTTTTTTGATCGAAACAAAGTCGCTTTGACCCAACTGGCCGATCCCCGCATCGACACCCAAATCAAAAAACAAATCATTTTGAAACCTGGAGGGAGCGGTACTCTAGGAGGGGTCATCATTCGCTCTCTCTTAAGATGGGATCCTAACGCTCCCAAAGTTCTTTCCAAGAAAAAAGAAGTCAAACGAAGCTCGAAGAAGAAGAAAAAGAACCACGGTAGCAAGACCAGGTCCCCAAGGAGAAACGTGTCTCCAAGAACTTCTCCAGTGGTGGGACCCTCCTCTTACCAGACACCACCCCGCAAAAAGAAAAGCCCACAGAAAAAGAAACAAAGAAACAGTTCCCAGAAAAGGAAAAGCCCACAGAAGAAAACTAGTCGCAAGAGAGGCACTTCAACCAGGACGCAACCTTACACTCGCAAACCACGACCTGTCAGGACGGTGACCGCGTCTCCGGTAGCCTCAGGTTCAGTCACTTCTCCGTTGATGACACCAAGAACTGAAGAGTACTTGGAGACGTTGATCACACCAAGAACGTCTCCGTTGATGACCCCAAGAACTTCCCCAGTGGCAGGACCCTCCAATTTAGCGGTAGTGGCCGCTGCTCACAAAGTACCTTCTTCCAAAATCAAAGTCCAAGAGAGATCGGGCATGTTACAAAGTTTACTGGATTTGTCCAAGCAAGAAGTGGCTCGATTTAGTCCGTTGCGTACCCCTGCACGACGTGTCATGCCTGTCCTCAAGTTGATACGACGTAAAGACAATCAGTGGCGACGCGTTCCAGTATAAAAAAGGTCTTTGACTAAGTAGGGGTATCAGTGTTGTTTGGTGCTGAAGACTCAAAGATGTCACCCTCCAGAAAACATCCCTCTTCTAAAACCCAAGGAAAGAAAAGGAAAGGACTGCCTCCTCGTTTAGTCAAACATGGGGACATGTTATCTGTCCTGTCCAAAGCTTCTCCACCCCTACGAAAAAAACTCATTCAATCAGCCTCCAAAGAGGTCATCGATACCGTGTGAGAATGTTGTTTGAACGTCTTGAAAGGCACGATCCCTTTGTCCAAACACCAGAAACAATCCTTAGGCAAACATTGTCACGTTCTTCGCCAAATGGTTCAAAAGAAAATTCCCCTTCATCAAAAAAAGATGTTGGTCCAATGTGAAGGAATTTTACCCCTCTTGCTAGGCCCATTGCTGAAAGGAGTCTTGGGAACCATGTTGGGAGGACTGGTGGGAGCAAGATAAAAAGACCCTCTGAAGTCCCAAGATCTCAGAGTCGACCCCTGACATCCCATGGAAGGACGAAAACTAGCTTTAGTGCCTTACAAACGATGGATGCAATGCCATCGTTGGCAAGAACAACGCACCCCACATTTACCTCCCAAACCCAATTTGAGTGAAACGTCCCAGTTACAACACGAATTGCAGTCCTTGATGGATCGCCAAGATTTGTCCGAAACAGAAAAATCGCAAAAGTACGGTCAACTCTTGCAATGACTGCAACTCTTTCACCAGAAAGCTTTAGACGAAACAGCTCTACCCACTCTGAAAGATTTTAAGACCTTGATGAAAAGTCCAGCACCATCACCAGTACCACTACCACCACTACCAGTGACCAAGACAGAAAAAGGAGAAGAAGAAGAAGGGTTTCAAACTCCACCAGAAAAAGTACGCAAGTTAACAACACCACCTACCTCCAGAATTGGATGGATTAAAAAGATGATGACCACCCCTTCTTCATCAGAAGAGAAAAAGAAGGTGAAGACAGAAGTGAAACAAGAAAAAATATCCCTTGTTCAGACATCCTCCTCCTCCTCCTCGACACCTATTGCCGGCCGCACACGCAAAGCATTACAATCCAAGAAAGTACCCCATGAGAAAAAGAGTAGCATCTTCCAAGAGTGGGTGCCTTATTAACACACAAACCAACAAATGGAAAAAGTCTTAGCCAGCATTTACTACGATCCCTCCCATCCTGCAGGTTACGCAGGTGTTCAAAAATTCTATCGTGCTGCCAAAACTCGACTGAAAAGTCTCCGTTTACCTCAAGTGCAACGATGGTTACAAGAACAAGCTACCTACACTTTACACAAACCCATTCGACGCAAGTTTTCCAGAAGTCGCACCCGAGTGGAAGGCATCGATCGTCAATGGCAAGCCGATTTAGCTGATGTCTCTCATTTGGCCAGCTACAATCGCGGGTACAAATATTTGTTCTGTGTCATCGACGTCTTTTCCAAATTTGCCTGGGTTGTGCCCTTGACTTCCAAATCGAGCAGCGAGTTAGTGCGAGCCCTGCAACGGGTGTTGAAACAAAGCGGTCGTCACCCTCCTCGATGGCAAACGGACAAAGGTACCGAATTTCTGAACCAAGCTTTCCAAAAAGAATTAAAGAAACGTGACATTCATTTTTTTACCACCGAGAATCCTGAAACCAAAGCCAGCATCGTGGAACGTTTTCAACGCACTTTGAAAGAACGCATGTGGAAATATTTTACGCATCACCACACTCTGAAGTACATCGACATCTTACCACACCTGGTGCAAGCGTACAACCAATCTTACCATCGAAGCATTGGACGTGCCCCGCAAGAAGTGACTCCCGAAAACGAAATGCTGGTGTTTGAGCGCCTGTTTGGTGCGTCTCCGACGAGGGCTGTCCCCAAGAAAAGTGGAGTGTTGGACGTAGGAGATTGGGTACGCATTGGCAAAACCAAATGCACTTTCGACAAAGGTTACTTACCTAACTGGACACCAAAATGTTTCGTGTCACTGGACGAGTGCATGGTCGTCATCCTGCCGTCTATAAATTGGAAGACATGAACGGAGAAGTGCTCAAAGGAACGTTTTATTTGCCCGAGTTACAACGTGTCACCAAAAAAGAAGACGACGTGTACGACATCGAAAGCATTCTCGAACGCAGAACCCGTAAAGTGGGCAAACGACGTGTCAAAGAAGTCAAAGTACGTTGGAAAGGATATCCACCTAGTTTTGATTCTTGGATCGACGCTTCGCAAGTCATCGACTATAAAAAGAAGTGACCATCGTGCCCTTTCACACAGACGCAGCTACGTCGACCACTCCTTCACCCAGTTCTTGTCTGCAAGATTTACAGAAACAACCCTTGTGGGTGTCGTGTGGAGAACGTGTGCCTAAAACGCAAATCGTCTTTTTCTGCCAAATCTTCGTGGTGTATTGTGTCATCGGGGCAGCCATTGCCAATTTGAGTTTGCAACAAGGAGACAAACAATTGTGGACCATTTTATTGAGCAGTTGCATCGGTTACCTGCTTCCTAATCCCTCTCTGAAATTCACCTCGAACGGGAACAACGGGAACCTTGTGTCCAGTGCCAGTGCCAGTCACCACTCCAATAACAACAATAACCCCATTTTGGGCGGAGACACACCTTTGACGTCCAGTAACCCCTCGGACAGCCACAGAACTCTGGAATTATGAGCAATAACAACCAATTTTACTTAACCTTACCCAGTGACAGTTCCTTGGAGGTGTTTCCCAAGAACACGTTGTGCTGTTACACGGCCATATTACCTCAGACCATCCCATTAAATCACGAAGCCCATTGGGAAGTGGCTTTAGTGGAAATCATTCACCCGACCCAAGTTCTCAATGTCCTTCCTAATCAAAATTTTTTTACTTTGGAAGTTCATGACG
Organism: Sinohyriopsis cumingii; assembly: GCA_028554795.2. Taxonomy (NCBI): domain Eukaryota; kingdom Metazoa; phylum Mollusca; class Bivalvia; order Unionida; family Unionidae; genus Sinohyriopsis; species Sinohyriopsis cumingii. The sequence continues at coordinate 49,708,330 of CM068838.1, forward strand.
AGCCAATGCAAAAGTACTTGAATACCCATGTCAAATATGATCACAAAACCTATGATGACAAAACTCAAAAGTGGTCCTACCACTTGTTCATTCTCCCAGGCTATTATTTTAGTGGTCAACATTTGGTCAGCACCATTACCTCCAGATTTAATGTCGTGTTTCTGAAAGCTTTGGAAAGTGTCAAAAAAAGTGTAACCCTGGAGTACCACAAAGCAGCTCGTCGCTTCCTGATGTAATTTGACGGGGGTAAAATCGTGCCCATTTTATTTTTTCCTGAATTGTTTGACATGTTGGGCGGAGACATGGACATGAGAACGGCCATGATCAAGAAAAACGAATTACCAGTCATTTACGACAACGAGTCTTTTAGCAAGTTATTTCGTTCCCCGGTAGAACTGAACCAAGGACTGAATTTGATGTTTGTGTACTCCGATGTGGTGGAGTACAACGTGGTGGGACACACCTCCGTACCGTTACTGCGTGTCATTCCTTTCAAAGTGGTTTCTGCCACGACTGCTGACGAAGAAGGTGGAAACACTTATCACGTCCACCGCGAATTTGTACATCCTCACTATTTATCCGTCAGCAAGTCTTATTTGGACACGGTCAACATTGCTATAAAAGGAGATCTGGGACAAAATATTCCTTTCACCAAAGGGAAAGTCACGGTGAAACTCCATTTTCGAAAACGGTTCTCTCACGACTCGTAAGTCATGTATCCAGTGTACCGAGGGGTTGCTCGACAGCGAGGACACGGTTTAGGACATATGTTAAAATCGGCTTTTCGTTCGGTGGCTCCGGTGTTGAAACCGATGGTGACCGCAGATTGCACGCCTTGAAAGATGCGGCACTGACACAAGGCAAAGAATTTCTCCAAAATGTCCTCATCGACAAACAAAACCCCAAAGAAGCTTTCTTGAGGGCAGGCAAATATGTCTTGCTGCAAACGAGTAAAGACCTTTTGGGTCGACGAGAAATACCTATAAATGCCCTGCACGCTACCGAGTCAGGCATTCAGCAAGGACAAGGCAGAAAGAGACGACGAAGAAAACACCCTTTCACCAGACTTCACACTTCTAAAGCTAGAAAGACAAAGGAAAGAAGAACCGTTCGAGACTTAGCGTTTTCGATTATTAAAATATTGAGACACAGAGAAAAAATGATGCACCGAGAGTCTTGCGCTTGTTCCAAGTCGGAACTGGATCTGTTTGCCATGCCACCCACCATGATGACGATGCAAGAATCCCAGTGGGTGGAATTTCATCCGGTCTCCTCTTTGACGGATTCTGCTCCCATCGAGTTTGACATCAAAGGTCATCCCGAAGATTACATCGATCTGAATAGCAGTTACCTGTATTTGAAAGTCAAAGTGATCAAAACGGACAACACCAATCCTGGAGCCAATGATAGGGTAGCGCCGTCAACAATTTCATGCATTCCTTGTTCAGCAAAGTGGACTTGTACTTGAATAACAAACTGGTCAGCAGCAGCATGGATACTTACCCGTATCGTGCCTACCTGGAAAATCTCTTGACGTACGGAAAAGAAGCCAAGAATACTCATATGGATGCTTGCGTTGTATGGAAACCTGACACAGCGGGTGATAACACGTTTAACGATACAGCCCTCACAGCAGATGACGATCCTCACAATGTGGGGTTTAACACACGTAGAAATAAAATTCTGCAAGGACGTAGTTTAGAACTGATGGATCGTTTGCATTTGGACATGTGGTTACAAGAAAAGTATTTACTGAACGGAGTGGATATTCGCCTGAGACTGAATCGTAGCAGTACCGCTTTCCATTTGTTGGCCCATGCTAACGAGTACAAAACCATTATTCAAGAAGCCAGGCTCTACGTGCGACGCGTGGAAGTGTTACCCAAAGTGGGAAACGACATCAGTCAAACGTTGAGCAGAACGACCGCCAAGTATCCCATACGACGCGTGGAAGTAAAAACGTTCACCATTCCTGCTGGACAGCGATCCATGATCGAAGATAATCTGTTCCAAGGTCAGTTACCCAAGCGTTTGATCCTTGGTATCGTCACGAATTCAGCCTTCAACGGAGTCCACAACGAAAATCCTTTCCTGTTTCATCATTACAACGTAACAACGTAGCCAAGATCGAAGTCACTCGCGATGGCAAGACACTGTGTACCCGACCGTTTGAGCCTAAGTTTGGTGACAGGAATTACTTGAGGTCGTACTTGTCCCTGTACGAAGCCACCGGACAGTTAGGAACCAACACCAGTCACGGCATATCGTACGAGGATTATACAGGAGGCTACGGTTTGTGGGCGTTTGATTTCACTCTAGACCAAGGCAGCGACGAGGGACATTTCTACCCTATAATATCCGGTCAGATTCGTGTGGAACTTCAGTTTACTAATCCTCTACCTGACACAGTGAACGTCCTCCTGTATGCAGAATTTGACAACACCATAGAAATCAACAGTTTAAGAGAAGTCATTCTAGATTATTAGAAGCCATGGAAGGCTGTTATCCCTCTTTACCTAGTGGAGAAACTTTGGACATGAAATGTAAAGAGAGCGTGGAAGAAGAATCCCAAGACAAAGACGAAGAAGTTATCATGATGAAGTCAAGATGGCCAGAACAAGAAGCCCATTTAGTCTCCTGTTTTGCCAAACACTTGGTCGAAAAAATTACGGAACTGATCAAGAAAGATTGCTATGGATGTCAAAACGACCATCCCAGTCAAATTCAAAACGATAAATGCCTGATGCTGAGTCAAGATGAAAAATTGGACGAGTATCTGGACGAAACTTGGAGTCTCATCTCGGATGAAGTCGTGTTGCACCAGTGGTATAAAGACTTGCGTGAACATTCTTGTCCACCATTAACCACTCAAGAGATCCATCGTATCGAAGCTCTCCTGAATCAGAGTGGGGAGACGAAGCGAAGAAACGGTTATTTGTCAGACATTTTCAAGCAAAAGTCAGGATCGAATTGATCACTTATTATTACCTGTGAAGAAAAAAAAAACACAAAAACATGGATACCTGGGAACTTTATTACCTTTTGAACCACAGTTCGTACACTGCTTCTTGGAATCCTGTCGTCTGTGCTAAAGATGAACTCCCTCATCGCAAACCTCAAGACCATCAAGCTGATGTGATCAACACGGACGACAGTCACCTCCCAGGAACCCACTGGGTAGCCATCTACTTTCCTCAAGAAGGATGTGTGGAATATTTCGATTCGTATGGATTTCCTCCTTTGGAAGACGATATCATTGACATTATGAGAAGAAATGCTCAGACCACCCGATTCAATAATGTGAAATTACAAGGCACAGATTCCTTGGTGTGTGGACAATATTGCGTGTATTTTCTGCATCATCGCAGCCTGGGCTATTTCTTAGAACATTTAGTAACTCATTTTCATCCTCGTTCTTCTTCTAGAAACGATGTGAAAGTAGATCGATGGTTTTGTGACCAGTATGCTTATCTTTTGTCTAAAGCTAGGAAACGTAGTGTCCATCAATGGCCTAATGACTTCCAACAGTGGAAATCACAATTTCATTCACAATGTTGTCAGCCCTGTCCAAAATAATGTGTGAGTTGAAAAAAAATGTTTGGTATTTGAAAAAATTTTTGATGTTATATTGTTGGATTATTGTTAAAAATGTTAGAGTTGTTTGTTAGTGTTAAATGATTTTGAATAAAAAATGTTGTGTTTTGAAAAAAATGCCTTTGTGGTTTGTTTGGCTATAAGAATTTTGATTCATGCGCTTTGACTTCTCTCTTTCTCTCTCGTGACACTCATTGAACGTTCCGGCTCGAAAACCGTGTATGGATGTTTTCGTTCACGTCCGCGCTTTGACTTTAAAACAGGGGGCCGTTTCCAGTCTAACCATCCATTGTCGACTCATCCTCCTACGAAGATGTGCTCCAAACTAGCTAAGCTAAACGAAGCCTACGTGAATTTGCATAGGGTCAGACACAGTCTGATACCGAAGCCAGAAGAGATAGAGAATGTGAGAATGTTAAAAGTCACTGAAGACCTGATAGAAGAGCTCTTCAGAGAAGAAATGAACAGGGAGAAAGAAGAATGGATAGAAAAGTACAGACTTCAGAAACAGCAGAGAGAGCAGCAACAGCAACAACAACAGCAGCAGCAACCTGAACCTGACAGAGGCTTTGTCGATTGTCGTATCGATCGATACCAAAGAGTTCTTCTTCTCTTTCCGAAGAAGCAGACCTATCGTCAGAAAGTCTATCCTTAGAGGACGTCGCATTCTTAGAAGCTAAAGATCGCCCTAGCTTCAACTTCACGCAAGCAAAAAAAAAAAAAAAAAAAAAAAACCTTGTCAGGGCTACCCAAATCTCTGGAAAAGAAATAACAATCGATTTGCCAATGTGTGTATGTAGAGTAGTGTGAATATAAACACTGACTCTTTTCTGGTGTGATTGTATGTGTTTGTGTTTGTAAGCATTCACGTACGTTTGTGTGGATAGTAGATAATGTTTTTTGATGTTTGACGTGTGGGAATAGTAGATTTGGGGTTTGTTTATTGCTGCTCCGCGTATGTGGATAGTATATTATTTTTAATGAAAATTTTTAAAATAGTAGTGGGTAGTAAAAAAATTGAGTGAGTGTTTCTTTTAGGTCCGCGCGTTGTTTGGTCATGACTAGGTAATATAAATTTTGTTTTATGGGATGTTTTCCTTCACGTCCGCGCTTTTAGTATAAACTGAAAATCGCTCGGCAGTCTAGCTACCCTTGTCGATTGATCAAGAGAATGAACACCAGACTAGCAAAACTGCTTGAACTTCATGTACACCTGGAATATGCCAGGTGTATAGTGAATGAGCTGGCTGCAGAGGCCATCGTAGAAGAGGCAAGGATAAAGAAAGAAGAGGAGGAGAGAAGACAGAGGGAAGAGGAGGAAAAGAAAATAGGAGAGAGGATGTTGTATAAAATTATAAAGACAGAGGATTGGGGTGCTGAAGCCAATCATCCCGCCTCTGCACTCCCAAGAAAAAAAGTAAAAGGAGACTGAGGAAGAAGATGTGTGTGTGGTGACAGGCCTGGAAGGTGCCATCATTAACTAGGTGTCATTGGAGTTCAAAAACAAACAGCCCTTTTCAGAGCTACCCAATACTCTAGAAAAGAAATAGTAATGGATTTGCCAATGTGTGTATGTAGAGTAGTGTGAATATAAACACTGACTCTTTTTTTTCCTATTGTGAGTGTATGTGTTTGTGTTTGTAAGCGCTCAAGTAAGTTTGTGTGGATAGTAGATTATTGGGTTTTGTAAGAGCTTAAGCTGGTTTGTGTGGATAGTAGATTTGGGTTTCATTTTAATGCTTTGCGTGTGTGAATAGTAGATTTGGGGTTTGTTTATTGCTGGTTCACGTATGTGGATAGTAGATAATATGAAATGGGGAAAGGAGGGGATGTTTTCCTTCACGTCCGCGCGTTTTAAGTGATGATCTAGGTAATATAACTTTTGGGCTTTAGGGGGATGTTTTCCATCACGTCCGCGCTTTAACTATAAGAACTCACAGTATTCGTCGTTCACACCATTCTACAAAGAATAAAAAGAAGATGGCTTCGAACCACCTTGATAAAATGAAAAAATTGCAAGACGTCCTGGACAATTTAGGTATGATGGAGCAAATGTTGGTTAACCCAAACGAGGATCACTATTCTTATAGTCCCCATCGAGTGAAGATGGTGATCAACAATTTAAGAAAAGTAAAGGACATCATCAGTGATCTGTTAAAAGAAATAAAGGAGGAGAAGGAGGATGAAGAGGAAAGGATAAGGATGAGAGCATGGAACGAAAAAATTGAAAAAGAAGAAGAAAATGAGAAGAGGAAGAAAGAAGAGGAGGAGAAGCAGAAAGAAGAGAAAAAGAAGGAAAAGGAGGAAGAAAAGAAAGAAAAGAAGAGAAAAAGTGTAGGAGAGAAAATAAGAAGCTGGTGGAGAAATAGAAGAAATTAAAAGAAGAAGAAAACCAAAGGCCCTTTTCAGGGCCACTCCAATCTCTCGAAAAGAGATAGACTTTCAATTGCCTACCCCTGTTCCATTTCCATAGACCCATCAGGTCGGAACCGTATTAAAATAGGGTCCCGACCCTGTTCCATTTGACGCTCAACAGTTCCCAAATTCCCATGTTAAATTTACATAGACCCTATATTGACCCAGGATTTTTCTTCATGTTAAATTTACATAGACCCTATATTGACCCAGGGGTGTTTTTAATGCTAATTCCCATAGACCCTATAGTGCCCCACTTCACTAATGCTGACTCCTAAATAAACACCTGCCAATAACAATACAGGACACAGCTATGATGAAATACACGAACTCTAGAACCACATGTCCAGAGAGAAAAACGGCCCTAACACGAAATCAGCAATTACAAGAAAGAGAAAGATAAACAAACCCACTAGAATACCAAAACCAAGGACCCTTCAATACAACAGGGAAACTACATCTCCAACCCCCCTCAGATAAAACAAGAAGCTGTCTGGAAAAGCTCATTCAAATGAATGTGCTATTAGGAAAAACACCAGAGAGAAACACTAGCAAAATGTACACAAAATAACACATAAAAGAACAAAAAAGCTAATTACAAAAATAATGAAAACAACAAAATAATTCAGGAAAAGCTCCCTAGAGCTAATATAAAAAAAATACTGGAAACACAAAAGCTAACAACCATAACACAATATTTTCTCAGTAAAAGACTTCCATATGGGCAGCCTAGCAAGAAAAGCAACAGAAGAAAATGCCAAGTCCTACTTCTTCTCCTGCTACTGTCGATGATTTGGTAGTGATCACTGCTACTGTCGATGATTTGGTAGTGATCACTGCTGCTGTCGATGATTTGGTAGTGATCACTGCTGCTGTCGATGATTTGGTAGTGATCACTGCTGCTGTCGATGCTTTGGTAGTGATCACTGTTACTGTCGATGATTTGGTAGTGATCACTGCTACTGTCGATGATTTGGTAGTGATCACGGCTGCTGTCGATGATTTGGTAGTGATCACTCCTACTGCTTATATCTCAGGAGTAAGCAGCGTAGAGGGAGAGTTGAAATGTTTGGCTCAAGATGGTCATTTTCTCTTGAATCGAGTTAAAGAAATATGATAACGTTATCTCAGATACCTAAAACTGCCAAAATGTTATGTATTACGTGTATATATATATATATATATATATATATATATATATATATATATATATATATATATATATATATATATATATATATATATATATATATATATATACATATATATATACATATATATATATACATATATATATATACATATATATATATACATATATGTATATACATATATATATATACATATATATATACATATATATATATATATATATATATATATATATATATATATATATATATATATATATATATATATATATATATATATATATATATATATATATATATATATGAAATGTTTCAACTTTCTCCATGATTATATGTAATTGACCTTGCTCACTTATTCATTTTAAGAACTACCTACGTGTGTTTATTTTATTTTCCTGTTTGTGATTGGCCGTAACCTCTGTATGTTCTTCGCCGACAGAGAAGACTATCTTTCTACCGAATCGAGATTTCGCTAAAAGGCCCAGCTCAATAAAAATAATGCATTAAGAATCGCCTACTTTAATGAATATATCATTGTAATGGGGAATTTGTATTCCACGAATACAATTTACGAATTTAGTATAAGCGAAAACGGTCTGCATTAATTACATCACATTAATCTATAGTCTCGTAAAAGTTTTCCAGCATCGGAATTCCAGTGCATAGGAGCAGAATACGCTATAGTGCATCAAAGGTAAACAACATATAGCAAATGAGTACCTCAGTAAATAAACACCACTAACTACAAGAGGTAATCCCCATCGAAATATTACATAATGGCCTAAATACGTATTTTTAACTTGATATTGAATACTAGAACATGCCACTCACCTAGAAAAATGTTAAGAGAAAGACACTTAGTAGTTACCCGATAAAATCATGGACAGCCGATTTTAAAACTGACTTTAAAATCACCGTACACGAAAATATTTCTAGACCACTCATATATAAAGCAAGTATCCCACGGTACATGGACCATAGTGATATTTTTGGGAGGGACCAACGTGATACCTCAGAGTGGACAAACCAAACATGTTTAAAAGTCACCTATAGGTAGCTATACGAGGAAATTCAAGGAAACACTCATGCTCTTAATAAAACAAAGATACGTACTCGTAATGATAGGCTCGAACTAATTTCTTAATTGTGCATTAATCAGGAGAGAGAAAAAAAGAAACTTTGTACGACATAAATAATGGCACAAAGCCGTATTTTCATAGATTCAGCAGTTTTAAGAGAAGTGATAGAAAATAACGTTAAGAGTTAAAATTGCATGCAAACAGTGTATTATTCAAACAGATATAATTACAAAAGGTGGTACTCATGTTCATATTTTTTATCCACGTTGCAGCTAAATTGACCATGATGTTATAGTGTTGTTTTGTATTAGGCCCGAATAACTGTTGAAACAGTCGTTTATATTGATAAGATATACTAATTGATTTTTCTGGAAATACATTTTTGTTTATTAAAGAAGGGGTTCGTTCAATGATTTAGGTGCTATTCATGATGAATATACATATTAATTAGGTCACATAGTATAAGATGTTTTATAATTTACATGTCAATTAGATTCAGTATGCATAGGTTACTGCATTTGTATGGGAAAAAATGAACGAGTTTTTCGGATGTAAATACTGCACGACCTTAGGAGTGCAGAATATCTATCTGACAAAATGAGTTCATGTTTTCCTATACAAATACAGTAACCTTTTTAGTATATGCTCATTTTCTTATACCTAGTGCTTATTTGTATTAATAAATATCCTACAAGAAACAAAGTAACTGAATGTATGCCGTATTCCTAACTAATTACACATTACAGAACAACAATATTATTACTGCGCATATAACTCGGCCCAGATAAATTTGAACTTAGTCGCGCTCTCGACATAACTTTCCAAAGAAAATGGCGTGTCTAGTTCAAATTGAAATTTGGAGTCATATTGTGTGAACGAATACGCATTGCAACAACTTTTCCATTTGGTCTGGAATGACTAGATTTCGGTTGGTTTTTATTCGATTCTACAACATTTCGTAATTATGGACTGGATTTAAATGTGACAATTCCACATGAAATACATCGGAATGAAGAAGCGAGGGAGAAGCCCGTTGACATTTGCAGATGTGTTTCTGTTTCTGTCATTGAATGTTTGAAATCACAAGGTGGGAAAAATATGAAGTCTTTCAATTGCAATTATCAAAAAGACGCTATGAAATTTAATGCTTATTTCATTTTGAGTGCAGTAAGGAGGATGTAATTGCACTTATATTCGAAATTGCAGTATATTTTGAAACGTGTAATCAAGATTGAGAATCCATGACATGGCTCATGTAATTCGGATTTGCAGAACTAAGAACGTACATTTTGCGGACATTGTGGCGTTCTACGCACGTTCTGTTATGAGTTAGGGGTGGGGTGCTCCCAATATTTATTTGAATTACTATGGAATTCCCACCCTGGCTCGTTTTTGTAGAAAGTGAAATTAGTGATACAGAGAGATACAGCTCCGAGCCCCCAGTCAATAATACCGACAATTAAATTATTAAGAACACAAAGGTGAAATTCAACAGAATAACAATTTAATACAATCTAAACGATATTAATTTCTCAACCAATCTTCTTCCTCTCGACATGTAACAACCTATTTCATCACGTGATTATAGTGTGAGATGGCTTTCCCCTGTACTTGGTTTCTACTCATCTGTGTTCTACTCTGCTAATTCCTTTCCTCCTTCCGGCGTTCTCCGTACTCCGACTCCTCCTATCCTCTTCCCCTTTTGTCTCCTTTCTCCTCCCTCTTCTCTCTCTCTCTCTCTCTCTTTCTCTAGCAACTAGGCTTGTCCTCTGCCTACTGCCTTGTTCTATCCTGTCTCTCTGAGACTCGGGACTTGACTACCCGGTAGTCCTGTCCCCAAAAGCTTCCTGTGAAAACACAAGGACGTTAGCATGTTTAGTTAGCCATCTCGCTCACACTAAATCAACAATCAATCATCAGATAGAGGCTATCTACATCTTCGGTCACGCATTCGTGCACATCGAAAACCACACACGTTCTTATAGAAACAACGGTGCAATAAAGAGCGGTATCCTACTTATCATACAGACATCACTAAATTGCGTCACATCAATATATTCTTAATCTCGTTATTCTGAACAATATTACAACAATCAGACGCATTTCTGTACATTACACTCTCACAAGTGTACACAAATATTCAAATATCCATATTATTTAAATTTACACACTGCAACCATTTCCAAAGTTACAATTTAATTCAACAATTGCAAAATCTAGAACATCACATAAATAAATGCACTAGTTTACCACGAAGTAACCAGATAGCGAATTACAATATTAATTCTGACTACGAGCTAGCAATCTACATAATCATAGCTCATTTCTCAAGTACGCATGTAAATTAAACAATACAAAGGTAATTCTATGTACTAACAATTCTAGTAAGTAAATATACATACTGCACATAATTAAAATTACAATGCCGTAACATTCGGCAACAATCGAGCAAATAACTCACTGACCTTTACGAAGCTTTCTGTCCTTGAATGTACCAAGGTTTCTTTTCCAGCCAATTCATGAGTGGCTTCCTCGAAGTTATTAATACAACTTCTCAGCACGATGCTTCACAATGACTAATTCGTTCCCAGCCCAAATGACTGTTAAATTCTGGTTCGAATTTTTGGCCCCACCCTTCCTCAGTTCCGATTGGATATCAATTCTACCCCAGTCGGTCCAGCTTAACAGACGAGCCTCAGACCATCTGTCAAAGAGGGGATATTTACAACATCATCGAGGGTCCTTTGTTCTAGAAAAAAAGCTTCCAACATCTACATGTTAGTTCTGACACCTAACGATGTGGGCTTTTGTACAAAGACGAATCGCTACGATAGACGCAGGGTCAACATACACATGGCGCTAACCCATTCCTTTGTTCCTGACTTACGTAATCGCGGGCAGGCAAACGCGACAGACATTCAGGATGTAAAACTGTAAGTATATTTTTTCGCCATTCTTATTACTAACTAAAGAAGACAGTTAATGCCTTGCCACTTGTATCTTATTTGTAAGGACCCTTTCAGGCGTCTACATTATACCTAGCCTAAATTCGAAACATTGTATCAAAAAAAGTTAACGCGGAATGTGCCACTGTGACAGTCCACGAAACATCTAATTTACTTCATTCAGAAACAAGTTTAATCAACCAAAACGTTACATGAGTTGTTTACAAATCAAATGTGCCGGCGTCTGCGTTCATTGTTTGTTTACAATAGAAAATAGTTTCTTTAAGCACGTGAATGCAATATGAAGGTGTGCAATATCGTACAATACTGAACAATTCTGACAATGTAAAGTTAACGGAGAATTAAATGAGCACATAAAAAATAATTAATATTTTACGATTCGCATGTCACGTTAATCCAGTACTAACTGATATTTTATGAATTACAGGTTAATCATGTTCAGTATTATGATGCAAATATATGTCGATTACGTCAAGTATTAGATTATATTTTATGATGTATACGTCAGTTAAGTCCAGTAGTCGGTGATATTTCCTTATCTACTATAATGAGATGTCAAAAGAACATAACTTGTAATGTGCTTCTCCTTTGTTTAAATGGAGTTCGCATAATTACAATCTAATGGATACTATTCCATTTATGACTCTCTAAAGATAGCTGCTTCATTTAACGTAGTTGTATGACATTGACCCCATTTCTAATTATCAGTCTTCTAGCCCTGCACTTAATCTGTTTGATGTGCAAATCATAATTAAAGTACAAAGAGGGCATGCTTCAAAACTAACTACATTGTCTTAGGCCTACATTTTTGCTATAATTCTAATCAAATAGCTAACAAAGAACAAACACCATGGTATCAACACTTTATCAATCATTAAATATTCTATTATTCAAAGGTGAGAATGATCACGGTAACAATAAATGCCAAGGAGTGTCATTAAAAATAGATATTCCGAATAACTAATTTAGGTAGTAAAGAATGTGAAATGAATTTGTGGGGACAAAGGGGTCGATAGAGATAAAAAATAAACACACAGAAACCAACAAACATGGGAATGAGTAGTCCTTTTCGAGGCAGTGGATTGTCCCTAAAAAGGGTTCTTCGGGCATCGGGGGTTGTTAACATCATCGCGATAACATATGGATACTTACACTGGTCTTCTCTTCCTCAAACTTCGCCTGACTACCGGTCCATATATTAAGAATCTCTTCAGGCAGCCCTGCCTTTCAACATATATTCTTCTTTTCCAAATAGTCGTATATGTTATATTCGTCATAGTTCGTGATGATTTCGCATACATGCGTTAGTCCGGGCTGAATATCATC